>OZ059841.1:25368608-26568608 GCA_964057195.1 Orthosia cruda
ACTTAGTGAGGATCGTGAGTGTGTCGACCAGGGTGGCGTACTTTATACTCAGAATATCCTCAAGATATTCACTGAAGGTCATACAGGTCTACGCACCAACCTCGGCACACCTCAACGACGAGGTAGAGACCATGTATGAGGATATTTTCAGAGCCATGCATGGTTTCAAAACTCACTTCATCGTTGTCATGGAGGACTTCAACGCGAAACTGGACAAACGAGACGAGGATGAGCTGCAAGTGGGGCAATTTGGAGTTGAACGACGGAACCACCGGGGTTACCTACTGGCCAGTTTTATGGAGACGGAGGGTCTCTATATGATGAACTCCTTCTTCAAAAAGCGTGAACACAGAAAGTGGACCTGGCAGAGCCCCGATGGTGCAACAAAAAATGAGATCGACTTCATCATGTCAACCAAGAAGCAAATGTTCAATGATATCCTGTGATCAATTCGGTAAAAACCGGGAGCGATCACCGCATGGTAAGAGGCACATTGAACATTAATATTAAGCTAGAAAGGTCTCGACTGATGAAGTCCACGCTCCGACCAGCACAGATTCAGGTCCAAAACCTCGAGAGTTTTCAGCTCGAACTCCAGAATCGTTTCGAGTGCCTAGGAAGCTCCGTGGACGAATACAGCGACGGATTCGTGGAAATGGTCCATACGGTCGGGTCTCAGTTTTTCAAGACCAGTCGTACGGATAAAAACAAAAAGCTCTCTCATCCTACCCTCAAGCTTATGAAGAAGAGGCGTGAGATTATCCTGCAGTCTTCAGATGAGGCGTGCAAATACCGGCAGCTCAATAGACAAGATCTCTAAATCCTTGAAAAGAGACCTCCGCCGCTTTAATACCGAGCGTATTAAAGACGCGATTGAGCTATATAAAGGCTCCAAGATTTTTTCAAGGGATCTGGCTATTGGTCAGAGCCAGCTCACCAAACTGGCACTCATCGACAATGGCAGGATCGTATCCGCCAAACCGGAGCTTCTGAGAGAGATCGAGACATTCTATGGGCAGTTGTACACATCAATTAGCAAGCCCGTTGCGATTCTAGCAAACGACCCAAGAGCTAGATTGACCCAACACTATACCGAAGATATCCCGGACGTCATGTACGAGATTAGGATGGCTCTGAAACAGCTTAAAAACAACAAGGTGCCGGGTGATGACGGAATCATGGCAGAACTCCTGAAGGTGGGTGGGAAACCGGTCCTTAAGGCCCTTTAGAAGCTTTTTGATTCCGTCATACTCGAGGGTTAAACGCCACAGGCATGGTGCAGGGGTGTTATAGTGATACTCTTCTTCAAGAAGGGCGACAATGCCCAGCTGAAGAACTATAGGCCCATTTCACTTCTTAGCCATGTCTACAAGTTGTTTTCATGATTCATCGCGAATCATCTCGCGCGCAGGTTTGACGATTTCCAGGATCCCTAACAAGCCGGTTTCCGAAAAGGCTTTAGCACCGTAGACCACATACATACGCTGCGGGAGGTTTTACAAAAGGCCGAAGAGTATAACCTGCCTCTCTTTAGCGTTTGTGGACTACGAGAAAGCCTTCGATTCGATCGAGACTTGGGCTTTACTGCAGTCTCTCTAACGGTGCCAGATCGACTACCGGTACAGTGAGGTGTAGAAGTATTTGTACAAAAACGCCACCGTGTCAGTCAGTCTTCAGGATCAGACCTCGAAACCAATCCTTCTCCAGCGCGGCGTGAGATAGGGAGACGTCATTTCTCCGAAACTATTCACTGTTGCGCTGGAGGATGTCTTCAAGGTTCTGGACTGGAGGGGGCTTGGCATCAACGGCAATGGCGAGTACATCACTCACCTTCGGTTTGCCGATGACATAGTGGTCATGGCTGAGAGCATGGAGAGCCTCAGTAAAATGCTCGATGACATCAGTAGAGCTTCCGAAAGAGTTGGCCTTAAAATGAGCATGGACAAAACCAAGGTCATGGTGAATGTCCATGTAACATCCACTCCTATCAAGATCGGCGACTCTACACTCGAAGTTGTAGACGATTATGTCTACCTGGGACAAACTGTCCAGATGGGTAGGTCGAATTTAGATAAAGAGGTCAACCGTCGAATCCGACTCGGCAGGGAGGCGTTCGGGAAGTTGCGCGGTATCTTCTCGTCAAATTTACCGCAGTGTCTCAAGACAAAAGTCTATGACCAGTGTGTTGCCACAATGGGCCTTATCAGAAAGCTTAACGTCACCCAGGGCAATGGAGAGGGCTATGCTCGGCATTTCCTTGCGTGATCACGTCAGAAATGATGATATCCGCAGGAGAACCAAAGTTACCGACACAGCCCGAAGAATTGCCAAACTTAAGTGGCAGTGGGCAGGGCACATTGCTCGTAGAACGGATGGCCGATGGGGCCGAAAAGTTCTGGAATGGCGACCGCGAACCGGAAGACGATACGATGGAAGGCCTCCCACTAGGTGGACCGATGACCTGGTTAAGGTTGTGGGAAGGCGCACAGGATGCGAGACGCACGGGATCGGTCAATGTGGCGACGGTTTGGGGAGGCCTATGTCCAGCAGTGGACGTCTTTCGGCTGAAATGATGATGAGTTCAACTGGTGAATTTAAAGTAAGGAATCTAAAGAATAGATTCAACTATTTGCATAACATTGACCTTATTCTATGAACATAGAATTAGGCACTTTAGCTTTTAGTGTACATTTCTGAAACTTTTTTTTTGTTTACGGTGGGAAACCTTCAGAAGGCGCCTGGACTTTTGGGGTAAGACCAGGGAGTGTGTGATTTTTACCTCACTAAAACCACCCCGGTGATCACCATCGGCACTTGGAAGGTGCCCCATTCTCTTAAGAGACCACTCCGGTACCCCTCCGTGCAACGCCTGTTGGGGCACATCCCTGGGGAGACTGAGAGGGGTCTCCCCTGAGCGTCGCTGCGCACGGCAGCACGTGATCTCTGTGCCACCGTCTTACCCGGAGTCACTTGGTGGGCGGTCAGATTCCCCAGTCTGAGCGCCCACAACCCCGGAGTCCCGCCTGCGTACGATGCAGGCGGGGTTTCGGCGTTGAAGGCCTTCGAGGCGGTTGCGTCCCCGATGCCTTCTTCTCCGAGTTGCTTTTCGGAACCTTACTTATGTTCAATATTTAGAGTTGTATTTGTTTATCTATGTGTATGATTTTGTTAGTTTTGTTCAAAACTTTTTGGTGGATTTCGGGCTTTGCTTCAAATACTGGCTCTAATTTTGTGACTCTTAAAGGATATAAAATAAGTCATACAATTATTCTTAGTGTATACTATGAGAAGTTATATATAAGCTGAGACGGCTTGTGTACGGCTTGTGAAGAAAATAAACGGACCAAGTGAGTATTTTAATTTATATATCAGGAACCCCAAAGAAAAGATGGATGGACTGTGTGAGGAGTGATATGAAGGAAAAAGGAGTCAGTAATAGCGTGACAGGGGACAAAACGGTATGGAAGAAGAAAACGTGTTGCGCCGACCACAAGTAACATGGGATAAGAGCAGAAAGATGATGATGATGATATCAGGAACTCCGTAAGCAGATGGGAATGCTTAGCCCTTTTTAAGTTGGATACAGTTTATGTTTTTTAATAGTACATTATTACTAAGGCCGGGAAATAGGCAATTGCAGGTCGAGTATGAGATTGAAGGCCGAGCCGTGGGCGAGGACTTCACTAATACGAGACAGGCAATTGCCATTTCCGCCGAGGCATATTTAGTGCTTTTCACAAAGGAATTTAGGGAAATAAAACATATTTTTTATAATATTCATTTAATTTATTAAAAGTTACAACAACATTGCTGGAGCGTTGAAATGTTCCAAATTCAAAAAACGCTCCTGCAATGGATTTGATCAAAATTGCTGGAGCGTTGTAATGTTCCAAATTCAGAAAACGCTCCTGCAATGGATATGATTTTCTTTGTCCGTAAATTCGATACTTCGCGTGTTCTGTTTTCGAAAATAATGACAATATTTCCATGCATGTTTGAGAAAAGAAGATTTATAAACCACCAGGCTACCATAGGTACTTATTATTCCAATAAACTGACTATGCAAATAACATTTGGTTTATTTAACCGCAGTCTCAGAGAGGAGTCTGTGTCCCAGCAGTGACAACATTAAGAGGAGTCTCGAGTCACGAAGAATTTGAAAAATAGATATTTGAAGAATCTGTTGCCGTCGCGCTTCGCCCGACCAAGTGAGCTATCAATGTGTGAACAAGTAGTGTATTTGTGTGCGTAAGAGCGAGTCGCGCCGCCGCCCGATGCCCGCGCGCACCCGGGCCTCTCTCACGCCCGTACCATTCATACATTTCATACTACCGTCTCTGACTCGCTTTGCTTGTTGGCTTGTTCGCCTCAGTCTGACAAGCGTAAAGCGTTTGCAGCGTGCGTTATTCTGATACTACTTACCTAACCGCTTTTATCGTTGTGTTTGACTTGGCTATTGTTTACGGACTTGATTATTTGCTTCACTGTTTTGACTCGGCTTGTGTATCGGATTTTGTGTAATTATTTCATCGACTAAAGAAAAATCGTAGGCAAGTAGTTTTGTTAATATTTTATGATTAACTATTTCATTCATTACTTTTCTAAATAAATGCTTTATTACTTTAACTGTATTAAAATAGATAAAAAAAATAGAAATGAAAAAAACCCACATAGGTACATAGCTAATCTTAATTTTTTTCAGATATACCTTTGTCTATCTACATAAATAATGAGTGGAAGAAAGGGGAATAAAACTCGTTTATTTATCAGTAGCCGCGTCCAGACCAGCTGAGCGCGGCTCGTGAGTCCCGCTCAGACTTCCTGCTGGCGAGCCGTGGCACCCGAGCTAATTTGTGAAAAGTTCCGAGCCGGGCTCGCAAGCCAAGGTGAGCCGGTTGGAGCATTCAGTTTCTCTCCGTATAATCCGGCTCGCGAGTGTCGTTACGTCCGTCCACACCGGGCGAGCAGCTCAGACTGAGCCGCCTTTGAGCATCGGCAAAAACCGACAACGCATGGCTCGGGGCCGAGCGGCGCTCGGCCGAGCCTACGTGTGCCCGAGGAAGCCCGAGCGCCGTCCACACCAGCCGAACTATTAGCTCGCGAGCGGGACTCGCGAGCCGCGCTCAGCCGGTCTGGACGCGGCTAGTGCTCAAAGAAGAAAACATCATTCACGTATAAAAAGACAAATCCATGTGGCACCGTGTACAATACCATATAAGTAAGTAGATTTTCATTGCCTATTCAAGTACGTATTATTATAATATTTTAAATCAATCGGCGGCATGTTGTGGCGGTGGAACTGCCAAATTAATTTTAACTCTCTTAAAATATCTCTCCTAAATTTAAATTCATTTTGGAATGAGTTTGTTCTTAGTTCGAATATTGTTTATATTTTACTTTTTTTCGACTTATGGATTTACTTGAGTGGATCACTAATTACTTTTGAGTAGGCGACCGCGACGTGAAATAAATAAAAAAAAGTCGTGTGGCACTCGGGGACTGCCGCGGTAAAGCTATTGCATAGCATTTATTCTAGATCCAGTCCTGGAAAATGCGTCAAAAAAAATTAAAAACGTTAAAAACTCGAAAACGTAGCGAGCCAAACCCGCATTTATTTACGATTAATAAAACTCTAAAAAACAAAACAAAAATACCCTTATTCACATTGAAATAAGGTCGCTTTTCTTTGACAAGCAAAAGTGACCCTTATTCTCATTAGCATAAGGTCCACATTGATCACCATTGTCACAGAAACAGCTCAGAGAGACCGATAAAAGGCAAAAAAATTACGACCAACAAAAATTTGAAAACCCTCATATCTCAGAAACGGTTGGAGTTAGCGCATTTCTGACAAAAAATTTGCCCCCCTGCCCGCCGCTACTTCATCCAGGAGAATAAGATAGGATTTACCACCCCCCCCTTAACCGTTTACCTCCCCCCGCAAAAAAATTCATGAATATGATAAATTCTAAAAATACCAACACGGAAATCGAAAACACGTGCAACAAACCCCCCTGCCCCTCACCACTCAGATTCTACAGAATTCAAAAACCTTATTAAAAGTCAAAGTATCACCGCCGTGCCCGTCGGAGTGGGGAGCGTGAGGTTTTTTCGTTACGGAATTTCTGGATTCGGTCCCCGAGCTCAAGGCCCGCGATAGAAGCTATGCAATAGCTTAAAATCTATTTATAGAAGTAATAAACTTCTTGATCAGCAATATCTTTTTTCTCTTTACAGGTTCAATCACAATCAAATTTTTTGGGATAGGTACTCATAATTTTGTTTTTTTAACAGTTTTTTTTTGTACGGGTATACAGATGTAGAAATAAGTATTGCATTATGAGCAAACTTCATTTTATATATTTTCAATCTTCAAGAAGGGTTTCATGCGAACACAAAGAGCAGTACAACCTAATATGTTGAACCTCGATAAATCAAAAACCTCTGTATCTTAAAAAAAAATGTTTTTCATTGATTCTTATAAAATAATGTAAGAGTATACAGTAAACGGATTTACCAAGTCTACTAAATGATAATGGTGTTTATGACTTACGTTAGCACATGCTTTTGTTTTATGGTGTCAGATATCATTATTACTTGTAATTTTTGCACATATAAGGAAAATAATTATCAATAGTAGGTATTTTTATCTTTCCAGTAATGAAAACAAAGAAAATTATTTATTTATTTAATTAAGGACAACCAACAAAGCATACACCAAAAAATACATGTTGAAGCACTCATATTATTACATTGTATAGTGTAGCCTTAATTAAAGGCTGCCACGGCATGCATTAAACAAAGGAATAGGAAATGTAGAACAGTGTTTACTACTTTTCAAATAGATTGTTACATAAATACAGTTTACGTAAATTGTAACGTAAAACCGACATACAAATGAAAACTCATTATTATTGCTGGTTTTGCTCGATCAATCCAAACAATTTTGTACAACGTTGCGCCAACCAACCCAAATACAAACATACACCAAATCTTTATATTTATGTAAGTGAAAAAGACAAAAGAAAAATATAAAAATAAACTATAATATTCTTATCTCCCTTTCACTCTTGAGATAATGCCCTATGCAAGACAGACTTAACTTTATGTAAAGAGTAAGACATATCAATATCCACACTGGGTGAGCATGACAGGCGACTAAACTGAACCTGCAATCTGTTAATGGTGGAAAAATGACCCAGATTGGTTTTAAAGCCCTTAGCGCAAAGTAACCGATATCTGGATTTACGAGCAAGTTTGCAAGGTACATTTATATTTATCTGACTCAGCAAACTCGGACAATCAATGTGAGTGTTTATTATTTTGAATAGGAACAGATGATCTAGGATCATACGACGATTTTCCAAACTCATAAGTTTGAAATGTTTCAAGCGTGAGCTGTAGCTAGTTAAATTTCTGACCATATTGCAGTGATATGACAAGTGCCAAAGAAATCTTTTCTGCACTGATTCTAAACGACGTTTATGTATTTCGTAGAATGGAGTCCAAACTATGCTGCAATATTCTAAGCCTGACCTGACTATTGAGTTAAAGATTGCAATTTTAGTTGAGGCACGTTTAAAATCTTTACAGTTACGCAGAATGAAACCCAACATCTTAAACCCTTTAGTAGCAATTTTATCAACGTGTATATTAAACCGAAGCTTATTGTCCATATAAACACCCAAATCACGAATTACTTCTTTCTCGACAATAATTTTGTCATTAATTTTATAATTACAAAAATGCGGTCCTTTTTTCCTAGAAAAATGCACGTGATTGCATTTGTCAGCATTAAGTAACATATTATTGTCCAAACACCATTGGGAAAAACGGTTTAAGTCTTCTTGTAGTTTATATGGCTCCTGATTGGACTCTATGCGTTTTATAATTTTTAGATCGTCCGTCCGTCATTATGCAACAGCATTGAATACACCTTCCAAGAATACTCGAGAAGTGATTGAAGAAAATGCCAGCTCTTCCACGTCAACCACAACACTGATGATTGTGATGAAAAACTATCAAACGACCTTCTGCCAGAAATAATTGATGGTCGCATACCACGAAATTTATCTGTAAGGGAAAGGACAGAAATTACGACAGAATAAATGATTTTTTTTATTGTTATAAATTATATGTTTTCATTGAAATACCTATAAATCCCACTTCTCCAAAATATATAAACATTTTTTAAAGTACCTTCTTTATAAGATATTAAAATTTAGTTCGCATGTTACTGGGTATAGACCAACCGAAAGAACGCAAATCAGAAGGCAGGACGTAAGGTGAGCAAACGATTCAGTACATCAGAGCCTCTGGGACGGATATTCCAAATACCAGCTTTATGCACTAGATTTGATCGAAAAACGGCCAAGAGGCTCATCGGCAATGAGTCACTGGTCGAGTCAAAGCTCAAGAGCCTTGCACCTTGCACATCGTCACATAGTTGCCAGCTTGTCGGTTTTTTATCGGTTGCTTTTCGGGGAGTTTGCGATGGAAGTGCATGATCTCATTCCGTCTAGCCCGTTTCATTGTCGGATTACAAGACATACGGCGATGCGCCATCAGTACAAGGGGGCATCCCGCCAATACTTACTTTCATTTTGCATACAGCTAAGGAGTGGCATTCCCTGCCGGAGTCTGTGTTGCCCGATAGCTACAACCTCGGAAGTCAAGAGTGAAGTTACTTCTAGTCAAGTATGCTACACCGTCGACCACATCATCGCTTACCATCATGTGAGATAGTGGTCAAGCGTGAGCTTATCTATAATAACAAAAATCAGCGATTTCTTTTCAACAACATTTGTTAGTTTGTTCGGCTGGTCTGAACCTAGCATTATTCTGGACCCTAGCTTAATTTTCCTAACAACTTGTGATAGTGGAATCGTAACTGCACTTTCCAGTTCTCACGTAGTAATTAGACCTAGATTGTTAAATACAGGTCTGCGGATCCCAATCCAGGAGCTCATCACTGGGACCCATTAGCAGCATGCCACTCCTGGATCCAATCAGAACCGTATCCCACGAAACCGCGGTTCGCGGCAGTGGAAAGCTAGGGATTTGCTCCTTATTGAGAGATATACAGGTTCCTACTACGGGTTTGTGGTGGCACAAGGGTTGGCCGGTAATATTATTCGTACTTACCTTAGATTCCTGCGGTAGACTCTTGGGCGTTGATCAATCTCGTGCCGTGAGGTTAGGGATAGGAGAATATATATATAATAAAGGACAATAAGGGATAGACCGACGGCTGTCTGGACCGAAGAATCTGGCCGGCGTCCACCAGGCAGCACGTTTCCCGCAAAAGCACTTCGATGCGCGTGAAAATATACTCTAAACCCACTTTAGGGGCGCCCCACAACGCCGATTGCGAACGGCGGGCGCGATTAACAAATACAATGGGTGAAACACGTCTCGATTAGATATGTTTCGACAAAACCCCGACTTCCGCGTGTTCCCTTTTTAAACTTTCTCTCTACACTGTGTAGTGTCAGCTGTCAAAATCGTTGACAGCCCACCGGAACGGGGTTGCAAGTAATTCGGGACGAAACATAGAGTTTATGGAAAAAAATCACGGCTCTAGAGGCATTATCCATGAAGAAAACAGCAGAAAGTTTTTGTATGGAGAAAGGCCTACTCGAGACCCCCCTACTCGAGGCTGATGATGATGAACCTTATTATGAAGGTTAACCAAATATTACTCTCTTCTTCTTCATTTCGAGTTAATGGTTAGCTCTTTATATAGTTAGAGCCCAGAAGTTGGTCACGTTAATTTCTGCGTCGTAGGAATCTTTAAAACCTCTATAGTGTAGGTGTATTAACACTTGGGGCACTCATATGTGTGATTCATGTTTGTTAAATTAATGCAAGTCTGGGCACTCACTCAACGTAACATATTAAACACACTTATTTATCTACTTATATATCGATATTTGATTATTTAAATCAGTTTTTATTTTCTTTTGAGTGCCAACACATTTTTGCAGAAACGTATAACAAATCGATCGTTCAAAAAGATGACCGTAACTTTGGTGAGAGCTATCGGATATTACACTGTTATACAGCTGCTATTTTATTTAATGTAAAATAAACGTTTCCAAGAAATTATTTCTTATATAATTTTAATGCCACATATTCCATTGCATTTACTGATCGACACTCTGCGTGACCAGAGGGCTGGCTCTTTCTTTGCAAAAAGAATCAGCATTTCAATTCAACGTGGCAATGCTGCCAGTCTTCTGGGCACGTTCCCGGATGACAGCGCTGTGGAGGAGTACTTCGACACCTAGGTGTACATACTTTTGTTTTGTACATATGTAAGTAGTTAGGTTCAGTAAAAATATGTTTAGTTTTGTTAAATTATTTAATATGTGCACAATATTTTATTATGCCACATAATTTGTATCAATGTATTAAACTTATTTTATTATGTTTTTCACCTAGTTATATGTGTATGCTGGTCTCCTATAACTGAGTGAGCACACGTCAAAGAACCCTTTCTTACATTGTGAATCACAATGATCATACCGATCCTTCGATGGAGATTCAAATAAATAAATTATTACAATTAGATATAAATATAAGACAAAGATTTTTAACATAATGAATGCTTATGAGTTGCGATGATTCACCAGATTAACGGCTTCATAGATCAATCAAATCGACAGTAGCAAAAGTAATGAAAATTATGAGTTTTATGATTTATGGTAAGCATGATGGTGATTCCGATGTGTTTTGACAATTGTCCATATCAGAACAATTACGAAATTAAAATTGCGACCTTGCTTTGTTGACGATCAGACAAATAAAAATGTTAGATGAACAAAATGTGAATCGTCTATTACACAGTGACACGAGTTACATAGGAAGTATCCTGGAGTGGATGTTCCTACAAAACAAGATGCCCCGAACACGAAATGTTTCACAAAATAATAGGCTCGATGCAGATATACAAAGAATAGCGGCTTCTTTTAACTATCCACTCAATCTATTTTTGACCTCAAAATACTGTGTGCAAAAAAATCACATTTATGCAAGTGGATCAAAGTATTTTTTATTTGCGTTCTGTTTAACGTTTTTTATAAATGCATTATGCTCTCTTAGGATTTTCGGTGTAGAAGATACCAAAGTGACAAAGACGCATTTAAAATACGATATCTTGTCACTTTCTACCATCGTTTATTTCACGTCCTACTTCATTGGGTTTACGATGATTTTTATTCTGGATGTCATCCATAAGAGGGATAACGTTTTGCTGATTTTGAACCTCCAAAATATTCACAGAAGCGTCGACTTCAGCAAAAATACCCGAAGTTTTATTATTTGGAACTGGATCTCAACCACAACCACTATCTGTGTTCATGTTTTTCTAGATGCTTTGTTGTTCACACCAATGATTTTTTCCGACATCAGTTTTATTATTGACGTAATTTGCGACCTTAAGTGTTTCTCGTTAGATCTAAATTTTGTAATAGCTATTCGTATTATAATTTTATTGAAGAAGTATCTGGATGAGTGGATCAAAGAAGTTTTGATGATGACTGATGAACATGACAATGATGAACAATGTTTTAAATTAATTGGAACATATGAAAATATTTTGAAAACTTACAATATCTACAACACAATTTTCCAAGTATTGGTAAGTTCAAGACTACAGAATCTGACAACCTACCATGTCAGATTCTGTAGTCTTACATATTATAGAACCGATAAAAAAATAGATTTATGAAACCTAATCCCAACTAATAGGACCAGGGGAGGAAGAACAACCATAATATGACTAGATAAACAAATGTTAAATTCAAATAACCCGTTGAAAATATTAATTCAAAATCTGGTAGTAGTTTAAGAACATAATATTTTAAAAGTTTTTTAAATAAACCTGTATTTATGTTATGTATTAAACTTACTCTGTTCTTCATCTTAGACTTTTTAAATTTTTAGGTTCTGTATCACACATTCTGCGCATTCCAACGTGCTTTATGTTATTTCAACTTCATGATATATGTGATGAGCTTAACTCCGGAAATGGGAAACGAAGTAGGTGTAAAAAAAATCTATGATTCAAATAATTATGTTTTAAAAAACAATTTTATTTAGTTTGTGTGCGATGTTTACGGATTTTTAATTCAGTTCATTTTGCAGGCGTTGCTTTTGAGCCTTGGTCTTATTTTATTTCTTACAAAGGATATCATTCTTGTAATTATACATAGTATTTACTGTGAGAAGTTTTATATTAATGTTGAGAAAGCTGCAACGGCGTGTATACGACTTTTGAAGAATAGGAACTATCCAAGTAAGATTATATTATTGACATATTTAACTGGTGAAATGTGTATGTGCTGTACGTGCGCATCTGTCTTATTTTTGGGTAATACAGACGTGATGTGTGTACAGAGGGTAGATTAAAAAACCTCATAAAGTTTCACTTTTATTTTGGTACTATTAAACGTGTTTGGGTTATTGTGATGTTTTAGTTGGTTGATGTGAATTAATTAAGTGATTATAACAAGTGTTGTCTTTTACTGAAAATACTAACACCTTGTGTGGGTATTTCAGCGGGGAAGGTGAAGTATATTTAAATGCTTAAAAGGGTTTACTCACCCAGGTGAATTCTCATATCAAATGCACTACTGTGTTTCGTGTAAATATTTTATAAAATACAGTTTATAGAGCAGCACTTACTCTTATAGTTATTTATCACGCCTCCATCAAAGATGAACTGACTTTGATGGCATGAGCCACACTGCTTGTAAACATGGAATGGGCGAGAAACGAAAGTGCTAAATTATCATTTAGCAATTTGAAAAGTAGCAGTCCATCTTTATAGCAAACGTAAAAATAACAGAGACATATTACTTAGTGGACTCAATTAAATATAAAGATCGCTAATCCAAGTTTAAATTGTTCTACATTTACATTACTACCTACGTTTAATTTTCTTCACAGAGAGCCATGGACGTCTCTGCAATAATGTGATACTGATTAATCGCTCATTCAGTAAGATGACCGCGTGTGGCCTGTTCTATGTCGACGGTGCACTACCCATGTGCCTGATGGGAGTCATCGCTCATTACGTTATTATGCATCTGCAGTTCTATTTTTTGTGAAGTAAATGTTTATCAAAACATTCTGCCATTTTCATTTTTATAACTTTTTTGGCCTCCCGGAGATGAAATAGAAGGACATTCAACGATCTGAATGCTGAAATGTTCTTCAGAAAGGCCAAGTGGGAAGTATTGATAACCGCCGTGTTTAGTAGATGTTAACTTCTCGTAGAGAGTTTTCCTTGAATGACAACTATGAATCAAACAGTGACTGCACAAAGAAGGTCACCATTCAACACTTACCCTCGATCGCTGTTTGAACTCGGAAATCACCGCTGGCTCAACTGGCATAACAAACCTAAGCCCTTGGGCTTACTTCACAACACAGAACTTATATTTAGGAGCACACAAATATTTCGTTAATACATCAGCCACCATTTCTTAAGTAGACAAATAACTCAACACAATTACATGATTATTCACAGCCTCCCTAACATAGTGGTACCTGATATCTATGTGCTTAGTCCTCCTATGAAACAGTGGATTGACTCTTAGTTTCAGCACCCCTAGCCAAGTTACAAATGTTTCGTATCGAATCTCTTTCTACAATCGTTAACGCCTTGTATTTGTATGGTCTGACCACGTGACTTAACGTTCAGATGTGTCATTCCCATACACTGATTCGTTTTCTACTAGCGTTATCGATTGTAGATTGTCAACTTGGCTACAGGTGCTGAGCAGACTGATTGTCATTTTACAAATCGACCACTAACCCAGAGAACAAAGTAACATGACATTTTTCTTATTACACACTAGAAAAATGTGTAAGTAACTGCATTCTTAAAATTATTATTTCCAAAACTATTCAAGATATTGGAAATTCAAAAAAACAGATAGATATTTTTTTTTCTCATTATTATAGCATCAAAAGTTGAAAATCGACCAGATGTCGGATAACGGCATTTTAGTTATACCACGGCAGTATATGAACGTTTACATTTTTTATTGATTTTATATTCACTATAATTATTGTGCACGACACCTTAAAATCACTGGACGCAAGTAGTGGATAAGGCGACCTGACACCGAGCCAATCAGAATTAAGTAGGATTTTTGAGTAAATGTATAGAGACAAACTTCTTTTATTTATATTGCCTTTGTTTACATACTTAGAGCCATTCCTTAACTGTATTAAGATGTATTCGAGTCTATATTTTCTAATTATAATATTTATATTGTGAGATCTTACCTCTACGACGCATAAAATAAGAATAAGGTTTTCCGATGGTACCATTTGTTTTTATAGTAGGAGGCGGGGATCGGTGTCATATAAATATGCCCGTCACCTTTGACCGCGCGCCAGATTGGATTGCCACTAGTCGCGCACCGCTAAGCACGTATCGTTGTTTTTTAAAGTCACCATCCGCACGGACCACCTTCACCAGCCTACCCTCTATATTGTTGATAGTGTAAACTCGTTGGGTTTGCATTGTCGGGAATATCCAGGGCGGGTTTCGTTGCTACCTAACGACTGAGGCACAGCACAGTCGTTATCGTGGTCGCGGAAAACTAGTCCCCAAAACTGGTTTTCATGAGTTTTAGCGTATGCACGCAAGAAGAAAGAAGACAAGAAGAAGCAGATGTCACCGCCAGGCGCCCGCGGCCCCCGGGGCCGCGGCGCCCCCAGCCAGCAGGAGCCTCGACCGGCGATGGACCGGACCGCCTCGCTCCCTAGCCTAGGGACCGCGGCGCCCGGTGCGCAGCCGACCGAGGGACGCAGCCACCAACACCAGCAGACGTCCAGAGGAAGCCAGGGTAGGCAGTCAATCACCGACTCCCCTGCTTCACCAACATCACCCACGGAAAGGTACTGTCCCCCGTCCCAGTGTAGACCTGTCCCTGCAAAAACACCGGTACCCGCGAGTCGAAAATCGACCGTTAGGACACCGGACTCAAAATTTTCGCAGGTTTCACCGACTACCCTCAGTGGTCATGGGTCAATAGTGACTCAAGTAGGCACTCACCCACACCAACCTGCAACGCAGCAGCCACGCACCACACCAAATAGTGCGTCCAAAATACTGTCGGCGCAACAAATTAAAAACAAAAATGCGCCACTGATACCCGCATCGCCGCGCCCCATAGCGCGTGCACAAGAGGTCAAGCCTAAGCTGGCCCACCAACCATCATCAGCGCTACGCGCTGCACCATCTGCGCCCAGACATACGCTGCAAAATGCAGCAATGACCGATGCGCGAAATTCCACCCGCGACCCACGCATAAATAAAAGGGAACCAATCCGCCAGGTGGCGCCACAAGTGGGTTCGGCGGCCAATACCGGCTCGCCTGCACCCCCCCGTACCTCAGCGTATGATTCCCTCGCAATGCGCTCGGGCCAATCAAGTCTTAGTGGGTCAAGCAACTCGCTCGCGTCATACGGGCGCGGGGCAGAGCTTGAGGACCTACAAACTCCAACGTCGCCCATCCCAGCTATGGATCTAGATTATGATTTCCAGACGGGAGGTAGGGCGCTAAGACGTCGCAGAAGCCCGGAGGACACTACAGAGGAGGCAAAGCGCTACTGCCTCGACTCGCAGCGCACTGAGGCGCGCGACCGACAGAGCGCAAACTCGCCCACTTTTGCGGAAGCTGTCCGACGTACCCCGTCACCCGGAGTACATACCGACGCCGCACACACACAGAGGACAATAGGGGTAAGTGGCGAGCCTTCACTCACCCCCAACCCAGATGCAGCCCCCATACTACTACCCTCCAATGAAAATAGTAGTAGTAATAGCCAACAACAAAAGTCCGCCAAACAAAAGCGCCCCCGCTACCCTCTACTGGTAGTCGAAAAGTTGCCCAACTGGGCCACACATTTCAGGGCACTGGCGAACATCCTGAAGCGGCCACCGAACGCCCGCCCTTTCAGACAGGGGGTTCGATTCTCCCCAGAGAGCGAGGATGAATACAGGGTGGTACAGAGATATCTGACCACCCTGGAAAAAGAAGAGGGTATCAGCTGGTTCGCATACAGCCTGCCAGCTGACAAGAAATTAAAGGTAGCTATCAGGGGGCTGCCGGCGGACACGGACCCCCAGGAGATAGAGGAGGAGCTCCGCAACAAAGGTTACGAGCCGGAGTACGTACGGCATATCAATGCCCGCCAAGGAAGACCCGGCTGCGTATTCCACGCCGTGCTGGCTAAGACAGAGAATGTCAGAACCATATACGACACCTCCGTGTTCATGCTAATGCGGGGGGTCAAGATTGAAGCATGGCGTGGAAAACGTGGGCCAGCCCAGTGCCACCGGTGCCAGCACTTCCGACACAGCTCGCACCAGTGCCACCGCCCTCTCGCCTGTGTAAGGTGTGGAGAAGGACACACGGCACGTGACTGCCCACGTCCTAGAACAGAGCCGGCCACCTGCGCAAATTGCAAAGGTGCGCATCCGGCAAATAACATCAAATGCCCAGTGTTCCAGCGTGAGATAAAACACAGGCGGGCGGGCACTATAGCCATCACGACCGCCTCATCACGCCAGCCACAGAAAACGGCGTCAACAATGACAATAGAAGCGCAGCCAACAGAAGAGGCCCAAGGCGAGTCGCTGATGGCAGCAGCGAATGGGCCCACGCAACGCGGAGAGGCTACCTCCTCTGGGCGGAGGAAGAAGAAGAGGGGGGGGAAAGGAAAAAGGCAAAACCCCCCCGCGACCCAAGAACAAGAAAAAAATATGGAGGCCACCCCTGCACACAAAATAGCGCAGGTAGTCAAAAATAACGCACCCACAAACAAACATACAGAAAACCGCAACTCCCTCCTTCAACAGTCGGTTAAGTATGCGAGTGACCACGTGATGTCAACAAACGCCGGCAGAAAGCTACAAGCGCGCTCCCTGCCGGCCGAGAAAGGAACCGAAAAATGTGTTGGAGAGGCGGCACAAAGTAGGAGTAACACTAACCGAGAGGCCTCACAAAACTGGAGTAATAAAAACACTCAAAACAAAAATTTCACTGCCTGCGCTATCCAATTGCTGATGGACCTGATTAAGGCCATCAGGCAAGGACATGATGTGGAGCAGGTTATCCTTGACGGCTTAGCCGCACTGCTAACACTTTACCATAATGAGTAACAAGCCGTTAAGGATACTGCATTGGAATGCCCGCGGCCTCCAAAAGAAGGTCGCGCTCCTCCGCCATCTCTTGCGGGAACAAGATATCGACGTGGCGCTCATCAGTGAGACACTCCTGGGACCTGAAGATAGGTGCAAGGTCCCAGGATACCATGTCTACAGGAAGGACGAGCGGTCGGCATACGGAATCCGATACCGTGGCCTGGCCGTTTTAGTAAAGAGAAGAGTCGTACACCAAGAACTCCCACTGCCAACTCTGCAATCAGCATACGCGCTGGGTGTGCAGCTGCATATGGCCGGCGAGGACTTAGAGGTGTATGCCTTTTATAAGCCGCCGAACAACAAACTCGACATGAGTGAGCTAAGGGCGCTCCTCACGCGCACAGATAACCCTACTATCCTCGCCGGAGACTTTAACTCCAAGCACCCAGCGTGGAACAGCTGCTACACCAATGAGGGAGGTAGACGACTCTTCGCGGACTCAGAAGCCCATGGGTACACGGTGTCAGGCCCTGAGACGCCTACCCACTACCCAGACAGGAACACCTACATGCCTGACGTGCTTGACATCGTAGTACACCTGGGCCTTCACTGCCAGGTCACTCAGCAGGTGTTAGACGACGAGCTGCAGTCGGACCACCATCCTGTACTCGTCGTACTATCGGGTATGCCGACTCGCCAGAAGCCACCAGCGCCACGTCGAAAAATCGACTGGAAAACCTACGCAGAAAAGATTGATTCTACCACGCCAACTCGGCTTATCACCACCGCCGCCGATGTCGACTTACTAGCCGATGACATCACTGCTTGCGTACAGCAGGCCCTGGAAACAGCAACGATGACGCAGCAGCAGGGGAGAGTGCTCCAGCCGCCCTTGCCAGCGCGCATCCGACGTCTTATTACCGAGAAGAGGCGATTACGCAAGCAGTGGCAGCAAACTCGCTGCCCTACTATGAAAACCGCGCTAAATAAACTCGCGGAAAAAGTGAAGGCCGAGTTGTGTGCTCTAAGAGCCACGAGCTGGGAGGAACATATTGACGCCGCGGAGGGTGACCTGCCCTCGATACACAGATTGTGCCGCCAACTGAAGAACACCCCAGCTCCGGTACGACCACTACTGAGCACAGACGGGGCGCTCAAATACGTCGCGGGAGACCGAGCTGAGGTCTTTGCCGAGCACCTGGAGCGTCAGTTCCAACCGAACCCGACAACTCAACATGAACATGTCGCAGCAGTCGAGAAACACGTTGGAGACTACTTCGCCACGCCGATAGCTCCCGATGAAGATGCCATCTTTTTCTCACCCGGCGCAGTACGACGCGCCATCTTGAAAACGAAGCCCCGGAAGGCCCCAGGTGCCGACAACACGACGTCACCAACACAGCGCTGCGCCACCTGCCCCACCGCATGGTCGCGGCAGTGGCGCGCCTGTTCACCGGGATTCTCCGCACGGGCTCCTTCCCGGCCTCGTGGAAAGAGGGGCGCGTCATTATGCTGCCCAAGGCGGGCAAAAATGTCCTGAAGCCGGAGAGCTATCGGCCGATCACTCTCCTGCCCACCATCTCCAAGGTGTTCGAGTCCCTCCTGCTGCGAAACCTTGCTCCACACATCTCACCGCGTGAAGAACAGTTCGGGTTTCGCGCGGAACATAGCACGACGCTCCAGTTGTCGAGGGTACTGCACCTGCTGTCGTCTACGATGAACAGGAAGGAATACGCAGTTGCAGTATTCCTCGACATGGAAAAGGCCTTTGACCGCGTGTGGCACGACGGACTCGTACACAAACTGGCCACATCTAGCGCCCCCCGTCGCGTGGTACGTGTAATACAATCTTTTCTGTCCCACAGGAGTTTCAGAGTCGTGGTGGAGGGCGAACTGTCCGCCCCCCGCCCGATACTGGCGGGCGTGCCCCAGGGCGCCGTATTATCGCCTGCGTGTTACTCACGTTACACCGACGACATCCCCACAACCCCAGACGCGACACTAGCGCTGTACGCCGACGATGCCGCGTACATTACCACCTCTATGAACGCCAAGCATGCGGCAAAGAAGATGCAGCGCGCCCTCGATCTCATCCCCGAGTGGCTGTCCAAATGGCGGCTATCGGTTAACGTGGGTAAGACGCAGGCTCTTGTTACAGGACTCTCGCCTCTACCGCCACGACTGACACTACAAGGAGCCGACGTCGAGTGGACCCCCCAGGCCAAGTACTTGGGCGTGACCTTCGACCGTCGGCTCACGATGGGGTCACACGTCAAAAGGGTGGTGGCACAGTGCAGGGTCGCCCGAAACCTGCTCTATCCTGTGCTCTCATCCCGCCTTCCTGCCCGCGCCTAGCTGGGCATATATAAAACATACCTACGAGCCATACTCACCTACGCCGCCCCAGCTTGGTTCGTCCTCACTAGCGAGACGAACAAAAAGAAACTTCGCGCCCAGCAGAGCCTGGAGCTGCGGCGCATCATGGACGCCCCTCGCTATGTGAGGAACGATGTCATCCTGCGGGATACAGGGATTGAGAGCCTGGACGAGTTTGTTGGCCGACTCGCCACAAATCTATTCGCGCGGGCCGACGCTTCTGCCTGGCCCCATATCAAAGATACGCGCCATGGCACGCGCGCCCGCCCGATAGAAAACGTCTCCCTAGAGACCTCATAATTGACGACACGACCCCATCCACCTCTCGGACTTGACGCCTGAGTAAGCAGTACCAGTCTACACACTGCTTACTCAAACAATAACACTGCCCACCCCACACTGCATCCACGGCGTGAAGTTTGTTCTAAGTTAATATAGACACGCTTCGCGTCGTAAACACACACTCACTACTTTACAAGCGCTAGTACACTTGCACCGAATAGCGTGAGGTCGCCCGCGCGTTATCGGTTAGCATGAGCGGTGTAACACAGGTCATTGCCGCTCCTACATACATCACGGCGGCGCTAGTAGTCGCTTACATTACTAAACTGTAAGTTCGTCTAAAAGTCGACACGCCTGTCGCTGGTCATCCTCTCTGAGCCTCCCAGGGTACGCTCTGGGTCTCACTCGGAGGGGAAGGACCGCCAGGTGTCGTGAAGAAGCGGTGGACCGTTCAGAACGGCCGCCGCGGCGCGCCCACAGTCACATACAACATGTAAACATAGCTTGTGTTGGTCAACATTACGACCGCACTAGCATTATGCTAGGTCCAGAGGACAACACAGCGACGGGTTCGCTGTTGCGAGCCCCGGTGCTGCACCCGCGGGCTGGGAACGCTGTTCCGGCACCGCTCGCCCCACCCCCTTACGGGGGTGGAGCGACTTCCAAGGAGGACCGCGCGCCATTCCGTGATGGAGCGTCGTAGAGGGATGATCGATATGTCATTGTAAATATAATTTAATAAGCTACAATATTTTTAGAGACTCGCCAGCTCAAGGCATTTGTATAAGATTTTATAGTAAATAAACATAATCGAGGGTGAGGAAATGGTCCACTGGCCAGCATTTTCGATTTAGTATAAAAGAGGTGGCACCGTTTGCACTGTGTGTCAGTCAGTTTACAGCTGTTATTGAGTAAAGAAGTCTATGTACATAAAGAAGGTCAGCTCCCAAATAGTTTCCTCGCCGCCATTTGCCTCCGTAACAATTTTCTTCGTGTTTTATTGACGTTGTCTCGTATATTTACTTTGTTTCATTTTCTGACACATCTCACATTTACTTATAAACT
The DNA here is from genome assembly GCA_964057195.1 of Orthosia cruda. NCBI lineage: Eukaryota > Metazoa > Arthropoda > Insecta > Lepidoptera > Noctuidae > Orthosia > Orthosia cruda. The sequence goes on from OZ059841.1 coordinate 25,389,499, forward strand.
TACGAATATCCATATCAAGACCTGGCCAATAATATTTTCTTTTAATATTATTCGCCATTCTATTCATACCCGCATGTCCACTCGTGGGCAATAAATGATAGTTATTCAAAATAAATTCTTTTTCCTTTTCGTCATATATTCTTTCAATTCCTCTCAAAATACATATTCGGGGCCCGCTCCATTTCTTTAAGGATTTAATTTCACTACATAAACCTCTTATAAATTCATTATTATTATCATCTTTCACTATGCATAGTTCTTTTACTTCTATTCTTTTACAAAACTCCTTTAACTTAGTCGCAAATTCGGCTCGCGAGAAATGCAATCTAAAGTCAAGGTTAATACACAATAGCATTTTGCTTGGTATATAAACAAAACAATCCTTTTGTTCCCCTATCATATTTTCTCTTTTATACTTCCTTATAATTTTTTCCTCTACTAACTTCATTTCAATAGAATCACATGGCTGTCTTAGTAATTCCACGACCCTTGGTTGATCAGGCCAATTGTCAGTGGGTTTACTAAGCACAGTTTGTTTTTTCTTACAACTCTCTTCCAACCTCCTCTTTTGTCCTCTAGTTATTACAGCTAAAATTTGCTCTTTCATATTCTTTAATTCATTCGATGTTATGCATATCCTTGATAAAGCATCCGCAATCACATTGTCCTTACCTTTCACATAGACTATCTTAAAATCATATTCTTCAAGTATTAACCTGAATTTGATTAATCTGCTAGAAGGGTCCTTCATACCGAATAAATAAACTAATGGTTTGTGGTCTGTCATAATAGTAAACGTTCTGGCAAATAGATACGGTCTGAAATATTTTACTGCCCATACTATGGCTGTTAATTCTTTCTGTATTACTGGATAATTTTTCTCTGCCTTATTTATCGGTCTGCTGGCATAAGCAATAGGTTTCATATTCTTGTTACACAATACAGCTCCTACTGCCAGATCAGATGCGTCTGTTTGTAATATAAATTCATTGTTTGGCGAGTAATCTGGATATTGTAATATAGGAGGCGTCGTTAATGACGTTTTTAGAAAATTAAATGCATTTTGACATTCCAAACTCCAAATAAAAGGTTCATCTTTCTTTAGCAATCGATTCAAAGGCATAGTAATTGTTGCAAAGGACGGCACGAATTTCCTATAGTAGTTGCAGAAGGCAACAAACCGTCTCACTTCATCCACGTCTTTTGGTATTGGAAAATTTTCTAAAACTTTAGTTTTGTCAGGGTCAGGCGAAACACCGTCAGCAGAAACTACATGACCCAGATATAAAATTTCTTTCTTCAAGAATTGACATTTAGTAGGATTCAATTTTAAGTTAACCTTCCTCAGTCTTTCAAAAACATCAATAAGATTTTGATTATGTATAGTTAAAGATCTTCCAAAAACGATTACGTCATCTAAATAAACAAAACACTTCTCAAAAGCTAATCCTGACATCGCAATTGACATAACTCTACTAAATGCACTACAAGATGTCTTAAGACCCATTGGTAATCGTTTTAATTGGTAATGTCCTGTACTGGTTGAAAATGCAGTATATTTACGGCTTTCAGGTGCCAGTTTCACTTGATAATATCCTTGTTGAAGGTCTAAATGAGTAAAATAGATTGAGCCAGATAAAGAGTCTAAAATATCTGTAATGTTTGGCAAAGGGAATTTGTCATCTACAATATTTTCATTTAATTTCCGAAAATCAATTACTAAACGCCACTTTTGAGATCCCTCTGTCTTTTTTGGAACTAGTAGTATTGGGCTAGACCATTCGCTAGTTGATACTTCTATAATATCATCCTTAAGCATATTATCAATTTGCTTATTTACTTCCGGCTTTAAGGCTTGTGGTAACCTGTACGGTTTATTATAAATAGGATTAATGTTACTCTTCAACGTTATTGATTGTTCGCAAATATTTGTTGTTTCTAACTTATCTCCGGGTAAAAAGAAAATATCAGAATATTTAGTACATATTTTCTCAATGGATTCTTTTTCTTCTCTGTTTAAATGTTGTAATTCTAAAATAGGTAATAAAGTAATGGCTCTTTTTAAACTACTTTCATGTTTGCTAAATTCAAAAGTGTGGTAGTCCTCTAAGGCCTCTACGTTTAATACAAAATTGTTTAAACTAACTTCTTCATCTCGAGTATTTAAAATTTTTATAGGCAATCTTTTATTTTTAGGCCTAACTATAGTACCTGCTAGGAAAACATCCTTTTCTAACTCTCTAGCGCTAACAAAGCAATCACCTTCCACTTCTGTATTTAAATAAACATAATGGATGGTTTCACTTCGAGGTGGGATCAGTAATGAATTACTGTAATCCGGTTTGTCAAATATTGGTTGAATATAATATTTTTCTCCTATCTGTAGCGTTAACATATTTTCATTTAAATCAATATTAGCTTTATACCTTTTCATAAAGTCTAATCCTAATATTCCATCAACGGTTATCGGTAAAGTTTTAAAAATATGAAACTTAATTTGAAATGAGTCAGTTTCAGAAGCATATAAATCGAGCACAACATATCCTGTAGAGTAAACCTTACCTCCAATTCCATTGACCGCTAAATTATTGCTAAACACTTGGGTTCTCTTTGGAAGTTCTTCTTCCTTAATAATAGAAATGGATGCGCCTGTATCTAATAATAGTATAAGCTTTTTACCGTTAATATAGAAGTTAACAAATTTAAAATTACCTGTACTGGTATTATAAACAAAATTATTAATCACGAAAAAACTGATTCTTATCAGACTTTTGTTCCAAATTATTTGTAATTCGTGCTTGAGTATTATCACTCTGTGGCGGGATCGTCACTTTGTAAAAACCTTGGCCACCACGTCTATTATAGTAATAACCCTGTCTGTTATACTGTCCTCTGCCGCGGGGGCCGTACCGAAAAGGTCTGGAGTGACCTTGGTATCTATTTGAGTGGTAACCAAAATTATTAAAATTATTTTGATAATGACCTCTGTTGTTATTTTGATAAATTTGACGACCACGTCCCCTATTTTGTCTCGAGGGCTTAGAAAAACGATAATTGTGCCTACCTCGAAAGGTTGACGTCATCTCCATTACCTCAGCAGGCCTGGAAGAAGACGATGATGGCTGGGACTCGTCCTTGGCTGCCTGAATTGCGTCCTTCAGATCTGTGTAGTTGCGTGCAGCGATGATCGTGCCCAACCTTTCACTCTTAAGTCCATCTGTAAACTTTTTCACGGCCATTTTTTCATTAATTGGCTTCAGAATAGCGCATTTGGCAGTGTCTCCTTCAGCCTGAGAAATATTTAAATCTGTTAATAATCTTTCAAGTTCAGACCCGTATTCCTCGATAGTCCTATAGCCTTGGTTCAGTGATTGAATTTGATTTTGAACCGCAGTGAAGGATTTTTTTATTAATAGTTTTTTTCTAAAATCCTTAATCATGTCACTTATTGTGGAGTAAGTGTCTGCTACTCGCAACTTGGCATTTTCAGATAACCTACCCTTTAGTATAAACTTAATTAATAACTGTTGTCCTACATCACTAAGCATGTCTGCATACATCTCCACCGCATCAATCAATCGCTTTGTTGTATTTTCCTTATCATCTAATATAGGTATTAACATACACGCAGTTTTTATATCAAATTCCATCGTTTCTGATGTTAGTTCTAAGCTAGACAAAGTACACAATTTAGATATTTCATGAAATAAAGCACAAATCTTATTGTACGTCACATTAATTAATTCAATTTCCGATTTCTTTATTATGTCACCTAAAGAAGAAAATAATGTCTTACTTTTGTTTAACAATATCTCAGCCTCTTGCAACTTATCTGACGATACCGAACCTTTATATCTACTCTGGCCTTTTTTTATAAGATATTTCCGTATTTGCAATAATTCTTCATACAATTCGATTAAATCGTCAGCCATAATATAATACGCAAAACATTATAATTTCAAAATAATAAAGTTGTTGCACCATAATATCATATTTCATTCATTACAATTTAACTTAATCTAACTCGAGGCACATTCATTCAATGCACCGATAAAAAAATGCTGAGTTGAAATTCTACGTACTACGGTACAGCGACGTATTACGGTACAAACTATTTTTAGAACTTAATATTACTACTTACATACTTTAAATCTAAGATTGTCAATACTCTTACGCGTAAAACACTTCACTTCACACACTTTTTCTTCTTTCACATGAGTACTCACGAATCTTCTCCAAAATTGAATTGGCTGCACTCAAACATCTTCAGCTTGAGTTTGGTCTCTCCTTCCGGATAAACGCTGCCGCATCCTCCTTATAAATGCAGAATCCACCTGCTGGTCTATCCACTTCTTATGTCCTTTTAAACATTTCTTGTAAATTAAGGCAATAATTACAATTACCATCAGCACCAGGAATGTCGTCATTAAGATATTATTAAATTTTATATGATTTTCTTGTTCCGTATTGCTGGAACTATTACTGCCTCCCGAAGCGTTTTGGGAGATGATGACTTCCTTATCCTCTGTTTTTGAGTAACTTTTGCCCATTTTGTTTAATATTCAAGTTCCGTATTACACAGTTAAAGTCAATCTCAGTCGTGAGTATAATATTTAGTTTTATAAACATTGTAACTTGGAGCACCGAGGCACACAGGAATCCGCCACGTTTGCACTTTGCGCCCGCTATCCGATAGCTCGCAATCGTAGTTCCCGGAACGTGTGTGGCAGGGTCGCCATGAAGTATGGAGGTTGATTGAAACACGTTCGTTCAAGACAAGCGTTTATTACTGACTAAACTTAACATAAAGGTGTCTTAATGCTAAGTACATTTATGCACTTCAGAGTTAAGGCGATCCTTAACATTATTGGTCCTTCGAAGCCAGATGAAAAAGTGACTAGAAAATGGTGCTAACGCGAAGTAAAGACGGAGAACAAGCAAAACGTCGACAGGAAGAGCTTAATAAAACCGCGGAAGAGGCCGCGACTTCAAAATCGCTTAAAAGTGGCACGGCGAACACCGCTACCGAGACGTCGGGTACTAGCAGCGGAACTAGTGATTCCACGACCACCAAAGCGAACACTTCGACTGAATCTGAAGATACCAATGCTGCGTCCCAGAAGGAGCAGACCTCGCAGCGCACTTTGAAACCTGCAGACGCGCGGTCACGTCGCTCCGTAGCCTCCCGCAAGAAACTCCTCGCGGAGTTGGAGGCGAAAGAGCGACTAGCCGAGCTCAAACTCAAGCAAGCGCAGATGCAAGCTCAAATAGAGCTACAGGAAATACGGCTTCAGTGACTCCAAGCAGAAGCCGACGCCTCAGATGAAGAAGAAGAAGAATTAGAAGATGACCTGGCTTCAGTTCGCATCAGTACTTGGTTGAAAGACACCGAGACGGACTGCCCGCAGCCAGCAAACATAGAAACACATCAGGTAGAGGCCAAGAAAAAGAAAGAAGTACCAGTTGAAATTAAGAAGATGCAAGAAGACACATCGAAATTGAACCAGTCAATGATAGATGTACCAACCATAGCAGCCGCGTTTTCCCAAGCGATGAGGAGCACGAGGGAACCACCGAGGTATATTCAAGAGCTGCCACTATTCAATGGAAGCAGCGCAGACTGGCTAAGTTTCAAGGCAGCATATGAAGAAACATACAAGTACTTCACGTCAAATGAAAACACAGCACGCATACGTCGAAGCCTGCGTGGTACTGCAAAGGAAGCTGTTGGTTGTCTACTACTAAGCCAACCAGATCCAGGAGTCGTTATAGAAGCACTTGAAAGAAGATTTGGAAGACCTGAAGCACTAATTCACGTCGAAATGGAGAAGCTGAAGTCATTGAGTCGAGTCACTGACAATCCACGTGACTTGTGCATCTTCGATGGGAGAATAGCAAACATAGTGGGCACAGTGGAAGCATTGAAGAGAACACAATACTTACACAATCCTGAGATGGCAAGAATAATCACTGAGAAACTCACTCCTATTTTGAAGAACAAGTGGTACGACTACGCATTCATTAAGAAAGAAGACTGCCCAGAATTAAAGAAGATATCTACATTCCTGAATGAAGAAGCCGACAAATGTGGCGCCTATGCCTTACCTGAATTGGCTAGCGACGAACATTGGGGAAAAGAAAGAAGAAAGTGGAACGCACATTCACCACTGGAAAGAGAACAATGTCAGAAAATCAATGTCCTCAGTGCAAGCAAGACCATAAGCTAACAGACTGCAAGCAATTCTCCGCCCTCGACACAAATACAAGATGGGAAGTAGCTAAGAAGAATAACATAATATGTTATTCTTCTTAGCTACTTCCCATCGGTGTTTGCTTCGAAGGCAGCGATAGCATATTATGCTATCGCTGCCTTCGAAGCAAACACCGACGACTTCAATGCAAGGCACCACCGTGTGGACGACATGGGTGTACCATGAGACATCATAAGCTTCTGCATCACGACAAGGAACAGATCAGCATGGATGACTCAGAGAAGAAAGAGAGGACAACACCTGCAATAGAAGTCACATCAGCAACGAAACCAGGTGACCGTCGACGTGCATACCTAAAGATAGCGCCCGTCACATTAAGGGGGCCGCTCACCAGCATTGAAACATATGCACTACTAGATGAAGGAAGTACAGTCACCCTGCTGGATGCTTCAATAGCTGACGTCATCGGAGCAGACGGACCTGAAAACACAATGTGGATTCAAGGAATCAGCAACGAGATGAAACATGAAAACAGCAAGCTCGTCAACCTCAGTATAAAGGGAAAATATGCGGAGGAAGAACACAACATAGAAGCCGCGCGGACTGTCGATCGACTGAGCTTCACACCTGAAGCAATATACGATCGGCACTTAGAATATTGCGAACATCTGATCAACATCAAGGATCAGATTATATATCAGTACGCTTCACCGAAGATCTTAATTGGTCAAGACAACTGGCATCTCATCGTCTCAAGAAAGCTCCGCACTGGTCGTCGCAACCAACCAGTCGCTTCCTACACTCAACTCGGCTGGGTTCTTCATGGCTGTCATAGTTCACTCACAGCCAAGATAAACTTTTGCGGGAAACTCCAGCAAAAAGATGAAGAACTAACTATTGAAGAGCTGGTCAAGAATCATTTCAAACTTGAGTCACTATGCATCGAGCCGCGAAGACCAAGAGAAGATCCCGAGCAACGAGCCCTTCAAATCCTAGAAGAGACAAGCAAGCGTCTGCCAGAAGGAAGATTTGAAACCGGTCTACCATGGAAGGAGAAAATCTATCAGATTCCAAACAAATAAAAGAAACTGAACGACGCCTGCATTCCCTAGAAAAGAGACTGGATAGAGACGAAGACCTCAAATCAAAATATGAAGGAAGAATGGAGAACTTGTTCCAGTCGGGGTACGCAGAAACAGCTGCCACACCAGCTCCAGAGGGAAGAACCTGGTACCTGCCACACTTTCCAGTTATCAATCCAGCGAAGCCTCATAAGCCGCCACGATTGGTCCATGATGCATCAGCCAAGGCCGCCGGCGTATGCCTGAACGACATGCTATACTCGGGTCCAGACTTGCTACAGTCGCTGCCTGGGGTCATCATGAGGTTCCGACAATACGCATATGCTGTCAGCGGGGATATCAAGGAGATGTTCATGCAAGTCAAGATCAGAAAAGAAGATAGAGACGCGCTGCGTTTTTTATGGAGAGGCAATCGGCGGGAGGACAAACCTGAAGAGTACAGAATGACGTCAGTCATTTTCGGAGCGACATCTTCACCGTGCACAGCACTCTTTATCAAGAATAAGAATGCGAGAGAATTCGCAGAAGTATATCCCGAAGCTGCCACAGCAATTAAAAAAAAACACTACATGGACGATTATCTACAAAGCTTTTCAACAATAGAAAAAGCACAAGAGATAACAAAGGCAGTAGACTTCGTTCACAAAAAGGCAGGCTTCGTTTTAAATGGGTGGACATCAAACGATAAGAGAACAATAGAAGAGTTTGGTCCATTCGAAGAAGAAAATAACTTAACAACCGTTAACCTGGGGGGCAAAAACTCAGAGAAAATACTCGGGCTACTCTGGTATGTCAAAGAAGACTGCATCGGATTTAACACGGGCACTATGAAAATACCTCCGGAAGTAGAAGAAAACAAACGCTTACCAACAAAAAGAGAAGCTCTCAGTATCATCATGGCATTATTCGACCCACTGGGACTAATTTCACCGGCCACAACTCCAGCCAAGAGGATTTTTCAAGATACTTGGCGCTACAAGACAAACTGGGATGATGCGCTGCCAACAGACTTAGAAGAAAGATGGAAGACGTGGATGACGTCACTCGGCACCATCAAGCAACTCAAAATACCGAGGTGCTATGACTACGAACCGAACACACCACGTCAGCTACACATTTTCGTCGACGCTAGCGAAGAGGCCTACGCAGCTGCCGTTTACTGGAGGACGGAGCGCATGGATGGCAGCGTACGCATAGCACTGGCGGCTGCCAAGAGTCGCGTCACGCCACTGAAGCATGTCTCCATGCCTAGACTCGAACTTCAATCAGCTCTACTGGGTGCACGCCTCGCACAGACTTTAGTCGAAGAGCTTGACTACGAAGTCGAAAGCAAGACATATTGGAGTGATTCACGCACAGCTTTAATCTGGATACGATCAGAGCCACGAGTATATAAGTCTTTTGTGGCACATCGTCTGGCAGAGATTGAAGATACTACAAAGAAGAACGAGTGGAGGTGGCTTCCATCAAAAGAAAACGTAGCCGACGATGCTACCCGAGGAACACCAGAGAACTTCAACTCAACACACAGATGGTTCCAAGGGCCCTCATTCCTGAAGCTGCCAGAGTCAGAGTGGCCAAAAGAAGAAAGCGTCACCAGATACGACACCGGAGAAGAAAGAGAAAAATGCAACATTTGTCAACAAGAAGACAGCAACAACCAGAGTCACCTCCCGAAGATTGAGAGATTCTCAAAATGGCTAAGGCTCATCAGAGCTACTGCAAGAGTCTTGCACTTTATCGATATGTGCAAGCCAAGCCGGAACACAGTCGCAGCCACCAGGAAACGGACAAAGAAAAATATAGAAAAAGATTCCGATTGGCAGACTAAGAAGAAGACAGCAGCCGCGCCAATCAGAAAAGATATGCCTCACGACGCTCTTCGCTACCTAGGACTGCCCACTTCACTTATAGTTAAAGCAGAACAACTGTGGATTCAAGCCAGCCAGAAGAAGAGCTTCAAAGCCGAAATACAACGAATCAAGAAGGGAGGCACACCCAGCATCAACGATCGTCTCAGTCATCTCAGCGTATACCTCGACACTGAAGGCACAGTACGCTTAAAAAGAAGATTGACCGCAGCGCAAGAAATAGGGGAAGACACGTCCAATCCTCCCATATTGGACGGAAAAGAAGAGTACACCAAGTTGTACATGGCTCACGTCCACGAGAGACTTCATCATGGCGGGGTGGAAATAGTCGTAAACGAGCTAAGACAACGGCTGTGGATCTCCAAGATACGTCCAGCAGTAAGATGTATTGTGAAGAGCTGTCTACCATGCCGAATCAGAAAAGCGAAACCTGCAAGTCCACTTACAGGAGACTTGCCACCAGCGCGCCTCGCACATCACGCACGTCCCTTTAGCTTCACGGGACTTGACTACTTCGGCCCAATAGAAGTGACAGTAGCGCGCCATCACGAGAAGAGATATGGAGCTCTCTTTACCTGCATGACTTCAAGAGCGATTCACATCGAAGTCGCACACTCGTTGAGTGCTGATTCTGCTATATCAGCCCTAAGAAGATTTATGGCCAGAAGAGGCTGTCCGAAGGAATTGTGGAGCGACAACGCTACGTGCTTCAAAGCAGCAGACAAGGAGCTCGGCAAAGCAGCACAAGAAGTCTTGGAACACGAAGCTACATGTTGCCACATTAAATGGAAGTACATTCCTCCATCAGCACCATTCATGGGAGGAACCTGGGAAAGAATGGTCAGGTCCGTTAAAGAAGCGCTGAAGATCACCCTGAACGAAAAATATCCAAGCGATGAAACACTGGTGACGCTGCTAATAGAAGTAGAAAACACAGTAAATTCGCGTCCACTCACCCATGTCCCAGTGGACCCAGCAGAACCCGAGGCTCTGACGCCCAACCATATCCTCATCGGGCCGAATCCTCATGTACCAGTACCAGGTCATTTTGAAGAGAAAGATCTGACAGCCCGATAGCAATGGAAGAGAGCACAGATTCTGACGGACATCTTCTGGAGGAGATGGGTGAAAGAGTACTTGCCCTTACTCCAATACCGGCGGGAGCCTACAAACACCGGAACCCAGCCAAAGGTCGGTGACCTCGTCATCATCTGTGACGGCAACCTCCCCCGCAATATCTGGCCACGAGGAAGAGTAAGCCAGCTGTATCCAGGCGCTGACGGAGAAATACGAGTGGTGGACGTCACGATCAGCAGCGGCCATGTCTTGCGTCGTCCGACCCGGAAGATCGTCGTTCTACCAACGGAGTCGCAGCGTGGCGACGGCGGGAGTATGTGCACGACACCTTAAAATCACTGGACGCAAGTAGTGGATAAGGCGACCTGACACCGAGCCAATCAGAATTAAGTAGGATTTTTGAGTAAATGTATGGAGACAAACTTCTTTTATTTATATTGCCTTTGTTTACATACTTAGAGCCATTCCTTAACTGTATTAAGATGTATTCGAGTCTATATTTTCTAATTATAATATTTATATTGTGAGATCTTACCTCTACGACGCATAAAATAAGAATAAGGTTTTCCGATGGTACCATTTGTTTTTATAGTAGGAGGCGGGGAGCGGTGTCATATAAATATGCCCGTCACCTTTGACCGCGCGCCATTCCGTGATGGAGCGTCGTAGAGGGATGATCGATATGTCATTGTAAATATAATTTAATAAGCTACAATATTTTTAGAGACTCGCCAGCTCAAGGCATTTGTATAAGATTTTATAGTAAATAAACATAATCGGGGGTGAGGAAATGGTCCACTGGCCAGCATTTTCGATTTAGTATAAAAGAGGTGGCACCGTTTGCACTGTGTGTCAGTCAGTTTACAGCTGTTATTGAGTAAAGAAGTCTATGTACATAAAGAAGGTCAGCTCCCAAATAGTTTCCTCGCCGCCATTTGCCTCCGTAACAATTTTCTTCGTGTTTTATTGACGGAGTTAAGGCGATCCTTAACAATTATTTCATTTACATTAATATTAGTTATCCATGTTCATTAAGTATACATTAATAATGGACAGGAAGAACCGAACTGGAACCTGTAACTCTTTTGCCTTATTTGCATTTGATACTTATAAAGGAATGTTTTTATTTTTCCAGTAGCAATTTTGTCAATTATGATATTATTTTTGAACAATTATGAAAGTGCATTGTAACAATTTGATTAGTACCATCTGTTACAGTTGTAGATTTATTTACAGCTTGGGAATAAAAAAGACTAGTTCTAGTCTCAGAAAACGCAGTCTCAGGGTGTAGTTTTTGAGAAACTTGATTATAATACTATCATTTGAGGAAGACGCACACATTTTTTATGATTCTAAAATCTGAATTTGAAACACCTACGAACGAAGGCAGAATTCATTTAATTTCGCGCGTTGATTATTTTTCAACTTTTTTTTAATTTGGCACGCTCGTAGTTTTTCAGCCAGTCGCTTATTCAATTCATTGTTCCCGCATGGTTTGTGATTCATCACTTTGCTAATTGGAACATTTACCAATGTTGCGTACCGCAATTATTCCCTTAATATATAAGATCAACATGTGCATTAAATAACCGACATCTATCGAATTAAGGAAGTATCAATGGCTATCAGTTTATTAATCCATAGTATAGATGGCGCTATAGTCCACTTTAATTAAATCAATTCCTTTTCAATTTGGATTTGGTGTATTTTATCTAGCTTTATTTAGGAAAATGACAACTCAATTATTTCAAAATTGTTTTTCTTCATACTTGTGCCTAGAACAAATAGGTTTTCAAACGAAGTACATCTTGCAATCCTGATTGGCGCGTACTCAACGCGCGTGTCTTGTGTGCTACTTTTTTGTTAAAATATAGAAACCGAGGCTTTTCTTCCCGAAGACCTCTGGACGTTACGGTGTGCTAATTCAAGTACTTGTTAATAATTCGTCCTCCAGCTCAGTAAGCAAAATCAGTGCCTGTGGATTACGTTCTCTGGGGCACCTGCCTGATCCATTGGAATTCTGCCGGCCAGCATCCTCATCGGAGCGCGGGAGTACGACGAGAGATATCTGGTGAGTTCTAGGTACCCTCAGTAACAACCAACAATATCCACTTTCCAAATTCAAATCACTTTTAGCCCCTAAGGGATTAATGAGCTATTTTGGTCCCTGTTTACGAGGAATAAACTAGTTATTTTTGAATAGATGTTATAAAATAGTATATTATGCAGCTAGTGAATAAAGGACGGATTTTAAGCGAGGGCCATAGATAAATCACGAGCAAGTGAAGGATTCTAACGACTGAATCACGACCATAGGGAGTGATTCATGGTGATTGAATCACGAGCGACGCGAGTGATTTATGGCCCTCGATATAAATCCGTTTTATTCAATAGTTGCATACTATATTTTATACCATGACTACGAGAAAAAGAACAATTTAAGCGAAAAGCAAAAGGAATATTAATAAATAAATGTGATATCCTGAGACTTGAGCTATAAACAGCACCGGGGTTTCAGTGGCCAGTGACCACCTCCGTTACGTTACATAATTATAATGAATGAAACACCAATGCAATTAATATTAGAATTACAATCCAAATAAGTATTTATTAAATATCGTAGACTAAAATCAAAATCATTATTAAAATCCTAAATATAATCAAACTCAAAATTAAAATCGAAGAAGGAGTTTGAAAGTCGAATATTCTTTGCACAAGAAGTTTGTATCCAGTATTTTTTGCGAAAGGAGGTTATATAGCATTGAGATGGAGGTCGAATATATTGGTGTATTCTAAATTCAAACACCAAAACAGTGATTAAAAGTGTTTTTTATTCACTGTTTTCAGTGAATATTATAAGTTAATTTTGATCTCGAAGGCTTTTGACAGGGTTTGGCATGAAAGTCTTATTGGTTAAAGTTTTAATAGGCCATGGTTGGGCGCTTGAATCTGTCTTTGAAGGCAGTCTTTTTTTTTTTGGGACAATCCCATTGCACTATTCCCAAACCACTGTAGCTCCTGAAAGCCAGAATCAACAGTGGTGACCACCAGAAAAGTGCCGAGGCAATGAAGCTAAACGAAGTAGAAGGCAGTCTCCGAATGGGGTGATGCCAATCTGGTCAGGTTCAATGCTGCTAAGATCCAGGCATGTGTTTTTTCCGTTAAAAGGAGCCAATTCCACCCGGCTACTTCTTTCCGAGGTGTGACCGTGCCGATAACGGACCATCTTAAGCTTCTTGCCGTAATGTTGACATCGACACTCAATTTCGGCCCATACATTGTAACGTAACGTTAGGGTCAGTCCAGTTAACTCGACGTTAGCCACGTTACTAAAAATAAAAGTTATTAAAGATTAAAACTAAGAAAAAGGATATAGATAATAAAACTAGGGTCCAGCTTCGCAAGACGTGGGCAGCTAACCGGGCAGCAGGTAGGGCAGGAAGACGAGGCACGGTGTGATGAGACGGCTGATGGTGCGCTACCAGCGTGCGCATCCAGGCAGCAGGGCGGGCAGGATGACGTCGTATGCCCGAGGTAGGCAAATGAGCAGGCAATCTGGCAGGTAGGTAGATGAGTAGGCAGCAGGCATCTGCACGTGGTGAAACGGGCGCGCTGTGGCCGCGCTCATCTCTGTATTCTTGTCTGCCACAGCTCATACACCACGTGCGGTAGATAGGCAGCAAGATGTGTCGAGGAATCGGACTATGGCGTTACACGCCGTAGATACGCTGGTATACCGATAGTCAAATAATACTCAGTACTACACTTTATATTTATATATATATATATGTTCTGAACCAAACGTTTCGTTCACTATTTGATATTTAATTGCAACACCATCTCGGTTCGCTCTCAGTGATTTGAGAGTTTTGAATGACAGCTGACACTTGACAAGAGTCGAAAAAGAAAATTTGTAGTGAGCACACGGTGAATTCGGGTTTTTGTGGAAACATATCTAATCGAGATGTGTTTCGCCCATTGTAATCGGTAATCGCGCCCACCGTTCGGAATCGGTTTGTGGGGCGCCCGCGAAGTCGGTTTTGAATATAATTCACGCACAACGAAGTGTTTTTGCGGGAAACGTGTTTTGTCTGGTGGACGCCGGAGCCTTCGGTCCGAGCCGTCAGTCTATCCCTTATTGTCCTAATATTATATATATTCTCCTATCCCTAATCTCACGGCACGATATTGATCGAACCCCAGGAGCCTACCGCAGAAATCCAAGGTAAGTGCATATATTACAACATAATATTACCGGCCAACCTTTGTGACACCTTACACCCGTAGTAGGAACCAGTATATCTCTCAATAAGGAACGAACCCCCTAGCTTTCCACTGCTGCGTTACGGCAGTTTCGTGGGGTACAGGTTCAGACAGGGTCCAGGAGTCCTAACGCTGCTATGGGCCCCAGTGTTTAGCTCCTGGCTTGGGACCCGAAGACCTGTATTTAACATTTGGTAGCAGAGCGTGGTTTGCATTCCACGATCATAGTAAACGCTAGGATACTCGTTCACACTGAACGCTGTATTGTTTGTCAGTTTGCTTTTTATTGTTGAGAATACTGGGTTGAAAAGTGGTACATTTTGAGTCACTCAGAGTAAGCTGTGTCTTGTTAGGGGCAAACAACCCCCACAGATACATTCAAATTTGTTAAAATAAAGTGTACAACTCAAAACTTGATAGTCACTCCGGGATAGAAGGTTACAGTTTTGTATTGAAAATATAATTTGTTTATTTGTTGTATACAATATAGGTTTGGTGCAGACTGAATGTTCTTCTCTAATTGTATTTGATTGGATCATAGTTATTGTTGGACCTTGAACCTTCTATCTTGGCATTGTAAGTTTGTTTATATTGTAAATATACTCAGTGCCCGCTACAGAAGTTATTGTTGAAAAGTATATTGTTACCAATTGTATAAGAAAAATGGTTAGTTTATTTATTTATTATATACTTTATTGTACACCAAGATAAAAACATTACATACGAAAACCTTAAAATAACAACAAACATACAACAGGCGGCCTTATCGCGTTCTGCGATCTCTTCCAGGCAACCCAGTTCTAGTTTGTTTGATATTGACAGTAATATTCTAATTGATTGAAATTAAAGTCATTGTTTTTAACTATGAAAGTAAATTGAATATTGAATTTCTATTGTAAAATCAACCTACCCTCTTGTGTGTTGATAATTTATTTTCTTGAGATACCCATTTTGTTTTTGATAATTTATAAATTGATATTTGGGGTTCCATAATAAATTTGTACTGAAAAATAATTAAGTTAATGTAACAGGGTTCAGATCTATTTGTTAAATTAACTTGTTGTTTCTCTTACAGACTTTATGATCTGATATTTAATTTGGTAAGAGAATTACTTTCAAGCTGTTGTTTTGGTTACACACATATATTATTAATTTAATTTATTGAACATTTTGTTTTGAACAATTTATTAATTAATATTTGATCACCATTTCTTACATTTAGAAAGTATGACTGCCAATACATTTGCTTGTAAGATTAGAGCGGAATTGAGATGGGTGACCTCGGCGGCCTCTTTGATAAGTAGATCTGATAGATCAGGGGCTTTCTTGGTCCATTGTGATGAACTCCCAGCGCGTCAATCCAGGGTATATGAATATCATGCGGAATGTTTGGCACTATTGTCCACCGAGGACACTGAGTTAGCCGCTGCGGTTGAGGCAGACAAGACACAATTCTACAGTTTCTCGGATGATATTGTTGAGGCAACCAGTAAATTGAGGGGTTCTGCACAGGATGTTTTGAAGGTGGAGACGAGGTCTCCCACCTATCCTGCTTTGTTAGGACGGTTGCCTACACTAGACTTGCCACACTTTAGTGGAGATTTGGGTTGTTGGACTGCCTACTTCGACTTGTTCAACAGTTTGGTGGATGCTAGGACAGACTTGTCGCCTAGGCAAAAGCAGGCCTACTTGTTCTCCACGTTAAGAGGAGAGGCCCTAGGTTTAGTAAGCCACCTAACTGTTACGGATCAGAGCTTTCATACTGCCCGGGAACTGTTGATAAAGCGCTATGCGAACATGAGGCTTTAGCGGACGCCCCCGTCTCACAGATTTTGTCGTTGCCTCGCATCCATCGGGTTGCCACCCTACGAGTGGATTCGGTCAACCCACTGACGGTGGACTTGAACGCCTTGATGCGATTGGGCCTACTCATTGACCAATGGTCTTTTATGTTACTTCACCTTGTCCTGTCAAGTTTGCCTTCCGATTTGAAGATTCGGTTCGAACAGAGGTATGGTGGGGATAATGCCACATACCTCCCCCCTTTCGATGAATTGTTGAAGTTCCTGGATGAGGAATGTCGCCTTTTGGACAGTTCTGGTGTTGAAGGTCCCTTGCGGGCCCCAAAGTGGCCCTGTCCGTAACAGCGTCGTGTTGGTGCGCACCCCTCCCCTCGTGGGACGGGTGAGTCACGACGCCAGCCTCATCAATTTGTAGCGACTCAGGTTCGCAGTATGCGTTGTTTATATTGCAACACGGATGGCCATATAGTCACGTCCTGTCCGAAGTTCCTAGAACGGAACACAAAGGACCGACGTGGAATCGCCAACAACAGCAAGTGGTGCTACACTTGTCTGGGACAGTATTTGCAGCGGGATTGCCAGAGGTCGGATCCTTGCCCGCACTGTCAAGGTAGGCATCACCGAGTTTTGTGTCCGGACCAAAATGGTGTTGGTGGCCCTGATGATGCCGGACGCTCCCCCATAGGCGGGGGAGCGCATCCCCACCAACCTCAGGTGGATCCTCGACGGGGTATACCTGGCAAAGGCGGGGGCACCCCTTCACCCCCTCCTCAATTGGAGGAAGCGTCCGCTTTTCAGGACGACTACCAACCCCAAGGGGGTTATCAACAATAGGTAGTCGCTTCCCTCTCCTCCACTACAGCCACCCAGCCAGAGACAGTTCTTCTGCCAACTGTCTCTGTAAGGATCTGGGGCTCAAAGGGTAAATCTTTGTTAGTTCGTGCCCTTTTGGATTCGGGTGCTCAAGGCTGTCTTGTATCCTTTTGTGTAGTGGAAAGATTGGGATTTGGGAAGATCTTCCACGTGATTCCACCCTTCTACCATATGAGTGCTATTGAAGCGGTTGGTCAACAACGGGGAGATATTTAAATTTGAGTTTCGCCAGTTCATTGTGGGCCAAGAATCTTGGCCAAGGCCGTTGTTTTGAATGATATTTTGGGCAGACACCCGCAGGTAACCAATAGCCCTGCAGTGGTGAAATTGACGTCGGACCTAACTCCTGCCGACCCGAAGTGGTTGTTACCCGGACCCGTATATGGGTGCGGATGTTTTGGGTTTGATTTTGTCCCGGACCAAGTGGGTTCTGCAGACGAATAGGTTAGTAGTTGTACCGACGGTTTTTAGTTTTGGCTTTACGGGTCCCGTGTTGATGGGCTCCGCCCCGCGGTTTGAGGACCAAGGACTGATAGTGAGATAGTCCTTTGTTGGTTTCGCACCTCAGCTCATGCTTTGGAGGTTTTTGGGGCGAATACTGTCTCACAGAGTCAGAACTCTGAGACTAAACCGATCTGGAGACATGCCTTTTTAGAAAATCATCTCAGGTATACGCGACGGAGTGGCGCCGTCGACAAATATGGAATGTAAGGATGCGATCGTATTGAGTAAGTAACAATCAATTAATTTTAGAGCCTATTTGCTGATGACATCGAACTAACCTTTTAGCACACATGTCGAAATCGCTTTCTCACTTTGCTCGCGATTTGTAACTGTAACCACTGCTTTAAAAATGTAATCTATAAATATTACTGCATTCAATAATTTAGTTTTAATTAGCGCTCATCCCGAGTACTTGTGGCTTTTGCTTTTTCAATATTATTGTGATCAATAGAACAACAAGTATGTGCGTATAACTCCACAATAATTATTTATATCGAATAATAAATTAGATATATAAAATCTAATAGTTAATTGAATTTATGAGTGAAATTTATTTATGGTGTTCTATATTTTAGGTGGATCAATCCCTTCGATTCGGACTGTGAAGTACCAGCATCTCAGCCAGCAACATCGGTAGAGAAAAAAAATTAAAGGAAAAAGGTCTCGGGCAAAACAAATAAACCTGCAACAAAGAAGATTTCCAGTGCTCCGGTGGTAAAATCTAGCTTTTTTGGGTCCGACACGGAGTCGGACGTTGATTTGCCGGCGCCATCGAAATTCGTCAAAACAAGAAAGCTGTGAAAGCTTTTTATTTGTAAATGTGAGTCCTTTTAATTTAGATTTACCATTTTTTCATATTGTATATGTTCAGATACTACTAAGATATTCCAAATACGATTCCCGGGTCAGAATATTTTTGTTGTTTCCCCACGATGTTTTCCTTCACCGTTATCTGTGACATCCAAGATTAACTTAGAAAGTACAAATGAATTTGAAAAAGTCACATAGGAATCACGACCTCAAACATGAGAAGCAATGTCTTTGCCACTAGGCCACCACTAATGATAATCATTTTAATTTCAGAACGAGCAAGAACTTGGTGGTGAACCCATCCGAGCGGCTGCACTGCGGAGCTTCTTGTCAAGACGTAGCGGTTCCGGTTATACACTCCAGCGGGATCCCACCCGGCAGGGCAACTACTACGTGGAACTGCGTGTTTACAACGCTCGGGAAGCGGAGGCGCTCAGCACCGACCGCTGGAAACGGGCGCTTGTTACCTTCAAATCGGCTGTTGACGACAGCAGTCCGGTATAGAAAGCAGTCACAAAACTTGTGACTTTTGCTAAAGAAGATTATCGGAAAATACGACCGATATTCTATCAGTCTAACGTATTTTAAAATTAGGTAGGTTAGCATCTCTTCCCACAATTTAAAGGACCCCATAATATGTCTTGCTCTTTCGTAATATAATATTAATTTGTTTGAAAACACTTTTTATAGACAAAAGTTTGTAACGATCACTTTAGCAGTCTTATATATATTTTATGTTTGAATTTAAGTAAGTACATATGCATGAAGTATTTCTTTTTAATGTTTTTGACGTAGATAATTGTAATGAAATTTATCATAAGTACTTACTTATATATATTTTTAATCATTATTTGTATGTTTTCTTTCAGTAAAACTAAAAACAAAAAAAAAATAAACTCGAAATAATGAATCACAAAGATTAAAATTCTAGACCAGTAATTATGGCCTTGAATCTTATACATTATGGTAAATATTAAAAAAAAAAAACGATATCAGTAATACTGACCTTGAATCTTAATTTTGAAGTAGTTAAAAAATTCTAGACCAGTAATTTTGACCTTGAAGTACTTAAAATATATATTTTAATCATTATTTGTATGTTTTCTTTCAGTAAACCAAAAAACTTAAAACCAAAAACTAAAAACCAAAAGCCAATAAACTCGAAATAATGAATCTCAAAGCTTAAAATTCTAGACCAGTAATTATGGCCTTGAATCGTATACCTTAAATATTAAAAAAAGAACCATATCAGTAATACTGACCTTGAATCTTAATTTTGAAGTAGTTAAAAAATTCTAGACCAGTAATTTTGACCTTGAAGTACATAAATCAAAACTTAAAACAATTTTTAATTTTGGTGAATATAGTTAAGGTTAAATTAATGACTCATTGTTTTACTGTTTTGTATTAAATATAACCAAACATGAAGTTTTGTCCAGATTGTAAGATTTATATCCAAAAATATTCATCACATAAGAAAAAAAAAAATACATAAATCAAACTGTTTGTTGAGTACTGAATTTGATAATGTGCAAATAATAGCTACTGCTTTCAAAAATAGAATTGCTAGTTATAGATTTAATCCAATAAGTTTAGATAACATTTCACCAGAGATATTTTTATCAGATATTTCTAGCATGATTTACAAGATTATTGATACATTGCGATTAAAACATCGAGCGATTAAGATACAATTTGAGCTTTTTGTATTATACAAGTTACCTAAAAATGAAGAATTGTCTTTGAAATCTTTCAATACAAAGTATTATGTGATAATTCAGAATACTAATATAAAATTCGTTTTTGAAGAATGTGTGCAAAAAATACTGTATAAGTGCACAGAATTTGAATTATCAGAATCTGGTTGGGCTATAGAGTAGATTAATCATTTGGAAATGAATATTGTTAAGTATTATCCCTTAAAAGCTGGCAGTTACATATCTTTACCCATAAACATTCTCAAAACAAAGTCATGTCTTAACATTTGCAATAAAGATAGACATTGCTTTCTCAGGTGTATTGTAGCTCATATGTATCCAGCACGCTATAACAGTAATAGAGTTTCATCATATCCACATTACTCTAAATTATTAAATATAAATGGTATATCTTTACCCCCATCATTCGATGACATAAAAAAATTCGAAAAAAAAAATCTGCATATAAGTGTAAATGTTTATGGTTTAGAAAAAAAAAAACACTATTACTGGGCCATTATACAAAACTTTACAACGGAAACTTACCCATGTAAATTTATAACTAATTAAAAGAGATGACAAAAATAATTTCTGTTTAATAAAGAATTTTGCGCGACTAGTTCATCATCATCTTACAAAACACAAATCTAAAATTCACTTATGTGACGAATGTTTTATATACTTTGATTCAGAAATAAAATTAGATAATTATAATTGTGCACGAATGCAAACAGTGCTCCCAGAAGAGAATAGCAAAAAAAAAATTGCGCCAGAAAAATTATCCGTTCCCATTCCATCTGTTAGCAAAAACATGAAACTAATTGCTAAGAAGCAAAATAATTCAATATTTGGTAAAACGATTGAAAACAAAAGGAAACAAGTAGATGTTCAATTAGTCAATGTGTGGAAAGATGAATTTAATAAGACCAATAAAATAAAGGGGGCAGAAAATATGTAAGTGCCCCTAATTTTAAAAATATGGCTATTATTTCAGAGAACCTTGTTGCTATTCAATTAGAGCCTGCTAAAGTTGTTTTAGATAGACCAATATACATTGGTTTTACAATACTGGAATTAGCAAAGCGTCATTTGTATCAGTTTCATTATTCTGTTATGAAGAAAATAATATAAATATGGTATAAACCTTTGTTATACTGATACTGATAGTCTCTTGTATTTAATACAAACAGACGATTTTTATCAAGACATGAAACAAAATATAGAATATTTTGATACTAGCAACTTTGGAGAAAATAATGTTTACGGTATTCCGAAAGCGAATAAACAAATCCCTGGCTATTTTAAGGATGAGATGGGTGGAGATGTCATTACTGAGTTTATTGGTTTGAGGGCTAAACTATACTGTATAAATAATTTAAACAATACAATTAAAAAAGCCAAAGGAGTTAAAAAATCTGTTTAATAAACTCACAATTGAGAAATATAAAAATACTTTGAATAATGCCATAAATCTCAGAGGTACTATGTATGTTATTCGATCTAAAAATCATAAGTTGTATACACAGAAAATTAATAAATTAGTACTTAATGGAAATGATGACAAACGTCAAATAAGAAAAAATGAAAATTATTACTATACCTTGGGGTCATCATCGTACTATGTTCTAGGCTGTTTATTTTTGACTATGTACTTAATTTTAGTATCTACTATTTACTTTATTTTATTTTATAATTTTACAATAATATATCATTGCATAAACAATAAAATCTGTTAAATTATACTGTTAATGTACTTAAGGTTCACTTTCTTGTTTTAATGGAACGGTGTTTTATAATAACAAACATCTTTACTTCATGATGATTTATTGGTCACTTGTTACATTTTACAATAATCAATACAATATATCACGTAACAACCCTAAGTGGAGGGATGAAAGGGACTGCGTGGCTATCGCCCTTCAGACCTCCCCTAACTGGCTAGTTCCTGAAGACTGCTAGGCTATCGAAGCAGGAACTAGCCATACTAAGGATCAGAGCTGGCTGCGTGGCTACCGAGCTCAGAACCTCTAGCTAGTGAATGACGATTTGATTGAAGACAGCTCTGCTTATAAAGGCGGATTTTCACATAAGTGTGCAATATCTACACGTAGTCGTCTGTAGTTGTAATGCAGATAACTCGCAGGCTTGCTCTTACGCAGATCGTTCCACATGAAGATTGTAGATGGCATCACTTGTCTACAGAAATCGTTTGTAGTTGCTGTCTTCCAGTACATGAAGCCACTCATCGTAGTGCTTTGGATAAGTTCCACTAGATGGCACTGTATGTTATGTGTCTGACAACATGCCTTAATATAGGAACTGGACATATTACTATTTCTCGTTTTATTTTCCATTTTATGTAATAAATACACTCATTTGTCTAAAGACGTAGGTACCTAATTCCCAGATTAATTTTCAGTTCAAATAAGTGTTTTAAACTTTTTTCTGAAATCTTTAGTAAAGTTATTAATTTATCAGAAGAAATGACAATATGCTAAACCTTTATTATAATGTGATAATGTTTTACTGTAGTGCGCCATCTAGTTACAAAGTCATGAACTTGATAGTTAGTCAAGTCCAACTTAATTTCATGTTTTAATTATAGATGGCATGCATTATCGTTCTCATCGATAGATTGGGTGGTTTAAATCCTTAGTTTTATTTTTCAATTTGCGTTCCAAAACTTGGAAAATATGAGCGCAATGCGAATGAAATTAATGACATTTACAACGAATGAATGAATATGAATGTACGAATGAACTTCAGGAATGAATGAATATGAATGTAAAAATGAACTCCAGGAATTAATGAATATGGCATGATGTGTTTTATTATGTTATTTTTTTACCCAGGCAGTCCAACACAAAATGAAACTAGTCAAGTTGGAAATTACAATATTTATTAAACCTTCACATTCATAAGTATTCATGAAAAAAAAAAAATTCAATATTACACAAACAAAAAAAACATAATTTAACATAAGCAAAACACACACTTACATGTTCACAATCACAAAACAAACTCTTCACGTTACACACATTTAATACTGCTTATTACTTAATTTTTCAGAATTTTGCCGACTAGATGTTCAGTTTCATCTAAAATTTCATCATAATCATCTTTTACAAGGAACTGGATGTTTACGTCAGCGCTATCACCCACATCATTGTCAATTTCACAATTTTGTTTATTGTCTTTAACATATCTGGTATCATATATGAGTATTTTAATCAAATGATGAGGTATTCCTGTCTCCTTCCGAATAACATAAGACGAAGACTGTGTAGGATACTTTTTCATGACCTTCTTGTTAATATTTGATTTCCTTCTTTTATGGTCTTTAGTTTCTTTTAAATACTCCTGATGTGCTAGTTCTGCTTCTGCGTTATAAAAAGTTTCCCTGTCTTGCGCAAAAAGAAACGGATTTCCATGAGAGTAGGCGCCGTCTGGACAAAGATTATTCGTTTCCTGTAATAAAGTAAAATAAAATATTATAACATTACACATTCAACACATACAACAACACTCAATTATTATGAGCTCTATCACTTAAAGTTTAACTGGAAGAAAACTCAATTTCGGAATTAAGCTCGCCTTTGTACAATAATATTGATTTCACTTTGTGTAAATGTATAGTTTTGGTGTACAATAAAGAATTAAGAATAACATAAGTAAATTACAAATACTTCAAATAACGATAAATTGAATACGCACCGCAAGAAAATCACTATCCACAGGACTATACGATAGGGAGACAGACATAATTCTGTAAAAAAGGAAAAAAGGTTATACATAAATACTAAACATTAATTATTGACACATAACAATTATATAAATACTTGCATTGAAGAATTAATTCAATTGTAATTCAGTTGAATATGTCCTACTTATTGGAGCAATAGTAATAAAATGAACTATTATGAGCTTTGTTGCTTCACTATATTGAAACTCTTATAGGAATTAAGTTACACTTACCATATTTAATATTATCTTTTACGATGCAAATAATAACTCAATAATACAAGTCTAAACTTGTTGTAGGATTGGGATAAAGTTACTTACCATATAAGTCTTGTATATAAATATGAAGGTGTGTAATGAAATGAAGTAATAAGCAAGATGAAGTTGATCAAACAACCCATATCTCTGAACGTTAATAATAATATACATTTTAGTGACTCTGCTCACCAAATAAAACACAGCATTTTACTGCCTAACACGATTCGTTGTATATTATGCGGTCCTTCGAACTGTAGTAAAACAAACGTGATGATCAGTTTGCTTCTGCATGAAAATGGACTGAAATTTCAGAATCTTTATCTTTACTCAAAAACAAGTTTTCAGCCAAAATATCGTTTCTTAAGCGAAGTATTAAGAAGAATACCTAAAATAAGGTTCTACGAGTTTAATGATGACAAAGATGTAATATCTCCGAGTGAAGCTTTAACTAACTCAGTATTTATTTTTGATGATGTAGCATTTGAAAATCGAATTAATATCTGCAATTATTTTTCTTTGGGTAGACATAAACAAATCGATTGCTTCTACCTATCACAAACCTATTCCAAAATTCCGAAACAATCGTTACGTGATAATGTAAATTTTCTTATAATATTTAAACAAGAAGATGTGAATTTAAAGCATATTTATGAAAACCATGTGAGTTCTGATTTAGAATGGAAAGAGTTTAAAAATATTTGTCAAACAGTTTGGAGTAAACCTTATAATTTTCTACTTATTAACAAAGAATCTTCACTAAATAATGGAAGGTACAGGCAGAACTTAGATACTTTTTTAAAATTGGATTGATTGTTCGTACATACATCATGTCTGTAATCCTCGAAGGGTTAGACAGAGGCATACCCTAATAATACACCCGCCTTTAGCCAGTTATGTTTAAGTCCCATATTATCGTTTATACATATAAGTAATTAACATGCAAAAACCAAGTCAGTATGATTTGTTCACTAGCTGAACGCAGTTGGTAATAAAATATGGAGAAAAATATTAAGATAGAATTAATGAAGTCCGTAGATTCCATTAAGAATAAAATAAAACATATGAAGAACCAGGAACACACAATGAACTTGTCACTCGATAAAATGCTTAAACCTGTCACAGATCCTCTTAAAACCCTAGCAGATTCCAACGCAAATATGGAAAAAAAAATTGTTACAAAATACAACCCCCCCATGTTCTGGAGATATTGAATTGGACGATATTAATACTAGCTCGACTACAAAGTTTGAGGATTGTTACGAACCAAAACATAATTCCACCCATTTGGTTAAAAAGTCTCCTAAAGTGGAAGATGATGTAGAGATTTCATTAGAGGATTATGATATTTATGATGGTGTAAATATACCATTTGGGATAAGAAGTGAAAACAAAACTTTATTTATGGGTAATTCAATAGTATCATTTTCTAAAATTGATAGTTTGAATAACGATAGCGTCATTTTGATTAAAATCGGTGATAAATCTTACAATTTAACTCCTGGCCTGAAAGAACTTTTACTTCGGAAAAAACCTGATTTAAAATTAGTATCCCCTAAAGATAAGCTTGTCTGCAAGGATATATTGCATTACACAAATGCCCACAAAAAAGACTTCAATCCTAAAGGTCAAATAAAAGGTGATAAAGGAATTAAATATCGTGAAATAATCAGACCATTTTTTTCTGAAACGTTAAATGATAACATTCACGCCAAACTTGGAGGCAGCTTGCCAAAGTTAAAGAAATACAAAAACAACACCGACTTGGTATATTGGGATGAACCCAATGAATTGGTTGAGAGATTAAAGTTATTAGTCGCTTCAAGAGATGCTGGCAATACAAATCATGATAATGAAATTTTATCGATAGTTGAAGAATTAAAAGAAGCTGACATAATTAGAGAATAAATAATGGAGATAGTATTATTTTCATTCAGTATCATTGGTGTGTTCAAGTCAAATGTTGATATACTGAATTAAAAATATGAGTAAAGCCGACGTAGTCAACGAAATTCATAAAAAATGCAAGACTCAATTTTCCACGAAGACACGTTAATAAGAAAGATATAGATTTCCAAGGAAAATAAAAATTACAAATTTATTCTTGCTGTTATTGACACATTTTCAAAATACGCCTGGACCTTTCCTTTGAAAAGTAAGACAAAGGATATTGTATGCAATGCTTTCAAGATTTTGTTGGTTAGTGGGCGTGTTCCCAAAAATCTGAAAACGGATAATGGAACAGAATTTTATAATAACATATTTCAAAACCTTATGAAATCTTATAACATAAACCATTATTTAACCTTCTCAACAAAAAAGGCATCAATAGTTAAGCGATTTATTAGAACCTTGAAATCGAAACTGTACAAGGAATTTAGTTTAAACGGTAACTATAATTGGATAGATAGTACTCTTAATAATGTTATTTCTGAATACAATCAGACCTATCATCGTACAATTAATGCAATCCCAGCAAACGTGGATAATACTAATAAAAAACACATATTACAAAGATATTTCAGTCTGGTAAAAACTGTTAGCCTAAAGAGCAAGTTTAAAGAGGGTATGTACGGATTAGTAAGTATAAGGGAACATTTGAAAAAGGATATACTCCCAACTGGTCGACAGAAATATATAAAATTCCAAAAAAACAAAATACAACTCCTATCACCTACTTAATTGAAGATGCAATCAGAGGTCAACCCATTTTAGGAGCATTTTATGTGCAAGAGCTTCAAAAAACAAAAAATCCACACATGTATCTGGTTGAAAAAGTTCTTAGAAGGAAAGGAAACAGGGTTTTGGTAAAATGGTTAGGTTAGGTTACTAGTTCTTCTGAAAACAGTTGGATTGATAAATCGAATATTTATTAAGTGTTCAGTCCAAATGTGTCAGTCTTATGATGTGTATTGAAGAGAGTAGTCTTCTCAATTGGATTATAAATCATTTACCATTTGAATTACATTTACCGGGATACAATTATTGTGGGCCTGGCACTAAATTAATTAAAAGGCTTACACGTGGAGATAAAGGTGTTAACAAGTTAGACGAATATTGCAAACAACATGACATTGCCTATCACAAGTCTTCAAACTTAAAGGATCGCCACAAGGCAGATTTAGGTTTGTTAAATATGGCTAAAGAGCGAGCACTTGCCTCAGATGCGAGTGTAGGGGAAAAACTGGCAGCTCGCTTAGTTAGCAGCGCTATGACAACAAAAATTAAAACTAGATTTGGACTAAAAAAATATAGCAAAAAGAGTTCTCCTAAAATTAAATCTGGCAAAGGATTAAAAAATAAATTTAAAAATGTTATTAGAAAAACGAGGAAACATATCAAAAAATTAAAACCGAAATGCAAGAAAGCGGCAATAGAATTAGCTATGGCCGCTGCCAGAGAATTAGCTGAGGATTCATCCATTAAACTTCCTCCTGTTATTCCTATACCTAAAACTGGTGGAGTACTGCCTTTGATTCCCATTTTTGCGGGCTTATCTGCGGTGGGAGCTTTGGCAGGTGGTGCAGTTGGTATTGCTAAAACCATAAATGAATTCAAGATGGCGAAAAAGTTATGGGCTGAATCGAAGAGACACAATGAAAAGATGGAAGCTCTCTGCATCGAAAAAGGAATACACCTGAAACTGCATAAAGATGGACTCGCCATTTTTGTATCGAAAGAAAAAAACTAAGATATCGGCTACCCAAACGAGCCTTGAGTAATTTAGACATTTTGAAGGATGGAAATAATATTCCAGAGGTGTCTTTATGAGAGATGAGCTCCCTAAACGCCCTTTTAATAAAGAATGTGGTGTTATAAATTTGGATAGCTCTAAAAATCCTGGTTCTCATTGTGTAGCCTATGCAAAATACAACGATTATATTGAGTATTTTGATAGTTACGGAAATCTAAAGCCTCCTAAGGAATTTATAAAATACTTGGGGTCCAAAATTCACTATAATTATTATAATATTCAACGTGATCATCCTTTTAATTGTGGACATCTTTGTTTAAACTTTTTGAAGAATTTTTGGTGTAGTGAAGGAATAGAATAAGCAGGATCTGCCGAAAGATGTCAGTATAGAAGCATGTCTACTACGGTTACCATCTCTGGGAAAAAATCGGAATTAGTTACATACTTTCAACCACCATTACATTTGTCAGATCAATATGAGTGCGGTTTAATATACTTTTCAGTATTAAAATCAAGACCAAATATTCCCATTATTAACAGAGGTCTGTCTGTAATCGGAATCGAAATTGATCTTGTTCACGGTTCGTACTGCAATGGATTACCAACTCATTTTATTCATGAATTTGTGTCTGACACTACATCAGGTCATCAGTGCATGGAAATACCACAAAATGTTATTTACTTTCCAGTAAATAAAAATATAATTTCATCAGTATCTGTTAAGATTGTAGATCAATTTGGTCACTGTATTAATTTTGGAGAGGAACAAGTTAAGTTACGTCTTCACTTAAGGAAAACAAAATGATAGTATATTATAAAAACACCCAAGCGAAAGAAAAACGTCTTAGTTCTTCTGCGATTGTTAAGGTGCAAAGACCCAAGGAAAAAGTTAAGAAATTGACTAAAGCAAATAAAGATTTTCTTAAAACCCTAAGATTTAAAGTATGAATATACTACAGATTACTGAATTACCACACTTCGACACTTCGATCGAAAGTTACGAAATCCATTCTTACAATCCCTACAATAACAGCTTTAGAGAAAACGATAAAATCAGAATTCCCATCCATCAGCAAGACATATACGTGCTACCATCAGCCAGTTCAATTTACATCGAAGGAAAAGCGAAGCTCTTCGGTAAAGATAAAGATCGGTAAGATCCAATCAAGAAAAATGTTACGTTCACTAATAACCCTGTTATGTTTTTGTTTCAAGATATCAGATACGAAATGAATGGTATTGAAATAGAGCGCATAAAAAAATTTGGAATAACATCAACAATTAAATCATACATTTCATTAAATGAAGCAGAAAATAAAGTTGCTGCCCTATGGGGTTGGAGTTTAGGGGGATTTGAAAGTGATGGGCACTTTAGTGCTGTGATACCATTAAATAAGATATTAGGATTTGCAGAGGATTACAATAAAATAGTGATAAATTGTAAACATGAACTTATATTGAACAGAAGTAACACTAATTTAAATAGCGTTATCCTTACTGATGATATTGTTAATTTTCAAATAGATGTGCAAAGAGTTCAGTGGCGGGTACCACACATAAAAGTATCAGACCGAGAACGATTGTCACTTTTAAAACATTTAGAAAGAGATAAACCTATTCAGATGGCGTTTAGAAATTGGGATTTATATGAGTATCCGTTACTACCTAAAACAACAAATCATTCTTGGTCAGTTAAAACTGCTTCACAATTGGAAAAAACCCAGATATGAAATTTTTAGTTTACAAACTAATCGAAAAAATAATAAAACTAAAGACAGTTCAGTATTCGACCATTGTGAAGTAACAAACGTTACGCTCTTTTTGATTTCTTAATATTATCCATATGAACCTTTAGGTTTAAAGTTTTCTGAGAACAAATATAGTATATTATACGAAATGTTTGCGAAATTTCGTCAGTCGTATTACAACTGTCCAGTAGACCCACTGCTTGACCTAAAGGAGTTCAAAGAAAAAGCCCCTCTCTTTATCTTAGACTGCTCAAGACAAAACGACATCCTGAAAACAGGTCCAGTGGACGTGAGGTTGGAAATTGAATGTTCTACAGCAATTAAATACCAGATAAGACGACTGCATATTGTTTGATTATAAACGATCGACTTGTGGAATACAAACCTCTCAGCAACATTGTACGCAGGTTATCATGATTGCTATTGTGGATATTCAAGGCTTTAAAACAGAGACAAATGAATTTATAATAAAAGAAATCGCTATATTGTATGATAAAACATTACAAGTGTTTATAATTAAGCCACCATTTCCATTTTCAAAATTAACGAAACAAGAAAAAAAACAAGTTAGTTGGATTGAACGTAACAGAAAGATACACTGGCGTAAAGGATTTTTACCCTATTCTAATTATCAGAATTTGGTTATAGATATTTTAAGAGATAAATGTATCTACGTTAAAGGTTTAGAAAAAGTGTTGTGGTTAAAGCATATTTTAGAAAATAGCTATTGTAATATATTTAATTTAGAAGATAAAGGTTGTTCTAGTTTGATAAGTTTATACGATCAATATAAATATTCTCAAGATTTATATAAATGTATTTATCAATGACTCTGTATGTGCTTTAAAAATGTATTGTGTTTAAATAAGTGGTGCTTAGATAATATTTTTTTTAAATAACATAATAATAATATTTTTATAATATAATATTTTTTATTATATTTCTATAATTAGGTAAAACGCATCCTCGTTTTCTATCCCCTCCTCCTACCTCTAACCGATCTTTATAAGTTGTTGGCAAAAGGTGGATGATATCATTATACGTTTATAATTGAATAAGATAGTAAATATAACATGTCTCAAAATGAATACAAACCACGATGTGACATGTATAACAAGTTTAAAATGCGTGAATTTTCATTTAATTATTACTGGGGGACATTTAATAAAAAGAAAAGATTAGTGATGGCAATGGCTGACGCGGGATTCTTTTATTATGGAAATAGTATAAATGATATTGCAGCATGTTTCTCATGTGGGGGTATTATCGAAGATTGGGAGATTTATGACGATCCTTGGATGCAGCATGCTATACATTACCCTGAGTGTGTTTATTTGAATGCAGTGAAAGGGGAAGAATATATAAATAAATACGCATATCTCAAACACAGCATTAAACTCTTTGCATTGTAGTGTGATGGTTCCATCTTAATCAACGCTTGTAATATCTAGAAAAAAAAAATATTCACATTATGTTTCATTCATCACAATTTGATTTGGAAGGCATTTCCAAACTTACGAGTATTTTCAAGAATGCTAGTGGTGAGAATTTATTTACTCAAGACATAAGTGACCAGAAAATAATAAACACCAGTTCATCACTTCGGGACAATACAAACAAGACAGAGCAAAATTCAGTAAAATCCTTCTATGAAAATACGACGTATCTCACACTCAAGAATGGTCGCAATGAGCTCCTTACATTTGGTCGAGTTGGCAACATACATCCTGGTCCTGAAAAATCGGCTGCTAGATCATCAATGCTGCGCCTGACACTAAATTAGTAACAAGAAGTATAGTCCGTGATATAGTGTTTCCTGATTCAGAAGACATTCTATGCTACCAGATGCTGCCGGATAATGAAATTCCTTCTTTAATGAATTATACAAATGATAAATAACTGTCATATAACTACTAAAACTTTTTAAGCTTAAAATGATATTGTGTTTTATGTGTGGAAAATTGGGGGTTCTAGATCATGCGCTCGAGCAAAGCGAGAGCAAGTGATCCAGAACCCCCAATTCTACCCTACTCATGACCCCTGGTCATTTTTTGATTGGTCGGGCCCTCAACGCCCTGCAAATTAAATCTTCGCAATTGACGCGTTTTGAATTGCCCCAACAGATGTCCCAAAATTTCTGGCATCGTTGGTATTTAGAATATTTGCATATTTTGCAGCAGCGCGACCACTTAGGTCTGACAAAACTGTCCCTTCCAAAGTTGGAGACCTTGTACTTGTTAAAAAATAGAATTTTTTGCCTTTGTATTGGCGTCGTCGACGCATTGTAGATTTATTCTATGGGTCTGACGGAGATCCCAGAGTTGCAAAGGTCATGGTCGGAGATTCGGTTTTGAAGCAAGCAGTGGCAATTTAGCACGCTTGCCCATTTATTAGCGGACGTAACTCCTTATGTCCGAGACGGGGGGATGTTCTGAACCAAACGTTTCGTTCACTATTTGATATTTAATTACAACACCATGTTGGTTGGCTGTCAGTGATTTGACAGTTATTTATTTATTTATTATATACTTTATTGTACACCAAGATAAAAATTAATCAAAAAGACATCTTATAACAAAAACAAACATACAACAGGCGGCCTTATCGCGAACCGCGATCTCTTCCAGGCAACCAAGAATGGAAAGAGACAGCCTGGACACAATATGGGGTTGCACTTGGTGCAAATTTTACAACAAATAATTAATTTATTAAGAATGTAGATACTAAATACAAAATATAAACTAAACAAAATAAAATAATAGATACATAAATACATACATACTAATATATAGACAAGAAAACAATTCAGCTTATACAACATTATGATCACAATGACAAGTAGTGCTCCTTCACAAGTCGCTTAAAAACAGGCAGTGATTGCGCGCGCCTTATAGTCACAGGCAATGCATTCCATAGACGAGTGGCCTGGACAGTAAAAGATTTGTCTAGGAAGGTAGTGGAATGCATTGGCATTTTAAGTTTCATATTATCCGATGACCTAAGAACCCTAAGGTGCGAGTCACACAGAAACTGAAACCGTGTCTTGAGATAAAGAGGGGTAGAAGGAAGAAAGAGAATATTATATAGGAGAGAAAGAATATGAGCATTCCGGCGATGGCGAATTGGCAACCACTTGAGTTTCACACGAAATTCAGAAACATGGTCATATTTGCGCAAACCAAATATGAACCTTATACAAACATTTTGAAGCCGCTCAAGTTTATCAAGTTGCACTTCAGTGAGGTCAAGATAGCTGGCATCAGCATAATCAAGGATGGGTAGCAGAAGAGATTCTGCAAGCGCAATCTTGGTTGCAGTCGGCAGAAAATTACGCAGTCTTCTCAAAGATCCAGCAGATGCGAATAGCTTGCGGCTAACTTCCTGTAGCTGGGCAATCCAAGAGAAGTTTTTGTCAAGGAATATACCCAAGTTCTTAACTTTCTCGCTAAAAGGGATAACAGAATTATCAAAAAAAACTTGGGGTAGAGTCGTCCAGTCGATCCTTGAGACCGTTCTTGAACTGCCCACCACCAAAACTTGCGTCTTTATGGGGTTCACCATAAGTCCGAACCTCTTGCTCCAGTCGCATATACGGGCCAGATCACTATTAATGGTCGAGATAGATAGATTTCCAAGAGGAGCTCGTGAGTAAATTTGCAGATCATCTGCATAAAGGTGGTAGGAAGAAATTAATTCGTTGGAGATTGAGTTAATAAAAACAGCGAAAAGTAAGGGAGATAGAACGCCGCCCTGTGGTACCCCGGCACAAGTACTACACCAGGAAGACAAGATCTCTCCGATGCAAATACGTTGTCGGCGACCGAACAGGTAACTACGAAACCATTCAATTACCGTTGGAGATATGTTAAGAGAGCCAAGGATGCCAAGCAAAATATCGAAATCTACGGTATTAAAGGCATTACTAAAATCCAATAGAGCCAAAACCGTTAGATTTCCCAGTTCCATGGCAGACCTTATATCGTCAGTAACATTCAGAAGCGCGGTAGTGGTGCTATGACCAGGGCGGAAGCCGGACTGGAAGGGGTTAAGGAGATTATTTTTGGATAGGAAGGCGCTTATTTGGTTGTGGATTAAGCGTTCAAGGACTTTGGATAGGAATGGCAAGACAGATATTGGGCGATACTCGGCAAAGGATGTGGGATTAGATTTTTTAGGTAAAGGAATTATTTGAGCGTCTTTCCATGAGCTTGGAAAGACACAGCTAGACGCGGAAAAATTGAGGATATGGCAAAGGACGGGAAGTATAATGTCCAGAACCGGGAGTAGCATTTTGCGGCTGATACAGTCGCTTCCTACTGCGTTTGACGAAATCGATAGTATGCTCTTCTTAACATCACATGTAGTAAATTGACCAAATACAAATGGAGAATAACTGGGAGTCGGAAGAGATGAAAGATGATTCAATGTATTTAATTTAGTTGTCCTATCAAAATTGGACGAAGCAGTAAAATGATTGTTCATTGCATCAATATCAACATCTTTAGGAATAGTCTCCTCCCGGGTTTTACCGACCCCCAATGACCTTAGAAATTTCCAAACTTTGGATGCGTCCCCATTTTGGACAGAATCATGAATATGTTGGCGATTAGCATTTCTACACACCTTATTGCAGTGTTTACGTATTGAGACATATCTCTCCCTATTAGCGTCAGTAGGGTTGCGCTTAAATTTCGACTTTGCCGTAACTTTTTTATTCATGACATTTTTAATTTCATCCGTAAGCCATGGTGCCGGCAAATGTCTCACTTTAACTGCCCGAACAGGAGCGTGATGGTCGTAAAGCTCAACAAGCTTAGTGGTGAACATAATAACTTGCTCATCGACTGAAGCAGAGGCAAATAGATAAGACCAATCTATGTTGCTGGCATCCTCACAAAGACTGTCAACGTTCATACCTCCAAAATTGCGTTGCATGAGGATTTTGGCTTTAGCCTTAGGTGGACGAATTTCATATGAAAGAAATATCAAATCGTGATAAGAAAAGGCATCGGCTGGGCATTGGCCATGCTTAGCGACGCGATCAGGAGAGGAAACAAAAATCAAGTCAAGAAGTGAAGGAGTAGAGTTTGGGAAATGGTGAGTAGCACTAAGCGGAAGAATGGAAAGATTACTAGAAACTGAAACATTAGTAAGGGAAGAAGAACGATGGTCCTTCTTCAGGAGACAAGTGTTAAAGTCACCCATGATTATGCTATGACTGTATGAAGGGATAAGCATTTCTAAGAGCTTCTCGAAAGATGAAAAGAAATTGGCACGTAATGAGGGACAATAATAAACTCCAAGAAGTAATTTATAATGATTTAGCTCGACCTCCAGAAAAAGATGCTCACCAGCACCCGATGGCGGTGGTTGCGCTGACACATTAACAATAGAGAAAGGAATATGAGCGCGGAGATATATGGCAACACCACCACCACCACCAACAGTCCGGTCGTTTCTAATAAGCACAAAGCCGGGCAGAGAGTAATTAGTAGAAGGGAGACAAGGTTTAAGCCATGACTCAGAAATAAGAATAGCATGTATGTTTTTACAACCAAAACTAGCCAGCATATCGTGGAAATGAGCCGGAATACTCTGAGCGTTGATATGAATAACGTTAAAATTCTTAGGAACATCGGAAAACTGCGCCCTAAGACTGTCTACAAGAGAAGGAACACTCACAAAACTGTCATCACTAGTCAAAGAAAAAAAACTATTACTATCACTGCTTTCATTAGACATAAACGTTAACTTATTATAATACTATAAATACTAAAACCCTATCTTAAAAATATAACAAAACAACAAGTTCACCTGCCAGTTGCGTTATTCATTAAAAGAATAAAATAAAATAAAAACATGTTGAATCCGGGCAACAAAAACAGAATCTTCACGAAACACAAGAGAAAGAAAGAAAAAAAAAAAAAATACGCGTACAGGAGAATTTAAATGGAACATACAAAATAAGACTTGACCTTAGTTATGGTACTTTAACTACGTCAACTACGTTTAATGGTCAAGTCCTTGACCATTAAACGGAACGCACCGATAAATGCACAATTTGACATTTCAATGACAGTGACAAGCAATACGTATTATGACAACATGTGAATTTTATTGTAAACTATAACGTTTTGAAGTTTTTATGAACTGTGAAGTTATAAAATGAAACATAATATTACCCGGACCCACATGAAAACATCACAAGGATGAAAATTACTTCTTCAAAGCTGTAGCACGTTTCAGTCTTGCGGTCTTCAAAGAAGCAGCGGTCGGAATAGTTTCAGACACCGCCACTTTAGGTCCACTCGGCTCGGGCTCAATGGGAATCGGCACAATTTTGTCCAAATCAGCGAGTGATTCAATCCGGTGCCGCGTATCTTTTGGACCAAGGACATACACACATCCTGCCTTAGTCCAGGTCTTAGCGACGCCAACTCTTGCCCTCGCCGCCAAGAACACATCATGCCGCCCCTTTGTCAGGAACTCGGACATAGTAATGCCTGAAGCCCTTAGCTTGACTTTTGAGAACCATATCTTATCCCGGATTGCAAGACTGCGCACCTTAAATAAGATAGGCCTGGATTTATTGGCTACTGCTCGACCCATCCTGTGACATCGGCTGATGTCAGCAACAGTGAAATCATTAAGCTGTAATTTGTCACATACCACTTTAGCAAGGACTTTAGCGGTGTCTTCCTTTTGCTCTTCACTTACGCCATGTAGAAGCAAGATTTTTCTCCGACCACGCATCTCCATTTGGTCAACAGTACCAGCTAGAAGCTCCACCTGTCGCTGAAGACTGTTGAGAGCTTGCGATATGAATGTCCGGAACATATTAAATTCCACTGCCAGGCCGAAACTTGTGACAGGTGATGGAGGGGTCTTCTGCAATTCAGCCTCAAAGACAGACATCCTTGTGTGGAACAACTCTTTCAGATCACTTAAAGTGCTTGTCAGTGAATCCATTGTCTTGATGTGAAAATATTTTGTGAAGAAGAATTTGTGAGGAGATAACGCTACACTAGCAGGTAATAACTATGAACTATTATAATATGACATAAAATATTGTAAATTATTATTGTATTAAATTAAATTGATTTTAATTATGAGCGTATTTTTTTAAGTGTTACTGGTACAACTACCCACAAGCAAAAAAAAGTTTTTATTGACAGCTGACACTTGACAAGAGTCGAAAAAGAAAATTTGTAGTGAGCACACGATGAATTCGGGTTTTTGTGGAAACATATCTAGTCGAGATGTGTTTCGCCCATTGTAATCGGTAATCGCGCCAGCCGTTCGCAATCGGTTTGTGGGGCGGCCGCGAAGTCGGTTTTGAATATATTTCACGCACAACGAAATGCTTTTGCGGGAATCGTGTTCAGTCTGGTGGACGCCGGAGCCTCCTAATATTATACAGGGTGGGCCATAAGGGTGTTGGCGGTTTAAATATTCGATTTAAAAAAAACTACGAAACATAACACAAATATATTTGTATTGTTAAAAAGTAGAAGCATAGGAATTTTTAAGACTTAAAAATAATGTTGTCCAAATGGCTTCCCTCGGCTGCTTGGCACTCTTGGAACCGAAGTCGCAAATTTTGGAAAACTCGTTGAAAAGTTGTTCTCGGTATTTTGTTACTTTCCTGAATAATATTCCTCTTCAGCTGCTCTAAATTGGTCGGATTATTCTCGTAAACTACCGATTTGAGGTAGCCCCATAGAAAATAATCGCATGGAGAGAGATCGGGGCTACGTGGGGGCCATTCAATATCCCCCCTTTTCGAGATGAGTTTTCCGGGAAAAACATTTTTCAGCAGCTCTATGGATACCCTAGCCGTATGACATGTGGCCCCATCCTGTTGAAACCACATCCTCGAGGTATTGCCTCGAAGTTCTTGCAAAGCTGGCACCAAAAAGTCTGTTATCATGTTGCAATAATTGACCGTCATCGCTTGCCCTCTTTCGTCCTCAAAAAAGTATGGCCCAATAATACCGGTTGACGTTATCCCAGCCCACACGACAAGCTTAGGGCTGTGAAGTGGACGTTCATGCAAGCGTCGGGGATTAGTCTCGGACCAGAACCGACAATATTGTTTGTACCAAATACCGAGAACAACTTTTCAACGAGTTTTCCAAAATTTGTGACTTCGGTTCCAAGAGTGCCAAGCAGCCGAGGGAAGCCATTTGGACAACATTATTTTTAAGTCTTAAAAATTCCTATG
Organism: Orthosia cruda; assembly: GCA_964057195.1. Classification (NCBI taxonomy): domain Eukaryota; kingdom Metazoa; phylum Arthropoda; class Insecta; order Lepidoptera; family Noctuidae; genus Orthosia; species Orthosia cruda. The sequence continues at coordinate 25,427,352 of OZ059841.1, forward strand.
CTTCTACTTTTTAACAATACAAATATATTTGTGTTATGTTTCGTAGTTTTTTTTAAATCGAATATTTAAACCGCCAACACCCTTATGGCCCACCCATATTCTCCTATCCCTAATCTCACGGCACGATATTGATCGACCCCCAGGAGCCTACCGCAGGAATCCCAGGTAAGTGCATATATTACACATAATATTACCGGCCAACCTTTGTGACACCTTACACCCGTAGTAGGAACCAGTATATCTCTCAATAAGGAACGAACCCCCTAGCTTTCCACTGCTGCGTTACGGCAGTTTCGTGGGGTACAGGTTCAGACAGGGTCCAGGAGTCCCAACGCTGCTATGGGCCCCAGTGTTAAGCTCCTGGCTTGGGACCCGAAGACCTTTATTTAACAATATATATTAAACTTCAGCACTTGAGATATTATTACACAAGCCGTATATAATAGTTTAAAGAGTTTTCAGATACGATCGTACACTTCGTAGTATTAAGTAGTCCACCGACTTTCAGCGTTCAGTCCCGATTCAAAACTATAAAGCTGATACCCGTTTTTTTCTCGTTCTGCTATCCCTTCTAAATTTCAAATTCAAATCTCAATAAGACCAGAACGAATAAAAAAACGGCTTTACAGAGGCGAGGCAGTCTGCGCTGACCTTACAATAATGTACATCTAGCTTAAGGAAAGGTCTAGGTCCATGGTACCTATGTTATGTCTATGGCTTAAAAAATAAAATAGACAGATGTCATGTCAGATGAAAATGTCACAGTCAATGATTTCGAAAGGAAGGATACGTCCATCTGGACATTTTAAAGAAACCTTCTTATTACAAGCAAAAATAGCGACATCTATGATAACTCATAGAAACTAAGTGAGTGCCGCGTTGCGTGGGTCGTCGACGTAACCTTGTACGCGCGTTGTGAATCGTAATTTTTCATCGCATATTTGTCTATACATCCATACTTTTACTTACTTATATATAAATACGAAAATAACAGCTTTCACGGCTAAATTACTGAACCGATTTCGATTAAATGTAGTACAGACTATATATATTAATATATACGATAAACGAAATTAACGCGGACGTAGTCGCGGGCGAAAGCTAGTAGTTTAAAAGTCATCTCCTATCCATTTTCACCAGAAGGTTTTTGACGGCATCAGTTTTCTCAGTTTGCGAGAAGAAAATAAAACAACATTTCAAAATATTTTAAGAACAAAATTTTCAGTTTCAGTTAGGTATGGTTTCTAAGCTTCTTCTCCGTCTTCTATTTTTGTACTCTTTTTATTTTACCCTTATTGAATATAAAAAAAAAAATTTGATACGAAAATTCAAAATTACTTTCACTAAGTTCCTAAGACAACAATTAAACAAATAAAAATTACGTCCGTACAAAGTTACTTCGTTCACTTCGCGGCCACACAATGGCCGCCATTGTAGCATTCGGTAGTAATATATTTATTGCTTGAAAATGTGTTTATTTAATAACTCAATGATAACAAAAGTAATGTAAGGTTACATAACGATGATACGATATCCCTTGTTTCTTTTTAACCTTTGTATCGTAATATTTGCAGCCTTTTACCTCACAACTAGGCATTATTATGACAAGCAAATACTCGCTCATTCCCGCACACGGTCAACTGAGTCGCGTTGGCCCTAAACTGCAATTTTTAGGACCAGCGCGCTGGTGCCATTTTGTCGCGCGGTTGGCCTGGTCCTTACGCAAGTAATATATATGTCAATGGTCTGATAAAGGTCAAAAGGTGATATGGTACTTCACGCCAGAACAGCTGTTTAAGTTGTATCAAGCGTAAGTTCGATCTTGCATGGAATACTGTTCTCATCTCTGGGACGAGGGAATAGGCTCATTGGCAAATAGGCACTGATTGAGTCAAAGCTCCAGAGGCTTGAACATCGTCGCCGAATTGCCAGCTTGTCGGTTTTTTATCGGTTGCATTTCGGGAAGTGTGCGATGGAATTGCATGATCCAATTCCGCCTAACTCGTTTCATCATCGGACTACATGACGTACGGCGATGCGCCAAGGGTACATGGTGGACATCCCACCCATACGCACTAAAATTTTTGAAAATATTTTCATTATGCGTACAGCTAAGGAGTGGAATTCCCTGCCGGAGTCTGTGTTTCCCGATAGCTACAACCTCGGGGTTTTTAATTCAAGAGTGAATAGGTTTCTTCTAGGCAAGCGTGTTACATCGTCGACCACATCGTCGCTTACCTTCAGGTGAGATGATGGTCAAGCGCGAGCCAATCAATAATAAAAAAAAAGAATAAAATAAGCTTTTTAGAGGGGGAACGGTATAAAGTAAATTATTGTCCTTCAAGCTAGTTGCCTCGCCTTTATATCAGTGTTCTACATCTGACTGCGAATATATACAATCTGCACATCATATCTTATGGGAGTCTATTCTTTGACAGAATTAACGCAATATTATATTGAATAATGTAGGGTGCATCAGGAGTGTTTTACTATACGGACCTTGTGGAAACTAAAACAAATTGCCGTGCGTTTAAGCGTTTTTGCTATACCTATTATTGGAATCAAATATGACAGCTTACAATGTTAGGACCCATTAATGTTAATGCAAATTTTTATCCGTGGTGCTAGGCAACTGGGCTTATCCCAGTTGTAAACAACCCTTCGAGCCTATTGGCATTGTTTGTTCTGTATCTTGCTTGATATGGAATGATGTGGAAATTTGTATTTTTTCCTACTCCTCCATTATTATTTTCTGATTAATTTCGTTGCGGAATCCAAGACAGTTAAATTCATTCTCAGGGACTTCGTCGAGCTTCATTGCCTCGGCGCTTTTCTGGTGGTCGCCACTGTTGATTCTGGCTTTCAAGTGTTCAGTGGTTTAGGAAAAGTGCGGTGGGATTGATCTCATCTGTGGGACGGATCTGCAAATACCATCTTGTAGCACTAGACTCGATTGAAAAGTGGGCCATGAGGCTCATCGGCAATGAGACACTGGTCAAGCCAAAGCTCTAGAGCCTTGAACATCGTCGCCGAGTTGCCAGCTTGTCGGTTTTTATCGTTTATATTTCGGTGATTGTGCGATTGAATTGTATGGTCTAATGCTGCCATGCCCGTTTCATCATTAGACTACCAGACGTACGGCGATGTGCCATCTATACATGTTAGATATAACCAATACGCACTAAACGTTTTGGGAATACTTTTATTATGCGCACAGCTAAGGAGTGGAATTCCCTGGCGGAGTCTGTGTTTCCCGATAGCTACAGTCTAAGGGTCTTTAAGTCAAGAGAGAATTGGTTAGTTCTAGGCAAGCAAGCATGCTTCACCGTCGATCACGCCATCGCTTACTACCTGCCTCCCTTGCCAAGTTACAAACGTTTCGTACAGAATCTTTTCTATAATCGGTAACGCCTTATATTTGTTTGGTCTGACTACGTGACTTAACATTCATATGTGTCATTCTCATATATTGATTAGTATTCTACTTGCGTTATCGATTGTAGATTCAACTTGGCCACAGGCGCAGGTGAGATAGTGGTCAAGCGCGAGACAATTTTAAATAAAAAATGGCTCTTACTCGTCAATCACTAAGGATAATAATAATATATGAGTAGACGAGACTTAGACAAGACTACTATAACGGGGACCAGAGCAAACCACCTCTCTCTTGCCTTAATTGGCTGACTTGAGTGGAGATTCGATTCGAAACGTGATCCGAGGAAGGAATTTAATCCGTTAAGATTCTGGTAGGGATCTTGACCGATCTTCCGAGATTGTCCTGATAGCCGTGGTATACCTCTCCACTCCTCAAACACCTCCAGATATGTTGCCCCCTTGGCGCTACGTCACTAAAGCTACTAGCGATATACTTTATGGGGGCCCATTAATTGAGTGTGCAAGTCACCCCCTGCCATTTTATAGCCGTGTAGTTCAACATTGGTTAGGCAGGGGCCAGTAGTCCTCGTATAGTTTCACGCGATCGGTCACCTAAACTTACCAAACCCATAGCCCAAAATATTTTTCTCCATATCTTGCAATAGTCCTGTAACAAACGGGGGAGTGCCCTTGGGTAAACTTGCGTAGTGCACACAGGGATAATTGTCAGTTGATGTCACATTTCCTGATGCATGCCTAACAAGGCTTCTGCGAATTGGCTTCGGCTCCTCGCACGCCTTTCAAAGGACCGGGACCTTAGGGCCCCGAGATTGTGAAAATAGTATGACTGTATTAATTCGTTACGTACCGACACCAGCGTAATATTTTATTGTACAACCGCTTGCTTTAAAAATATTTAATATTATGAGACAGTGAACGACATTACGCATTGCATAAGTATCTGTAATGTTTTGTAAAATGAGATTACCAAACCCAGTAAATAAAAATAACACACGAATATAATCGTTTTACAAAACACGGTACACTCAAAAACAGTGAAGGAAAACATCGTGAGGAAACCGGCATATCCTAGAACCAAAAATTCGAAGATATGTGACATCCACCAAACCGCACTGCCGCCGCGTGGTGTATTATGGCCCAATCCCTCTCACAGAGAGGAGGCCTGTGTCCCAGCAGTGGGAACTTTAATAGGCTGATGATGATGATGATGATAATCGTTTTTTAATTTACGGGAAACAAGAGATGCATAACCTACGTGAATAAAATGGTAATCGTAGCTTACCGAAAAGGTTAAGGATTGCATAATCTGTGAAAACTTGTTATGATATTATTCGTGCAAAAATCGTGTTCAGATTTTAAGGTATTAATATTGTTATTTTCATTATGGTACCTACATTATTGTACTTGTATAAATATACATAGAAAAATACTAAAAATAATTATAAGATGTAATTAATGCTGTAAACATCGATTATGCAATTAAACGAAAACTACCGTAATACCATATTACCACATTATTCGGAGGGCAATGAGAAATATCCCGTCGTTACGGACGTCATGATCGAGAATTATCGACGAAAATGGGTGAAGCCTATGCCAAAGTAAAAAAAAAACAAAATGACAAACAAAAATCAGCACAGTAATATTATAAATTCGAAAGTTTGTGAGTGTGTATGTTTGTTACTTCTTCACGCCAGAACGGATAAATGGATCTGGAAGAAATTTGGCACGAAAATAGATTATAGTCAGGAATAGCACAAAGGATACTGTTTATGCCGGGAATATGTTTCCTCGGCGAAGCTGCTGGCAGAAGCTAGTAACAAAATAAAAATAAAAACAAACAAAATGACAAAAATAACTATCAAGATAGTTAAATTTTAATACAAGTCTAATTTAATTTTTGATTTACTTATAATATAGAATACAAAACGTGAGCGAAGCCACGGGTACAGCTAGTCTTACTAATATCTCTAGTCTCACTAAATCTGGTGCAAATCCAGGTATTTTGAACTTTGACTGCCTTTTAAGCAATCTTTCAAAATAAAGGAGATTCACCTAAATACGTAGTATTATTTATTATGTCCTTTATAACATTTCTTTCTTATTTGTTAAATTTAAAAAAAAGCAAAAAAAAAAAAAAAAAAAATTTGGAAATTTTGTGTTTCAGAAAAACATCCCTTATATGATGGGAGACTGGCGTGTTGGAGTAGACTAAGAGGACGTGTGGCGCAACACGACATGATGTGGCATGGAGCAAGGACAAGGTGATGCCTGCGGGTGATACATTTGGGCAGTCCGTTACCTGAGAGAGGCCCGAGAAGGCGACGTGCTGTGTTCCACGCTCGCCTCTCAAGTGGAACTAAGGCCTACAGAACATCATATGGTTTTAGTTTGTAGGAGTCGGGTTAAGTCAATAGAACGGACGTCAAAACAAATCGCAAGCACGCCATCTGGCGGCAAAGCAAGAACAACTATGCATTGCGGCACTTTTTCTAACCGCTTGCGTGGCGGGGACAGCAGAATATGGCAGTTGAGTACTGACAGCCCTAGAGTTAAGAGGTCGTAGAATCAGTGTCGATAGTTAATATTAGTAAGCAAGATTGTAACTATGAATATTTGAATAAACCCAGTGTATCGAATAATTTGTGTGATTTCATTTTCACGATTGTACCCACCGACCTGCCCACACACGATGTCTTTACATAAGGGAATACATCCTGACTTCCCGATGGTTTACATCTATCGGCCAGCCTTGATGTGACATATGGATTTACCTCTGGTTCCTCTGTCTATATTCTCTTGAGCACAGGTTATTATGGTATATGTTTTTGCTTGGAATACAGTTGCCATCTTTTTTTTTTTTTTTTTCTTTTTGGAAAATTCTCATTGGATGTCCCTGGGTGGGCGGAGGGGTCTGTCAGACTCCTACTGACTAAAAACTACCCCGGTGTTCCATCTCACACCTACGCTGGGGTCCCGGGAACAACTATACTTCCGCAACCCCCGGCTAGTGCCGGCCCGCATCTGCGGGCCTCGACCTCGGGTTGGGGGGGAGTGAGGTGTTGGACTCCGCGATTTGTAACCTTTTGCGTATATTGCCGCTCCTGTACCTGATTCCATTTTGGATCCATCAGTGTACAGTAAGCAACAGAACTAAAAATAAAACAAACTGACGACGCTCATGCAAGCGAACCACTAGATATCCATTGCATCCTACCTATTGATATTTTTAAACTTCCAAATGTATTTATCAAACATTTGTCGTCTTTTACTCAAAAGACTAAAATCTCGTGTGGGTATTTCAGAGGGGATGGCAATGCAAATAAAAATGCTTAAAAGGGTTTACTCACCCAGTGTATTCTCATATCAAATACACAGTTACACAGAACACAGTTTATGGAAAATAGTTTATAGAACACAGTTTATAAAATACAGTTTATAGAATACAGTTTATAAAGCAGTTACCCTAATACTTATTAACGACGCCTTGATCAAAAATAGACTGTATTTGATGGCATGAGCCACTATTTATAACCTCGGAATGGGCGGGAAACGAGAAGTGCAAGCTTATCGTTTACCAACCTGACAAAAAACAGTCCACCTTTGTTGCAAGCGTAAAAATATCAAAACAATTATTGCCGTCATAAAAAAACTACTTAGTGTACTCAATTAAAAATAAAGATCGCCAACACATTATACTTTTTTACACATTTCTAAAAACAACAGAAAAAAATATTTAACTTAAAATTTTATAAAAACGTTAAGCCGAAGCAAGGTTCGACCCTGGACCCTATAACTCAAGAGTCAAGCTGCTATACCGCTGCGCCATTCGGACACTTATCGTAGTGGTGAAATTCTTCGCTATGTTTATAAATCATCCATCACATTATTCATGTCAGCCGTGACGATTATAAAATATTATAAAAATTAGATTATGAAGATGAGGGTAAGCTTATAATTTTGTTAAAAAAACATGACATAGCATATACTCGTCTGTTTGTGTTGTTCGAATAACGACTGACTGACATGATGTCTAGATAGTTATGCAACCTGAACCGCATCGAGTAATCACTGTGAGAGCATGAAATGCACGATTGCAGTTTAGGGTGGCCCTTCCAGAAAGTTCCATGCATTTCTGTTAATTTAGCGCTTTAAGTAGCATTAAGTCGAAACATGTAACCGATAGGATTATGAGACATTATAAGAGAGCATCCGCTTCTGCTCACACGTATTCATATTCTTTTATTTAAACGTCATAACGCTCCCAAAAACTTGACTGGCGCAGCCGGTACGATCGCCGAAAATAAGTTGCGCCGTCCTTCGCGTTTTTCGGAATAAAAATTTTTCGTGTAACGCGTTCGGGTGGCCTTGAAGGCAGCTGTGGTGATTCTACGAACCAAACAAATTTGTCAAGCGGAGCTGAAAATGAGAAAGGCGAGCTGGTGAGTCCAAATTTTCACCTTCCTTTCCCATTTCCTTTTTGTTATCTTGCGATTAGAAGTCTCGCGTTATAACGTTATCTGGTTTTGCATAAAATCTGTGAGGCTAGTTTTTTTTAATAGATAAAACTTATTTAAATTAATATTACAATTGAAATATTGTTAATGATTTAAAAAACATATTTTATTCAGATAAATTGTTTAAAGTTTTATTTGATTAATGATTACTATTTTATACTTAAGAATTATTTTTTCTTAAGAAGTGTTTAACTCAATACTTTTTGCTTTTGTACTTTATATTATTTTTGTGTGTTAATATAATTAATAGTGTTAAAATGGAAGATAATGTAAAAATTATTATGATTCCAAATGAAATGATTAAAATTATTCCGCTTTTTGACGGCGATAAGCGCCATTTAAATCTTTTTATACGCAAGAGTGAATATATTATAAATAAATACAGGGGAAATGACGAGCAAAACTTGTATGTAATGCATGCCATAACGAGTAGATTAGCGGGGAATGCAGCCGCGCTTATCAGTGAGCGCGAGGATATTGTTACATGGGAACAGTTTAAGGAGTTATTAATACAACATTTCGGAGACCCACGAAGTGAAGAATGTTTAACTATTGAATTGGAAACTTTGCGTATAAGAAATGGTGAATCATTTTTGGATTTTTGCAATCGTATTCAATCAGTGCGTAGTATTTTAATATCAAAAGTTAATAGATTATCGAGTAGTATGCGTGAAAGTAAAATAACTATTTATAATAATACGTCATTAAACGTATTCCTTTATAATCTACCGGAAAATATGGTGCGCATTGTGAGATTAAAAGCGCCCTCCACTTTGGAACAGGCTTTATCTTTCGTGTTAGAAGAGGTCAATTTCCATGACCAATATAATGCCCGAAATAAAACACTGCTGACGTCCTCCAGTAAGCATGCTATTCCAAATAATACACAAACGTTTAAATTCGGAACAGATAATTATAATAAGCCTATTAATAATGATACACCTATTTTTACGCAACCAAACACACAACCCAAATTATATTTAGGGAACTCCCAAGGTCAACAATTTGGGACGCGTACTCCACAATTTGGATTTCAAGGCCAAACATTTGGTTATCGCCCACAACAATTTGGGATGCGTCCGCAACAGTTTGGGATGCGTCCGCAACAATTTGGGATGCGTCCGCAACTATTTGGGATACGCCCCCAACAGTTTGGGATGAGCCCTCAACAATTTGGAAATCAACAGCAATTAAATAATAAATCATTACAGCCAATTGGCAATCAGAACCAATCGTTCAAATAGACCTTCACAGTCGTTCGGTATTCAGCAACCTAAACTTCAATCGAGTGACGTCACAATGCGTACGGCGCCTCCGGCCCAGGTCTATATAAAGGATTTAAATTAAATGAGCTTGACCTTGATCATTGCGATTATAGTCAGTTTCCCTGCGATTACCAATATAACGATGAATTTTATCACGATTATTACCCTTTTACCGAAAATCAGGATGAAAAAAGCAGTTTTTGATCGTTTGAAGTCAAATAACCTTAAAATTCAACTTGATAAGTCCGAATTTCTCCGGAAAGAAGTCCTATACTTAGGTCATTCAGCACTGAAAACGGACACTTTGAATTTTTAAGAATGCCGTTTGGTTTTAAAACCGCTCCAGCGACCTTCCAGCGAGCAATGGACAATGTTCTAAGAAGGTTGCATGGAATCCATTGCCTGGTTTATTTGGATGACATTATAATCTTTTCAAATTCACTAGCAGAACATATCCAGAAGTTGAGAGCAGTTTTTGATCGTTTGAAGTCAAATAACCTTAAAATTCAACTTGATAAGTCCGAATTTCTCCGGAAAGAAGTCCTATACTTAGGTCATTTTATAACTGAGGATGACCTTAAGCCTAACGATGATAAGATTAAAGCAGTTCTTAACTACCCACTGCCAAAAACCGTGACAGAAATTAAAAGTTTTTTGGGCTTGATATGCTATTACAGGCGATTTATTAAGGATTTTGCGAAAGTAACACAACCATTAACTAATTGCTTAAAGAAAAAGAACAAAATTATTATAAATCAAGCGTACTTAGATTCTTTCCAAAAATGTAAAGAGCTTCTTACTAACGCACCTTTACTTCAATATCCCGATCCACATAAGCCTTATATCCTAACAACAGATGCATCGTCAAATGCCTTAGGGACAGTACTATCGCAAGGCGTCGTGGGGTCTGATAAACCACTTAAGTGATACAGAGACCAGATACAGTACTATAGAACGTGAACTTTTGGCGATCATTTGGGCGGTAAAACACTTTCGGCCCTACCTTTACGGTAATAAATTCATTATTTATACAGACCATAGGCCCTTAGCCTGGCTCTATTCACTTAAAGAGCCAAATAGCAAGCTCACTCGTTGGCGACTTCGTCTTCAAGAATATGATTTTGAAATTAAATATAAAGATGGCAAACAGAATACAAACGCTGATACCCTGTCTCGTATTAAATTAAATGCATTAGGTTCCGATAAGGACGGATTATCTATGAAAGTTAATGTAGATAAAAAAGAACAAAAACCAAAAGAAAAACAATCTACACATAAAATAAAAAAATTAGTTGATTACGATAGTGATGACTCTAGAACAATTTCCATCTCTGATTTGTCTGCTACTCTAACAGCCAGTTCTGAATGTGATACACATGAACCAATTCCACTTGACCCTGTGATAGATAAAACATTTACAGTACATTCAGCTGAAGACATGGAATCAATTGGTATTCCAATATTACAAGAAGCAATAGACACTAAACCCAACCAGATATTAGTTTTTACATGGCACAAAAGCGATATCCAGGTTAAAGATCTTTCCCGTGAAAAACAGAAAATTCTTGAAGTATTTTTACCAATAAATAATGAGGAATTAATTAAACAGTTTTTAAAAGAAAATTAAATACTTTTTTTAAGTTAAATATAAAATTAAATACTTTATATATTTTGAAAACATTGAGCATAGGAAACTGTTTAACAAAGTTATTATACAGTTATTTAAAAAGGGAATGGTGGAATTCATGGAATGTTCAGAGCGTGTAGTTTTTGTTGAAGATGAAAACGAACAAAAAGAAATCATCTTACAACACCATGAAGGAAAAACATGTCATAGAGGTATAAAAGAAACCATGTCCAGGATAAGAAGAAATTATTTTTGGAATGACATGCAAGAGACGATATCAGCCGTAATAAATAATTGTGAAGCATGCCGTAAAACTAAGTATGACAGAAAACCCATAAAGCCTTTTCTACACACACACAACACAAACACAAAATGCACCATTTCATGAAATTTTCATAGATATTTTTGCTATAGAATCTGTATATTATCTTACATTAGTCGACGCGTTCAGTAAATTGGGACAAGCAATAGAAATATCAAATAGATCTACACCCGAAGTAATACGTGCACTTATTAAATATTTCTCCATTTACGGAACACCTAAAAAAATTAGTTGCGATCCGGGCAGTGAATTTAATAATGAATTATTGAAGGAATTAATGATAATGTACAATATACAATTACACATCAGTACACCTAATAACCCTAATTAACAGGCATAGTAGAGCGTTTCCATTCGACTATCATAGAAATATACCGTTTAGCTAAATATGATCGAAAATGCACTGATGCAGCCTCCGTTATGACCTACTCAATAATGGCTTATAATCATACCATACATACAACGACAGGTTTGACACCATTTGAAGTTGTTTTCGGTCATACTGATTCAAATTCTATATTAAATGCAAATTTCGAGAGAAACTATACACAGCAATTATTAAAAGATCATGCTAAGCGTACTAAACGTCTCTATAGTTACATATCTGATCAGATGATAGAAACAAAGCAAAAAATTAGAAATAGCAAGGGTGGTGAGATAAGCAAAAAGTTTGAAGTAGGCGACACAATTTATGCAAAAGAGGTTAATACCAGGTTTTGTTAACAGTACAGAAATCTTACATAAAAATACATTAATTTTAGATGAACGTTTAAAAAGAATCGAGAGATTAGTTAAAAATATGATTACAAAAGAGGAAAATTCTATTTACTCTACTTACATTTTAGGAATGTTTAATATGTTTTTAACTAATTTTAGAACCATTAATATAATTTTAAGTGAGATTGAAACGGCCTTAGCCTTTAGTAAGGTGTCTGTACTGCATCGAGCGATTGTTAATTCCACTGAATTACGGCACATGTTACAATCTATAGCCAAGACTGAAAACCTGTTATATCCTGTGAATGAAAACAATTTAGTTAAGTTTGAAGATTGGGTTACTGTTAAAGCTTTTATTAAACAGAACCAGATCACGTTCATAATAGAGATCCCACTTATTGAAAACAGTACTTATAGTTATTTTAAACTTTACTCTTTACCTATTTGTAACACAGATTTAAACGAAACTGTAATCTTCTTCTTCTTATCCGGTACGCTCTTGACAGAGCGGTCGTGATCGCTATGAGCTCGTAGTATCATTGGAGGGGTCAGATGTGATCCGCTTCACGACGTTTCGCCATTGCTGCCTGCTAGACGTCATCCTGCTGCACTCATTCAGCGAGCCTCCAACCGCGGACTTGATCTGGTCAGTCCATCGTGTGGGTGACCTTCCGCGCGGTCTAGTGCCTTCTACTTTTCCTTGAATGACAAGGCGTTCTATGGACTGGTTGTCACGCCGGGAAACATGTCCAAAGAATGTTAGGATGCGAGATTGTACCACAGAAAATAGACGCTGCCTGATGCCGAGTTCCTGAAGTATCGAGACGTTTGTGCGAAACTCGGTCCACGAGACTCCAAGCATTCTTCTCCAGCACCACATTTCCAAAGCGTCCACCTTCTGTCTCTCCACTTCTCGCAGAGTCCACGTTTCAGCCGCGTAAAGAAATATGGGGAATATAAGCGTCCTCACGAGCCTGGTCTTCGTGGCTTTAGTTATATTTCTATTCTTCCATATCTTCCGCATCCCGTCCATTGCTGTTCTTGTGATGCCCATACGTCTTTTTATTTCATCCACGCATCCACCATTGCCCGAAATCATAGCCCCGAGATAAATATAAGATTGGACTACAGTGCAATTCGCAATTTGGGTTACTTTAGGCGAATTACTTCTAACACGGTCAATAATCATAACCTTGGTCTTGTTGCGATTAATTTTAAGTCCAAACTCATAACTCACCCGTTCCATCCTTGACAGTAGCTCTTCCAAGTGTTGTGCACTGGTTGCAAATAAGGTGGTGTCATCCGCGTAACGCAGGTTTGCAATCTTATACCCACCAATTGTCACACCATCCGTCCAGTCCTCCAAAACGATGTGCATTATCAGCTCTGTGTACGCGTTGAATAAGAGCGGTGATATTATGCAACCCTGGCGTACGCCGGCACTAGGATGGAAATCATCAGATAATACATCATCTGTGCGCACTGAGGCTGTGCCTTCTTCATATAAGCATCTTAAAAGGTGAACAAGATGTTTTGGTGTGCCCATATCTAGTAAGGTCCTCCACAATACCGGCCATTTCACCGAGTCGAATGCTTTGGAGAAATCAACAAAACAAATGAATATGGGCTTATTGAATTCTCTCGACTTCTCTATGATCTGGCGTACTATGAGAATTTGTTCCCTAGTGCCTTTCCCCTTCACAAAACCGGCTTGCTCCGGAGCGATCTCCTTTGATAGGTACGTTTTCAATCGCTCGTTGAGGATGTGCAACATTATTTTGCTAGCGTGTGATATTAGAGCAATGAGGCGGTAATTGTTACATTTCTTTGTCGAACCTTTTTTGTGCAGGGGTGTGAAAACGGTGTGCGTCCATTCCGAAGGCCAAACTCCTGTCTGCCACACCTTGTTGCAAATAAGATGAAACATCTGGTAACCGCGTTCTCCTAAAGCTATATGGCAGCTCTTACTTCGGATATAAGGATGTCTGGTTCCAAATTCTCTTTCTCTAGGTCTGTGCTTGCAAACTGTCGCGACTGCGGGTCTCGGAATAATGACTGACAGTAATTCTTCCACGTTTCAGAGATTTGTTCTAGTTCTGTTACCACTTCGTTCTTGTCGTTTTCAATAGCCCAGGTTTTAGTCGGCAGAGATTTGGTAATAAGACGAATTTTGTGGTACAGATCTCTAGACTCGTGCTTTGTAGCGTGTTTTTCAACATCTTCACAGATGCTACGAAGGTGGCAATTGTGATCTCGCCTGCAGCAAGCTTGGATTTTGGCAGACATCTTATTTAACTCTCTTATGTCTGCTCCAGCAGCTTTCTTACGGCGCCTCTCTTCAATTAGAGCAAGAGTACTACCCGTCATCCAATGTTGACGTTTGCGTGTTTCTGTTCTTGGAATAGATTCCGCTACTGCATTTTGGATGAGATGTTTAGCCTTATTCCACAGCATGTCTGGTGTAGCTTCATTGTGGTTCATATCCACCCACTCCCTCCATTTTCGCTCAAAAGCTGTGTTGAACTTCTCGCTATCTGCTATGTCAAGCCGTCTTATTTTCTTGGCGGGTCGGGCAGATTTAAGTTTCAGCCGTATCTTCGCGACAACAAGTTCATGGTCGGATCCACAATCGGCCCCAGGAAGTGTGTGAGCATTGAGAATGGAGGTACGCCAGCGTGATCTAATAAGTATGTAGTCGATCTGGTTCTTGGCTCTACCTCCAGGTGATGTCCAGGTGAACAGCCTACGTGGGTGGTGTTGAAATAAGCTGTTTGCCACCACAAGGTTGTTTTCGTCTGCGAACTGCATAAATTTTTCACCTCTTTCATTGCGCACTCCAAGTCCGAAATTTCCCACACATTTGCTATACTGGGCAGAGTTTGCACCAATTTTCGAATTAAAATCGCCCATAATTATAAGTAGCTCTCTGTTGGGGATTTTGGCAATTGTTGTCTGTAGTTCTTTGTAAAAACTCTCCAGGACGGTGGGTAGAGCTTCACTGGTTGGAGCATATACCTGTATCAGGTTTAAGTTTACAGGTGACGCTTTGAGCTTCATGGTTATAATCCGGTCGCTAACTGCCTCATACCCCATCACACTGCTATTAAGATGCTGCGAAACAAGAATTGCTACTCCGTTTCGGCTACTATCGTCATTACCGGAAAAGTAGACTGCACCGGCGTCGGTGAGGAAATGCCCGCAATTTCTCCAGTGGGTTTCGGCTAGTCCACAAATACATAAATCACATCTGGTGACTTCCCTCTCTACGATGTCAAGTTTACCGGGTTTTAGCAAGCCGCGAACATTCCACGTGCCTATCTTCTGGGTTTTTCGCAGCTTGATGGAGTTTCCAGTAGCATTTTTTCCATGCGGGGCCTGGTATCCTACTCCAACATGGCCGGTAGTCCATTTCTCACCGCTCGCCCCGGACGCGGTGCGGCGCCGCTCGCTAGGCGGTTCGCATGGCAATCGTGATCTTTTTGTATCTACTTCCATAACGATTTTCTCGGGATATTAGTTGCAGTGGTTTCCCGTTGCCTTCTGCACCAGATACTTTTAGGGGTTATTTGTACCCCAAGGCCCCTGCAGCCTCTTCTGACCTCTGGCCAGGAGTGTGGTTATACCGCCACTGCTCGGTCGCCATTGCCTCGTCCGTTATCTAGCAGGGGGACCACGGTATAAATACCGCCGCGGATGATGTGTTGTCCGCGCGTGCAGGTGAGGTTGACAGTTGGGGCCGGAAAGTTGTTATATCCGTTCTCCCCCATTACCCCCCCCATTAGAAACTGTAATAGTAGTTCCTAAATATCCCTACCTTTTGGTGAAAGACTCAGATTACTTACCAGTCGTGAGAGCCTGCGTACAGATTGCGATAAATGACAAATTCTTGATGATGATGTGTTGACCCATCTAGAGCCATTATGCGAAGAACAATTGATGAAGTTCCACTCTAATAATAGTGCATGCGAGCAGCATGTAGTCGACATTGAAGATTTGAAAGTGCAACGAATTGGCCGCGAAAGTTGGATTCTATATATAAAAAATAACCTTAAAGCAAGTAGAAAATGCTATGATGACGTCACGAGCCACGAGTCTCTACAAGGAACATACATAGTTACCCTGGACGATGCTTGTAAGCTTATCGTTGGGCACATACATCTACAAAATTACAAATTCTCTCTTACACACCTGAATTATCCAATAGCTCCAATCATTACCCTACCAGAGATGAAGCCTGAAAAACGTACTAACAGTGTCAGTGCAGTGAATATGAAAGGTATAAATCTAGATGAGCTGAAAGAATTAGCTCAAGTAGTGAAAATGAGCAAAGTGAAATACGGTGATAATGATAGTGCGGTTGACACGAAAAATATTTGTTTAGGTACGGTAATTCTATATGTAATTCTGCCTTTAGGATTTATGATCTTTCTTGTTTTTAGATATAAAATCATATTGTTAAACTGTCTGCGAAATCATCAGAATCCTAACAACTCTGATAATTTCGTTCTTGAGGAGGGAGGAGTTATGCAACCTGAACCGCATCGAGTAATCACTGTGAGAGCATGAAATGCACGATTGCAGTTTAGGGTGGCCCTTCCAGAAAGTTCCATGCATTTCTGTTAATTTAGCACTTTAAGTAGCATTAAGTCGAAACATGTAACCGATAGGATTATGAGACATTACATGAGAGCATCCGCTTCTGCTCACACGTATTCATATTCTTTTATTTAAACGTCATAACGCTCCCAAAAACTTGACTAGATTGATTAACTTTTTAAATTGAAAATAATGGTCGTTGTACGACGATAGTCTGCACACTTATGGTAAAAAGATAGAAACCGGGGATGATAATAAAACCGCCCGTGTTGAGTGTAGAAAAATCACTAATTTATTTTACTTAGTAACAACTATATAAAATGGTCGCGCGTGTGCAAACGCAGCAAAACCTACTTAATTGTACTAATGTGCGGGTTCACCGTACATACTGCCAACTCTAAAGGAGAAGACAGGAGACGTGTTTAATCCTAGATGATAAGTGGTCAAGTTAAACACATGAAAACTGATGACTTACATTAATGGTACATATTTCAGTTGAAAGATGATACAAGGTGATTTCATTAGGTTTATATCTATGTAACTAATCTAAGTCGTAAAGTCTGTAACATTAAATTGTCTGGTTTCTCAAGTTCACTTTCACTGACGGACCATGGGTGAGGTCCCCTTATCGACACTTTCGGTAGATTTACTTATATCACTAAACTCACTGAACACTGGCACTGGCACAGTTACCCTCACGCTCTCCGTTGAGTTCGGCCCTGCGTGCTCGGCTCGCGCCTCCGCCCCAGGGGCGCGCTCGTCCGGCTGCCCACGTACTTCCACCATCTCGTGCTGCTGCTTTTCAAGTGCGTTCTGACACTTCCCTCTTGTAACGAGGTAAATGCAGGTCCCGCCTAAGATGACAACTAAGGCCAGGACAATATAAGCGACGGAATAGTGATGAATGTCATGAACGGTTAACTCTGTAGAAGATTGTTCCTTAATGTTTCTTATTTGCTCTTCCAGCTGATTCCACCTGTGGGTGTGGTTTACCGCAGAATCATAATCGATGGGCAAGGTCGTGTTAATGAGTGAGTTTAGAATGGACACCTCTGGGACTTCGATGTTCGATTGTATATTCAAGTGACGTAGAAAGTTGTTGTGCGCATGGATACTATAAGCGTCCGATTTCAATGTGCATCCCTGACCTACGTTAATGATACCACTGCCTTGAATGACTGTAGTTGTTGTATCAGCAATACAGGAAATACGAAGTTCACATGACTCACAACAGGTATAAAACCAGGAGTTCACATTATGTAATTTGACCCAATAATTGTGGCACGTGGATACTTCTTGTTTACAAACGTTTCTGATATCACTTGCATCTTGAATATCACACAGCGATTGTTTTATTTTTAGATTATAGACAGGTTTGTCATAGGTACACAATAATTTTTTGCTCCTTAGAACATGTATGCAAGCCTGCAGGTCACTATCTGATAAGAAGAGAGCGAGGTCCTTTTGGATGTTGTAGGCAATAAATGGCGAGCTTGGGACTGTGCGAATGATGCGATTCGTTCCCCTTTTCTGAGGGATAGGTACGATCCTGTCTAACTCGAAGATGTCGTTGCTCACCAATGGAATCTTTATCTCTATGATAAGATAGCCTTCATATAACGTTGCTGACGCCTTCATGATTTTGTACATGTCAGATAGGTTTGTTGACTCAATTGGGGTCATTAAGTTTCCCTGCAATTGCCCGGAGATGATATTGATCTGTTGAGCCAGTTGTTCTGGTGACAGGAGGTAAGGGTCAATACGACCGTGGCTGATGTCTGTCACGGTGTCAATAAGTGTGTGCTGTATGCGCATTAGATTTGCCAGAATGACACTCGCGGCTAAGGCGGTAGATGTTACATATAAACCGTTCCTATTGTCTAGACGCACCCGATTGATTTCAGCAGTGGCGTTTCGAAGATGTTCCTTGATGAAATGGAACTGGTTGTTCATTGTCTCCTCGCTGCGTCGTAGAATGTTGTATTCTGATTCCAAGACCAGTGTTTGATTCCTGAGTAATTTTTGGAGATGATTCTCATGGGTGGTTATCTTTTCTATATCCTGTTTGTATTGTTGAGCAAAGCTGTCATCCAATACTCCAAACATAGTATTTGCCAGATACCCCACTCCATTTATCAAGCCACGTTTTTGCCTTCTTGCGTTAGGTTTTTCGAGGAGTGTTTGATAATGCTCGAGTTCTTTTACTTCCTGTTCTAGTTGTAGGATGACGCTATCGTATTGCGAGCCCATGCAATCGGCGGTGAATTTCAAGTGCGTTATGTAGCTCTTTACGTTCGTTACTCCGTGATAGAACGTGGACATGTTGTAAAACACAATGAGTTTCCATTCGTCCTTGATAACTTGGAGGTTGGACATCTTGTCGAAGTAAAGACCTTGGTTGCTCGAAATTTGCGTAACATTATATGGCGTCGATTTGAGTTGCTGAGTCTGATCACTGGGTGATACAAACAAAAGCATTAGTAAAGCGGACATGAAAAAGACTTGTAAAGGTTTCTGTTTTCGTAGTCGCGGGGAACGCCTTTTAGCATCAGGTTCAGCTGGTAATCGTGGAGAGGACTCATCCACGCACTGTGCCGCGGATTCGGATGAGGGTCTCTGCTCATTTACGGGTAAGTATACAAGCTTGTTGACTGGACGCTGTATGGTATTGTTACTCGTCTTGACGGTAACAACTCTCACATACCCATCCTTTCCTGGATGCAGCTGCTTTACTCGACCCATTGCCCACTTACCCGGTGGTACGTTCTCTTCCCGGATGAGGACGAGGTCATCGACCTCAAGATTACTTCGTGGTTTTTGCCATTTAGTTCTCGTTTGAAGTTGTTGAAGATATTCCGATGACCACCGTTGCCAGATATTTTTGGTTAAAGCTTGAACGAGTTGCCACCGCGTGGTTAACGATGTAGACTCCGGTTCAGTTTGAGGTCTTGACACAATTGGTGTCCCAGTGAGGAAATGTCCTGGAGTTAAGCAATCGTCGTCAGAGTTTTCAGTAAGTTGACATAGTGGCCTGGAATTCAGACACGCCTCTATTTGACAAAGTAACGTTGAAAACTCTTCATACGTAAGACGTTGATCACCTATGACCCTTTTCAAATGGTATTTCAGGCTCTTCACTGCGGCTTCCCAAAGCCCACCTGCATTAGGCCAGGCAGGGGCATTGAAGTGCCAGTGGATGTTCATCTCACCGATTTTGTTAAAGAAGTCCGGGTTGATGTTCTGGATGATCTCCTTATACTCCTTTTTCATGAGTCGATTAGCTCCCACGAAGTTTGTACCGTTGTCACTGTACATGTGACCTGGTGATCCACGCCGGGAGCAGAACCGGCGAAATGCAGCTAGAAAAGCGGCCGTACTCAGATCAGATACCAGTTCCAGGTGGACGGCCTTCGTTGACAGGCAGACAAAGACTGCTACATATCCCTTCGTCGTTTTGATCCCGCGCCCTTTATTGGCTTTCAGTTCTACGTGGCCCGTGAAGTCGACACCAGTATGCGTAAATGGCCTTGACGGCGTAACTCTGGCTCGTGGTAAATCCGCCATAATTTGTTGTTGTACTTCGTTGTTAAATCGACGACACTTAACACAAAGTCTTAATTGCCGTTTTATCGTCCTGATTCCGCTGATAATCCAGTACCTGTCCCTTATGTATGAAAGGGTTAGTCGGGGGCCACCATGTAAAGTTGTTATGTGAGCCTGGCTAATAACAAGATCAGTAAGTCGACTGTGGCTGGGCAGAATGATAGGGTGCTTCGCTGATGTGCTTATACTGGCGTGATTTAACCGTCCACCAACTCTTAATAGGCCGTTTTCATCTAGAAAAGGGTTTAAACTGCAAATCTTGCTTTTCGAACTCACGTGTTGTTTACATTTAATATGTTGCAATTCCTGATGAAATTCCAGTGATTGCACTTCTTTAATAATTAAATTATATGCGTTATTTATTTCTGATGACGATAGGTAACTATGGTATGTTGAAATATGTTTGTCGCGAATGCGCTTGGCGAAACGTGAAACCCAGCAAATAATGCGCACAATTCGAGTCAATGAACTACAGTTTTGCAGTAGGTCACTGATGAATGTTACATTATTTTGTTCTAAGGCTGTGTTCACACAAGCTGCTTTTATTTCTATGATGGGGGACTGGTACATGAGGTGAGTTTCATCTTTTCCCTCGTAACCTTTTAGCCATTTCGGCCCTTCCCACCACAAGGAATGGTTTAATAACTGAAGAAATGTTATTCCTCGTGTGGCACAATCAGCTGCGTTTTCCTCCGAGCTGACATGACACCAGCGTTCTGCCGGTATTATGTCGGTTATCTGCTTCACTCTGTTAGCTACAAATGATTTCCATCTGGATATATCTCCATGTAGCCATCCCAAGACTATCATTGAATCCGTCCACGCATGAAGAGTCATACGTGCCTTTGGTAAGGAATCAATGACCTTCTTCACTAGTTGGGATAGAAGTAGAGCACCGCAGAGTTCAAGTCTGGGCAGAGATGTTTTCTTTGCAACTGGTGCCAACTTTGTTTTTGCAGCAACAATAGTCGATGTGTACTCGCCCTTATGGTTCTTGGTGATGAGGTAAATAACGCAAGCGTAAGCTTTGTCTGAAGCATCGCAAAATGCGTGTAATTGACTGTTTATTTCTGTGTTACCTAAAAATCTTGGTATGCGGAGTTTCTCGATGCAGTTAAAGTCTTCCTTTAGTTTAGGCCAATTATCTTGTATGACCTCGGGTAGTTCTTGATCCCAGCTGGTTTCCATGGACCACGTTTGTTGAAACAGTAGCTTCGCTCTGATTGTAAGCGGTGATAACCAGCCAAGTGGGTCGAAAATCTTAGATATTTCTGACAATAATTGACGCTTTGTAAACGCGACTTTATCATCAGGAATTATATTGCTTTGAAACGAGAATGAATCAGATGATGGATTCCATTTTAATCCAAGAGTCTTTCTGGATTCGAGGCCCTTGAATTCGTAAGAACTGTTCAATTGTTCAGTTGTCAAATGCTGCAAGAGTTCTGGTTTGTTGCTGGACCATTTCCGCAAATTCATACCAGCACCCTGGAGCATTTTGATCAGTTGCTGTTGTAGCTCCATGGCTTGATCAGCTGAGTTGTGTCCACTCAGCAGATCATCCATATAGA
Source organism: Orthosia cruda (assembly GCA_964057195.1). Lineage (NCBI taxonomy): Eukaryota > Metazoa > Arthropoda > Insecta > Lepidoptera > Noctuidae > Orthosia > Orthosia cruda. The sequence continues at coordinate 25,448,966 of OZ059841.1, forward strand.
AGGAGTTTTGCACAGCTACTGCTGCTAAGGGATATTTTTCAGCGTCATCAGTCGCAAGTTGCTTCAGCGTCCGCATAGCCAAGAAGGGCGCCGCCTTGGTCCCGTACGTTACAGTGGTTAAGTTATACTGATTCAATTGATCATCCATTGAATCTCTCCACACTATTGCTTGCAGAGTCTGATCTTGCTCCCTGACTAATATCTGGCGGAACATCTTTTCGATGTCCGCAGTGATTACATATTGGTACTGCCTCCAATTTATTATCAGTGCTAACAAGTCTTGTTGCAAGTTTGGTCCACTGTACATCAAATCGTTTAGACTGTTACCCGATGTAGTCTTGGATGACGCATTGAAAACCACTCTCAGCTTCGTAGTTGTCGAATCAAGTTTCCATACACCATGATGCGGTAGATAATACGCCTGATCAGCGGTTGTTTCGACTTGTCGCATATGACCTAATTCCTGGTATTCGTTTATAAATTGTTTATATTGGCTTGAAAATGATTTATTTTTGGAAAGCTTAGACTCTAATTGTTTAAATTGCGCTATAGCCTTGAACTTTGATGATCCGAGTTGCTGTTCGAAGCCTGGCATCATAGGTAGTCCAACTACATATTTTCCATTCTCTAAACGTGTCGTGGTGTTTTTGTAGAAGTCTTCACAAAATTGATCACCAATAGTTACGTTTGATGATGATGAGTCATGGATATCCTCCAACTCCCAAACCTTGGCTATCTCTTCAAGGTTATTGATGGCGACATGACAATTGAATTTTTTGACATTTCCTGATAAGATCCAACCCATTTTGGTTTGTTGAGCTATCGGAGCCTGAGCTGGACCCTTTATAAGGCCGCTTAATATGATTTCTGAATATACACTGGCATCCAGAAGAAGATCAATAGGTCTAGATACATTATACTCCGGGTCTGCTAACTGAAGATGTTTCAAGTGTGACCAGGCCTGTTTGCTAAATGATGAGTTAGGTAGACTGTTTATAACCTTGGACACAACTAACGCCTGAGTTTGCAAGGTGTAATCTCCGTAGATAGACTTACAATCTAGGGTTACAATGCCTTTGCTCTGTTTAGAGACCGGCCCTACCCCTGAAATGGAGGCATGATATTGCCGCCGTTGTAAACCTAACATTTGTGTCGCATTTTCCGAAATCAGTGAAATTTGAGACCCCTGATCAAGAAGCGCCCTTAACGTAACGTATGTACCATTATTTGATAAAACTGTGAGCAGCAACGTAGTTAGCAGGATTTCTTCATTGTCAGCAGCGACGTGGTTAACGTTATGTTGTGCCGAGGAAGGCTGCTCGGTTGAGCTCAAGGTTGCGGTGGTTTGGTGTTGTGGTACACAAACGTCGTGTAGTAGGGTGTTGTGGCTAGCGTTACACCTTTTACAACGTTTGGAACTAGTGCAATCATTGTCTGGATGATAGTTGAGGCAATTTTGACAATATTGACTCTTTGTCACCCAGGTCAAACGATCCTCTGGAGTCATTTTCATGAATTTCCTACAGGTAAATATGAAGTGACGCGTATTACAAATCGGACAGTTAGGTCCTTGAGTAGCGGCCGCTTGATATTGTTTCTTATAGTGGTTCCCCTGGTTAACAGGTTTGGTATTCTGCAAACTTGACTCCCGTTTAACAGCAGGCTTCGCTGTTTCTCTCTCTCTACGGTGTAAGGGTTCCAAAGCAATAAATTTGTTTTCGAGGAACGTCATAAATTCTGACAAGGATGGTAGTTCTCGTGGTGTTGTACGCGCCCCCTTATAATCACAGTACGTCTCCTGGTCCAGTTTCTTACTGAGAAGATGCACTAACAACGGATCCCATGTGTTTGTGTCCACACCAAGGTTGTGTATAGCGTGGATACACTCCGTGGTGGTGTCATATAGCCGCTTCAGTTCATAAGCGGTTTGCTTGGAAATAGAAGGCTGATTTAAAAATATCTCTATTTGATAAGTAAAGAGAACTTGAGCATTATTATATCTGTGAGTTAGGATTTCCCAAGCTGTATCGTAATTTTCTGCCGAAATATGAAGATGCTGGATAAGGCGTTCAGCTTCTCCTTTGAGCTTCCCTTTCAAGTGTTGCATCTTCTGAGCCTTGGTAATGGTGCTGTTTTCGTGAATAGCTTCTGTAAACAGGTCACAAAACGTTGGCCACTGCGTGTATTTCCCCGTAAAAGTAGGAATTTCGAGCTTCGGCGTAGCTTGCTGTACATGTACCATGGACGATATTTTCTTATTAAGTGAACGTTTGATGTCTTTGTAATTACGCTCCAACATGCTAAATTCATCTTCGTACAATACGTCACCGCCTTGAAGTAAATGATCGATACGCAGATGCAACGAGTCAATAGTGTTCCACTTGGTTTGTATAGCCCTAAGCTCGTCTTCAAGTTCCCATTTTTCCGATATTTCGTTCACGCTGATGCTCTTCACCAACCTGTTGAAGGCCCTAAAGTTGGTTCTTTGTTGAGCCAACAGTTCATTGGCTTCCGTGTTTGCTTGGCTTCCTTTCTCATCAGAGCCAAACGCAGTAAGCAGGTTACGGGTAGACTGGTAGAGAATCTTACCCTGATGAAATATGTCTGAGGAGAAGTATTGTGGTTCCTTGTCTGGAAACTCGGAGAGCTTCAGGTGATTTTGTTCGAATTCTCCCCAGAGGTTATCCAACGACTCAATTCTTTTTTGGATATAATCCGGAGTTTTTCTCGATAATGGATCCTTACCGAAATTGACCTTTATCCTATTAAGTCCTTCTAATATTTCCGACTGACGAGCGCTTGACACTGCCATGACGATTAAACAAAAGGAACAATCTTACTTGGTCACCGATGAGATGTAATACCAACAGCGATCTGCAGATGCTGGCACTCGGATGAAGGCACTCAGAGTCTCACTGATGTCTTCTATGAACGATTCACTACGCGTTCACTGAATGGACTTATAATTGAACTTTACGGAACTGTCGCGAAATTAACAACGAATATTATCAAGTCTGGGGTTCTGAATCCGAACCACCCGCGCACCTTGATATATATACCCGACGGACTGTTACTACGCGTGATATCAGATCCGGCTCGAAGGACCAAAAAAAATGTACGACGATAGTCTGCACACTTATGGTAAAAAGATAGAAACCGGGGATGATAATAAAACCGCCCGTGTTGAGTGTAGAAAAATCACTAATTTATTTTACTTAGTAACAACTATATAAAATGGTCGCGCGTGTGCAAACGCAGCAAAACCTACTTAATTGTACTAATGTGCGGGTTCACCGTACAGTCGTTTTGTAACTAAATCAAAGTTTAAAGAGTATTGCTCGAGATTTAAATGTCGACGTAAGTGTAACCTATACTATAATCAATTTATATTTTAAATGTTTCCATTAGAAATCTGACTTTTAATTTACTTGTTTATAGTGAAACACAATTTGTTTATGGGTGCAACGGTATAGAAACGTGTTACAGCAACAACAGGTGAAGTAAAGTGTAACAGCCAAGGGCCACGTCCGATTGATAACACAAATCAATCCAGCCGTCATCATGATATTGTGAAAAGCCAAAACCACGGATTTTTTACAACCACCCGATCTGGTGCTATAAGATTTTGCTTGTCAGTGTCCTAAGACGCAACTGGGATCTGGGATAATTATAAACCTGCCAAAAAAAAATAACTAACCGAAGCTCAATGTCAAGCCAGGATAAGATTTGCAACCATTGCCTTTTTTTTTAAATAATATGGTAAATGGAATGAGATCAAGGTTAGAAGTTATAGAAAATAAAGGTTACCCTCTCCGTTATAAGTATAGGTTTGATGTATTAGGTTTGTTTCAAACGTGAGTAACATGTTGGTTCTTTTTTGAAATATTCAAGGCTTCAAGGAGCAGTGGTGGCCCAGTGGTATCGGCCGCGACTTACAAGTTGTAGGTCATGGGTTCGAACCCAGGCAGGCGCTTTACTTTGTGTAAATTATTTCATCACCACTGCTCTCAAAACGGTGAAGGAAAACATCGTGAGGAAACCGGCATGTCCTAGAACCAAACATTCTAAGTCATGTGACATCCACCAACCCGCACTGGGCCCGCGTGGTGGATTAAGGCCCATCCCCTCTCACAGAGAGGAGGCCTGTGTCCCAGCAGTGGGAACATTAATAGGCTGATGATGTGATGATGCTAGGCAACTGGGCTTATCCCAGTTGTAAACGACCCTTAGTGCCTATTGGTCTTGCTTGTTCTGTCTCCTGCTTGATATGGAGGGAAGTGGAAATTTGTATTTATTCTTACTCCTCCATTATTCTTTTCTGATTAATTTCGTTGCGGGGTCCTAGACAGTTAAATTCATTCTCAGGGACTTCTTCGACATTGCCTCGGCGCTTTTCTGGTGGTCGCCACTGTTGATTCTGGCTTTCAGGAGTTGCAGTGGTTTGGTAATATTGCGGTGGGATTAATATAGTAATCCAATTTAGATTAACAAATATTTATTTACTGGCAAAACTGATATAGTTTTGAATATTTCAAAAGAGAACCAACATGTTACTCACGTTTGAAACAAACCTAATACATCAAACCTATACTTATAACGGAGAGGGTAACCTTTATTTTCTATAACTTCTAACCTTGATCTCATTCCATTTACCATATTATTTAAAAAAAATGCAATGGTTGCAAATCTTATCCTGGCTTGACATTGAGCTTCGGTTAGTTATTTTTTTTTGGCAGGTTTATAATTATCCCAGATCCCAGTTGCGTCTTAGGACACTGACAAGCAAAATCTTATAGCACCAGATCGGGTGGTTGTAAAAAATCCGTGGTTTTGGCTTTTCACAATATCATGATGACGGCTGGATTGATTTGTTTTATCAATCGGACGTGGCCCTTGGCTGTTACACTTTACTTCACCTGTTGTTGCTGTAACACGTTTCTATACCGTTGCACCCATAAACAAATTGTGTTTCACTATAAACAAGTAAATTAAAAGTCAGATTTCTAATGGAAACATTTAAAATATAAATTGATTATAGTATAGGTTACACTTACGTCGACATTTAAATCTCGAGCAATACTCTTTAAACTTTGATTTAGTTACAAAACGACCATTATTTTCAATTTAAAAAGTTAATCAATCTAGTCAAGTTTTTGGGAGCGTTATGACGTTTAAATAAAAGAATATGAATACGTGTGAGCAGAAACGGATGCTCTCATGTAATGTCTCATAATCCTATCGGTTACATGTTTCGACTTAATGCTACTTAAAGTGCTAAATTAACAGAAATGCATGGAACTTTCTGGAAGGGCCACCCTAAACTGCAATCGTGCATTTCATGCTCTCACAGTGATTACTCGATGCGGTTCAGGTTGCATAACTCCTCCCTCCTCAAGAACGAAATTATCAGAGTTGTTAGGATTCTGATGATTTCGCAGACAGTTTAACAATATGATTTTATATCTAAAAACAAGAAAGATCATAAATCCTAAAGGCAGAATTACATATAGAATTACCGTACCTAAACAAATATTTTTCGTGTCAACCGCACTATCATTATCACCGTATTTCACTTTGCTCATTTTCACTACTTGAGCTAATTCTTTCAGCTCATCTAGATTTATACCTTTCATATTCACTGCACTGACACTGTTAGTACGTTTTTCAGGCTTCATCTCTGGTAGGGTAATGATTGGAGCTATTGGATAATTCAGGTGTGTAAGAGAGAATTTGTAATTTTGTAGATGTATGTGCCCAACGATAACCTTACAAGCATCGTCCAGGGTAACTCATAGGAAATTGGGCAACACAGTGATCCACCTCCAGCCACGTCCTGGCCAGCCGCACGCGAACGGATGGAAAGACCGGATAGGTGACTATATTAATTCATACCATAAGAATAATAAATAATACTGTTCTGTTTTTTTTTGTTCCCGATATCGGTGGACTACTATATTTTACCCGACTGCCGAAGGAAATGTGTTTATCAGTCTATGTATGTTGTTATGTTGTGGTATTTATTCCACATCTACTTACGTTTCACAACACTATACAAACCATCTTCATATCTTTTGATATTGTATCAATTTTTTTAACTCTTTTTTTTTCTTTGATATTTTTATCACCCGAAAAGCATATTTCAGTCATATTTGATTGTTTTAATATCTAAAACTTAAATTATAATGCTAATTTGTAATTCTCGCAATATTTTTCTACCGTGACATTTTCATCTGACATGACATCTGTCTGTTTATTTTATTTGGCAAGGCAGAACGAGAAAAAAAACGTGCATCTGCTTTTTAGTTTCGGATCTGGACTGAACACCGAAAGACGGTTGACTTCTTAATACTACCAAGTGTACTATCGTATCTAAAAACTCCTTAAACTATAACATATACGGCTGTGAATGTTATCAAATCTATGAGTGCAATAAATATAATTGATTGAGTGTTGAATTTAAATTTGAGCATTTTTACTGGTTCATTAACCTCAAAAAAAGGGCTCGTTTGATCGGCGTATGAAGCCACAGCCCGGCGTCCACACCCTGCTTGCTGTCTGTGCCTGCACCCCTTGCTGCAAGTGCCTGCACCTGTGCTACTGCCTACCTATCCGTTAGCCTGCTGCCTTCGACCATCTATCTGCATGTACCTGCCTATCCATCCTGCTGCCTACTCAACAGCCTGCTTATCCGATTGCCTGCTTGTCCGTCGTGGTGCCAGCTCATCTGCCTACTCAGGGCCTACCACGTCTTTGTGTCTAACCTGCTGCCTGGTTAACTGCCCACGTCGTGCGAAGCCGGACCCTAGATTTTATACCCTGTATCCTTTTTCTAAGTTTATTTTTAATAACTTATTTATTTTTACTAACGTGGCTTACATTTAGCTCACTCTGAGCTAAACGTTGTATGTATGTATGTTTGTTCCTATGTGGCGTTCCAGAGACCAAAAACGTTGGCATATTTTGATGATTCGTACGTCAATTGATTTGTCTTCACCTTGCGAGTGTCACTGGCTACATTCAAATTGTAAAATAAAAAAAAAACAAATAGAAAATCATGCTGTGCAGTCGGAGGATACATCTGGTTTTGATCAGCCAGCTCGCGAACATGTATACTCCGACTGCACAGCATAATTTTCTACTTGTTTACGTGTTTTTTTTCGCTTTTTAAGCAGTCGGGTTTTTTGATACCTAGACCCACATAAATAAATAAACATAGACCCACATAAATCGAATCTCCTTACATACGCACGTGTTAGAATCATGAAGGAACTCCATATAAAAGTATCGATATTTACGAAGATAGCCAGCTTGGAATGTCAAGATGGTTGTTGGTGATTTACTGTGTATCAATCTCTCAAATAATCTGTGTATCTGTGTGTCTTTTGTGTGTGTGTGTGTGTGTGTGTGTGTTGTGTGTGTGTTCCTATGTATGGGGTGTATTAAGGGAAGGGTTTTATGAAGAAAAGCACTGAAAGACAAGACTAGGTATTGATTTCAATTAGGCTTGTCAGTTAATTCATATTGAGGCTTGAGAGAGCTTACCGCCCATTCGCTAGACCTAGTTCTCGTGGAGAAGAAGGGCAAGAAACTCCACGGAAGCAACTATGGTTGTAAAAGTATTTATAGACATCTTTCACAACCATATAAACATCGTATATCACAATAAAGATCTGATTCTATTATGGCCATTATATGATGAATCTTGTAACATTTCACAACGTTACATAATCTAAACAACAAGGATAAGCCAAAAAACATGACTAGCCCTTAAATCAATTTATTATCATTATGAATAAAAACCACAATATGAAATAGAGTTTCAACACAACCAACAATATCAAATAACTTACGTGAAGCTTGAGTAATCCATCCTTCACAAATATAACAATTCAGGAAAACAATATCACTATCACAATCACAACATAATATCTGGTCCGTACTGGCTTGTAGCTCACAACAAAAGTATAACAACTTACGAATTACACACTATTTATAGTAACAAGTTGACCTGTCAAATGTCCCTACCATTTTCTACATTTCTATAAATAATCTCACAATTAGGTCAATAATCAATTCTTGAGTAATGAAACCTTTTTAAAACGTATCAAGACAATTAAGGAATTTAATATCGCTTATTTAGTCATTCTTAATCAATATTCAAAAGAATATTGATACTAACCGACAGTCTTGTACTAATTGTCTCAAAGGACTTAGAATACTAAAATGGTAATATAAAATCTAGGATACATCACAATGATCATTACAAATTACGTAATGTTTTATAGGAATATCATCACTATGGCTTATATGTAAGTTTAGAGTTATTTCCTGTACACACAACAATATTTACTCAGGTGGGTACTATAACAATATTTACTCAGATGGGTACTATAACAATTATAGGTATTTGACAACACAATAATAATTTAGGAAGGTACTTCGACATTTGTCGGTAGATGCTTATAAATACGACAGTTTGTATTTTGTAGCAAACCATTGTACTTATAAAGTGGAAATTCATGATTTAATGACGTCACACGTACTTCCAATACTAACACACGCTTACACTGACTTACACAGCCGCACGCTGTGGTGTTCTGATTTACAGATCCACATTTTTTAACTCTATTTACAATTCATAACACTATACAAAACCATACCTTCATATATTTTGATATTTTATCAACTTTTGTAATTCATTTTTATGTTTACTTTCTTTTGTTATCATCTGAAAAGCATACTTTTAGTTATATCTGATTGTTTTAATATCTGAAACTTAAATTATATTGATAATTTGTAATTCTTGCAATATTTTTCTATTGTGACATTTTCATCTGACATGACATCTGTCTGTCTATTTTATTTTTCTTAAAACCATAGACCGTAACATAGGTACCATGGACTAAACCTCCTTTAAGCTAGGTTTACACTATTATAAGGGTAGCGTAGACAGACCCCTTTGTGAACCGTTTTTTTTCGTTCTGGTCTTTATTTCTTAATTGAAATTTGAATTTGAAATGTAGATAGAACACAGAACGAAGAAAAACGGGCGTCAATTTTTAGTTTTGAATCTGGTCGGAACGCGGAAAGTCGGTGGACGGGATACTACTTAATGTACGATCGAATCTGAAAGTCTTTAAGACTATTATACTTACGGCTTGTGTAATCATATCTCATGTGCTGAAGTTGAATATATAAATATAAAGTGTATTACTGAGTATAAATTGCTTACCGGTGTACCTGTGTACCTACGGCGTATAACGCCACAGTCCGATTCCCCTACACATCTTGCCTATCTACCGCACGTGGTGTATGAGCTGTGGCAGACAAGCATACAGAGAAGCGCGCGGCCACAGCGCCCCCGTTTCAGCACGCGCAGATTCCTGCTGCCTACTCATCCACCTACCTGCCCGATCGCCTGCTAATTTGCATATCTCGGGCATGCAACGTCATCCTGCCCGTCCTGCTGCCTTTTTTTTTTTTTTTTTTTATATCCTATAGGCTCGCGCTTGACCACTATCTCACCTGATGGTAAGCGATGATGTGGTCGACGGTGAAACACGCTTGCCTAGAAATAACCTATTCACTCTTGACTTAAAGACCCCCAGATTGTAGCTGTCGGGAAACACAGACTCCGGCAGGGAATTCCACTCCTTAGCTGTACGCATAATAAAAGTGTTCTCAAAACGTTTTGTGCGTATGGGTGGAATGTCCACCATGTATCGATGGCGCATCGCCGTACGTCTGGTAGTCCGATGATAAAACGGGCTCGGTGGAATTAGATCGTGCAATTCCATCGCACACTCCCCGAAATGTAACCGATAAAAAACTGACAGGCTGGCAACTCGGCGACGATGTTCAAGACTCTGGAGCTTTGACTTGACCAGCGCCTCGTCGCCGATGAGCCTCTTGGCCCGCTTTTCGATCGACTCTAGTGCATCAAGCTGGTATTTGGCAGATGCATCCCAGAGATGAGAACAGTACTCCATGCATGATCGAACTTGCGCTTGATACAAATTGAGGAGCTGCTTCGGCGTGAAGTACCTTCTCACCTTCGCAAGGATCCCCAGCTTTTTGGCTGCCAGCTGAGCTTTTGCCTCAATGTATGGGCCAAAATTGAGAGTCGATGTCAACGTAACGCCAAGAAGCTCAAGATGGTCCGTTATTGGCACGGTCACATCTCGGAAAGTTGGAGCCGGTTGAAATCGGCTCTTTTTTGCGGAAAAAAGACACGCCTGGGTTTTAGCAGCGTTAAACCTGACCAGATTGGCATCGCCCCATTCGGAGACTGCCTGTAAGGACAGGTTCAAACGCTCCACCATGGCCTCACGGAGAGACCGGATCTGCGGCCCGGTAGCCCGTGCGTTGGACAAGTATCTCTCAGCAACAGTGCTGTCGTCTGCATACCCAAAGGTGCCGGGTTTTAGCAGATCATTAATGTGCAGCAAGAATAATGTTGCTGAGAGTACCGACCCCTGAGGGACCCCGGCATTAATATCCAATTGGTCCGATGAGCAGCCATCGATAACCACTCAAATGGACCGATCTCTCAGGAAGTCCGCAATCCAGTCACATAGACCACCGGGCAGACCGAACGAAGGAAGCTTACCAATAAGGCTTTCATGCCAGACCCTATCAAAAGCCTTCGAGATGTCGAGGGAAACAGCAAGTGCTTCCCGTGGCTCTCGATGGCCTCACTCCATATGTGAATGGCATACGCTAGAAGATCCCCAGTAGACCGATTTCGGCGGCAACCGTATTGGCGGTCACTAAGGATCTCGTTAGTTTCTAGGTATGCCAGGAGCTTCGTGTTAAGTACACGCTCCATACTCTTACAGAGTATGGACGTTACAGAGATGGGTCTGTAGTTGGCCGGGTCAGCTCGACTACCCTTCTTGGGCACGGGTTGTACGTTAGCTAGCTTCCAAGCATTCGGCACTTTTCCAATCTCGTACGAAAGGCGGATTAGGCGTGTCAAGATCGGAGACAGTTCAGGCGCACAGGTTCTGAGAACTATCGCTGGTATTCCGTCAGGGCCGCTAGCCTTGTTCACGTCGAGGTTGCGCAATACCCTACGGACGTCCTTTTGATGGATGCGAATGTCCGACATACTCGTCTCGCATCCATCAGGATAAGGCGGGGGCTGCGCGTCACCAGGATTTAGACGTGAAGATTCCGCAAAAAGAGAGGCAAATAAATTTGCTTTTTCCTCAGCGGAGTGGGCCAGCGACCCGTCAGGTTTCAGCAGTGGTGGTAGTGAGGGACGGCTGAAGTTCGACTCGACCGACTTAGCCAGGGACCAAAACGCTTTACTACCTGCTGGGTAAGAAGCAAGTTTGGTCCCTATTCGACTAATGTGGTCGAACCGAGCCCTTCTTAACACCTTCTTGCAGGACTTGGCAGCCCTGTTGAAGGCCTTCTTCTTTTGACCAACATCACTCGCCTTGCGCGATCGAGCTTCGACCCATGCCAGGTACGCCTCATGTTTAAGCACGTCGGCGCGATAGCATTCGGCGCCAAACCATGGCCGGTCAACACTGGACATTGTTACGTCAGAGAACGGAATATAGTACTCCATTCCCCGACGCAACACATCCGTCACGGCGTCCGCGCACGCCGAAGGATCTTCCGAAGAAAAGCAAGTAGGCTGCCAAGGATAGCATGCGAAGAAAGATCGCATGCCATCCCAATCTGCTGACCTGTACCGCCAAACCCGCCGGGTGCCTCTTGGGCTGGCATCAGGCGGGGAGTAGACGGACACAGACCTCACCAGACAATGGTCGGAACTACCCAAAGGTGAAGTTATCGACACAGAGTATCGGTCTGGCTCTGTTGTCAGCAGAAGGTCCAAGCAATTGGCCGTGTGCGACTCAACATCCGGCACCCTCGTTGCCCCCTGGACCAGCTGGGTAAGGTTAAGCGCAAGCGCAAGCTTACGCATCTCCCGTCCAGCATGGTCAGTGCACTGGTATGGGAAGAGCCACTCCTGGTGGTGGGCATTAAAGTCCCCCAGTAACACTAATTGGGCGGAGGGGTACCGCTGCTGTGCCGCATCAGCCGCCTCACTGAGGTACTCTGTGAGCCTGGTTGTCTCCTGATCTCCGCTATGCGAGCGGTAGACGCAGGCGTAGATAATCTTATCCAGACCTGTGTCCACTAGAGCCCACAGCGTTGAAAATCTTGAGTCCTCAAGGTTACGGAGACGCCGATAGCAAGTGTCGTCACGGGCGTACATACACACACCCGCACGCGGATTGTAATTGTGCTCTAGGGTAAACCCTGGGTAAGTTAAGTACGACACGTCTGAGGAACTCGCTATCTGCGTCTCCGTAAGGAAAAACAGCGCTGGTTTCTCAGTCTCCAGATGGTAGTGGACTGCAGAGAGATTTGAGTGCAGACCTCTAATGTTGGTGAGGTGCACTTTGTGGGGGAGGGGGTGCAGCCGCTGTTTAAATACTTTATTCTTTTTCCTTGGCATTTTCATTTTTTGAAGAGTGAATAGAGGAGAGGAGTAGGAAGTGAGACGAGGTTCCACGCTGCTAACCTACAGACACGCACTAAAAGGACGACATCATTGGGGCACTAGTACGGAGACTGCGGGGACGCCCGAGCCCCCCCGGAATGTCCATCGGGCCCTCCCCATCTGGTCGCCAACCAGCACGATGGTGCATTCCGGGATTTTTCGACAGTTGGCGGGGCAGCCTTTCATATGTGGCTGGCACACTACTTGGGCCCCCAACTACCTGCGGTCGGCCAGCGGCGCACCGTGCCTCGGATCCCGCTACCCTCCGGGACTAGTCTCCCGATACGCCCATAACAGTGCGTGTCAGGCTGGTCTGCCTGCAGTGGAACAGCTATCTCAACCCAACTCCTCTAGATGGCTACACCGAGCATCGTAACCGGAACACGGCTAGGCCGCTTGGCGGTACGTCTTTGCTCAGTGGGTGGTCACAAGCCTTCGGCCGAAGCCTACCACCAGTTAGTGTCACCTGATTTGCACCACCCGGGGACCACGTGTAGGGAATCAAAGGGTACTCTCCTACGGACGCGGGTGACTCGGCCCCCTGCCTGGGTGCGCACGCTGTACCAGAGGGTGCATATCTTGCGGTGCGCACCACCACCTCCTCCTGTCTGACCTGCTGCCCGGTTAGCTGCCCGACGTCGTGCGAAGCCGGCCCTTCTGTTTTTATTCTTAATATCCTTTTATTATTTTTTTAGTTGTATAATTATTAAATTTTATGAACGAGGCTTACGTTTAGCTCCCTCTGAGCTAAACGTAACGCTACAGTTTGGCGCCCAACTTTTAAATAATTGGGCGCAACGTTGTTTGTGCGCCCAATTTTAAGAATCCACCCCATCACCCACACTCTACCTTTTTTTTTTTTAACGTGGGCTCGATTGCATATTCTCAAAATTCAAAAAACATACTTGCACAAGTATTATTAATAACTAACTTTTGGTTTCCTTTCCAGGCTCTCATCATCATTTTTCCTTTGCTGGCACTTTTTTTTTATTTCTTCACTATTTATCCTTCTCAAAATTCTAAAAACATACTTGCACAAGTATTACTAGTAAGCTAACTTTTGGTTTCTTATTCAGGCCTTCATGTCATCATCATTTTTCCTTTGTCACTTTTGCTAGCACATTTTTTTTTTTAATTCTTCACTATTTATACGGAACCTACTAGGCAATTTCTTTTTATCCCTCTTTGTTTTTATTTTTCTTTTAGAGCGGTTTGGCAACTCTATAAATAAGCCTCTAATGCCTTGTATATATATTCATCCCTTTACTATCTTCCCCCTTAGACTTAGATTTCCTCTATTGAGCGGTGTGCACAACTCTAAAAGCCTTATGTGCACAGAGCGGTCCCGTAACTCTGTAAAAATAAGCCAAATGCGTGGAGTCTTGTAAATATGTAAAGTATTTTCCTCTCAAACTAGTTTCCTCTCAAACTAGTTTCCTCTCAAACTAATTCACTCTCAAACTAGTTCACTCTCAAACTAGTTCCCTCTCAAACTAGTTACCTCTCAAACTAGTTCCCTCTTAAACTTAGTTCCCTCTTCCCTTTTGTAAATATTTCCGTCACAAGCTTGAATTCCCTCTTCCCTCTTAAAGTTAGTTCCCTCTTGTAAATATTTCCCTCTCAAGCTAGAATTCCCTCTTCCCTCTTAGACTTAGGTCCCTCTTTCCTCTTCCCTCTTAGACTTAGGTCCCTCTTTCCTCTTCCCTCTTAAACTTAGGTCCCTCTTCCCTCTTTGACGTATTTTTAACGGGTTTTCAAACAGGTGCGGGTTACGACACCTAATTAAAAAAATAAGCCTTCGTAATCTTTATTAATATTTCCTTGTGGAGTATGCGTCATTGAATGTGAACCATATCCCCTATGTGTGATTGAATGAGAGTGTTTGATGAAAGTATGAAAGATGGTGTGTGATAGAGCACGGATTATATTAAAACATCAAAATTTTCTTCAAGTTGAAAATTTTTCTGGGGTCATCGGGGAAATGTGGTGTTCTGATTTACAGATCCACATTTTTTAACTCTATTTACAATTCATAACACTATACAAACCATACCTTCATATATTTTGATATTTTATCAACTTTTGTAATTCATTTTTATGTTTACTTTCTTTTGTTATCATCTGAAAAGCATACTTTTAGTTATATCTGATTGTTTTAATATCTGAAACTTAAATTATATTGATAATTTGTAATTCTTGCAATATTTTTCTATTGTGACATTTTCATCTCACATGACACCTGTCTGTCTATTTTATTTTTCTTAAAACCATAGACCGTAACATAGGTACCATGGACTAAACCTCCTTTAAGCTAGGTTTACACTATTATAAGGGTAGCGTAGACAGACCCCTTTGTGAACCGTTTTTATTCGTTCTGGTCTTTATTTCTTAATTGAAATTTGAATTTGAAATGTAGATAGAACACAGAACGAAGAAAAACGGGCGTCAATTTTTAGTTTTGAATCTGGTCGGAACGCGGAAAGTCGGTGGACTACGGGATACTACTTAATGTACGATCGAATCTGAAAGTCTTTAAAACTATTATACTTACGGCTTGTGTTATCATATCTCATGTGCTGAAGTTGAATATATAAATATAAAGTGTATTACTGAGTATAAATTGCTTACCGGTGTACCTGTGTACCTACGGCGTATAACGCCACAGTCCGATTCCCCTACACATCTTGCCTATCTACCGCACGTGGTGTATGAGCTGTGGCAGACAAGCATACAGAGAAGCGCGCGGCCACAGCGCCCCCGTTTCAGCACGCGCAGATTCCTGCTGCCTACTCATCCACCTACCTGCCCGATCGCCTGCTAATTTGCCTATCTCGGGCATGCAACGTTATCCTGCCCGTCCTGCTGCCTGGGTGCGCACGCTGAACCAGAGGGTGCATATCTTGCGGTGCGCACCACCACATCCTCCTGTCTGACCTGCTGCCCGGTTAGCTGCCCGACGTCGTGCGAAGCCGGCCCTTCTGTTTTTATTCTTAATATCCTTTTATTATTTTTTTAGTTTTATAATTATTTAATTTTATGAACGAGGCTTACGTTTAGCTCCCTCTGAGCTAAACGTAACGCTACAACGCTCAAGCACATACATACACACACACAGCACACCCGCACAAACACACAAGCCCACACACACAAGCACACACACACACATGCACACACACACACACAAACGCGCTCGCGCTCTAATATCTATAGATTTAAAGAATTGAAAAAAATAACTTGTAAAAATTAAATTGGAGCAACACAATTAGAGGGTATCGGCACTGTTAATCCTTAATATAGGCTATTTCATAGCCTAGCTAAAGTGGGTGAAGTGCTGTCCTCATTGACAGCATGTCACCCACTTTATTGTCAGAGATTTACAACTACCTACTGTGTAAAACTGTTACATGTACTGCAATATGTTTTTATATAAATAAAGATTATATTATATAAAAAAGCAACGGATAGGCCACCGAAGAAAATTCGTAAAAAGCTTATTTGGAATAAATTTCAAATAAAAATATTAGAAATTTCACATTTCTTTAGTTTGAAATTAATTTCTAATGTTTTTATTTGAAATTTATTTAGACAGCACGAGCATTAATTTCTTGCATGAAAATCGAAAAACTTGGGCTACATAAGAAATGAAAGAAGTATACACTAAAAATTTGTTTTAACGAAACATTAATTACAAAAATGCAAACTGTAGCAACACAATTGTGTAGTTAGTCAGAAGACTCATCAGACTTAATTGTAACGCTGCATCTACAGAAAACAAGCTACACACGCGTATTTTTCCAATGATGCTCGATGCAAGCGCAGTATGTTCTTGCACATTTTTTTCACATCAACTGTAAATTATTCAAATAATATATTAAATATATATCAGACAATATTTTTAAATAAACATCATACCTACAGGATACAAATTTGTTAAATTGTATAATTTTAATAAATTACTTGAACAATTTGATTTCAAAATAAATGCACGAGAATCTTGAACACTTTCAATGGTCAAGTAGAATTTCTCGCATTGCTTGCATATTTTTGCTGGCCATATCATTTCCTTTATCAACCAAAGTAATATTGATAATGACCCTATATATGTTGCATGCTGTAAGTAATTGAGCAATGTAAATGGATCAAACTAGAAAATATAAGAGCTAAAAAAGTTTATAAATAAAAAAGCGACCAAAGGATCTAGACAACTGACATTGTTTCAACTATCAACAAAATAACTATTTCGCTATCAACAAAAGCTTCGGAATAGCAATTGGAAAAATATATGGGATCGTCGAGCGTTATAGGAATGTCACGTTACACAACAATAATTAGTCATTTTGACTATCACCATTGCTTACATCAAATGACACTTGTTTAGAGCCCATGGGTTTAAAACCACGTTGTAGCCTTAAAGGGTTAATAAATTACTGCAAACATAATAACGTTTGTTAAAGTAGATACTAAAACACCTACCGGAACGTTATAAATCTCCAACGGATTTTTTGACATTTCCATGATTACTTCATTGTAAACCAGAGTGCGTATAAATATTTCTATGATGTAGTAGAGTATCTGAAAATTAAAAGAAGGTAAGTCCTGGTTTTAATGATTGAGAGAAAAACAGAACAGGTGATTAAGGAAATGAGTTATATCGTTTGCATTTTTTTAATTATAAGCCCACGGCAAACAGCATGAACACATTGAACGCGTGGTCCCTTCGGTTTTCGGCAAAGTTACGATGTAAAATTTAAGTATATTCAAAAGTATATGGGATTGATCATATGAAATTTTGGGAGCTCATATCAATTCCGTGCATTTTGAATTTTTGACCATTCCTATCGCTCATATAATTTTACTTATTGCAGATCCTCCAATTTATAACCCAATAAAATTAAAAAAATATAATTATATAACTTACCAGTTGCTGAAAACATTTATAACACTGTAATATGCCAGCGAAGGCATTAAACATTTCTTTACAACATCTTTTTTCGCGTGTATATTATTTTTTATGAGTTTTTAAAACATGGATTTTCCACTGCATCATATTTATTCGCAGCAATATAAATACACGAATTGTATATATTTTTTACAATTTAGGAAAGCTTACAGACCAATAACATTATAAGAACAATAATATATAACTAAATTGCTAATAACAAGCTTCCACAGATAAATAAAAAGATAAATTATTACTTCCCTATAATCTAAGCTACTAAAAATAAAATGAGTTAACTTTGATGAAGTACTCGTGTACTTCATCAAAGTCAACACATTTTATTTTTATTAATTTTTATTTAACAATTTGGACAATAAACGATTCAAGTGCGTACCGGTGCTTCTTGTACAAAAAAAAGGCTTTGCTAAAAGTTTTCTAACTGTGCCTGTATTGGTGCAGAATAGATCAATGCCAGGTTCACAAGAAATCGCGTTAAAACTGCGACTGGCTCTCGGAAAGTATGCATTACGCCTATAATGAGTATTTGCATAAGGTATATGCAGCAGTGGTCGCTGTCGAAGCCCCATCCGATTAGTGCGCATAGTTAATTTAGAAACAAGTTCAGGACAGTCGACCGAACCATTAGCGATATTAAACAAGTAGCTTACGTCATTAATATAACGTCTACGGTCAAGTGGAAGAAAATGGTACCTTCTGCATCGGTGGATATAATCTACAGATAAGGTATATTAAAATCGAACAACATCACTATGTAACTGCAGAAGATGAAAATAGAATTTATTCCAAGCAAAGCACAGAAAGACGTGAAAACAACGACGTAAGTATTGATTACAGTTATCCCGTTCCAATAAATATAGTATCTGGTACTAGTTTTGCGAATCAAAATCCTGTGCACTTTTTGAAATGTAACACCAAAACTATTGAAATGGCTTTCGAATGATCCTATGACATTCATACTAAATCAAAGCATGACAATGTTCAGCGCAGCCACCGCCATCGGATGCTAGTGAGCATCTATTGCTGGAGGTCGAGCTCAATCATTCTAAATTACTTCTTGGAGTTTATTATTGTCCCTCATTCCGTTTAAATTTCTTTTCATCTTTCGAGAAGCTCTTAGAAATGCTTATCCCTTCATACAGTCATAGCATAATCATGGGTGACTTCAATACTTGTCTCCTGAAGAAGGACCATCGTTCTTCTTTCCTTACTAATGTTTTAGTTTCTAGTAATCTTTCCATTCTTTCGCTTAGTGCTACTCACCATTTCCCAAACTCTACTCCTTCACTTCTTGACTTGATTTTTGTTTCGTCTCCTGATCGCGTCGCTAAACATGTTCAGCGGATCCCTTTTCTTATCACGATTTGATATTTCTTTCGTATAAAATTCGTCCACCTAAGGCTAAAGCCAAAATCCTCATGCAACGCAATTTTGGAGGTATGAACGTTGACAGTCTTTGTGAGGATGCCAGCAACATAGATTGGTCTTATCTTTTTGCCTCTGCTTCAGTCGATGAGCAAGTTATTATTTTTATCACTAACTTTGTTGAGCTTTACGACCATCACGCTCGTGTTCGGGCTGTTAAAGTGAGACATTTGCCAGCACCATGGCTTACGGATGAAATTAAAAATGTCATGAATAAAAAAGTTACGGCAAAATCGAAATTTAAGCGCAACCCTACTGACACTAATAGGGCAAGATATGTCTCAATACGTAAACACTGCAACAAGGTGTGTAGGAATGCTAATCGCCAACATATTCATGACTCTGTCCTAAATGGGACCGCATCCAAAGTTTGGAAATTTCTAAGGTCATTGGGGGTCGGTAAAACCCGGGAGCAGAATATTCCTAAAGATGTTAATATTGATGCAATGAATCATTTTACTGCTTCGTCCAATTTTGATAGGACAACTAAATTAAATACATTGAATTATCTTTCATCTCTTCCGACTCCTAGTTATTCTCAATTTGTTTTTGGTCAATTTATTACATGTGATGTTAAGAAGAGCATACTATCGATTTCATCAAACGCAGTAGGAAGCGACTGTATCAGCCGCAAGATGCTACTCCCGGTGCTGGACATTATACTTCCCGTCATTTGCCATATCCTCTATTTTTCCGCGTCTAGTTGTGTCTTTCCAAGCTCATGGAAAAACGCTCAAATAATTCCTTTACCTAAAAAATCCAATCCCACATCCTTTACCGAGTATCTCGAGTTTATCTGGTCTTAGCACCACTACAGCGCTTCTGAATGTTACTGACGATATAAGGTCTGTCATGGAACTGGGTAATCTAACGGTTTTGGCTCTACTGGATTTTAGTAATACCTTTAATACTGTAGATTTCGATGTTTTGCTTGACATCCTTGGCTCTCTTAACATATCTCCAACGGTAATTAAGTGGTTTCGTAGTTACCTGTTTAGCCGCCGACAACGTATTTGCATCGGAAAGACCTTGTTTTCCTGGTGTAGTACTTGTGCAGGGGTACCACAGGGCGGCGTTCTATCTCCCTTACTTTTCGCTGTATTAACTCAATCTCCAACGAATTAATTTCTTCCTTCCTCTTTTATGCGGATGATTTGCAAATTTACTCACGAGCTCCTCTTGGAAATCTACCTGAGGTTATCTCGACCATTAATAGTGATCTGGCCCGTATATGCGACTGGAGCAAGAGGTGAAAAAGGTAAACTTATGGTGAACCCCATAAAGACGCAAGTTTTGGTGGTGGGCAGCTCAAGAACGATCTCAAGGATCGACTAGACGACTCTACTCCAAGTTTCTCTTGACAATTCTGTTATCCCTTTCAGCGATAAAGTTAAGAAGTTGGGTATATTCCTTGATTTTCTTGCACAATCTCTTCTGCTACCCATCTTTGATTATGCTGATGCCAGCTATCTTGACCTCACTGAAGTGCAACTTGCTAAACTTGAGCGGCTTCAAAATGTTTGTATAAGGTTCGTATTTGGTTTGCGCAAATATTACCATGTTTCTGAATTTCGTGTGAAACTCAAGTGGTTGCCAAATCGCCATCGCCAGAATGCTCATATTCTTTCTCTCCTATATAATATTATCTTTCTTCCTTCTACCCCTCTTTATCTTAAGAAACGGTTTCAGTTTCTATGTGACTCGCACCTGAAGGTTCTTAGGTCATCGAATAATATGAAACTTAAAATGCCAATGCATTCCACTACCTTCCTAGACAAATCTTTTACAGTCCAGGCCTCGTCTTTGGAATGCATTGCCTGTGACTATAAAGCGCGTGCAATCACTGTCTGTTTTTAAGCAACTTGTGAAGGAGCAATACTTTTCACTGTGATCAAAATCTTGTATAAGCTGAATTGTTTTCTTGTCTGTATATTAGTTGTATGTATGTATATAAGTATCTATTATATTTTTGTATTTTGTACCTACTTTGTTATTAAATTAATTATTTTTTGAAAAATTTGCACCAAGTGCAACCCCATATTGTGTCCAGGCTGTCTCTTTCCATTCTAGGTTGCCTGGAAGAGATCGCGGCTCGCGATAAGACCGCCTGTTGTATGTTTGTTTTTGTCATAAGATGTCTTTTTGAATTATTTTTATCTTGGTGTACAATAAAGTATATAATAAATAAATCCGAATGAGTAAAAGACGCAGTGAAAATAAGTAGCGATGTTCATAAAAGTATTAAATTCAGTATATTTTTTGTATAATCCCAGCAAAGCAATGCGGTATACGAAACAAAATATGAATGTTAGTGTTCTAGTCATTGAAACAAAAATACTGATAAAAGTATTTGGCATTATACAACCGTTTTTGATGTGATATTTAGGACCAAAAGAAATATATTGCATCACATTCAATGGCAGAAGTATCGACTGCACATCTTTGTCTTCCGTTTCACATAAAACTTTATATTATAAATATTTATATATAATAATTTCGTCTGATGTTAAAAAAGTTTGTTCATTTTTAATAAGTCTTCAACACAGAAGCTCCCTCGCTCATGAGTGCTACAGCCATCGATATTAAACGAACAACGAAAATTTTATTCATTAAGATCACAAAGAGAAAACCAATAAAAAAAGGTCACTTTAACAAATTAGACGTTAGCATATCGGTTACAAACGACTGAGAATGAGGTCCTGAGTTAGATTTTCAGGTTGGGCAAAGCATTTTTAGATTTTCCCATATGGAATTTCTTAGTAGCATCCCGGAGTCTGGTTTAGCGCTCGGTTGGTAATAGGTTCGCCTTCTGTTGTTTTGGTCTTAAACATTACTGGCAAAATATGACTTTTTCTCTTTATAATGTCCCATAAACTATGAAAATAACACCAAGAAATGTTTTCGCAAACTTTTGTCTTTGCCGTCTTGGAATTTGATTTCCAGTCTACTGTCGTTTGTCAACCATTACATAACTGACTTCACACATTTGTACCAGATCTATTTTTACTCATATATTACTATAAGTACCTACTATATTACTTATAAGTATCGGAACTATTGCGAGTAACGTGTTTGCCTTGTCCTGCGTATTGATGAACAATTTAAGAATATTATGTAAATACATTATACAACCGATCATTTATTTATTTCATTATGTTAATGACATACGGCGTCATGAGTTGGTCATTAATCGACAAACTTAATACCATCCCTGACACTGGCCCAAACACGAAAAATGTTAATAAATAACAGACTAGAAAAAAATGTAGAAAAAATAGCATTTTCTTTAAATTTTCCTCTCAATCTTTTTTTTACTTCAAAATATTATTTACGAAAGAGTAATATTCAACCAAGTGGACTAAAATATCGTGTGTTTGCGTTTTGTTTATTGATTTTCACAATTTCTTTGTATTTATTTAGGGTTTTCACCGTGAAAGAATCAAAAGTGAATAAGACGCAATATAAATATGACCTCTATTCACCTTCTTTTATTATCCATTGCATCTCTTGTTCAATGGGATTCACGACGATTTTTATTCTGGACATCGTCCACAAAGACAACATCGTCTTACTGATTTTGAAAATACAAACTATTCATAGAAGCATAGATTTCACCAAAAGTATCCGGTCTTTCATTATTTGGAACTGGATCTCAACATCAATAATTATCTGTGTCCATATTATTTTGATATCTACTAACTATGATCCTACTTATCCTTTTGACATCGGTTTTGTTCTTGATGAAATATGTGACCTACTGTGTATCGGATTTGATAACAATATTGTAATATCCATTCGATTTATAATACTGTTTCGTAAATACCTTGAGAAGTGGATCGAAGATGTAATTTTAATGAATTATGAGCACAACAATGATGATCAATGTTTTCAATTGCTTAGGACATACAGGCATATACTGGATGCATACAATCTCTACAAGAAAATATTCCAGGTATTGGTAAGTTCGAAAAATTTTAACCTTTTTTTTAAATCTTATTAGTAAAATAACTTTATTATGATTTTAGATTATTATTATCCCGTATTGAATAACTTTAAGTGAACGGAACAAAGTTCACCAATAATAAAATACTCGAGCTTCTAAACTTTTGTTTTTCTTCCAACAAGCTAGAAGTATGAACTATGTATCCCAAGAGCCTGCGACGATTTGATTTTTGTCATTTTGTAAAAGCTGAATGTTCCTCTGTGTGTATACCCGATTATGAAGTTTGGATCAGGGTGGCTTTGGGAGATATGTGGTACCAAGGGTGTACAAATTGCACCTCACTTTTTAACCGACTTTCCAAAACGGATGAGGTTCTATGTTTGATTCAGTGGTTTTTTTTTTAACCTTTATCTCCATCATTAGTGGACCGATTTTGAAAATAATTTTTTGCATGTTTTAAATTGGTGAAGATCTAATGAAGAACTTCTAAAACAGAACTCTTCAATAAATAAATGAAAATTTGTAATCTATTCTGGCATTATAGGTACCTTACTAAACAACTTACCTATTAGGTAGGTACAGCAAAAAAGTGAAAAATTCAATTGAATAAAGAATCTTTTTTACAAAAAATACTACCGACTTCCAAATAAAAAACTACAAAGTGAAAAATTACTTTCTTTTTGGAAGTCAGTGTCCATAATGCAAAAACTTGGTACCTACGAAAGACACCGACTTCCAAAAAGAAAATTACTTTTCACCTTGTAGTTTTTTTTAATTTGGGAGTCGGTAGTATATTATTATAAAAAGCTTTTTTGTTAAAGTATAAAGCTCAGTTTTTAGGGTTCCGTACCCAAAGGGTACAAACGGGACACTATTACTAAGACTCCACGATCCATCTGCCTTTCTGTCGGTTTGTCCGTCTGTCAACAGGCTGTATCCCATGAACCGTGATAACTAGACAGTTGAAATTTGATAATGTTACGGAACCCTTCGTGTGCGAGTCCGACTCATTCTTAGCCAGTTTTTTATATATTTTATTTGGCATAATATTAGAAATCACGTCGTCCATTGTTAGACATTTATTACAGTGGCAACCCCCTCCTCTGTCAGACACCCTCCAAGTTTGATAAATTGTGATGAAACTTTCGACGTAATATAAAAGCTGAATTTCATATATGTTACTTGGGGAACTATCAAAAAATGTTTCTTCAGCAGTCAGACTGTTTGGATGGTTCTTACGTCTTGTTAGACATTGAAAGTCTGCCCTAGTAAACAAAAAACTAAAGAAATTAGCTGTGAAAATATCATAGTTAAGTACTGTTTGGAATAGTGTTCATTATGGTATTAGTAATATTGCCTGAAAAGTCCATAAAATCCCATCACAGCAAACAAAATAGGCAGTGAAAGAACCCAAAACTCAGTTTTTAGCTTAATTCTCGAAAACTTTTGAGTTCCCTGCAATTTGTGCTAGGGAAAGTATATTCCATCTTTAATTGTGCACAAAATAGTCCTACATAAGATTCACTAATTAATTAAAACCACGGATTATTTTTTCTCAGTCTGTACATGTGGTAAACTTTTTATTTACGTTTAAATTTTTTATGCTCAAGAGTTCCGTTTAACATTTAAATTGGCCTTCATGTTTTGAAAGATATTTCCCAAATATGACGATGAAGTGATCCAAACTTCATGTTCGGGTATCGTTCTTACCTGTTATGGGTACACAGATAAACTATCAGATCTTATTATTTGACGAATGTCAGATTATCGCAGGCTCTTACTGTAATACAATTGAAGCATGGTATAGATACCGTAGAAGTGTAATCCAGATTGTTGGAAACCTGATGAAATTTCTAATATTTATTAGGAGAATAATTTATGAATTACCAAATTTTTTTTTTCTTTTGAAACGTTGCCCCTCACTAGGAATTTATTCCTGTATCTTGGGTGCGTTTACAAACAAATAAACTCACATCCACAACACCCAGAGCCGGAACAACTATCTGTAGGTCATACAAATATTTGTTTTTGCGGGAATCAAACCCGCGATAGGCAGCGCAGCAGTCAATCGCTCAACCACTGCGCCAACCGTGCGCCCCCACCCAGTTTATTTATTTTGTTAGAAAACTACATAAATACATAATATACAGTATTTTATTCTAGACCCAACTATGTAATTATAACGATGTTTATTTTTTAGATTTTGTATCGCATTTTTTGCACATTTCAACGAGCTTTATGTTATGTCAACCTAGTAATTTATGACATGAGTATATTTGCCGAATTTGGAAATGAGGTACACCTAACCAATTTTTCAATAAACCTGATTTGCATTGGTTTAAACAAGTTCAATTCTAGATATGTTCATGTGTCAGTTTTTTAATCAACAATTTTATTTCGCAGGTATTGTTTTTGAGCCTTGGCATAGTTTTATTTTTTATAAAAGATATAGCACTAATAATATTACATAGCATACACTGTGAAAAGTTCTATATAACTGTCGAGGAAGGTAATATGAAGTGTATACAACTAATGATGAACGGAGACTATCAAAGTAAGAATTTATTCATAAGTTGCCCCTAGCGATATGTGAGTGACAACGTACCTACCCCGTGTAACAATCGCATTATAAAAAATGTAAGATGTTTCACGCCTTGAGGATAGCTGTAATTTTCTGAGAGTTCTTAACTATTTCGGTGTTTTGTTTTCACCCATTCCTACAATCAAATAGAGCGAAAAAGTACCCGGGTAGTAGTGTGTTTTGTACGACAAAGCAATAAATAATTATATTTTTTCCTCAAAATATAATATAATAATTATTTGTATTTAAAATCACATCCATCCATAATTATTTTATATATGCGAAAGTAACTGTGCCTGTGTGTAACGCTTTCATATTCTTACGAGGTCACAGTCATCATTAATGGTTTAATAATTACCCTATTGATTTTACAGAGTGTTATGGAAGGCTCTGCAAGAAGGTGAAGCAGGCTAATCGATCTTTCAGTAAGATGACCGCGTGTGGCTTATTTTATGTAGACGGTGCGCTTCCTGTGTACTTAATGGGAGTGATCGTTCATTACGTTATTATACACCTGCAATTCTATTTTGTATAAATAGATCTTGTATTGAATAATAATGACTGTTGTTTTACTATGGAATTAATATGTTTTCAAAAACTAATCGTCGAAGTGACAGCAAACAAGTAGGACTTTTTAAATTAATTGGTTATACTAATTCCATAAAAAACCGACCAAGTGCATGTCGAACTTCGCACATTTGGGGTTCCGTACCAAACCGCAAAATCAAAGTGGTTGTAAAAGGAAAAACGAAGGAACTTCAAAGACAAAATCAGATTTATCATTATAGTGAGCAGAGTAAACAGACCTAAAATCATTTTTGGTTGGAATAAAATCGTAAGCGACAGTCATAAGGTGGTCGGGGCGACTTTCCGGGAATGTCTATTATGCGGTAGTCCAACCACTGGTGATATGTATACTACGATGTACGATGCATGTCAAATATTTAAATCGCGTTTAAAATGGTGACAAAAACATCAAGACCAACTAAAAATGGACGTTCTCGCTGCTAAGCATAGCGTGAAAGATTTCAGTGGTTTTTGGAAAAGTACCAATCGTTCGGGGACTCGGCCGGGTGTTCCTGTGAATGTTGACGGTTCGAATAATTTAAAAAGCATTGCTGATAAATTTAGAAATAACTTTACTGTAAAGTCAACCATTAACGTCGTCTCGAAGTGAGGGTGGGATGAGTGGGAAATATGTTGATACCAGGATCATGGCCAGGGATGTATCAAGGGCGGTGAAATCTATTTCAAAAGGCAAATCACCTGGCCATGACGGCTCAAGTGTGGAACATGTGCAGCACGCTGGGCCTCATATGTGGAGAGTGCTGGCCATGTTGTACAACATTTGCATATCTCACTCATATCTACCTAAAGACATCAGGACCATCGTAGTACCGGTAGTAAATAACAGGGCGGGAGATTTGTCAGACATATCTAACTACAGACCTATTTCCTTGGCAACAGTATGTGCAAAAGTGTTTGACAGCATTCTGAATATACAATTAAAAAATAAATACAATTGTATGATAATCAGTTCGGATTTCGGCCATGACTGTCCACGGAAACTTCGATATTGTATCTGAAGAATGCTGTCAAATATTACACTGAGAGGAAAATATTTGTGTACGCCTGCTTCCTCGACCTTTCCAAGGCTTTTGACCTGGTCTGTTATGATATACTGTAGAATAAAATGAAAGCAGCTCGTATACCGAAATGCGGGAACCAGGTGAACCATGGCAAGTGGGCGGTCACATTGTTGGACCCGTATTGGTTGGAATGTGGGGTGAGACTGGGAGGTTTGAGCTCGCCTTCTATTTTTAATTTGTATATAAATGGACTGATCGAGGCGCTCAGCGAGCAGCATATAGGTTGTCATATAGATGGCGTCTGTTTCACTAATATTAATTACGCGGACGATATGGTGCTGCTGAGTGCCTCGGTCTGCGCACTTAGAAAGCTGATGAGTGAGCGTTATGCAACTGATCACGGACTGTTGTATAATGTATAAAGAGTAAGTGTATGGACTTTCAGGGAGGGACGAGAAAAGCTATTGAAATGCCAGCTATAAATCTGAATGGCACACCCTTAGAAAGAGTAGATATTTTTAAGTAATGAGGCCACTTAGTTACTCCCGACTTGAAAGATGATGCAAACATTGAACGGGAGCGAAGGGCGCTGTCGGTCAGAGCGAATATGGTGATCCGTACGTTCGCACGATGCTCAACTGAAGTTAAAATTACTCTCTTACAGTACATTCACACATTGTGTACTACATTATACACATGCAGATTATGGACTAACTACACGCAAAGGTACAGCGCCCTTCGAGTCCAGTTTAACAATGCGTTCAGGATGTTGTTGGGTCTCCCCCGTTACTGCAGCGCCTCGACAATGTTTGCGGAGTCGCGCGTAGATTGTTTTTATACAACAATGCCCAAGAGAGGCGCCGCGCTAGTGCGGCGAGTGCGGGGGAGCACCAACTGCATGTTGGCCGCGGTCGCGGAAAGGGTCGATTGCGTGCATCGTTGCCAATAAGCAAAAGGCTTATTGGCAACGATGCACTGGTCGCATCAAAGCTCCAGAACCTCGAACATCGACGACGAGCCGCCAGTCTGTCGGTTTTTTATCGGATACATTTCGGGGAGTGTGCGACGGAAATGCACAATTTGATTCCGCCTAGCCCTTTCCATCATCGGACTACATGACGTACGGCCATGCGCCATCGGTACATGGTAGACAACCCTCCCATACGCACGATGCGTTTTGCTAATACTTTCATTGTGCGCACAGCTAAGGAGTGGAATTTTCTACATCATCGCTTAACATCAGGCCAGATGGTGGTCAAACGCGAGCCTATAGATTATAAAAAATAAAAAAAAGTCTGGCCAAGGGGTACCGTGTTACCCAGTTACTGGGTTGCGGCGGTCAGATAGACAGTCGCTCCATGTAAAACACTGGTACTCAGCTGAATCTGGTAAGACTGGAAGCCGAACCCAACATATTTGGGAAAAGGCTAGGCAGATATATATATATACACTTTATTGTTCACCAGAATATACAAGACATAAAGAAACTCAAAACATAAAATGGGCGGCCTTATCGCATTTAATAAACATTATCAGCAAATTTGAAGTTCATAGGCCAATAGGAAGTTAAAATATTCTTCAGAACAAAATTTTGTTAAAAATACTGTTTTTGGTGGCATCTCATTCTTTTGTATTCCAATATTTATTAAACAAAAAATACAGTATTTATCGACTCAAAAACAACGATACCCCACTTAATGGGGTTTTGTAATTTTTTTTCCCCCCTTTAGCTGTATGGCTGCCTCCAATGATTTTATATATAATACTGAGGTAGATACGTTTTATCGACGTCTGCGCGTCAATACAAACACAATCTGCCCAAAATGAGTGAACTCAGTCCAACCTGCGTCTGGCCGCGACACGAAAGTACGTTTGAACAGTATGTTTATCTCTTTCTGCTAACGGGGTCCTATTTATAATATCTGTGATCTTTTAACCTACTCAGTGATAGAAATAAAATACCAAGTTCCATAGGTCCTATGTAGGTAGCTACAGTTGTTTTTATTTCTTTATAATGAGTATGACGTCTCTATTGTTAAAACCTCATTGGCAGCTCCCCTTAAAAAGATAAAAAAACACTTAAAAATATTTTTTGTCGATTTGTATGGCTTTGGGTCAACAAGATGTGTGTGTACTGTGAAAATTTGAAGACTGTAGCTCCAACCGTTTGGCTGTAAAACCTGTGTAACAGACGATGGACAGACAGACAGACAGACCTACGGATACGTGAGTGACAACAATAGGGCTCCGTTTTGACCCTTCGGGTACGGAACCCTAAAAACGACATCGATTGAAAAATTATGTGTAGTTTTATAATTACTATACGACTATCGATGGCCATGTCTGTTTTAAATTTTTGACTAATCAAATAAAAACTATAGCTAGAGTTGCGACCGACATGTTTTCTTATTTTAAGTCATCAAACAATAAAAAAATGTTGTTACAATCGAAAATGTATCTACCTTTTCGTCCAGTGAACGATCGGACGGAAAAGATCTTCAATCAGCACTAAGACCCATAAATTATATGCAAGCTGCTTTTTTCTGCTTTAAGTATACAATCCGTGATAATCGTATAAAACCTAATTGTTGTCTGTACAACTTGATAGGAGTCGTTTGCATGTTAACGTTACGAATTGTCACTGTGTATAAATTCATAGTACGCTCATTTACCACTGTTCGCACCAACAGTGTAGCAAATTTTCTTTTCTTGAGTAACGCTTTGGATTCAATCTTCCACTCCTTTGGTTTTATAATAAACTGTTGTCTTAACATCGTCCAGAGCAATAACAATATATTATTGGTCTAAAAGATCCAGTACACACACAGAGTTCTCAAGATAAGCAACGAAAATCTCAAGTGTTTGATCACCTACGAGTACAACTGGGTGTCCGTCATTTTATTATATTGCTTTCATATATGTTTTTTGATTGACGACAGGATATTTTAAATATAAATAATATTTAAAATATGCTGTCGTCAATACTTTTGGTATAATGTTTACTTTTGCCGTCTTATTATTTAATATAAATATTGATAACGTCTTGCTTATTATGAAACTGCTCAAATATACGCTTAGTATGTGGATTCTAGAAGTAATAGAAACTAGGAACATAGCAATGTATTCTGTGCGGAATATAGTGTTTGATATATACGAGAATATTTTGGAGGCCTTTAAGATAATTAAGATGTTATGTAAATTAATGGTAAGTTACTATTGCAATTTTAATAATTTATTAACAAAATACCTACATAATGAAAATGAAACAGATCATTAAGAAATTAAATATAACCCCGGTGGCTCTAGACAAGTGACATTCTATCAACGTCACCATTACGAGTGGAGAAAAATATAAATGATTCTTATAATAAATTTCTGACGTTTTACCAATGGCCATCGTGACGAGAAACAAATAATAGTAAAATAACTCTATTCTAGGCCAAATTGCGAAAAAGAATTCTAGTCTAGTACTGTAATTATCCGAATTATGTTTGTTCAATGCTACCTTTGGACATTGACTCAGCATTCGGCCCGGCTGACGCGCGGCCCAGATAAAGAACTGTTTGTTTGCAACTTACACGCATAGGACACAAATAAATTTGTACGTTAGTGTATATTAAGATAAAATTGTATATAAGCTGTAAAATATTGTAAATAAATCAGATTAGAAATTTTATATTCTTGTCTCATTGCCCCTCACTGTGGCCAAGACACCTTTAGCCCTCTCTGATCAGTCCTGTGAGTCTGCTGGACTGGCAGTGAGTATACCATTCTCGAACCTGGAATTCCTGCCCACTATCCGTCTGTAACCTTAGGTCGCATGGTGCAGACATCCTGAACTTATCTATATATTTATTTATCACACACTAGGTATATGGTAGGTTAGGGCTGTAGGGCTTATACTACTACTACTAGCTACTTCAAAGATAATTGTTTCGAAAATACACAGAAAGATTATGACATTACTACAGAGTTGTTTGGTTTTTTTCGAGTATTATGTGGTCAAGGATCAGAAGCATCATTTTGCACTGAAGAAGTAGCACAATTGTTGTCTTACCCAAGACAAAAAATTCAAGCCCAAATAAAAGGTATTGGAGATGAAAAACCAAAAACTTCGAAATACACAATCAACATTACTTTACAACCAAGGAATTCTAGCGATTACAAATTGCCAGTAACGCTAATAATTTCACCAAAAGTAACAAGTTCATTACCAAGGAATGATTTACAACAACTACAACAAAAAAGCTTGGATAATGCATTTATGGCAGACGCAACTTATTACAAAAAGGGACCATTTGACATAATATTAGATGCCCAAGAGTATAGCAGAATATTACTACAGGGTTTCGAAAGACTACGGGATGGGATAATCGCACAAAACACTGAATTATGGTGGATTTTATCCGGCTTTTATCCCAATGACACGAAGAATGGATTTAAAATACTGAGTATGGTGGCTTGTACCGAAGATGTACGACAACTTAAAAAAATTTGGGAATTAGAAGAAATACAACAACACTACAAAATTACATGGGATGACCAAACCTGTAAAAACTACTATAAAGAAACAACTATAAGAAATCCAGACGGAACTTACACTGTACCTTTCCTAATTCTAACCTAATCCTAATCCTTTCAAGGATTCAAAAATAAACCTAAACTTGAACGGCGAATCACGCATAAAAGCCGCTGCACGACTATTACAACTAGAACGACAATTCGCAAAAAACTAAAATTTACGACAACAATACATTGAATTTATGAATGAATATTTACATATGGGTCATATGAGAAAAGTACATACAACGAACTACAACTCAGGAAAATACTACATACCACATCAAGCGGTAATTAAAGAAGACTCACTCACTACAAAATTACGCGTAGTTTTTGATGCGAGCAGTAAAAACAGCACAAAAATAAGCCTTAATGACAACATGTATAAATGTCCACGATTACAACAAGACTTATCCACTATACTCTTACGGTGGCGAAAACATCAGTTCGCCTTTATGGCGGATATTATGAAAATGTACCGGTTTATAAAAATAAATGAATTAGTCATCGGACATCAAAAATACTATGGAATTTTTTTCCCAAACACGCAATTAGTGAATATGAACTCACAACAGTTACCTACGGCAACAAGCGCCCCCATTCTTGCGGTACGAACATTGCAACAACTTGCAATAGACGAACAAAATAAAACAATTACCCAATCGCAAGTCAAGCTACATTACAAGATTTCTACGTGGATGACATTCTGTCCGGATAGTCACAGGAAGATGCAGCAGAAGAATTACAGAAACAGTTAATATCCATGTTGAACAAGAACAAGGGCGGCTTTAAACTTCGAAAATGGTCGTCAAACAGTTCAGAACTACTGAAAAACATACCAGCGGAAGATAAAAACGATCAGATGCTCAAACTACCGTTAGACGAGAACAGGATGTCGTTGGGCATAACATGGTCACCACGTGAAGACAGTTTTTATTTCTAAATAACTATGACGGAAAATAAAAAGCCAACAAAAAGTTTTATTATGTCAGAAGTTGCGAAAATATTCGACCCGCTGGGTTGGTTAGCACCAATTATAATTACAATGAATCTGCTTATACAAGAACTCTGGACAAATGGCATAGGATGGGATCAGCCTGTTGATGACCTACTCCAGAAAAAAATGGACAGAATTACAAAAGCATTTGAAAAGCATAGAAAAATTAAAGTGCCACGATGGTGTTACCGTTGAAGACTTAGACAGAGGTTAACAAATAAGTAGATAAATTACTTTTATAGTTTATATATTTTGCACGAATTTAACAATATTCCTGCCGTCTGGGCGGCTACACTAGAATTGACAATCAAAAACATATTCACTTATTTTCTATTCGAAATTCATTAACCTTTCAAGTAATACCAATTGCCAGTGTTTTTTATAGGCAAGTAGGTTGCCTTCTAGTTAAGCAGAGTCCTCACATGAGCTACGCCCCTACTAATAGACGCGCAGAATCATATGAAGTGCTTCTATTCTATGTCTTGAAAGGGTACATGAATCCTACCTTACCCTAACCCGAGCATTTACCTAATAGGGAAATCTCATTTACAATTGAGGTACGACCCTTAAAAGGGGAAGGCTTAATCATGACAAACGAGTTATCGGACGCTCCAATATGTGCTTTTAACTTCAGCTGACGTGCACATACGCACTAACAAATCAACGCCGTCATGCTTGAACCTCCTTGGCCAAAACCCTAAAAAAGGAACAAGGCGTCCTCCCAACACAAACAAGAATGATGCGTCAACTCACATCGACCCGGATGGGGTTTAATCTCAAAAATTCAAATATGATACAATTTTTCGATCTCGTGCGTTTATCAGGCCAGAGAAGGAAAGGCTGG
Organism: Orthosia cruda; assembly: GCA_964057195.1. Lineage (NCBI taxonomy): Eukaryota > Metazoa > Arthropoda > Insecta > Lepidoptera > Noctuidae > Orthosia > Orthosia cruda. Next base: position 25,482,385 of record OZ059841.1, read on the forward strand.
ATCGCATCGAATTTCTAATCCTATTCATAGAGCTTGCACCAGGGTTTAATATTATAAATGCATTTATTATTTTAAACATCAGACATAAACTGGAGCAATGATGTCAACTCGACATCCTTTGCAAAGGCTATGCTCCGTTAGCAAAGTCGGTTTCAGTTATGACTATTACTTTAAGAAACCCACTGGGTTATACTATTACCCTGGCTTGTGCCTATGCCTTAATCGCATAACCAATAAACATTTCTTCGATGCGTGGCCAACGTTGCCAGCCTCTTCTTCCCCCTGTGGCTCACAACTTATCAGCACATCATCAGCACATGCAACGGAAATAACTAATTTAATTATATATATCGATACTATTTGAGAATATCGATAAGAAAACTATCGATACATTTTTTCCTAGTTTCCCATCCCTATTAACTTCAATATGTCAAATTAGATAGTTGTCATTCATATTTTTTTTCTATTTGACAACAGGCTTCTTCCTATATGAAAACCTTACCAAAGATAATATAATACTACAGTACAGATACCCAATCCCATACAAAGAAATGTCACCTCCTTAAGTCGGGCTATTGGTCGGGCTATTTTTTCTTTCTCCATATTTTTAACAGGCGGCAGCACCAGTGACTCTTTAATAGACCGAGGAGACTGTGGTTTTCTAACGCCATCTAGTAGTTTGCCTAGATACTAAATCATATGGCAATTTGAGCGAGGAATCGTATCATGTAGGTACTCAGAGACGTTATTTGCCAGTTGTCTTGTTCTTGAATGCTTACTTCGTATTCGTAATAATAACATTAGGTATGTTCGGTTCGGGACAGACTCCGCTCAGACCGCGGTAACTTCTTAAATCTAAGTGGTCGCATTGTGTAGCGAATTTCACAATATTCACGAATATTCCAAATCAATCAAAACTATAGAATTCGTTGTAGAACTAAATGTTGGTAGTTAGCTTGCTTCCGCGGCAATGAATGAAAACACGAAGTAGGTACCTACTTCATGTCATTTTGTTATTCACTATAAGGGTTATCCTTTTTTACCCGGCTGCAAGGAAAGGGTTATGTTTTTCGCGCATATCTTGTATGTAAGTATGTGTGTAATATTCTTTATTACCTCGTATCTTTCAAACCACATGACGGATTTTTATAATTAAGACATCGTTAGGTAGGTCTTGGCCACCCAAATATTCTGGCGGATTTTGGGCTCCATATTGTAGAGGTTGCAATTTTTTATCTTCGTAACCCGTCGAGTGGGGTATCAAAATGAAGGGCTTTTAGTGGTGATTACAAAAATATATACCACGTATATGTTTAAAACAATTTATAAAAAAAAAAATACTTAAAAGTTGTAAATAAATCAGGCAGTTCGCGAATATGTATCCTCCGACTTCATAGCCAGTTATTTTCTTGTTTACAGCTTTTTAGTTCGCTTTTTAAGCAGTCGGGTGTTTGATTTTTAAATTAGCTTTTTTATTTTAGTTTGGTACTTAGATATATAAAGAACAAGATGTTTTTACAAAAATGATTACTTTTAATACTTTAGTTAGGTACGCAGCATGGCAGTACCTACCCTACCCCTCACCCCCGCTGTCACATGAAATTGGTAGCGCGGAGTGGCTCACGAAGTGTTTCGAGCCGTTATTAAGTTTGAATCAAACTGTACCTACTATGCGACGCGTAAACTCGGACGGCAAGCGGCACACGCGTCGCGTTATCTCTTATTTTAGTACCCGTGCAATTTGAGTAGGCCCTAGCGCGATACGAGTCCCTGTTCCAGCGAGGTATCTAGTTAATTCGACGTGTAAATAAGCATCACAAAAAAGTGATTTTAAATAATAGACCAAAACTTTAATATTTGAAATTACGCCTATAATAAATAATATCTTTTAAATTACGCCTATAATAAATAATAACTATCCTACAAAATGAATCTTACGATGGATATATAGTTTAGGACAAATTGTGAAACACGCCATCTATTGCAAAGAACTCAGAACAAAACGAAAAGTCGATAGCTACTTTCAACTAATTTAACATACAAAGTCTTCACTTATCTTTTTTGTTCAAAAAACCTGATTAATGAGTGTAAATGGATAAATTAACATTAAAAGAGCAAGTTTAGATTTTTACTAAACTTATTTCAGCCTGAATCTGCTGTTAAACATTTTTAATTGATTGTTACTTTCACATTTGTTACCTATGCTGCCATCTATGATCTTTTTTTAATACTAATTATAATTTGTATGAGTTGATACCCCATGACCTTACTAACCTTAACCTATTTAAACCTATCTCTTATCCTAATCTAACATTAAAAGGTTTTAATCTATTTACATGTACTATGTCCCTAAATCGCCTATTTTTTTTTTTATAACTACATAATTTACATCAGGTAATCTTCTAACTATTCGGTATGGGCCTTTATACAACCTACATAGTTTTATACTTCTATTTGTGGTCCATCTAGGTGTATAGAGCATAACTAATTGATTAGGCGTAAATATTCTCAATTTAGCTTTTCTATCATATCGCATTTTCTGTTTAACCTGTGCCTTTTTTATATTATCTATGACACAACGTGACAAACTGTTACCTAGCTCATGTCCTACATAATCAACCTTGTCAACATTGCTGCTATTTACTAGCATGTCGGTTTGACATAATGGTTCCCTAGCGTATAGCAACATGTGAGGTGAAAATCTAGTGCTTGACTGTTTGCTGGAATTATAAGCAAAACATACTAGTGGAACATAACTACACCAATTTCGCTGATCGTTGGTGACATACATGGAAAGCATCTGACACACTGTTTGATTAAATTGCTCAACTAAACCATTCGTTGCAGGGTGGAACGCAGTGGTGAAGCGTGACTTGGCTCCGAAATAACTTACAGTTTCTTTTACCAAGCGAGATGTAAAAACTGACCCCCTATCTGACACAATTTCCTTAACTTCTCCATAACGACAGAAAATCTCCTCTATTAGGAACTCGCTGATCCTTTGCGCTGTCACCCTAGGAACTGCTCTACAAACTGCATACTTCGTTGCATATTCCAAACTTACAATGATATACCTATTACCTCTCAGCGACTTCCTAAAAGGACCTAACACATCTATCCCAACTTTTTCCATCAATCGGTTCACAACAACAGGTTGTAACTGGGCCACCTGGTCGTCCTTCTTCCGCTCTTGGCACAATACGCAGCTTCTTACATATTTATCTACCACTCTTTCTGCATCCTTAATAAAGTACCTCGCTCTAAACTTAGGCCAAAGTTTTCGCCAAACCTAAATGCCCTCCGGACCATGGATCATCATGAAGCTCTTTCAACACCTCCTTTAACAAGTTTTTAGGAACGACTACTAACATCCGATCATCATTCAGAATCCTGGTTTTCTTACACAAAATGCCATCTATCACACTAAATCCCTTCACCACGTTACTCCCGCTAGCTGCTATCCTATCCAACCAATACCTACAAAAATCATCTCTAAGCTGGTCATCTCTTATCCTGACCACCCCAATCCTATATAACTGCATGCCGTCGTCAGGGCCCTCCTCTGTCCTCTTCGAGTCTTTTTCGTCTTGCTCTAATGGATTCCTACTCAAAAAATCAGCAATAACGTTATCTCTGCCAGAACAATGTACAATATCGAAGTCATACACCTGGATACACAGCGACCACCTAGCTAATCTTCCATTCATGTCCTTGCTACCTCGTAGCCAGCACAATGCCTTATGATCCGTGACCATCTGGAACTTCAAACCCCAAAGAAAATGTTTAAAATAATTTAACGCTCAGACTAAAGCAAGACACTCCTTCTCCGTTGTAGAATATTTCTTCTCTCCTTCACTCAGCTTCCTGGACGCGTATGCTATAAGGAACAACACATCATCACCTTGTTTGAGACAGCAGCCAAGGGCCTCCCCACTAGCGTCCACATGCAACCTAGTAGTTAATTGCTTATTACTAGAATAAAAATGCAATATCGGGGGTGATTCCATAATATTTATTATCTTCTGGAAGGCTTCTTCTTCTTTTCTGCCCCATATAAACTTGGCGTTTTTTTTTAATAATCTTGTAAGAGGCAACACTATTTCGGTAAAACTACTAATGAACTTTCTATAGTAAGAAAACAAACCCAATACAGACTTAACCTGTTTTGTATTTGTTGGGGTCTTGAGTGTTTTTAACGATTGCAATTTTTTTTATCAGGCTTAACTCCTTCACCGGAGATCTCATGCCCCAACATTGAAATTTTCTTATAACCGAAACTGCACTTATTCGGTTTTAGTGCAAGGTTTGCTTTCTTTAATCTACACATGACTTCTTCTAACGATTCCATAAACTCCGCGAAGTTATTACCCCACACTAAGATATTATCTACGTAACAAATGGCCTTTTTATATTTAATACCAGCTAAGACCTTGTCCATTATCCTTTGGAAAACAGCTTGACTCGTCTTGAGCCCAAAAGGTAAAACATTAAACTCATATAGACCGGAAGCAGTAATAAACGCAGTTTTATGCTTATCCTTTTCACTTAAACGATGCTGCCAGTAGCCTGAATTTAAATCTAAATCCGCAAAGTATCGCGCCCCTGACAAATAAATCATTAAATCTTCTATGATCGGTAATGGATAACTATCGGTAATGACTTTTTTATTTAACTTCCGATAATCAACGCAGAATCTCCAGGACTGATCTGGCTTCTGTACTAATACAACGGGCGAAGCGTACGCAATCCTTGATTCACGGATAACACCATTCTTCAGCATCTCTTCTATTTGTGTATTTATTATGTCAAGCTGTTTAGGAGATACTCTATAAGGAGGATGATGATCTTCTACACTACAGCTGCCTAGCTCCGAAGCCGAAAATGCAAAATTCTCTCTATATGAAGAAAGAAGGTTCTTAAGTGATTCCAATTTACAGAGACTCAAGTTTGGGTTTATATCAAGTTCCCTTTTTACATTACATTCTTTGGATACAGTTGATATATAACTCTCATCATTACTATTTACTAATCTCGAAAAATACAAGTGGTCATTCTTAGACACCGTATTTACACTTCTTTCTTCCATAGATTCACCATGGCCGTTCAAGACGTTATTAACTTTATTTGTTTCGTCTCGATATCTCTTCCACACCACTGGTTGTGAAATCGACGTAACGTTTTGTTCAGAATATTTACAAAATTTAGCACAAAACTTGCCTTTAAAAAACACACATTTCTTACTAAAGTCAATTATAGCCTCATTATTATATAGAAAATCTTGGCCAAGTATTAGACTTTGGTTAATGTATTTTATCACAACAAAGTCACTTGTTAAGACACACGAATCCACAATGAAGTTGATCCTTGTTTTTCCTATAACTTTTAAGTGTGCACCCGAAATAGATTTCACAAAATGTTTCGTCTCATCACTGGTATGTTTCAGACCTAGCAGCCGAACTAATTCTTCCGTAATGCAAGAGATAGAAGCACCCGTGTCAACTAATGCGTTATAAAATTGATTAGCTATACAAATGTTAATAAATGGAGTAAGATCACCGTGTTTGTTGTCTTCGGTTGGGAGCTGCTCTTTCATGGACACAGTGCGCAACTCCTCATCTATCTTTATTGTCTGTGTCCTGGTTCGTTTGGGTGATCGGTTGGTAGAGGGCTTCTAAATCTAGGGGCAACATCAGACCGGTTATTTCTGTCCTCGAAGCGCTGCCTTGGGCGTAAATTGTATCTCGGTGTGTGAAAGATTTCGCCGTCGCCGGCCCGATGCGGAGTCACGCTAGACGTGGCCACACCTGGGCTTGGTGATCTCCGTGAGGCAGGGAACCCTTGATTAGACGGCGTTTTGAAACGCACGCGCGGAGGTTGCACCGGCAAATTTATGCGCTCATTTTGCACACCTTCTAATATTTCCCTCATTTGTACTATTGTGGCAAGAAGCGCGTATAATTTCGTGCCTAATTTAAATTTATAATAATTTGTTACCCCTTTTAGGAAAATTCTAATGAAAACTTGGTCATCGGCTATGCCTGAATGCTCAGCATATTCCGCCAGTCTATAGAAAAAGGCATTTACATCCTCTTGTCTATCTTGACGTGCGTTGTAAAATTTCTCAATAAAATATAACCTCGCAGGGAATTCTTTTTTTAAGTTATTGCAAATGTCTTTGAACGAAAGATCGTCCTTGTAAATGAACTTATAATAGGCAAGTGCCGGGCCGTCCAAGTATGCACCCAAAATCAGCCCCAAGTCTTGTTCCTACCATTTATTTATAGCAGCAATTCGAATCCTCAAAACTGGACTTTGTTCCTGTCGCCGTGAATACCGGCTGTGCCATCTTTACCTAGTTAGAAAATACCACTTATCTTTGATAATCCACGTGCTAGTGTTCGTCGGCTAGGGTTCTCGCCAACGATATCTTCGTTCTCCGTAACCTCACACTCACAGATGGGGCTTCGTGCACTGTTTTCGCCGTGCACACGCGAAATATTTATTGTATTTTTTTTACAGGGATATTTTCTGTACCCGGAGCATCCACCAAATGTTGAAGACGTAGACAGAGGTTAACAAATAAGTAGATAAATTACTTATATAGTTTATATATTTTGCACGAATTTAACAATATTCCTGCCGTCTGGGCGGCTACACTAGAATTGACAATCAAAAACATATTCACTTATTTTCTATTCGAAATTCATTTACCTTTCAAGTAATACCAATTGCCAGTGTTTTTTATAGGCAAGTAGGTTGCCTTCTAGTTAAGCAGAGTCCTCACATTACATAGCAGACGGCACAGAGATTGAGTTGTATGGTTTCAGCGACGCTTCCGAAAACGCATACGGAGCGGTGGTATACAGCCGTGTAAAAGTCAATAACAGCTACTACATTACATTACTACAAGCAAAATCGAAAGTGGCACCAAAGAAAAAAAAAACTACCTTGCCTCGACTTGAGTTATGTGCTGCACTGCTACTAGCCGGTTTGGTGGAAAAGGTTAAGGAAGCGCTGAATTGCAAGAGTATTACGATATCTTGTTGGACGGATTCTATGATCACCTTAGGCTGAATAAGAGGAGAACCTGTACGGTGGCAAACGTTCGTTCAAAGCTAATAGGGTTTCACAAATTAAACAACTTTTACCAAACGCAAAATGGAACGACGTAATTTGTGCTGAGAACCCGGCTGACATCATCTCAAGAGTTCTGGAACCGGAAAAACTTGTCAACTATTATTTATGGTGGAATGGTCCACAGCGGCTAAGAACTGATCAGATTCCCACCACAAGAAGTTTGCCCCAGCCGAAGGAAGAAATCAAGTTGTGTCATATAATTCAACTGATTTTGAGAAGAATGATCTCTGGAATAGATTTTCCAGTTTAGATAAAATGCTAAAGGTATTATGTTACTGCTACAGATACGCAAACAAACAAACAATAAATGAACTAGTATCTTGTATTGAACTGAGAGTGACGACAAAACGAATACTTTTGAAAATACAACAAGAAGAATTCGCAGATGAATTGAAAACTATTTGAAGTGGACGAACATTTAAGAAAAATAAAAATCTATCCATTTTAGACCCATTTATTGACGAGGATGGACTACTAAGAGTTGGAGGCAGGTTACAAAACTCCAAACTGCCCTACAATCAGAAACACCCAATACTTTTACCATACAATCATCATGTAACGTCATTAATTATACAAGACGCACATTTAAAAACGTTGCATGGAGGTAACAAATTAACTCTAGCTTATTTACGACAAACATACTGGATCATTAGCGGAAAAAGGAAAGTGAAGACTATAATAAACAAATGTGTGAGGTGCATATGATACAAAGCAGACACAAACTCTCAAAAAATGGTAGAAAAACTTCGTAGGAGCAGCCAACTTCTTACATCAGGAAATATTACAAATCACGCAATCGCCGCAATTTCAAAATGCAATAACAAACATAGGAACCCAATGGCATTTTATTCCTCCGTCATCACCACACTTCGGTGGCATCTGGGTAGCTGGCGTAAAGTCGGTGAAATATCATTTACGTCGAGTAATCGGGGATTCGACACTAACATACGAGGAAATGACAACCTTCCTCCACCAAATTGAAGCGTGTTTGAATTCAAGACCATTGTGTGCGCAAACCGAGGATGTTAATGACAACACAATATTAACTCCAAGCCATTTTCTTATTGGCCAGGAAGCAGTAGGAATACTAGATCCGATAGAAAATATTAATACTGACCTAGTAAACAGATGGAAACAAGCACATGACAATGCAAAAATTGAAACTGTTGTACTAATAAAAGAAGACAATATAAGTCAAAGTAAATGGCCGTTGGCAAAAATCAAAGAAATTCGCCCGGAAGATGATGGTGTAGTTAGAGTTGTGACTCTTCAGAAATCAACAGGCACTTGTCACAAAATATCAATTCATACGTTGATCCCGCTCCCTGTAAACGAAAACAAAGATATTGATACAACAAGCGTGTTTGTCATAAAACAAACGTTCACGCCTACGCAATGTAACATCTCAACTGCCTCAATAAACAAAAAAGGCATACGCACACCAAACAATTGGATACAGAGATTACTATTACATACAATAATTATTCTATTAATTGGCACGGTATCGAGTACACTCATATACACGTTAAAAAGAATAAATCCAGGACTATATGTTGAAAAATTGGAACCACAACAATTAACCGGGGAACTTTTAGAATAGAAACTGATTACGAGAGAGGAAGTTTGGAACAAGACCAAAAAATATTGAAAAAATAACTTTACAATTTCAACAACTTTGCAAGGATACTCAAAACATCATGTACGAGACACACTGCAATGAATTTTATCACCATTTAAACGAACAAAAAACGAAGTTTGAGACAACAAAGGAATACCTAACAGAGATAAGGAATACTAGGAAGAAACGAGGCATCCTGGGACAACTTTTAACAACGATGTTTGGAGTTAATGATGAAGTATACAGAAACATTGATACATTAAATAATAATCAATAGAAACTAATAGACGCTGCCAATCATCAAACAAAGATAATGATATCTACCATCGCAGGTGTAAAACAAACTGAAGAGCAAATCCAGAAAAAGTTCGAGAAGTTTCAAGCAAAACTAAATGAAGCAATATCGTTTATGAACAGAAACAATGTTTGGTATAAATCGATTGACAAAAATCATACTAAGATAGAAGTGATGCAAGCTTATGAATTAGCAAACAATTATATAAATGAAATTATGGACTACTATACAGGGTTACTGGAAATTTATTTACAAAAAGCAACTGTGTATAGTATTTTAACACCAAGACACATCAGCAACATAATAAAAGTAGCTAATCACAAGCTACTATCAAACTTAAAAATAATTCAGGGTCAAATAATACAGACAGAGATGAATGTAAATAATACCCACATAAGTGTACGCATACTTTCCAATACACGATGTAACAAAATATACTCTTATACACATTACGCCCATTCCAGAGAGGAAAGCAGATGGATCATTCGAGTGTTTAACTATTCAGCAGACATTCATGGGTTTTGATTATAACAACGAGCGTTACTTCGAACTAAGTCAAGAAGAATTTAAAGACTGTCTTAATAGTAATTCAGAGTTTGTCTGTTATTCTGTGGCTGTCAAGAACATGCAATTAAATAAAAATTGCATAGTTGAACAACTATTCAAAACTAATAACCACATCCAAACTCAATGCACGTCGACGACCTACAAATTATCGACCCATGTTTTATGAAAGCAATTATACATGCAAAACACTTGGCTTTTCATTACAACAAAATCAGTTACCGTATCGATTGTGTCTGACGGTAAAAGAAAAGAAGTGACGATTCAAGATGTCGGAGTCCTACATATCGCCGAAAATTGCGTCATTAAAACACGTAGTAATATACTTGCTGCAAAAAGAACAACAACAATGACAGTGCTAGCTTCTTATTCCAAAACAAAGAACTTTTCCCTTAATACGCAGATTGTACCGACAAATATAATAACCTTATTCTACAATATCCAGACTTCAAAAAGGAGTTCAATGTCGCTATTGGAGCCGTGTTATCTCAGGGACCTGTATGATCGGACAAACTCGTCTGTTACGCTTCTCGCATACTTAATGACAGTGAGCTAGATTATAGCACCATTGAGAAGGAGTTGCTAGCCATAGTTTGGACTGCCAAGTACTTTAGACCTTAACAAACCCATTCAATGGATGATGAACTTGAGAGAGCCCAACTCACGACTGACCAGATAGCGACTCAGACTAAGTGAATATGACTTTACTGTAGAGTACAAGAAAGGTAAATTTAATACAAACGCTGATGCTCTCTCTTGCGTAGAAATACATAATGAGGAAACAGATGATATAAACAAAGTGATCGAAAATATTAGAAATCTCAGATCAAAGATTAACAACCCATCGGAGGCATCACCTCAACCAACACACCCCTTGAATGACACCAACTCATTGATCAAAAGTACTGAGGTCTATAATTAATAACCCATCGGAGGCACCACTTCCACCAACGAACTTTTCGACTGACACTGTTCATACCAGTAATGAACACCCTATACTGGAAGTTCTCATTACAGATGAACCTCTCAATAAATTTCATCACCAGATTTACTTTACTATAGTGGGCGACATAAAACGCCGACCTACAGTAATTTTAATTCTAAAAGTGTTTCTATTCAGTAAAAGAATATTTAGAGTCAAGCATAAAATAACGATTTTATCTCAAGTGGCGATCTGTCCTATACAAACAATAAGATTTACTTTATTCTAATTAACTTCATACAAAATTGTAATTATTATTAGTAGATTAAGGATGACATTGATATTGCTGTATAATTGTATTATATTCATTAGTATTGACATTTAATTTTGACATAACTATATATTAGACTTGACATTACTATTTTTTTTTTTCAATTTAATTATATTAATGTAAAATAAAATAATTCAGTAATAGTTATGTTTAATGCATGCTAATTTGGGATGATAGGGACATGAGAATTATGGTTGCAATGCTTGTAAAAGGCTGCTATGTCATAAGTACTAACATAACATAACAACAATATTATACACTTAGTTCGCAATAAACGTTTTGAATTCTGAATTTTTAAACCTTTTAAAAATCATACGCGAATCGCAGTCCAAATTTTAGAATCTAACCTAGAGAGTGACACTATTAATGCTATCAAAGAATACGTGAACCCTAAAGTCAAAACGGCTATCTTGATAAACCCACCATTAGCCATGTACAAAATAATACCCATCATACAAGACAAATTTAGAAGCTCCTCAATCAACCTAGTACTAGCCAAGACAGAACACGAGAATGTTAAAGAATACCTCCGACAACAATACATTATCCGACATTATCATGACGGGAAGACGAACCACCGTGGTATAAATGAATGTCACTTAGCCCTTTCACGAAAATACTACTGGCCAAATATGAAAGAACAAATCACCAAGTTTATTAACAAGTGTACCATCTGCGGTCAGGCTAAATACGACAGGTACCCAATTAGACCTCAATTCAACATAGTACCTCCGGCTACCAAACCACTTGAAATTATCCACATGGACCTCTTTACAGTTAAGAACGAAAAATACATAACGTTCATGGACGTTTTCACGAAATATGCCCAAGTATATCATTTGCGAGACGCAACCGCCATAAGCATTATTCATGCATTGTTACGTTTCTGTACCCATCATGGCCTAGCTATGACTATCATTACTGATAATGGCACCGAATTCACGAAACAACTTTTCTCTGAATTTGTACGGTTGCACAAGATAACTCACCACAAAATTCTACCTCATAGTCCAAAAGACAATGGTAGCATCGAACATTTCCACTCAACGTTATTGGAGCATATTAAAATTCTTAAATTACAAAATAAAGACGAACCAATGGTTAATCTCATGCCATACGCCATTATAGCATACAACAGTTCCATCCATAGTTTCACCAAGTGCAGACCGTTTGATCTATTGACCGTACATTTTGACCCTAGAGACCCAATCGACATAGACCTGACTAAACACATACTACAGCAATATGCGCAGAATCATAGACAACAGATGAAGCAAGTTTATGAAATCATTAACGAGTCATTTCTTGAAAATCGTACAGCCTTAATTAACAGTAAAAACAAAAGTCGGGAGCCCGAAGTAGAATATACCCCTCAGCAAGGAATATAAGTACTCTCTACCTCAGCAACATTTTTTTATTAAAAACCCCTTTGCCAGTCGCCAAAAAGCTGCACCACGTTATACGCAGGATGCAGTACTCGCTGACCTGCCACATATACACTTCGAAAAAACGTGGCCCCGTAGCCAAATCGCGGCTGAAACGTGTCCCTAAATCAAGCCAATTATTACAGAATCCTGATGCTAGTGACAGTCTAAGCGACACACCCTCGAGAGACTTGAGACATTAGACGATGGACCGGGACTCCTACCATACAGATTAGGACCGACCAGACAAACTACACATTACCACTCATTCATACAGTACATTCAATTAACCGACATCGAAGATAAAATTAATTCCGTACAGACGCAACTAAAGACTTGTAGAACTCAACCACTAACGAGACTTATATGATTTATGAATATCAGATTACATCATCTTAGACCAAATAACAAAAAATCAAGAAAAAGTTAACTCAAAGTTAGAACTACTTCTTAAGAAGAGTGCTTATACAGATTACAGCTTAATAAAATTCGCGAAGTTTGCCCATATTTTAGGAATTATAACCAATAATGTAGAAGACTTTACGTTAGAGATAACAACATGAAAAAAAAAAAAAAAGTGTTTATTCACAGAAAAACATTGTTACATTTAAATATTACCTCAGCCAAACTGCAAAACAGTTTGTTGGCAGACGTAGCTCCTTTTTTTTTTGTATATAATATTAACTTATATTTTTTACAATGAGACCTTGACAAAATGTATTAAGGAGGTACTTGTGTATTTTATTTTTAAAGGTTGCTTTTGTGATACAACTGTTTATATCTAAAGGAAGGTCATTAAAAATAGTTGGGACCAAAAAATTTCTACACCGTCTTCCATAATAATTATTAAAAGTGGGCACTACAAATCGTCCCATATTATTATTCCTTTGAGATCTTGTGTGTACAATATTGGTTTTAAATTCATTGCTACAATACTGTTCTAAAGCTACTGACAATACGACGTCGTATAGACGTCGTAGAGGGTACCCTCTCATGGACCGGCAGCATTTTACATTCCAAAAATAAGTCTTCGTAATCACTACTTTTACAACGGTTTTTTGTTTTTTTATCTACTAATAATTTCATGAATCTGATTTGCAATTTTTTAATTTTGTCTAAATATGTTTTAAAAGTGTTACCATAGCATGCCAGCCCATAAGAAAGCAATGACTCCACCAGCGCATAGTAGACCATGTACAATGTTGCCCTATTCAGCACAAAACTAAGGTGGTGGAATTTTACAAGCACATACCTGAGTTTTTCGCACACGTGTATAATATGTGATTTCCAAGAAAAGCTGTTGTCTATGACTAATCCCAAGTACCTGTATTCCTCCACCACCTCAATATTTGCACATTCACACAGTTCCAGTCCACCACTGTGCAGACACTCATAGCTATGCCCCACTATGCGCGGCGGACGTTCAATTTTTTTAAGATAAGGCGATCTTATATGCATACATTTGGCTTTATTTATGTTAATGATAATACCATTGTCGTGAGCCCATTTGATGATATTAGTAAAGTCCTCCTGAATGTTACTTTCAATTAAATTTAAGTCTTTATCTGCATAAACCAGACAAGTATCATCAGCATACATATATACGCGACAGTTATGAACCACATTGCACATGCTGTTGACATGCATGATGTATCCGACGGGGCCAAACACGGATCCGGTCGGCACACCACACGTGACGTGTCTGGGCTCTCCGACGACGCCGTCAATGACCGTTCTCAGTGTCCGACCTGTAAGGTAGGCACAGAACCACCTGTTCAGTGGTCCCGCGACTCCACACTCCTCCATGGCTTGAAGCAGCTGGTGGTGCTCCAAAGTGTCAAATGCTTTTTTGAAATCAATGTAGACCACCACCACCTGCTTCCGCCGATCCAAACACTCATTGACGTCGTCCGCGAACCGCGCCAAGGCCGTCGCCGTGCTCCGCCCCCTTCGGAAACCATATTGGCCTTTATTCGGGCTTCTAGCACCCATTGTTCTATGATTGATATAGAAGTGTTAAGATCTATGATAGACAGGCTCAAATCCATATATAACCAATATGAAATCCTAAACTTAAAGTTAACAGAATATTATAATCTAATAAAACCAGGTTCCTACTTTATTGAGAAGAGAATAGTAATAATATACAGTTTTCCCATAGTCTCTAAAGACCTTTATGAGTTATATAAACTATCCATTGTACCCAATAAATAACAATTTGCCCTTATTAATTCCTCACCCTATATAGCAACAAACGAGAAAACATTCGTGTATATAGAGGCTGAATGCCCGAAGTACATCAGCATTCATATCTGTGAAAAGAAGACAAGTCGTCAGATCTGGACGAAGCCTGATTGCATCTAAGAGCTCATACTCAACCAAGGCCTAAGAGACACCTGCCAATTCACCAAGATCTCACTTTCCAAGCAAACAGTAGAAAAGCTGGATGATCAACATTACGTTATCTCTCTACCTCAACCTACCAAAGTACAGCTAGCCTGCAGCAGGAAAGACTTCAACAGTCTACAAGGCAGTTATCTCGTCACCATGCCCATTAAGTGCTATCTGGAAACACCAGAATTCACTATAATTAACGACAACAATGAGATAAATGGACAGCCACTCAAGTTATCAAAAATCCCATACAATGACATGAACCATACAGCTGATTGCACTCACATCATCGCCTTCAAGTCAGTCAACTTAGAAGAACTTTACAGCATCCAGAACAAAGTATTGATGGAAAGCCCTATCCAGATTGACAAGACTCCGTCGGTTGTCCTATATCATACAATCATACCGTTTTACATCATCGTACTATGCGCAACCATACTTATCATCTTGGTTAAAAGCCGCAGATACAAATGCTGGAACCTTGGAGCAGACGATAATAAGAAGAAACCAACTCTTAAGTTACATATATAAATATGAAGATGTAACCAGAGAAACCAGAAAACGAGATGAAGTCCCAGCAACATTTGCACTCAACATGATCAAATAGTTGCTGTTCTGCGGGTGGAGGTGTTAAGTACGGATACCTTACCAAAAGCGCTGACATGCAAATTCCTTCGTGTTGACGCCAAGCGCATAGAAGCTGTACTGATGACTTCAATCCAGCCACGAGTCACCGACGCAGCAAAATTGGACATTAGCGTTAAGTAATTTTTAATAAGTAAATGGTCATTCCATATTCTAGCATCAAATAGGTTTCACTAATTATATTGTAATAATTTCTTTTCTATTAAATTAGTTTAAAATTATTTTGTTTTTTTTTCGTTCCACCGTCTGCAGTTTGAGTAATTAAGAAGTAAACAAAATAGTTAATAACATAAAGATAAGTAGTAAATAGAAATAAAAAATTGTAATGCCAGTGTGTAATATTAAATAAAAATAAAAATATATATAGTATTTAGTGAGGGATGAACTCACGTAGACTTAAGTTAGTTAAGTAAGCCTAGAAATAATGTTCGACGTAGGAGTCAACCAATTGTATTTTTTTTTTAAAAGAAACACAAATAAAAACAATCAAAAAGGGTGCGGACGACTATGTCCGCGGTAGAATATTCATATATATAAAAGAAAACGTTCGGATTTTTTGAATTAACTGTTTTTATTTATAACTTTCCAGTCAACATTATTTTTTTCTAGTTTGGTACTTTTAAACATATAAGTGTTGTATGTTTTTGGAATCACCTCTTAAAACTCTTTATTTTGATACCGCACACGATGGATTTGGAAGAAAAATAAAATTGGGCCCCACGATATGGCGCCCAAAAGCCGCCATGTTTCTATTTTCCAATTTTAATGTAGCCAGTGACACTCGCAAGGTTAAGCCATATTGATTGACGTAAGAATCATCAAAATTGGCTAACGCGTTTGGTCTCTAGAACGCTAAATAGTAACAAACATACATACATGCATAGATTGATAAACACATTACCTGCCTTCGGCAGTCGGGCAAAAACTGAGGGGGTTTTCCCTCATAGGACAACTTCAGTTCCTTCCGCGGCGTGCCCTAGTACGGACGTGTGCAGAGCGGCTAACTTACTGTCATTCTAATTTCCGTTTGTTTATTCACGATTGGCTGTTTCGTCAAATTTGCAATTCCTTTTTACTCTCGCTGGTAGTAAGTGGAACTTCTCCGCCCACTGGGACGTCCCTGAGGGAGACAAAGATATTTGTGTCAACGCCTGCACTTTTTGGAAGCGCCGGGTTCGTTCCTGCTCTCGCTGGATTTGAACCTACGGCAGCGCGCGTCATCGACCACTGCGTGTCGCGGCACCCACCACCACGCCAACTGCGCATAGTAACCCAACAGCGAAATCACCTTTCACTTGCTACACGCGGTGAGTCTATCGGCTACACCGATGTTGTTACGTCACTACCAAGGCCCCGCGCTGCTACGAGCAACGCTACGAGACACTCCATCGGCTACGAGACTCATCCGCTACGCGCACTCAATTTATCTTTCCCCGGACGACTTGACCCAACACCGAGATGCCCCGCCCGGGTCGTACATCACCTAAGACGAGCCCCGCGAATTCCAAGGCTGGTTCTTCAAATGCACAGTCCAAGACTAATACTCTAAATACACAGTCTAAACCTGACTTGTCTGCAGCGGCGGTAGCACGGAAACGCATGCGATCTGACGACCATTGCCCTGATAACGAATCTGATGCAAAACAAAATGATCAAATTAGTGCAAAAAAAATCATGCTTCAGACCTGGAAAGCCGAGCAGGAAGTTGTTTTAAAAAAACTTACCTCCGATGTAGCTGCGCTTAAGGTCCAGAACGATAACATCAAGCAAACAAATCAAGAAATTGAAAAATCAATGTCCCATATAAATAAAAACTATGAAGATATGAGGAGCAAAGATAGGAGGAATATGAAAAGGAACGTAAAGATTTTATTGACTGTATTCCTTGGCCTGGAACAAAAAGTAAAAGACATCCAACTTTCCTCCCGGACGTCAAGTATTGAAATAAAAAATGTTCCAATGCCCAATGCCAAAAGGAATCTATCGCAGATCTTGTTTTCTTGGTCACTAAAATGGGTACATCAATGCAATTGAACATCAAAACATCGGACATTCGAGATGTTTATCGCCTCCCGGGCAAAGAAGGAACCACCAGGTCTGTTTATGCCGAGTTCAACACTGTGCACTTGAAAAATTACCTTCTTCTCTCCACCCGCTCCTTTAATAAGAAACGCGCACTGGATGAGAAGTTGAATACTGAAACCATCGGGCTATCTGGGAAGCGTCAGCCGGTCTACGTAGCGGAATATATGCCCCCATCTACAAGGAAGCTCTTTTACCACGGTCGCGAGTTTGCGAAGACTAATAATTACTCGTTTTGCTGGTGCTCCAATGAAAATGTCTTTCTTCGGAAAGACATAGGTATGAAGCAAATACGCATTGAGTCGGAACTAACACTAAATAAATTAAATCCACAACAGTGACTAACCGTCACAAGTAGAATGTTTGTATACATGTTTTGGTTTATTAATTTTCGTCTACCGTCGTCGTTCATGGCAGGTGTTATTTTGCAACTGCCCGTCATGGATAGGATTTTTGTTTACATATTTTTATTTATTAATCTTCTTCTACCTTCATTCATGGAAAGAGTTATTTTACGCAAATTGTTTACCCTAAACATAGTTATTATTTGCCGTATAATATATACTTACATGCTGTTCTCACACTCACATACACTACATGTGTTTGTCTTTCTTTGTCAGACAAACACCTGCGCACCAACAACTTTAGGTTCTTTCTGTCACTGGCTATTTCTGACAACAATGGTTTACCGATTGCGCTATGTTATAATAACATTACTTATTAATGTGCAACTCTGCAAGCAGTTTCTACCCATTTACTCACTTACGTACCACTACATTTTGTCAACAATACGACGTATTTATGGGAGATTTCTTTCCCTCGTGGACACTAGTCATATGCCTTCAATTTGATGATTTATCTAAAAGCAATGGATAGCACTGGCACTATAAATTATATAAATGACATAAACAATGAACTCGACCAATTGTCTGTGTCCAAATCCTACAAATGTCCACCAAACTTGTGCGCAGACAAACTGGGCTCCAAAAGTGGATTAAGAATATTTCACTTAAACGTGCAAAGTATTAATAAAAACTTTGATGGAATTGTAGCTTTATTGAATCGACTTGACTTCCAGTGCGATATCGCAATACTGTCTGAGTGCTGGCTTAGCAAGGCGCCAGCCCTTCCTATACTGGATGGATATGTCTCGTATTGGACTAAACACATTCAAAACCAAAACGATGGCGTGGCGATTTATATAAAAAGTCATACTTTTTGTGATGTAATGGAACCTCAGTTTATCGGAGCAAATTGCCTTGTTTGCAGGGTGGGAGCAAGGTGTTGTTTAGTTGCGCTTTATCGATCGCCTTCTTTTACAAATATAACTAACTTTAATGACAGTCTTCATGATGTTCTTGGATCTTTGTCAAGCCTTTCCACTCTTGCTGTGATCGGTGATATTAATATCGACATATAAGCGGGCAGCACCGACGCAAACTGTAATTACTACCTTAATTTAACAGCAATGCATGGTCTTCTGCCCGCTCATTTGTTCCCAACCCGCTTAAATAATTGTATTGATCATGTACTTCTTCGCACGACTACACCTGCCGTGACATTAGTTCTGGAGACATACATAACTGATCATCAGCCCCTCATTCTGTCTATTGATAATTTAAAACCAAAACTAAAACCTCCAAGGACAAATAAAAGACTGGACTACGCGGCTGTGCAAACTCAAATTGAGGAAAGCGACTGGACAGCAATCCTCAATATTAATGACACCAATGAGGCTGCTGATATCTTAGTTAACACCCTATCTAGAATAATAAAAAAGCACACTCAAGTCTCAAAAATTCCGCGGAAAAATTGAACAATAAAACCCTGGATAACACCGGGAATTCAGATATATTGCTCATCGTGATAGTCTTCATGAACAGGTCTCTAACTCCCCAGGATATATATATAGTATACTACTACTAACATATAAAAGGTACCGTAATCACTGTAATTAATTGCTAAGTAAGCTAAAACGGAGTTATGAGACCGGGGAATTTATGAAAGCCAAGCACAGCCCAAAGGCAACATGGGATGTCATTAATAGGGTAGCAAACTTAAAGTCTAAACCAGCTCACCCTACCGAACTTATTAATACCAACGAGCCTTTATCCTCCATTAATAGTGATAACTTAGTACTTTGCTGGCATCGGTAGAGAAATGGCGGACAAAATATCGAATCGATCTCTTTCAACTGGCGTTATTACGCAAAACAATAATAATTTAAATTCCATGGTCCTGCTTGAAACTGATGCAGACGAGGTTGATCGTATATTAGTTAGTTTGAAACCTGACTCTGCAGTGGGTTGGGACGGGATCCCTGTAGGGGTATTAATTTCCACCCGCTGTACCCTGGTTCCCCTTATTACCCATATTATCTGTAACCCATATTTTTGAAGGTATTTAAAAAGGCAGTTGTGCATCCGGTGTTTAAGAATGGTGACAGAGGCAGTGTCACTAACTATAGGCCAATATCTGTCCTTACAGCAATTTCTAAGATTCTTGAACGAATCCTTAACAATCGTCTAGCTAA
Organism: Orthosia cruda; assembly: GCA_964057195.1. Classification (NCBI taxonomy): domain Eukaryota; kingdom Metazoa; phylum Arthropoda; class Insecta; order Lepidoptera; family Noctuidae; genus Orthosia; species Orthosia cruda. The sequence continues at coordinate 25,502,330 of OZ059841.1, forward strand.
ATTCCTTGAGAAATCATCTCTGGAAACCAGTATGGTTTCCGAACTGGTATATCCACGGAGAATGCTGTTCTAGCTCTAACAGAACATGCTGTTCGAATCTTAGATAAAAAGCATAAATGCTTGGGACTATTCCTAGATATGGCAAAAGCTTTTGATACTGTCTCTGTCCCCATCCTCCTAAACAAACTGGAAAGTATAGGAGTTAGATGTATTCCCTTAAAAGTGTTTAGTGACTATCTGCACGATCGTGTACAAGTTGTGAAAATAGGGGATCTCTTGAGCGGTGAGGAGAAAATGAACTGTGGCGTCCCCCAAGGAAGCATTCTGGGTCCCACATTATTTATTATTTTCATAAATGAGCTGTGCAACGTCACTCTCCCAAACTGTAAAATCTTCACTTATGCTGACGATACGATTCTCATTGTGGAGGGGGTTGACTGAAGCCAAACGAAGCATAATGCAGAGCATACCCTAAGGATTGTCATGGCCTGGCTGTCTGATAATCTTTTGACACTAAATGTTGACAAAACCTTGTTTATTCCCTTTGCAATGAGGGCTGACCTTCAGCCCCCGGAGACTTTTGCAGTTAGGGCGCATACGTGCTCGATGTCTTCCCCTGGCTGCTGCTGCTTGAATATCGCCCGATCTCTCTGTGTTAAATATTTGGGTGTGCATATAGATCAGAGCTTCCGTTGGCACAAACAAATTGAAATTGTCACAACTCGAGCTCGTAGGCTCATATTTATATTTAAGAGACTTCGTCAGTCTGCGGACACTAAAACCTGGCTCTATGCCAGTCTCTGCTTACCTACTGCTTGACGGTCTGGGGTGGAGCCCCGAAGTCTACACTCCTGCAGCTTGAGATCGCCCAGCGAGCTGTTCTGAAGGTGATGACAAAGAGACCCTTCAGGTACCCTACAGTTCAGCTTTACGCTGACTGTGAAGTCCTCATGGTAAGGCAGCTTTACATTCTTAAGACCATAACCCGTAAACACAAGTCGCGTCCACTGCAGGAGCCCCGTGGTAGAATTAGATACACAATATTCAAATCAGATCGGACCAGAACATTTTTTGCGAGTAAACACTACTTTATCCTTGGTGTAAAACTGTACAACAAGGCAAATAAACATTTAAACTTACTTCACCTTGGCAGAATAAATTGTAAGATGAAGGTGAGGGATTGGCTTGTCCATCTTACCTATCAGGAAACAGAGGACTTGTTGGCAGACATCGCTCGGTAAATCCCGATCGAAATTACATTCTTCAATACCCTACACACTACATATTCAGACGCCATAAAACACAGACATAAACACCCTACTACATTTCACACACACATATGAAATAATGCAGAGAACTCAAACATAATTCTATTTATTTATTTTTATTTATTAAACTTTACTGTACAGCGGCAATATTAGTACATTGTGTATTAAGGGCGGTATGTAAGAAATTACGATCGAGGCTCTAGTAGAAGCCCGAAGTCGAAGACTGAGGGCTTTCTGAGTCGAGGTTCGTAATTCCCGTACCGCCCGTGATACACACAATGTTTTTCATCACATTTGCGAGTAATAATTATGAATTAGTTTAGTATTTAAGTAACATGTAGCGAGATTGCAAAGAAATTCCTGTTTAGATAACATTTTAAAACAATTTTTCAATTGCGTGTAAACTCCTTGCTTGAACTTGCATGACCTGTGTGCTGTGCTGTAAATTAAAAAAATATTACTTACCGCCCTTGGGTTTCATGACAAACAAAAAAGCCCGAGGGTTTTATATGGGGCATTACGGCCAAGTTAACCTGTATGTTTTGATACTGTTTACGTGCAAGTGTGATGAAAAATATTATTTGTTATTAGAATATTAACTCAATTAAATTTTAAAATTGTAAATATTAATTTTAATTTTATTAATCACCAAAATAATTCACTGATAAATTAAATTACGAATAAATAAATTATATACATATTGTGACCAGCCAGGAAGGAACCCTGACACCTGAGATACAGGACATGTCCTAGTTTGGGTGCCATAAGTTTCTAGCTTTTTGCATGTACTAATGTAGCCAATCATTGTATTTCTTCTTGTCAATTCTCTCATTGTGTATGTTGGGATTCAATTTTGCTCCCAAAACGATTGCCACAACAATCCACAAATATATTTAATACTATTCAAATATGCAACTGATAGCAATGAAGATTCATCAGGCGCTTCTTGTGACGGTGAATTCGTTTTTTGTCTACCTACATGTTTTTTTCTGTATCCTTTGTTCTTTTGGAATACACACGTAATTTTACAGCTCCAGTCTAGAATTTTCACTTTTCCTGCCTAAACACATATCTCAACATAATTTGGTCCATATCGAGCCGGATATGTGATCCAGGATAAGGATAATTCCAGGAAATATAAAATTTCACGGAAAATACTGCCGATTGGAGTTTTTTGAGTAGCTGGCTAAAGGGTCAAAAGGGCGCAGCATAGTGCAGTACAGTGCAGTGTTCCTATTTATGTTTACTTCAGAACCCATTACTCATATTCAGGTAGTATTAAACGTTTTATATGGAATTGTAAAGGTTAGTAGAACATTGTTAACTAATTTCTTTGTTCATTTGCACATGTATGATTTCTTTTCAAGTTACCAAATTATCAGTATAATTTGCAGTAAATTTATTGTATTAAAGGTAATAACGCAGCAAACTAGGTTTCAATTATTGTTAACCATTAATCTAAGCAGTTTCCTTTGTTATCTTGCAATAAATATCATAAGAAATCTTAGTTTGTCAACTAATACCTACATTGTATTGTATTCCGTTTCATCTTAACTTTATTTTTGTAAAGTTCATAAATATTAGGTGAATAGTAAAACCGATACTCACATTATTGTCCATAGTCTAGTAAGCATATTAGTACCTACTTGTTAAATGGTATAATATTTTATGATGTCTGTATAGTCAATAATAGGTAGATTTAGTTTTCTAATTTCACATTTGAACAAATAATAAATTACAAGCAGCAATAGTATTGTTTATTGTTCGCTTTAGCGTATTAGTATACCGTTTAGGTATTTGTCCTATAGTAATTAACGATACCAAAGTTATATTTATAAAAAATAAACTTGTTACGTTTCAGTTTGGTTACCTGCTTCCCAAAGAATGACTGATAAGGAAGAAAAGGAGTTCATTAAGAAACGAGCAAGTTATAAAGGTCGATTAACGGTATTTTCCAATTACTTAGAGGATTTTAAGAAGGATTCTTTAACGCAAAACCAGATGAACGAACTGCAGTTACGCCTCGGTAAGATTGAACTTGTTTATTCGCAATATGACGACGTTCAGTTAAGGTTGGAATGCATAGCTGAGGATATGGATACACAGTTATCAGAACGTAATGAATTTGAAGCTACATATTTCAAAGTTGTTGCAAAGGCACAGGAATTATTAGCCAGACGCAATGACATTGTTAATGAAGATAAGTTTTCTCGCGTTAGTAATAATAGGCTGGTTAGGCTACCAACCATTCAACTACCTAAGTTTGACGGAACGTACGACAAGTGGTTAGAGTTCCATGATACGTTTTCAAGCTTAATACATTTGGATGACCAAATTGACGAAATAAATAAGTTTCACTACCTCCGAGCTTCCTTGGAAGGGACAGCCGCCTTAGTCATACGGGCTATTGAATTTTCGGCTAATAATTATTCCATTGCGTGGAATTTATTATGTGAAAGGTTTGATAACAAGCGGCTTCTCATTCAGAATCCTGTAGCAGCCTTATTTAACATTGAAGTGGTTAATAAAGAATCCTCAGATATTATAAAAAACATAATTGATACTATAAACAAAAATCTACGTACTTTAGAATCTTTAAATGAGCCAGTTAAGTTTTGGGATACTTTGATAATTTATATAGTTACCCACAAGTTAGATTCAAGAACTTACCGACAGTGGGAGGAACAAAAGGGTCATATAGACAAAGATAAAACAATCACATTAGAAACCTTTCTGGAATTCTTGAGAAATCGTGCAGTTTTGCTTGAAACACTAGATTTGTCTCGCAATCAGGGTAGTCATAATAATTCACCTAAATCTAACAAGCATAAAACAATGATATCGGTAAGAAGTGAAACACCACCACAGAAAAATATAGTTAATACCAGTTCCTCACCGGTATCATGCCCGCATTGTAGTGATAAACATAATTTACTCAACTGTCCACAGTTTCTTGGTCTCAGTAACGAAAAACGGCTTGAGTTTCTGCCTCAATACAAGGTATGTTTTAATTGTTTTCGGGCTGGTCACTATGCAAATCATTGCAAATCCTTTGGTTGCAAGATATGTAAGCGTAAGCACAATACTCTGGTACATGTAGCCGGTGCATCACAAAAATCTTTGCCTAATACTTCTACTTCGCAAACTGATAGCACTGATAATGTAGATATTTACTCAACTGAAAAGAAACCCAATGCACACGTGACACTATCTGCACGTGCTGCAACTTATCTTAAAAATAAAACTAAATCTCTATCTCAAGTTCTTTTGGCTACTGCATTAATTAAGGTTTATGACAAAAACAACCGTGAACATCTTGCTCGGGCTATACTGGACACTGGCAGTACTTCTTGTATAATGACAGATAAGTTATGTGATTTATTGGATTTACCTACCGTACAGGTTAATGAATCTGTACAAGGCATTAACAATTCCAAAACTAATATTAGTAAAATGTGCAGTGTTTCTGTCAAATCATTAAGTGAAAACTTTACTACTAAACTTTATTGTTTTATTTTACCAAACATAACGGATGAAGTACCGTGTCATAAATTAGCTATTAATAATTTAAATATACCTAGCGATATTTCTTTAGCTGATCCTCATTTCCACACGCCATCGGCAGTGGATCTTATAATAGGAGCAGATGTTTTCTGGGACCTACTGGGGCGGCAAAAAATTAACTTAGGTGACGGCAAACCGATATTATTTGAATCTAGGCTAGGTTGGCTAGTTTCAGGTCCGTTAATTAATAGTATCCAAGTTTCACAGTCACCATCAGTTCTTAAAGTTAACATCGCACAAGTCAATTTCCGTTCTTCTCACAACCCCACTTCAGAAGATGACATTCAAAACCTTTTATCGCGTTTCTGGGAACTGGAAGAAGTCCCCAATCAGTCATCTTCATATTCTGATGAAGAAGCCAAGTGTGAAGAACATTTTATACAAAACACCACTCGAATGGCAGATGGTCGTTTTTGTGTTAGAATACCATTCAAACAATCACACCATACTCTAGGTGACTCACTGGCTAGAGCAAAACATTGTCTCTTTTCAATTGAACGTAGGTTTGAAAGTCAGCCAGCTTTAAAAGCTCTTTATTGTGATTTTATGAAAGAGTACATTTCGTTAGGACACATGTCTGAGTGTTCCATTAATTCAAAAACACTTTCATATTTTATTCCACACCACGGTGTTCTACGCGAACACAGCATAACCACAAAGTTAAGAGTAGTATTTAATGCCAGTAGTCTTACTACTTCAGGTGTTTCATCTAATAACTTACAAATGGTAGGTCCAGTTGTTCAAGATGACTTAATGTCTTTACTTATTAGATTCAGAAAACATAAATACGTTCTGTCTGCTGATGTAGAAAAAATGTATCGGCAAGTGATCGTGCACCCTGATGACAGACACTTACAAAAAATAATTTGGCGTGAGAACCCTTTAGAGTCTATTAAAACTTATGAATTAAACACTGTGACTTATGGAACCGCAAGTGCACCGTTTTTAGCAACTCGGTGTTTAAAACAAGTTGGCTTAGATTGTAAGGATGTGAAGATTGCTGGTATTATAATCCATGATTTTTATGTCGACGATTTGCTCACAGGTGGGGATACAATATCTGACGTCATAAATATCCGTCAGAAAGTCACTGGCGAGTTGGCTGCTGCTGGTATGCCACTAAGGAAGTGGAAATCCAACAATATCCACCTTATATCAGATCAAGTCACTAGTTCATCATTAAATTTAAACATTGGTTCAAATGAGCCAAGTAAAACATTGGGTCTTAATTGGCTAACAGACTTCGATGAGCTCTGTTTTTCAATCAGTAACACGTCAACATCGAATAATGTAACAAAGCGTGAAGTTCTGTCAGTAATATCCCAAATATTCGACCCTCTAGGTCTATTAGCTCCTTGTATCATTCGAATGAAAGTAATAATGCAAAATCTTTGGTTACACAAATTATCATGGGATGACTGTTTACCATCAGATATCGCTAATACATGGAAATACATTGTCCATAAGTTATATATTTTAAATAGTTTACGCGTCCCACGTTTAGTTTTGTGTGATTCTTGGAAAGTGATAGAATTCCACATATTTGGTGATGCATCACAAACCGCTTATGGTGCATGCATCTATGTAAGGAGTATTAATAATAATAATGAAATTATGGTGCGTTTGCTTACAGCAAAGAGTAGAGTGGCTCCTATCAAGCCAACTACAATTCCTCGGCTCGAGCTTTGCGCCGCCTTGCTTGGAGTGAGGCTATATAAAAAGGTTGTTGAGTCATTTGGCGCGCCAATTCAAAGTAGTACATTTTGGAGTGATTCTACAATAGTGCTGGGTTGGTTGAAAATGTTACCTAGTAAGCTGCAACCATTCGTACGCAATCGTGTGGCAGAAATAGTTGAAAAAACTAATGCTAATAATTGTACCTGGAGACATGTTCCCACACATCTTAACCCCGCTGATCTTGTATCTCGAGGAACTGATGTAAGTCAAATGCAAAGTCATAATTTATGGTGGTCAGGACCTAATTTTTTAAAACAGGATACTACCGAATGGCCTGCTTTTCCAACCAATGCAGTGGAATTGCTACCAGAAACTAAAACTGAGGTTTCTTTATTTACTACTTCTAAGACGCCGATACCTTTGATTGATTTTAATCGGTTTTCAAACCTTTCTCGGCTTAAACGCACAGTAGCATATACGTTACGATTTATAATTTTTGTAAAAAGCAACCACCCACCACTTCACACCTTAGTGAAGATGAGTTACAAAATGCGTTAAACTTAATAGTAAAACTCTCTCAAATAGAATCATTTCCCGAATATGAACTATTAATAAAAAATCAGTGCTTACCAAAAGGAAGTCCACTGACTAAACTTAATGTATTTTTAGATAAAAATAAACTAATTCGTGTAGGTGATCGCTTACAAAATTCTTTATTTTCATATGAGAAAAAACATCCGTTAGTCATACAGTCCACTCATCGATTTTCTAAATTATTATTTGAATATATACATAAAACTCTAATGCATGCAGGACCACAATTACTCTTAGCATGTATAAGAGATACTTACTGGCCAATAGGTGGTCGCAACCTGGCTAAATGGTGTTACCATCGTTGTGTAATTTGCAGTCGCATTACAGCTAAACCAATTAATCCTATTATGGGAAACTTACCTGAACGACGGGTGACGTCCGGTGATCATCCATTTGAATGTGTTGGGGTTGATTACGCTGGACCTATACTGTCAGCGTCTCGACAAGGTCGCGGTTGTAGAATTGTAAAAGTTTACATTGTACTTTTTGTTTGTTTTACGACGAAGGCAGTTCACATTGAATTGGTGGGTGACTTAACCAGTCAAAATTATTTGTCAGCACTTCGTCGTTTTATGTCTCGCAGAGGCAAGCCTACGCATATATATTCCGACAACGGAACCTCGTTTGTAGGCGCTTATAATGAAATCGGCAAATTTTTAAAGGCTAACAGCAGTTCGTTGTCTGGTGACATGGCCACTGAAGGTATTAACTTCATTTTTATTCCTCCCTACGCTCCACATTTCGGTGGTCTTTGGGAGGCAGGTATCAAATCAGTAAAGTTTCATTTAAAGAGAGTAATGGGAAATTGTCATTTAACTTATGAGGAACTATATACAGCACTGGTTCAAATTGAAGCACTCCTGAACTCGCGCCCACTCACGCCGTTGTCATCGGACCCTAATGACCTTCTGCCGCTGACACCTGGACACTTCCTGATAGGACGCACGCTCACATCATTGCCTGTGCCATCGTACGAAGCTGCTTCTGTTACTCACTTGAAGCGATATGAGAGAATAGAGGCATTACGTCAACACTTCTGGTCGAGGTGGAGGTCTTCAAAGGCGGTCTTAGAGACTGATCGCCTTGTCATAGTAAAGGAAGACAATATACCACCATTGAAATGGCGATTAGGCCGGATCTCAGCAGTCTTCCCAGGACGCGATGGAATCAGTCGTGTGGCCGAAATTAGGACTGCGAGTGGAACAATACGGCGAGCATGCAGCAAGATTTGCCCACTGCCCGTAAATGATGATTCTGGTTGAAAGATGGCCTTTCAACGCCCGGGGGCATGTTGGGATTCAATTTTGCTCCCAAAACGATTGCCACAACAATCCTCAAATATATTTAATACTATTCAAATATGCAACTGATAGCAATAAAGATTCATCAGGCGCTTCTTGTGACGGTGAATTCGTTTCTTGTCTACCTACATGTTTTTTTCTGTATCCTTTGTTCTTTTGGAATACACACGTAATTTTACAGCTCCAGTCTAGAATTTTCATTTTTCCTGCCTAAACACATATCTCAACAGTGTATTAGGCTTTGAATGAATAAATTATTATTATTAATTTCGTTGTATGTCTATCGGTCTGAACGTGTATATCACGACTGACGGTGCCAAGTTGAAATTAATGTCATATTCTCAAGCCCGCAACCCCAGATGTAAAAATCGAACTTCCAAATCAACCAAATCAAAAGATACGACCGTTTACGAGGGATATTTGACACTTGCAAGGGAATCAAAACTATTCTTCTATCCTATTCAACTAGAATCATGAAATTTGCAAGACGCAATGTCTTATAGCACAAGTAAAGGAAAACATCCGATAACCAAAAATCCAGATTAATGATTCGTTAGAGCAATGTTTGGTGCTTTCATAGTTTATGACCTTGAGTAAAGTTATCTAATTATTTTAAAGAATGTAGCTGTTTGTGCGGAACCCTCAGTGCGCGAATCTAACACGCACTTGGCCGGTATTTTTTTTGTGTATGTTCAGCGATTTGTCCGTTGTTTTGAACCAATTTTGAAAATTATTTTTCTCTAAAAGAGTACTTTTCCGAGGTGATCCCATATAAATTTGGATCTGAGCATGATGATAAAATCCTCATAAAAAAAACCATAGAATTAATTTACTATAATGTATACTGAATTACAAAAGTGCGAACTGTAGTAACACAACAATATAGTTAGTAATGAGACTCATCAAACTTAAATGTAACGCAGTGTCTACGTAGAACAGGCCACAAACTCGTATCTTGCTGAATGTTGCTCGATGCAAGCGCAGTACGTTCTTGCACAGTTTTTTTTGCTCACCTGTAAAATATTTAAATTCTAAATTATATTTAGTTCGTATATACAACACATAAAACAAACATATATCTTTTTATGTGTTGTAACAGTTACAACACATAAAAAGATGCAAACAAACAAAAACCAGAGGCAACACATTAAAAATTTGACGCGGAGGAACTGTCCACTGCTCACAAGGCAGTGTGCAAGCGCATCCAGTGGCGCAGCAGTGGAGAGTCCCACCTGTCCGCGAACACGCTTAGTAAGCTGCTGCTGCTGGACCTAACGCGACGCAGCAGCGACGCACATTGTTTCCTTATTAGGGCATGAAAGCCATCCATGTGCGCTCCTGCGAACATAGTTGACGCACTGCAGAATCGCGGCAGCCCCAGCAGCAACCTGAACGCGTTGTATGTTCCGAGTGTGTAGTTAACCCACAGGCTGCAAGTGTAAAGTGTTTGGCAGTAAGACTTAAAAAGTGTGACTTTGACTTGATTACTGCTACGTGCGAACCTGCGGGCCAACATGTTACACCTGATAGCCAACGCCCTACGTGCCCTTTCCACATCTGCGATGTCCTTAAGGTCTTCGGAGACCCATTGGCCTAGATACTTAAACTGTGGCACTCTGTTTAAGACGGTACCTGCTAAAGTGACTGAGGGTACAGTCTCGTAGCTTTTGCCACGCCCCTTAAAAACTAACAGCTCGCTTTTCTTAGCATTGTATCTGAGCCCATGGGCCTCCGCATAAGACTCACAGACCCGTACCAACTTACGCAACCCTCCAATCGATGGACTCAGCAGTACCATGTCATCTGCGTAACTTATGTTGTTCACACAGATTCCGTCAATGTGACACCCGACGTTGGTACTACTGAGTTCACCGACAAGCCGGTTAATGTATAGGTTGAATAGCTTAGGAGAGGTTAGTCCATCCTGGGGTGCAAGTTGAAAGCCTCCACGCGGCGCACCCTGGGCAACGTCGGCACCAACTGCCCACCCGCGTTGGGTGGACAGTTGGGGCGGGCGGCTAATTTCAACAAACGAGGGAAGGTCACGGTTCCAAACACAGATCATCGTCCATGATGGTCTGTTAAGGGAACCGGGCTAGAGGCGGGACGGCTAGTCCGTCGCTGCAGTGGCCATCTAACGCCTACTCCCTCCCTCTGCTGACAGAGGGTAGGTCGAGTGGGCTTGGAGTAGAGATGGAACCCAATCCCAAGGTCTCACGTGCCGAGGGGATGAATGGCCGGAGGGTTTGTATCCGGTCTCTAGCGCAGGGAAAGGGACCTCACCCTTAAAACGGAACCACAAAAATGGACAGCAGACTAAAGGAAAAAAATCCTCAGGCGGGTACCCTTGCGCAACGCAAGGGCGAGTCCCGCCCCTCTAGGGATCTCCTAGAGGGCAGCCCCATCGTATCTGAGGGGGGCACCAATAGTCTCGCGGGCCGGCAGACCACCGTCGACCTGCGCCAAGAGAGCCACGAGCGAGAAAAGGAGCTCCAGGAGAACCTGGAGCGACTGCGCGAAGTGGACGCACCACTTGCCGTCACCGGCGGCAACAAGAGCCGAGGAGGCTCAGGTCCTGGAAACAACTTGTCCGACCAGGACTCGCGCGGCACCTCCAATTCTTGGATGAAGCGTCCGCGCAGCAAAGACTCGGGGTCGCTGGGTCTCTCCTCGAGTGAGGAGAACCTGTCGGCCCCGAAGGTGTCAACAGGGCGGAGAGGGAGGGGTCGCGACGTGCGTGGTCGCTTTGTTCGACCCAATATGCCTGCCCCTACGGAATGCGTGGAGAGTGACCCTGGGCACATGAGTGCGGACCAGAGCGGTGACTCCAACGCGTCCTTGCTGGGCAGAAATAAGGCGGAGGCGAATGCTGCAAAGCGGGCGCAGCGACAAGCTGTCGCGGCTGACGAGGTCAGTGAGTTGACCCAGAGTTGGAGGACCTCAAGCAGCAGTTTGCCGACCAGAAGTCTGGCTCTTCTGTCACGAGCCCATCTCCGGCCCCGTCTTCGGCCCCATCTTCGGCCCCGTCGTCGGCCCCTGCACTTGCAGATGCGGATATCGAGAGGATCGCGCGCATCTGCATGATGCAGTGCGGCCAAATGGTGAGTACCCGGATGGAGGTCATAGAGGCGAGGTTGCCCCCAGCCAAAACCGTCCGCCCACCACTCGCTGCAGACAAGCGGAGACAGGAGGGGTCCACTAAGCAGGCAGCCGCCTCGGCTGAGCCGAGAAGTGCCGGGCAGGGGACCACTAGGCTCACGAAGGGGCCCAGTAAGCCCGCTGAGGGTAGGTCCGTGTCCACTTCCCAGTCGGCGGATGCTACCCCGCCGACACCACCTGGCTCCCTCACGGAGGCCTGGACGACGGTGGTCAAGAAGGGCCGCCGTCGAAAGAAGAGGACGGCACCACCGCCGGCAACCGCTGCAGCACCCGCACTGAATAAGGCCGCGGGACCGCCTAAGGTCAGAGCACCACGCTCCGCGGCTGTAGTGATAACGCTGCAGCCCGGAGCCATCGAAAGGGGCGTCTCTTACAAGGCGGTCCTGACAGAGGCGAGGGCCAAAGTCGCGTTACCCGACCTTGGAACACCGTCCGGCTTCAAAATGAGGCTGGCGATTACGGGGGCGCGGCTACTCGAGGTGTCGGGTGCCTCTAGCGCCGAAAAGGCGGACATCTTGGCTGCCAAGCTGCAGGAGGTCCTCAACCCTGAGGACGTCCGGGTGTCCAGACCGATGAAGACGGCTGAGCTGCGGGTCGACGGTCTGGACGACTCGACAACCCCAGCTGAGGTCGTGGCGGCCATCGCCCGAGCCGGCGGATGTCCGTCCGAGGATGTGCGGACGGGCGAGATCCGCGCTGACGCTACCGGGCTCGGTATGATTTGGGTGCGGTGCCCGGTGGCGGCGGCGCAAAAAGTCGCTAACGGTGGACGACTGCTGGTGGGGTGGGTTGCAGCAAGGGTCAAGCTGCTGCAACCCAGGGCATTGCGGTGCTATCGTTGCCTGGACATTGGGCATGTCAGGGCACGATACACCGCCGAAACTGACCGCAGCGAGCAATGCTATCGCTGTGGTCAGCCCGGCCACAAGGCGGCCCAGTGCTCCGCGGCGCCAAATTGCAGCCTCTGTACAGCTGCAGGAAGGCCCGCTGGGCACAGAGCGGGCGGAAAGGCCTGTGGCGCTCCCACGCAGCAGAAGAGGAGAAGGAGAGCCAAGGTTGCCGGGGACTCTTTACCCCCCGTCAGCCAGGCTGCTCTTCGGCCGACTCCCGGCCTAGGAATGGAGTGGAGGGAATGGATTGCGCATAATGGCGCTCTACCATTTCCTCCAGGGCAATATCAACCACTCTGCCAGAGCTCAGGATCTCTTGCTCCAGAGCATGACAGAGTGGTCGATTCGCGTGGCAGTGATCGCCGAGCCGTATTTCGTCCCACCCAGGGATAACTGGGTTGGAGACCTCGACGGTTTGGTGGCCATCATTGGTGGGGCTCTTGTCAGCCCGTCCCGAGGGCAGGCGGCATTGGCACAGTTGGTGCGTATTTTTCGCCTAACAAGAGTCTCGCCGACTTCGAGAGTTTCCTTGTCGAGTTGGGCGCTGTCGTAGGCCGACTCCACCCTCATCCTGTGCTGTTGCTAGGGGATCTCAACGCCAAGTCTTCGGCTATGGGATCTCCGGTAACCGATGCTAGGGGTGAGGTGCTGGAAGAGTGGGCAGTTACCACCGGCCTGGTCGTACTAAACCGGGGCTCGGTCCAAACGTGCGTGCGACAGCGGGGCGGTTCGATAGTGGACGTATCGTTTGCTAGCACTGCTGTCGCGAGCCGTGTCCGTGACTGGCCTGTCGCCGTGGAGGTGGAGACGTTATCGGATCACAGATATATCTGTTTCGACGTCTCCACCCAGACCAACGGCGGCCGCGGTACGCCGGCCCCGCGAACGGACGGTCCGCGCTGGGCGCGTAAGCGCATTGACAGGGAACTTCTCGAGGAGGCCACCATTGTCCAGGCCTGGATCCGGGAGTCGGCAACGACCGGACCCGTCGACGTCGAACAGGAGGCGCTGCGGTTCCGCGGGGCGATGACGCAAATCAGCGACGCTTCCATGCCCCGGGTCCACGCACAGTCAGCGAGGCGCCAGGTGTACTGGTGGTCCGCCGAGATCGCACAGATCGCGTGCGTAGCGGCCAGACGCCAGTACACCCGATATCGGAGAAGACGTCGTCGGGTCCCTGAAGAAGAAGCCGCGCGGTATGAGGAGTACCGCGCGACGACGGAGACTCTGCGGCTGGACATCGGCGAGGCGAAGAAGCGAGCCAGGGAGGAGATGTTGGAGACTCTAGACGGGGATCCATGGGGGCGCCCTTATCGAGCGGTTCGAGGGAAACTTCGAGCCGCCGCGCCTCCGCTTACGGAGAGTCTCCAACCCGAGCTGCTGGAGGAGGTAATCGCAGCTCTCTTTCCGGCGAGAGTGGAGTACATCCCGCCGCCGATGGCTTTGCCCACGGCCGCAGAGTCTACAGAGGAGGACGCCATCAGCGTCCCAGAGGTGACACAGGCAGAGATGAGGGCGGCCGTGATGCGGCTCTGGGCCAAGAACGTGGCACCGGGGCCCGACGGGATCCACGGCTACGTATTAGCCCTCGCTCTGAAGGAGCTAGAGCCCTGGCTGAGAGGACTCTTCACAGCGTGCCTTGAGCGGGGCCAGTTTCCCACTTTGTGGAAATCTGGTCGTCTGGTCCTGCTCAGGAAGGCGGGGCGCCCTGCGGACACACCGTCCGCGTACCGGCCCATAGTGCTGCTATTAACCCCTGCCTCCCATAAGCCACCGAAATGAGGTGTGTACGGTGGAATAAAATAGAATTTAATATTTTCGTTAGCAGTATAATCTATGATAGAATTGTAGTTATTATTTATAAATGAGCTAAAGTCTCTTGCAGCGCCTACGAAGTTCTTCCCTTTATCTGAGAATATCTTCGCAGGTTTACCACGTCTCGATATAAACCTTTTAAAAGCGAGTAATTAAGCTTCGGTAATAAGACTAGTGACTAGGTCCAGATGAATGGCTTTGGTTGAGAAACATATAAACAAACAAATGTAACATTTTTCTAATTTAGCTCCTCTTCCTCTACGGCTAAGTAGTGACAGTCCGGCGTAGTCTACGCCGCAACGATAGAATGGAAACTCTGGTTCTAATCTCTGCGCTAGTAAATCGCCCATCTGAGCATTTATTGTTTTGCCTTTCATGCGAGTACAGATAACACATTTACGGGTTGTCTTCCTAGCTAAGTTCCTTCCACCTACCGGCCACCAGTTTTCTCGTAAGGTAGATAGCAGTAACTGAGGCCCGGCGTGTAATAAACGATTGTGCTCGTGTCTAAATAATAGTGATGTAAAGTTATGTTTACTAGACAACACTACAGGGTGTTTCTTATCGAGAGAGAAATCAAGGGAGTTTTTAATTCTACCGCCTACCCTCATAAGGCCGCGTTTATCCAAGAATAGATTCACACTACTTAAGTTACGGTTAGCTTTTATTGATAAATTATTTTTTTAGACGCTCATATTCTTCAGGGAAAGAATCCTTTTGTGACAATCGAGATAGAATAACCATTGAATTATTTAGTTCATTAACTGATAACTATATAAGCTAGACTACTACTAAAGATAACTAGATAAGCTTAATTCGTGTATTTGTTATGAAACGCAAAACATACGCCATAGTACGTTTTAAACGATTTAAAATGGAGAATCTATCTAATAGTTTTAGGTCTGTGTTAACTTGGCATTCCATTGCAACAGTGGTTGATTTAAGGTCTGGCAGTTCGTTGAATTTAATATTACGACAGATAGACGTGATACCTTTTTCCCAGTTCGAATTGGGTTCACGTAAACTACTTGGACCGTGCCACCACAGATCAGTTGCTTGAAGCGCATCTACAGTAGCACCGCGCGAAAGTACGTCCGCAGGATTTTGTTTACCATTTATATGTAACCATGAACAACCTTCAGTGATCTCACTAATTTCTACTACCTATTCTGAACAAATGGTTTTAAAGAACTCGGTGTTATGTTCAACCAACATAGTACTGTTGTTCAGTCAGACCACAAATAAACTTTGCTGAAGTTAATCTGAAGTGCTTTAATTATTTTATCATATATTCTTGCGCCTAACAACGCTCCGCATAACTCGTGGCGCGGAATACTAACCGGTTTTATCGGAGCTACTTTGCCTTTCGCATACAACAGACGAATAGATAACGCATCGAGTGAGTCACTAGTACTTATGTATGCGCGTATATATGCGCAAGCGCCGTACATACTTTGTGAGGCCTCACAAAAAATATGAAGCTCGATTTGTTTGCTATCGTCGCTTTTGTGACCTATAACGTAACGAGAGACCCGTATAGCAAGTAAACAATTTTTTAAGTTTGCCACGGATTGTTTCCAGCTCCAGCTCCAGAGAATCTTCACCAGGTGGTGAAGATTCTCTGGCTATATGTACACAAATAATTTGTTTATACGTATTATATTTATATCCTACGATACGTATGCGATCCGAATTGTTAAAATGGGTTATTTTTGGTTCTCTTATTATTACTATTCTATATAATAAGTATTTATTTTGAGATTACAATGCTGCCGAATGCGAAAAGGTGTCAAATTTGCAAATTCACTAGAACAACTTGATTTTCACTCGCTAACGCACCGGAAATAAAACATATGCTTTACCGTCGACTACACCATAGCTTAGCCTATCAATAATATTAAAAAAAACAGCTTGGGGAAGGAAATTACCTGAACAATTTGACATTAAAATCAATGCGCATGAATCTTGGACACTTTCAATAGCTAAGTAGAATCGCTCACATTGCTTACATAATATTGTCTGGTAAAATAAATCCTTTGTCATCCATAAAATAACGGCCATTGCCCCAACGATTGTTACATTCTGTCAAATACAAAAAGGTTGTAAAATAAATCATTTACCTATAAGGGGGTAACATGAGGTCCTAGGGTTGATTCTCGAGTCGGGCAAAGTGCTATTGAGTTTTTGCAACTGGAAGTTCTGGAGTCTGGATATGTGCCTGGTTGATAGCAAAAGGCTCGCCCGCCTGTACATGAGACTTACATGTAATTGATTAAATTTTGACGCACAACTGTAGCTTGCAATACAGATGTGATAACTATTATGTTACTAGCTTCTGCCAGCGACTTCGGGTGTTTGAATGTCGAAAATTATCCCAAGGGAATATATTTCCGGGATAAAAATTAACCTATGTGCTATTCCAGACTATAATCTATCTTTGTGCCAAATTTCATCCAGATTGTTCAGCCGTTTGAGCGTGAAGAAGTAACAAACATACAAACACACACACACTCACAAACTTTCGCCTTTATTATATTAGTGTGATGCTATTCCAGACTATAATCTATCTATGTGCCAATTTTCATCCAGATCCATCGAGCCGAAGACGAACTTAAATAAATTGGGGTTAGAGCAGGAAAATGATAAATAATTTTAATAATACTTACTACGTCATTAATCACAATATTTATTTTAAATGACTCAATGGTCACTTGGACGTATATCAGCGCGTGAGTGAATATTTCTAAAATGTAGTAAAGTATCTGAAATAAAAGAGATTAGTTAAAAACTACGCAACAATAACATATTAATTTAAGAATAAAAAGAAGCTTTCAGCTAACCATGCATTGTTATTCAAACCTTCTTCTTCCTTCCCTTGTCCCATTATTTGAGGTCGGGTCTCCTCACCTTCCTGCGCCGAGTTATTCTGTCTTGGGTTGTCTTTTCGGGCAATTGGGCTTGCTTGAGGTCTCTTTCTATAGTGGACCACCAGGTCAATGGCGGGCGGCCTCGACCTCTTTTTTGTTCCGGTAGGCGTAGAGCTATTTGCACCACATGGTCCTCCTTACGTCTCTTGCCGTACCCATACCAACGAAGGCGGTTTTCGGCCATTTTGTCGGTACCAGGTGCCGCTTTGAACTACCACTTATGTGTTCATTTCGCACTCTGTCAAGCTGAGTCACATCGCCCGCCTATCCAAGTTTCTTCATTTCGTTGGTATGGACCTTTTCTTCATGCGTCTTCTTTGTCGTCCAACATTCGGACCCATAAAATAACGCTGGACGGACTGCCCTTTTGTACACTTTTCCCTTTGTTTTAATAGGAATACGTGGGTCACACAGCACACCAGTAAGTGACCGCCATTTTTGCCTCGCGACGCTGATTCTGTGTCTTACATCCGCGTCGACGTTAGCGTCTGTTGTGAGCATAGAGCCGAGGTAATTCAATTTTTCTACTGTCGACCCAATGTAGATAGTCTCCGTTGTCGGGTCTCGGCTGAAGGGACATTTCAAGTACTCGCATTTGCTACTGCTAACCCTCAGGCCGTACCGTTCCAGGGATTGTGTCCACGTATTCAAGAGGTCGAGATGTCGCGAGTTGTCAGTAGCCAGAACGATGTCGTCAGCGTAAAGCATAGTCCACGGCAGTGGGGACGGTATAGCCCCAGTGAGATAATCCATCACCAGATTAAACAAAAGCGGACTCAGAGCAGAACCCTGATGGACGCCCAATTTGACTTCGAATGCTTTACTAAGCCCCGCTAGGCTTCGAACTCTTGTGCTAGCCCCGTTGTACATATCCCTGACTAGGTCAATATTATACTCTGGTATGTTCTGAGCACGAAGAGCCTGTCACACTATGTTACGCGGTACTCGATCAAAAGCTTTTTCTAGATCGATCAATGTTAGGTGTAGGTCTTTTTTGTTGGTCCTACATTTTCCATCAGTAATCTGATTGTCTGAATAGCGTCAGTGGTCAATCTGGATGCAGTAAAATCAAACTGATTTGGAGATATTAAAGACATTTCGGTGAGACGTTTATTTATGATTCGTTCCCATATTTGTGTGAGGTTAGTTTTATTTCTCTGTAGTTTTCATACTGAGCCACATCGCCCTTGTTTTTATAAAATGGAAGCAGATAGCTTTGACGCCATGACTCTGGAATGCATTTGGTGACTAGGATGATATTGAATAATTTAGCTAGCCAGGCTACTGCTATCGGGCCAAGACGTTTCCATATCTTCACTGGGATTTCGTCAGGGCCCGCTATATCTACTTCGGGTATTGGTCCATTTGTGGGCTCGTAGCTTACTGGGTTTTCATTTTGGGAATTCCTAATTCAGGAGTTCTTCATAGTATTCAAACCATCTTTCTCTAATTTAATTATTGTCGTTAGCAATTTTTGGTTTTTACTCTTTATGTACTTATTAACTTTAATGTCTATGGTGGCTTTGTGTCTAAATTTAGCTATATTTAGTTCATTCATAGTATCTTCTGCAGTTTTAGCGGTTTCTAAATCATTATAAAAGGTTTGGTTACTGATTGCTCGATCTTGTGCTACGCTTCTCTTTGCATCCTTTTTCGCTTCTCTATACTTGGCCTTATCTTCGTCCTGATGCTCACGCTTTACAATCTTTTAAATAAAACTGTTTTTTTCGTTCCACCATTTAGGGTCTTTCACTTTTCCAAAAGGTCCTTTGGAGACTCCCAAGATCCGTGATGCCTTCGCTCTACACTCAGCTTCGAAGTCAGACCATATATTTTCAGCTAGTTCATACTTCACTCCAATATTGCTTTGGAGATATTCTTTAACTAAAGCCAGTAGCGTTTCGCCTTTGGGGCTGTCCAGATCTTTTCACTTAGTACTAGGTGTTCTATCAACTACGGATTTTATTGGCTTTGGCAAAACGTAAACGGCAAGAAGTATGCGATGTTTGTCTGTTTGAAGTCAGTGACTCGCCTGGTATTACTTTGCAGTCCTTGAACTTATGCTTGACAGCAAGGTCTGAGATGATGTAGTGAGGATCGGCCCGCACTCTTAAAGCATTGTTATTCAAACCAATCCTTTTTATTTTTGTATTTGAAATTGGTATGCTCTTGACTCTAGTCTAGGTCAGAGGTGACAGAGACAAAGTTGACAATGGTGTGAGCTTACCCAGAAGGAGCCTGTTCACTCTAAGTTTTAAGAGATTCGGATAGAATGCGTTCGGCAATACAGACGCAGGTAGTGAGTTTCACTCCTTCGCTGTGCCCATTATGAAGCATGTTTGGAAGTGCTTGGTAATGTATATGTTACAGTTAAAACCAGATTTTAGGTGTTTTTTTCCTAATTAGAACTAGTTTTTACTAAATGCCTTTTTTAAAACTAGAATTAACCAATGCTGAAAATTAAAATTGAATATCAGTTATTTTCCCAATATGAGTAGATCTATAGATATATATATATTTATATCAATAGTATATATTACAATCAATAGTATTTATAATGTGATAAAAACTATTATAATGTTATATTTTAATGTTGAAATTGGTTTTAATATAAAATAGGTAAGTACGATTACCATTTCAGCAACAAATTCGACAGAGCCCGTCTGCGCGGAGCTCCTATTTCCGTTTGCAGGGTCTTAAGTAACCTAAAATGAAGAAAAAGGAGATGACCGGAGCTGAGTTCGCTCGCTCACTTCAGCTCCCGTCACCCCGTCATCTTCTCCCGAGCTCGCTTCGCTCGCTCTTCAACTAGTTCATTGACCATAGTTATCAAATTGCCCAACCGTTACGTAGCAATATTCATAATTACCAGAAAATATGATAAATATAGAAGTTTAAATCAGTATTTATTGCCCGATAACTAAAGCTCGGAGTGACAACTAGTTTTATCTGAAAATCAAATATATTGGTGGTAAATTCTAGTTTTGACTAGATATTTCTAGTTTTAACAAAAGCATTTAGTTAAAACTAGTTTTAACTAGAGAAAAAGAGTTCTACCGAAAACGGGTTTTAACTGTGACGTATATATGTGTATCGTGTATGCAAACTTTCATCGTTTGAGGATAACTGAGGCTCTATTCAAGTGTCATTTAATGTCAGCAATGGCGATGGTCAAATACATCAAATGTAAAGGGCTGATCACGTGCCATTTCGATAGCGCTTGACATTCTACATTTTTGACATGTTTCCAATCCTCACTCTTTCGATTTCCGATTATAGAATATCACTTGTATAGGGGCTCTGGTTAAAATTCAGATACAATATTTGACAATACACACACCACAATATACTAACTAAACAACTTGCAGTGCAAGAAAAACAACTACACCTTCTCTTACGAAAGTACGAAATAACTAATATCTAATACGAAAAGACAATCTGTTACAGTACGAAAAGATACTTACGAAATGCTGAAAACAATCCTTGTGAATATTATAACACTCAAATATGCCAACGTAAGCCTGTAGCATGTTTTTACAGTCTTCTACGTCCGTGTTTTCAACGTGTATATTCCAAAGAATAACTTTTTCTTCTAATAATTTTAACCCTCGAAGTGCATAGAGAACATTAAAATCAAAAATTACCACCAGTATGCAATTAAATGTTTCAACGTAAGGCAAACTAGCCATTTTGCAGAAAACTGTGAAAATAGAAGTATGAACACTAAAAACTAGGATTACAATAATCCAATTCCGAATGATGAACTGGTTAAAATTGGTTTCATTGTTGAGAAACCTGTGGACTTTTTGAAAGATTAGGACAAACTTAACACATTTTTCGGTTTGAATCACCGTAAACAAAAAATTGATAATCAATCCCAGACAATAGAATAACGTGTCATATAATCCAGTGATGAATAAGAAATCAGTTTCTCCGACAAAATCTCGTGTAAAAAACAGCATAACTGCACGGTAAACGAATATTGAAATGAACCCTAATGTTCCAATCACTGAAACGAAAGTCGAGATTAAACCGTTAGGAGTTATTACATTATTTTTTATGCAATATTTTGGACAGAACATAATATATTGCATCAGATTCAAAGGTAAGAGCATCGATTGCAAATCTTTGTCCACTGTTTTGTATAAATTATTTTTTGTAGGATATTTTCGATTTATAACTCGAATAGTTTTCATTTTTACATGTAACTGACAGTACCTTTTAGCTAAAAGGTAACAAAAAAATAATGGTAAATGTTTTAGCTGCTGAAAAAACACCCATTAAGATAATAGGGTACTTAGTCGTACGACTGTCCAGCCTGTATAAATATATTAAATTGCTGAATTCAATTACTCACTTATTTTAAAACATTGACCATAACATACTTATAACTATTAATACATTTCCTGATGTTTTTAATGGAAACAAAAATCAATTATTGTCACCTGAAATGTGACCGTTTACACAAAGGTACACGTGTAACCTTCGTTTTAAAATATACTGTATGACATACTTTTGACAGATCCAGTACATTTCATGTTAATTCACTTTTTTTTGTAAAATGCATGGAGAGCCATGAACGGACGTTTCCATTTCTGTATTTGATTTTTCTGGTACACAAAGTAGCCAATGACACTCGGCGATAGTTTAATTTTTTATTAGTGATAAATAATCCCGCATCGAGATTGGTACTTCTAAGCAGTAAATATTCGATTATAAGAGAGAAAAACTCTAAAAGTTTAAATAACTTTTACACCAGTTGAGTAATCGACCACGTACTCCGCAATAATCTAATGTATCAACTAGTTGATTATGAATTAAAGTGTCAAAATTACGTGAGAAGTCAATGAAGATAGCAAGAACATATTTTTTTCTCATTTAGGTGTTGATTGACTTCATCGGTGAAATTTGACAAGAGGTTCGTGGTAGTTTTACCGGCATGAAAACCAAATTGATACGGATTAATTACGTCGTGCTGCCTGTAAAAGGTATGAATTTATTCACAAACATATTTGCCACTATTTTATCAATAGGCGAGAGCAAAGTTATTGAACTTAAGTTTTGGATGTCGTAGTTTTTGTTTTCAAGATCAATTTTTTTTTTCACATAGGCCTACATGGGCACTTATAAAACGTCGACAAAAGGTGCACGGTTCGGGGTGGTCGTTTCCTATGGAAAGGAACCGGCAAGAAACTCCATGGTTACTCTTTTAAAAATGGTTTGGTTTTACAATATTTCCATGTTACAGCATTAGTACTTAGATATGGGGGGACAACGTAGGCCCGACTTATGACAATAAGTCGTAAGAAAATAAAAAAATAAAAAAATCTTTTTAAGATTATATATTATATAAAAAAGTTAACAAATGTTAACTAGCATCACATTCACAAAACAATCGGTAAAATAATCTATAAAAAGGTAAAACGAAATAAAATTAGTATAAAAAGACTAAATTTAACATGTGGCACAAATGTTGTTATCAGTGCTAAAACTATTCTTAGCAAAGGGCTATAAAGATGATTGAAAAACATTGTAAAAAGTCTAATTAAAAGAAGGAAAGAAAAAATGAGATTGAGAGACATCCACATATTTGTGCCGTTTACAAGTTACCAGGGAAGCTGCATGCGCAGAAGGAGCTAAGGCCAAATGTTTTTATCTTCAACGTAGTCCTTGATTTTATTATATGCTTTTTTAATAAGGATACGTTTGATGTAGTTTTTGAACTTTCCATCGGTCAGTTCTATAACTGACTTTGGCAACTTGTTATAAAAGCGTATACTGTTTATAAGAAAAGACTTGCTAGTTTTAGTTAATCTGAATTTGGGTATTACAATTTCGTGCTTACTGCGTGTATTTAAATTATGGAAGTCGCTTCTAGTTTTGAAAAGCCCTCGATTTTTACGGACATACAAAATACATTCCAAAATATAAAGTGAAGGTAGAGTCAGTATATCGATCTCTTTAAATTTTTCTCTGAGGGACTCGCGAGGACCCATTTTATAGATTGCGCGGATTGCCCTCTTTTGTAGGATGAAAATTGAGTCAACGTCTGCTGCTGACCCCCACAGCAGAATGCCATAAGACATAATACTGTGGAAATAAGCATAGTATACTAACCTAGCTGTAGCTACATCGGTTAGCTGCCTTATTTTCCTTACTGCATATGCAGCCGAACTTAACCTACCCGAAAAAGTTCTAATGTGCGCGCCCCACTACAATTTTGAATAGTAAGACATATATATACCTAAGAATACAGTTATTGTTGTAACTTCAAGATTTTTGCCGTCAAGATTTAAGTTTAGGTCATGTTGTGGTACATTTGGTAAAGAGAACTTTAGACATTTTGTTTTTTTCGCATTCAGTAAAAGATTGTTATCTGCGAACCATTTTGAGAGAACAATTAGACTTTCGTTGACATTTAAGACATCCGTATCTTGCCTATCTATTTTAAAAATTAGCGAAGTATCATCAGCAAATAGAATTATATCCGATAATTTGGCCATCATAAAAGGGAGATCATTAATGTAAACAAGAAAAAGGAAAGGGCCGAGAATTGAACCTTGGGGCACGCCCATCTTGACTAGAGACCCGGAGGACGTTGCCCCATTAACATTTACTTTTTGCTGTTTGTTTGATAAATAGGAAAGCACGAGATTAGAAATCAATTTACGACAGTATAATTGGCCCCTTTAAACACTGTAAAGTCTTACCAGTTCATACACAATAATTTTATTTATTATTTAAAAATCAATTTTTCAATTAATCTTTAAGAAACATTATTGAACATGCTGTACGCACGCGAGCAATTTCTGAGAATAAGCTTCGTACACAGCGCGCCAACAACACGTATGGCGAGCAAACTTCTGGTTATAATATACAGAGACTTATTAACAGTCTACTCTCAGATATAAATAATTGTATAACAGATAAAATATAAAATTTAAGCATAAACAATATTATTTAGATAATGCAGAGATGTTTGTGTTAGCGATATTTAATTAAGCACACTGAGTTCTTTTCTATGTTGGTAATAATTTGTTTGATAGGTTTACGCTTGCAACAAATATGGACTGCTTTTTGTCAGGTTGGTAAACGACAAGCTGGCACTTCTAGTTGCCCGCCCATTCCGAGGTTATAAATAGTGTAGCTCATGCCATCAAAGGTAAACTATTTTTGATCGAGGCGTCATAAATAAGTATTAGGATAAGTGCTTTATAAACTGTGTTCTATAAACTATGTTCTATGATAGCTGGTTTGATTTTTATAGATAGCGAGTTGTATGTAGAGAGTTTGAATATCCTACTTATAGATGTACAGAGTTAGATTTAAGGGATAAACAGAATGATAAATGTACAATAAAGCATATAATAAATAAATAAATGCACGTATGTTAGAATTATGACCAAGTTTCGGATGTTACGGTTTTAATTACCAGCGACTAGATATTGGTTTAAGCCTTGATGAACCTTCGGTTAATAATATCTTTGAACTACAGAAATGAGGATAGGTGATAGGTGAAAAGAATAATAACTACCACAATTTCAGGTGCCAATGGTATAAAAGAAATGATGATGATGTCTTTGATCATAGCGTTAAGATCATTTCAGTTTTATCTCTATATATATACTAGCTGACCCGGCAAACTTTGTTTTGCCATAAAAACACCAAACATTCATCTACCCTACCTAACACTATTTACCCAACTCTACCTACCCTACCCTACCTACCCTACTCTACCTACCCTACCCTACCCTACCTACCCTACCTACCCTACCCTACCTACCCTACCCTACCTACCCTACCCTACCTACCCTACCCTACCTACCCTACCCTACCTACCCTACCCTACCTACCCTACCTACCCTACCTACCCTACCTACCCTACCTACCCTACCTACCCTACCTACCCTACCTACCCTACCTACCCTACCTACCCTACCTACCCTACCTACCCTACCTACCCTACCTACCCTACCTACCCTACCTACCCTACCTACCCTACCTACCCTACCTACCCTACCTACCCTACCTACCCTACCTACCCTACCTACCCTACCTACCCTACCTACCCTACCTACCCTACCTACCCTACCTACCCTACCTACCCTACCTACCCTACCTACCCTACCTACCCTACCTACCCTACCTACCCTACCTACCCTACCTACCCTACCTACCCTACCTACCCTACCTACCCTACCTACCCTACCTACCCTACCTACCCTACCTACCCTACCTACCCTACCTACCCTACCTACCCTACCTACCCTACCTACCCTACCTACCCTACCTACCCTACCTACCCTACCTACCCTACCTACCCTACCTACCCTACCTACCCTACCTACCCTACCTACCCTACCTACCCTACCTACCCTACCTACCCTACCTACCCTACCTACCCTACCTACCCTACCTACCCTACCTACCCTACCTACCCTACCTACCCTACCTACCCTACCTACCCTACCTACCCTACCTACCCTACCTACCCTACCTACCCTACCTACCCTATCTACCCTACCTACCCTACCTACCCTACCTACCCTACCTACCCTACCTACCCTACCTACCCTACCTACCCTACCTACCCTACCTACCCTACCTACCCTACCTACCCTACCTACCCTACCTACCCTACCTACCCTACCCTACCTACCCTACCTACCATACCTACCCTACCTACCCTACCTACCCTACCTACCCTACCTACCCTACCTACCCTACCTACCCTACCTACCCTACCTACCCTACCTACCCTACCTACCCTACCTACCCTACCTACCCTACCTACCCTACCTTACCTACCTACCCTACCTACCCTACCTACCCTACCTACCCTACCTACCCTACCTACCCTACCTACCCTACCTACCCTACCTACCCTACCTACCCTACCTACCCTACCTACCCTACCTACCCTACCTACCCTACCTACCCTACCTACCCTACCTACCCTACCTACCCTACCTACCCTACCTACCCTACCTACCCTACCTACCCTACCTACCCTACCTACCCTACCTACCCTACCTACCCTACCTACCCTACCTACCCTACCTACCCTACCTACCCTACCTACCCTACCTACCCTACCTACCCTACCTACCCTACCTACCCTACCTACCCTACCTACCCTACCTACCCTACCTACCCTACCTACCCTACCTACCCTACCTACCCTACCTACCCTACCTACCCTACCTACCCTACCTACCCTACCTACCTTACCCTACCCTACCCTACCTACCCTACCTACCCTACCTACCCTACCCTACCCTACCTACCCTACCCTACCTACCCTACCCTACTTACCCTACCCTACCCTACCTACACTATCCTACCTACCCTACCCTACCTACCCTACCCTACCTACCCTACCCTACCTACCCTACCCTACCTACCCTACCCTACCTACCCTACGCTACCTACCCTACCCTACTTACCCTATAAACCTCACGGAGCCCGAGACCTTTCCAACGAATGCAAAACCGTGGAAATCGGTTTGTGCGTTCTGGAGTTATAGCGTCAGGAAGGAAAACCCGACTTATTTTTATATAGTAGATTTCATTCATCGATCATCATTCATGCATTCTCGTCACTACGCAAATCCTTCTCAACATTCTCATCTCTGCTACATGCAATCTCGTTTCATCCATCTTTTTCACAGCCCAACATTCTAATCCATACAGTACGACAGGTCTAATCACGGACTTGCAAAAAACAGGATTAATTTCACTGTATTATCTTCATTATAATATGAATTCAATTTACACTTCAGTCTAAGTTACACGTGGCCGGCTATGCTAACACCAATAATTTAAAAAGTGGAAATAATTGAATTATACGGTATTTCGTTCACTACAAAATAAATTTAATTAATTTTATAGCGTCAACAACACGTGGTAATTATGCTGTTAAAATGTAGCTTATATGACACGTTCGTAGATTTACCATAGCAGCGCCATCTATTGATACTTACTCAACCCAGTCGAAAGGTATCGACATCTGTTAGAATCATTTGGAGTTAACAGATAATTGTGACTGTCAAATAATAACAGACAAATAATTAGCAATAAATTAAAATTGCGACTATAATTTGAGATTTAAACTATCCTATCTCTCAAGTTGGATCGAACTGCACATGGTGTGCGAATTTTATTATAATCGGTTAAGTGGTTTAGGAGTCCATTGAGGACAAACATTGTGACACGAGATTTATATATATTAAGATATATGTATGAGTATTTTAGTGAGAAGTTAATTTGATAAGAATTTCCAGTACTCAGAATGAGGAATGAGAGGTTCGGTCATTACAATGCAATAGTTGATAACGACGAAACTTTAAATTGCAGTGATCCTGAATTTGAAGCTAAAATTGTCTAGAAAAATAATACACCAAAATTTTATAATTTTAAATTACGATGTTCCCAATCTAATTTACAAAGACTGAATTTACTTATGAATGAAAGTCAAAATGAATCGTTGTTAGTTTGTTTATTGCCATGAGATAATTTTAATACATTATCTCAGGTGATCTGATTTAAGTCAGTAAAAATTGCTACAGTGAGCCATGGTATGCTCGAATTGCAATGGAATAACATTGAGCAGTAGATTGCCCATTTATTTTTAAAACATTTGACACGTACCACTGAGAGATTCTTTATTAAAATGATAATGATTTAAAGTAGCACTATTGTCTTAGCAGGTATAAATATGCCTATTGAATTATATAAAAATGATTATTCTGTAACTTACTGTTGATTAGTTTTATCTTACCGCAATGAGGTTTGCCATCAGATTTCGCTGCTAGACCTTTGTTATGTGTCCGATATCTCACCAGCAGTTGATGAATGTGACTGAAATTGTAAGGTAGCTGGTAGATAATTTTGATTATGACTGAAGATGACCACGATGACTTGCAAGTAGCATTGTATATTTACTTAATTATAATTGTATGCAACATTTTATAAAAAATAATATTAATAAAAGTGACAGAAGTAGTCTTGAGACACTGCTGTGCAGCTCTTACGCAAATTTTAGAATGGGAGACCGTTCTCCACAGTTGTGGCAAATGCAAAATAACCTCGCAAAGAGGACATAGCTTCCTCTAGTGAATATATTGATCGTTATTTTCGAGAGTAGTAGTATTGGAATTGAAATTGACATTGTATTTTTACCTTCGCGCGTTTTTGTGTTAGTGAAATATGAAATGCAATTGACATTGTATTTTTACTTTCGTGCGTTTTTGTATTAGTGGAATATGAATTTAACTATACACACAACGGCAAAATTAGCGGAACAAAATAAAAATTACGTATTTTTTAAAGGAGTTTTAATTTAAAAAACTTATAGTAAGACATTTTTTCCTTGCTTAAAAATGCACCTTTTAAAATAAAAGTGAGATCGTATTTAGTTAAATTTTTGTGAGTAACATGACTTAATGGTAAAAATGGACATTGTTGATTTTTTAAGGTTACCAAGGAAAGTAAAAAAAAGTTAATTAAAATAATCATTTTTACAATAAAATTATATCACATTAAGTGTTTCCTCCACTTGCTCCTAATAAAGATTTCACCAGCGTAGACATCTTGAAAATGATGTTATTCATTGTCTCCTGTGGTATTCTTTAGCATTCCCTACAACGGCGCTTCGCAGTTCACCCACATTGACAGGTATAGGGAATATAAACTTTGTTTTTCTTTTTAGCAGGTCCCAGACGTGTTCTATCGGATGCATGCCTGGTGATCTCGCCGGTACCTCCGAAACTGCGATATTGACATTATTAAGATAGGCCGGAATTGCAAAAGTGGTATGGAATCGAACATCTTCCTAGATCAAAACGAAGTGACCACTGATAAAGGAACAAATGATACCACGTTTTATTCTTAAATAACACTTCTATAGCAATGTACAATAAGATTCCCTCCATGGATCATCAACAAGCCCGTATGAGCTCCCAAACATATCCTACCTGAATCCAATATTGTTCCTCTACCATATGCCGCTGTAGTTTAACAAATTGACAGAATATGATGTTCTTGTTCATGTTTACACATACATTGCCATCCTTCAATTCGATTTAAATTAATTCCATACTCATCACTGAACAATATTTTACTCCATTAGTCCGTGGACCAAAGTCGATATCCCCGAGCAAAATTATTCCGTTTCAAAGGTGGTGTACCACAATTATTAGACCTTCGGCGGGGACGAACGAACCAAAACCAGTTCTTTCAACATTCTTCGTGTCGTAAACTCACTTTCACTTGCATCTCGAACTTCCTCCAGCTCATTCCTGGCTTAAACGGCCTTTAAACGGGGGTTTTTGCGAAAGTGAAACTTAATAAAACGATTATTTCTGGTAAAAGTACGAGTTTTCTGCCTTGTACTGATACTCTCACAAAAGCATTAGTCACTCTGAATCATTGGAAACTGCAACAAATGGTGGAAAAAGTAAATGCTGAATTAAGCATAGCACTCTGGAGGTCTGATCATTTCTTCTCATCTCAAGTGGTCTGGTCCTATCAGTTTGGATAAAGTTGGGCACAATGATGTCCTTAACTTCAAAAAGATCTAGACATAAAAAAATAATCAAATAACTCAATATGATAATGAAAACATTACGAAATTTTAAAACAATACCGTAAGTGGGAATAAGCAAAATTCTCTCCAAATGTTGTAAGTTCGAATAAAGTTAAAACAATCGTTTTAAAAGCGAAGTTTAATTATTTTATTAATTAGGAATAATTGGTTTTATTATAAAACAAAACCACCAAGCAATGGTAAAAAAAAATTGTTTCTTGTTCCGCTAATTTTGCCAGTGTATGTATTTTTAATTCAATTTAGATTTCACTAATACAAATGTCAAGACATTTGTATTAGTGAAATCTAAATTGAATTTGTTTTGGTAGAATCTGAATTGAATTTTGTAGGAAGATTAGTTTTTTATGATGAATATGCGCACCCAAGCACCCGCGCCACCCGCGCACCCCGTTGCGCGGTCGTCTGCGCCCTGCTCCGGGCAGGTAGTCCGGCTCGCACCACACTTGCAAGCGTCACAATTTTGCACTGTCTCGTCGTCATATTTGAATTAGTTAACTTTTAAGAATTTTCTGTGATTTTTATTGGTCTGAGTGATTATATTGTGTAAATTTTCTCTACAAAACTTTATTTCGTCTCATTCACCCTACAAACTGGCGCTCCAACGCGGCACGCGTACGTAACCGACGTGACGCGAACTCAATTACCATCTTTACAAAGTGACGGTTTTCTCAGTGGACGCCAAGGCTCAAGCGGAATCGAACCGTCAACTGGTTCAGAGCTTGCTGGCAACGTCGTAGCTTCACCGTCTCCATCGCCTGCACCAACGAAACAAGGAAACTTCGCGCGCTGTACGGCGAGATTTAGTGGATCATGTCACGACTCAGAGGCCTTCGAAGCATTCGTCGATTCTATCGAGATATACAAGGAGTGTACATCGATCAGCGACGAACATGCACTTCGCTGCCTACCCATGCTTCTAGAAGGGGAAGCAGCTGTGTGGTTTCGGGGTGTTAAATCATCAGTGTCGTCATGGAAAGACGCGCTGCAAAGATTACGCGCCATGTACGGTGTTTCCCGAGCACCGCACAAGCTATTCCGCGACATATTTGCCGCGGAACAAACAGAAGAACGCACAGAGGTCTTTGTTGCTCGCCTCCGCGCGCTTATCGCCAAGCTGCCATACATCGTGGAAAATGATATGGCAGTCGACATGATTTACGGGTTACTACATAGACGTATAAGGAAACGTTTAACTCGTGAATCCGTTAACAACCTAGACATGTTGGTTGAGAAGGCGCGAAACATAGAGGAGTCGCTGTCCAAAGTGTCGAACGAAGCGCGTGGTCACGCCGCTAGCGCGCATGCGCCACACACGCCGTCACCGCAGCCCCACTCTGCGCCGCAGGCTCGCGCCCCTTCGGCCCCCGCGACGTGTGCGCCGAGCGCGCCTTTGGACATGCCTACTGGGTCGTCGAGCGCTACGAGTACTACTCCACCCCCACCGACTGTGGTAAACAATAACAATACTTTCGAAAAAGGTAAACGACTATTTTGTGTTTATTGCCATAAAGTTGGACACACTCGCGACTCTTGCAAAAATATTAAAGAAAAGACCGATAAAAGTTCAGTGAAGTGTTATGGTTGTGCAGCTAACGGTGTAATACGAACTAATTGCCCTACATAGGCTTGTTGTAGTACATGTACTATTATGAAGCAATTCCTAGAGGTATTGATACTTGTTTTACAGGAGCAATCCTTGATTTGGAAGCGACCAGATTCACATGAACCTTACCGTTACAATCTACTGATCTAACGTAGATAACGGCTGCATACGCTGCATTAGAAGCATCACAAAACCCTTGTAGTTCCATGTGAACATTGTCTCTGCTTGCCCCCGTCCATCTCGGAAGTTGAAACTAGTGAGATGAACGAGATCCTTACGATATGACAGCCAATCTTTGAGTATGTCAATTGGTATCTCGTCATCCCATCCTATACCAGCAAGCCATATTCTCTGAATAATAATCTTGGTTGTTGTTATGACGGGTGCAATCCAACCAAGTGTATCAAATAATTTGGCCACATCAGAAATTACCTTACGTTTGGTCACAGGTATTTCAAGCGACGGAAGTTGGACAGTATATTGAAACTCATCGTTAGATCTGTACCAGGTTAATCCTAGAATTTTCATAACAGAATCTTATTTCAATTCTAGGTTTTCCTTGCTATCCTTACTGTCTGTATCAATTTCTTGCAATAACACATTGTTATTACAAGACCATTTATGAAGCTCAAATCCGCCACAATTAAGAAGGTATTTTAATTGATGTAAGATTTTAATACCTTCTTCAACGTTTTCGCAACCTGTAATGAGATCGTCGACGTAGAACTCCTTTAAAACCCTGTCTGCTACTAAAGGGTATTTATCACCTTCATCATGTGCATGCTGTTGCAGAGCTCGTACAGCTAAGTAAGGTGCTGAAGATTTACCAAATGTTACACGCAGTAACCTTAGATGTTGAAGTTCTGAGTTCACATCCTTACGCCACAACAGGCGTTGAAAATCAACATCTTCTTCAGATACCTTTACTTGTCTATACGTTTTTACTATGTGTGTAACAAGACATATAGTATAACAGCGCCAACGCATGATGATGTGCCTCAGTTCAGTTTGTAGCCTTGGACCAATCATCATGTCTCTTTTTAACGATGAACCATTGTTTAGAACACATGACGCGTCGAATACAACCCTCACCTTTGTTGTGGTTCTATCATTTTTGATGACTGCGTGGTGTGGCAGATAGATGGCATTATGATTATCTTTCTTTAATTTTGGAACCACCTCCATATGACCCAACGTCAAATACTCCTCAATAACATCAGAATATTTTATTGCAAATTCAGGATTCTTAAGAAAACGTTTCTCGAGCAAATAAAATCGTTTCCGAGCAAAATCGAAAGAGTTGCCAAATTTACACTCATTCTTTGACTTGAAAGGCAATCTTACCACATAGCGACCTGCTGAATCTCTTTTAACAGTTTCTGCAAAGAAGTCCTCACAGGCCTACTGCTCGTCCTCTGATAAAAACCTTTTGTCAGAAGGTTCCTCTAACTCCCAGAACTTCTTTAACAGATCGTCAGTCAAATGAGTGTGCATGTTCACAATTTTATTTCTTTGCGGAGAACCTTGCTTGATTTGTGAATGTATACAGCCAGAGAGAATCCATCCAAGTCTGGTATTCCGAGCCACAGGCAACCCAGGTGAACCCTTGATAACACCATCCATTATAATCTGGCAATATACTTCTGCTCCTAGTAAAATATCAATTTTATTCGGAGTATTAAATGAAGGATCAGCTAGCTTTAGATCCGACATTTGAGGTTGCAACGCTGTCAAAACAATCTTCCTCTCAGGAAGAAGTGATGTGATGTTCCTTAGAACATGAGCCTTCACAACAACTATAAAGTTGAGATCGTGGCGTTACTGAATCCTTATGTTTACAAAACATTTAGAGTGCAATGTTACACTCTGGTCACAGCCAAGACCTGAAATAAAGCTCTTGTCTGTAATCTTCTTCAGACCAAGCATTTGTACCGAGGATTCGGTAATAAACGATGCTTGAGATCCTTGGTCTAAGAGAGATCTTAAAACGAAAGTGCCTGTTCTAGCTTCTACCTGTATTAAGGCATTGGCCAATAGCACTTGGCTGTTAACACTGGAGAAACAAGACACAACGTTAATTGGATTCTCGGTCTGTGGAGTTGATGGTGGAGATTGATCCGTACCATCATCCTCTTGACCACGTGAGTTGTGACCTTTGGGGATTGATATCTGATGAAGAAGAGAGTGATGCCTCTTCCTACAAATACGACAATTGGTTGACTGACGACTTAAAAATACCGAATGATTTAAACCGAAACAGTTAAAACACATCTTATTGGTTTGGATAAACTTACGAAGTGTTTCAACGTTTTCCCTTGCAAACTTTTTGCAATTCATCAATTTATGGTCTTCATCACAAAACTCACATTTTAAATTTGAAGTGACATGAATAACCTTAGTTGCGCGAGTACTATTATTGGACTTGTTATCCTTATTATCAAAAAACTCAAGAGATCTGAATTGTTGCTCTAAGAATTCTTGCAAGTAACTTATCTTGGGTAATTCGTCATTAAACTTACAGATTTGAACTTCCCATAACTTTCTAGATTCAGTATCAAGTTTCAAACTCACAATGTAAATTACAATAATATCCCAAGAAGAAATATCAATATCTACATTTTTGAGGGCATTTAAACATTCATTTGTGGTATCAAGTAATTCTTTAATGGCATTGGATGATCTGACTGTATATTCTTTTTATTCATGAAACGTTTTAAAATACAAATAGCAAGGTGTAATTTATTATTATTTTATTCATATATTTTATTTATTTATTTATTTTATTTTAAAGAAGGCTTACAGACTAACAAACCAGTGACATAAAGAATGTAATATTACAAAAAATTGCTAATAACAAGCCTCCACATATAGTTAATGAAAAAAAAAAGTCGATAAAAAGAAAGTACATACAAGTTAATATAATTAGTGTAGTAGACAAGTTAACCATCCTTGAAAAATGACTGTGCCAATAGCCGTCTCAATGTCACCACACTGGTACAAAACAAGTCGACATTAAGGTCCACAGGTAGCTTATTGAAACAAAGTGCACTTCTTATCGAAAAAGCATTCCGTCTATAATTAGTCATTGCGATAGGCAAACTCAATATTGGCCGCTGTCGTAATCCCATCAGGTTCGTGCGCAATGACAGATTAGCAACGAGTGCAGGACAGTCAATGTGGCCATTTGCTATACCCAAAAGTAGACTCATGTCCCCAATATAACGTCTCATCTCCAGAGGAAGGAAGTGGTACCGTTTGCAGTGGTGCTCGTAGTCAACTGAGTATTGCTGAGCCCTATAATCCAGATAACGTAGGAATTTTTTGGACACCTTCAATACGTGACTTATAGGTCTCATACTGCGGGTTCCAAACCTGAGACGCGTATTCTAAATGGCTGCGCACGAAAGAACAATACAAGATCTTAACAGGTTTGAGAGATCGGAAACTTGCCGTGGTGCGTAATATAAATCCCAGAGCTTTGGAAGCCTTTGCAACTATGCTATTTACATGTTGATCAAACAGAAGCTTGCTGTCTATGATTACTCCTAAATCTCTTATGCTATTTAACCTGCCAATGAGCTGACCGTTCAAGGTGTAATTAAAGTTAATCAGAGAAGTACAACGTGAGAATGTAAGGAGGAAGCATTTAGAGACATTTAATTGGAGTTTGTTACGGATGCAATATGTTTCATACCGATGCAGGTCGTCTTGCAATTGACATGCATCAGATATATCTTGCACAATTTTATGAATCTTCATGTCATCAGCATAAAATAAAATATACGAATGACGAAAGCATTGTTTGATATCTGCAATGAACAATATAAATAACAGAGGACCCAAAATGGACCCTTGAGGTACGCCTGAAGGGACAGAACTCCAACCAGAGGTGTAGCCCTGAAGCACGACAGCCTGTATTCTGTTCTCTATATAGGAGGAGAACCACCGGTACAGGTCACCGTGTATTCCGGCGAGAAGCAGCTTCTTCAGCAGCATACAATGATCAATACGGTCAAAACACTTACTATAGTCGGTATAAATCACGTCAACCTGTCGCTGTGCCATGCCGTGCGTAATGAACTCTTGTGACAGAAGTAAGTTAGACGTGGTCGAGCGGTTCCTAACAAAACCGTGCTGTTCTTCACCAAGAATTGACCTGAAGGCCGCGTAGGCATCGGTATAAACTATGCGTTCAAAATTTTTAGAAAAAAGGCAATTTTTTTAAATGGGCCGATAGTTTTCAATATTAGCCTTATCGCCCTTTTTAAAGACGGGAGTGACGAAAGCAGACTTCCAAATCTTTGGAACTTTGTCCTCGGAAAGAGAGCGCTTGAATAGGATATAAATGGGTTCAACAAGACTTTCAGCACAAGCAACTATGAACACAGGGGGTATCAGGTCAGGTCCACCTGATTTACTGAGGTCTAAAGATTTCAGCAGCTTCAGTATACGCGAGCGGTTTATATCAACTGTGCTGACAGACATTTCAGTATTACTACATTGCTCATTAGAAGAACGCTCATCTTCAGCTGTTGATTCAGGTTCTGAAAAGGTGGACTGGAAATAGGTAGCAAAGAGGTTGCTAATATCCTGTCCTGTATTCACAGAGGTCTCACGGTAGAACATCTCATTAGGAAACGAGCTAACCCTTAACGAACGCTTACTTTTAACGAACGTCCAGAAAGATTTAGGATTTTTTACAATAGAAGCCTCAATATTTGCCATATAATTGTCATAACATGTTTTTTCCAGCTCAAAAACTCTGGTACACAGTAATGAAAACGAGTGATAATCAGACAAGTTACTATAATGTTTTTCTCTAATAATTTTAATGAGTGCTGGAGTATACCAAAGAGGATAAGAGGACTGTTTTACCGATTTTAAAGGTATGTGTCTGTCCCTAAGCTCATATAGTTTACCATAAAAAATGGTGACAGCATCTTCCAAGCTCGTTGACTGTAACAACTGAGGCCAGTTAATTAGATCAAGTTCAAATTTAATAGCATCATAATTGCCCTTCGCGAAGATATAACGTTGCTTAGGTTTGTCGACAAGTTTTTGTATTTCAATAAATTTAGTCTGAATAATTAAAGGCTTGTGATGAACATCAATAGGCAGAGCAAGTGGGTCCGTACATCCCGAGACAGTCACAATGTCGTTACAGAATACAAGATCAAGTAATCTACAGTTAATGTTCCGCTCACCATTATACTGTGACAAGTTGAACGTTTGTATTGCATCGATGAAATGAATCACATGCTGAGAGGAAACATTTTGCGGGATTAACTCACCATTGGCAACTATGTCACCATTACACCACTCGACGTCGTTACCGAAATTAAAATCACCCATAAACTTATCAAGTGGATGAGTCACAATTAAGTTGTTGAGATTATCTGTGAAATTACGCAATTGAATACTATGAGAATTACCTAGATTCTCCTTACACAGGTAAAGTGCACATATTTGCAAATTGTAACTAACCTGTGGTTTAGACCTTTTAAGGATTAAAGATAGCCAAATATCCTCCGCAGAACTACGCCAATCCCACCTCTCAACCACTGTAAGATCATGCTTCACCGCTATCAGTACACCACCGCCACGCAACTGACCGGTCCGTGAGTAGTCACGATCGCGTGTCCAAACGAGGTAACGTCCATCAAATAATTCACTGTTGTTAAAATTATCATCTAACCACGTCTCCGTAAATATAATAATATCGTAGGAACTGAGACATACTCCGCGAAACACAGTATTCGTTTTCGTACGCAGACCACGCACGTTCTGGTAGTAGATTTTAAGCGTAGACATAATTACATATAACTATAATCAAATAACTTAAGAATAGATAGAAAATTGACAGAAATAAATTAAATAATACACATACAAAAAAGTTCCGGTCATTTTCAGAGCTTGTATAATGCTTAATGCGGGTGGTGGTCAAATAAAGTAATAGACACAGCAATACACAATGAGCACTAGAAATAACATTATAAAAACAGCTATTATAAAAGGAAACAAAAGGCACCGACCAGTAAAGAGATAAGAGCACTTTGGAGTAAATCGTGACAACTCGGGACGATCCATAAAGGAAAATGTACCCTATTACATGACTAAAAAGGTTTAAATTATCATAACAAAAAGTGACTTTGCAACAATAATATTGAACAGACTTACTTGGGCACATCGTGTAACGACTCAAAACCAATAGGAAAACGCAACTAGCACACATAAGACTGAGAATCTCAAAGAACATTGTTTCGCACCTAAAAAACACAGACCCATACTGAACGGTAAGGTTCGTGCTGCTAGCTATTTCGGGTGCTAAATGATAAGTCTGAGCTAAGATTCAGAGTACGTTTATTCCGAAACTTCACGCTAATTAATGCTAATGATGGTAATGAGTGCTACAAGTATGCCGGTCGATCGCGCACTGGCTCGCGTAGCTCACGCTTTCCGCTGGTGCGGCCGCGCGACCTACTTGAGTCAAAACTGCTGATGATGATGTGTTCGATGAGTATCGAACATGCTCCCGAGTGGAGGAAATGGGAAAGATGAGATGAGATGATTACACAATTAAGAGGGTTAGTAACACATAGGTGAACCAGTATTTGTTTATGCTAAATGAAGGTTAATACAATGCTGAATGTTCTTATCCTAAGTGATAGTTAATCTCTATCTAGATCTACCGTAAAGACCGATTGTCTTTTACTGATAGGTGACGTTGATTTGTCTCTTTTGTACCGTAAACTGGACCACCGTTTGGTCCCACAAACACTGGGCCCTTGCTCGGGCACGGGTGATTTACGCGCACTAGCACTAACACTCACACTGCTGGTAGGCGCCGCCCGCGGCGCGGCAGGTTCGCTTGGAGCCTGCGGGTCACGCGCGGGCGCGGGTGAGGCTTGCTTGCCTCGCCACCACAGGAACACCAGGAACGCTACGACGGCGACGACTGCTGCTAGCAATACGTATGATATGGCATAGTGATGTATATCATGCGTAGTTAATGTTCCTTCTTCTAAAGCTGCTTTCTTCATAGCGGCTATCTGATTGCCGAGACTTGTTAGTGTGTTGTTGATCTGTGCATCTTCTGTTGTTGTTTCGAGAAGCGGTAGCGTAATATTGACCAAATGATAGTGCTGTATTGGAGCTATGTTCGCTAATAATAGGTCAGGTTTTAAAGTCAGCTTGTTTTCCTGCTGATATGAATAAAGTGTTATGTCACGGCCCTTAGCTATGCATTCTTTATCGAGTTGAATGAGCCCGGCCCTGCTGACACGGCGCGTTCGGGTTTCATTGTCACATATGATTGTAAATGAATAGGTATCGCATGCGAAATACAAATAAGACGATAGGTCGTGTAATTGTAACCACATATTCTTGCAGGTTTCTTTCTTAGACTGGCAGATACCTATTTGTTCGGTTTGACAGAACTTTTCTTCTAGACCCAGTCGCTTGACTGGACCTCGTAGCTGACAGATATAACTTTCCTCCTGATAGGTGCAGGTTTGAAGATCGTCGTTCTTGACTTCGATATAGGAGTCCCTCATCAGATTAGTTGCTATGTAATCTGTGAGGGGAATAATGCTGATCATGTCCTTTCCCACCTGGAGAGGAACAGGTATTAAGCGGTACAGTTGGAAACT
Organism: Orthosia cruda; assembly: GCA_964057195.1. NCBI lineage: Eukaryota > Metazoa > Arthropoda > Insecta > Lepidoptera > Noctuidae > Orthosia > Orthosia cruda. The sequence continues at coordinate 25,541,383 of OZ059841.1, forward strand.
GTCTCTGCTAATGAGTGGCACGGAGATCTCAAACATGAAGTACTCTTTACTCATTCTCGCCTTGATCTTTAGGTGTTTGTAGATTTCATATAAATCGGCCTGGATGTTGTTGATAGGCAAAGTAAGTTCTTTTGATATTTGACCGGTAATGATTTGAAGTTCGTTGCTGAGCTGCTCTGGAGTAAGTAGATGCATGTTAATTTTACTATGATAAATATCCGCTAAGGTGTCGATTAATGTATCTTGGACACGCTTTAAGTTGTGTATCATGTTTGTCGTAGCCATGGCTGCGAGAGTGAATTCTTGTAACATTGATGTACTTTTACCTTGCAATTGTATCTGCTTAGTCGCTTGATCTAAGAGGTTTAGATGTCTATTTATGAGCTTATACTGAGTATCAATAGTCTTCTCAGTTCGTTTCAGAATATTATACTCAGCTTCTACCACTGATGTTTGGTTTTTCCAAAGCTGTAATAGGTGCTTTTCGTTGCTATTTATAATTTCCTATAGGCTGATCCGGACTTTGTCGCCATACGATTTGTTGTAGGCTTTGGTCCTGCTCATCGACTAAAATCATACGGAAGCATTTCTCAATATCAGCTGTGAATGCGAAACGATATTGCCTCCACTTCAGGATAAGCTCTAACAGGTCTAACTGGAGGTTTGGGCCCCTGTACATTAGATCGTTTAGGCTGTGGCCTAAGGTAGTTTTAGACGACGCGTTGAATACTACGCGCAACTTTGTTGTGCTAGATTCTGCTCTCAGTACCGCATGATGAGGAAGGAAACATTCTATTTCCGTCTTCTGTTTGCTGTTAGAAGTCGCTAACTTCATGTGTTGCAGCTGCTCATATTCGCGGATAAATTGCTTGTATTGCTTCGCTAGGTCTTCATTCTTGCTAAACTTACGTTCTACATTTTTAAATTGTGCTATCGCTATCTCTTTCGAAGATCCTAGCTTCTCTTCTAATTCTGGTTTCATGGGCAACCTAACTACATAACGACCGTTTTCTAGACGTTTCGTCGTAGTTTCATAAAAATCTAGGCATTCCTGATCTTCTACGGACATAGAATTCTGTTCTTGAATGTCTTCAATTGTCCAGAATTGTTGAATGTCTTCAACGTTATGCAAGATCACGTTGCATTGGAATGAGGTGCTTGTATTGCCACCGCACAGCAACCATCCTAAATGAGTTTGCTGTGCTAGCGGTTCCGAGGACGTTTGTCCGCGAATTAATCCTTCTAAAAGGATGTTGGCGTAGATTTCTGCTCCACCGGACGACTGATGTTATAATCTGGATCTGCTAAACAAAGATGTGCTGTATGTTGCCAATATGGCTTAGCGAACGTTTCGTTTGGCAGATTTTTTATTAAGTTGTTCACTATGACAACATCAGTAGAAAACTTAAAATCGGTGTAAGTCGATTGACAAGCGATCGTTAGTTTTCCTTTGCAGTTGTTTTCACGTTCACCTACTCCGAAGATAACCCCTTTACAAGATTTTCGCTTTAATCCTAGCTGCTGTGCTGCTTTCTCGCTGATCACGGAAATTTGTGAGCCCTGATCGATCAGTGCTCGCATGACGTGCTGGGTCCTGTCGGCTGCTGTGACTTTCACCAGCGCTGTGGCTAGCAAAATCTCCGATGTTACTTGCTGAGAAGCGTAGATGCTTTTGTTGTTTTCGCATTTTTGTTTCGCAATCTCGGTCAAGTTGTTAGACTTTGATTGTGTTGCGAAATAGTCATGCAAAGTCGTATGATGTTCGTCATTGCACTTATGACATCTTTTTGTCGAGTAGCATTTTGCGCCATTATGATCGTAAACACAATTTACGCAATAATTTAATTGGCTAATTGTTTTTATTTTCTGCTCATCTGGTAATTCTGTAAATTTTTTGCAGCTTATTAAATTATGTTTTGCCGAACAATGAGGGCATTTATTTACTGACTCAGACACATGCATTGATTTCGCCATTTCCATTTTCTTGCTATTTTTAGATTCATTGCCCAATTTAAAATTATTTTTGCGATTAAAATTGGATGAACCATTGGATGAGTGAGATGAAACTGCCTTGGTTGTCCCATCTTGACGTCGCCGAGATGACTCTAGGGCAGTGAACTTGTTCTCTAAGTAGTCCAAAAAGTCCCGAAGTACCGGAAGCTCTCGCGAATTCTTCAACGACTCTATATACTCGGAATAAGACTCACTATCCAATTTTTGTGCTAGTATATATACAAGAAGAGGATCCCATGTCGTAATATCTACGCCTAGATTTTTTATGGCGTGGAGGCTCTCTAAGGTGACATCATGAAGTCGTTTGATGGCTGTGTACGACTGCTGCGGTATATTGGCAAGATTGTAAAATGAATTTACGTGGGACATAAATATCTGCTTTTTGTTGTTAAACCTGTGAGTTAAAATTTCCCAACAGGTGTTATAGTTGTCCGCGCTAATCGGGAGATGCTGGATCAAGCGCTCCGCTTCTCCTTTTACCTTGCTCTTCAGGAATTGCATCTTTTGTGCCTTTGATAGAGAAGGATTGTTGTGGATTGCTTCATCGAAAAGATCTTTGAAGGATACCCACTGCTGATAGTTACCTGAGAACACAGGAATTTCCATCTTCGGTGTGGACTTGTCACGGTACGATGTTGCCCACATCTTAGAGCTGATAGCCTTTCTCAAGCCGTTATACGTACGTTCATGTTTAATGTAGCTTAATTCGTACGCCTCGTCGTCTTCTAACTCCATCATTAGTTCCCAATGGCTGTTGTCCACGGCTGTCCATCGAGTTTGTAATAATCGCAAGGCGTCTTCAAACTCCCATTTATCGGACATGGTTTCGACATCTATGCTTTCTACGGTTCTTGCGAATGCTTTGAAATTGATATGTTGCTTGCGCATCATATTATCTAGTTTGCTATAAATACCTTTAGACACCTCGGCACGAGCGCGCGCCGGGCTGGCGGATGCTGAGGATGGCTCGTGGTCCTGGTGCTGTAAGTGTTTGCCCCCGGCAGGACCTGCTGTTGCTGCTACTTGCTGATTAGAAGGGTTGTCTTCTAGATCAGAGAATCCTGGCGGCTTTGCTTGGTGACATAACGCGTCATAATATTCGGATATGGCGTCTTTTGCTGTTTTATAAGACTCCATTGTCCGCTCGAACTCCGAATTTACGAAGTACTTATGACCTCTCTTTTCAAGCGGCACAAGTTTTTCGTTGTTTAGCTGATACTCTCTCCAATACGACTCTAAAAGATCTAGTCTCTTTTTACAGTAGTCGATGGTCTTACGCTGTTTGCTATCCTTATTGAAATTAATAAGGACCTTGGCAATGCTCTCTGCTAATTCAGTTTGTTGGAAGTATAAAGTCTCCATTGTGCTGCTGTTAGACTTAAGCGAGACAGAATATACGGAACGCTCTTACTTGAAAGCCGCCTTGTCCTACGGCTATTGCTGCTATGCTGCTGGCTCGCTGTTGTCGCTGCGCGGGTAGCTCCCACGGTGGTTGTGAATCCCTATGAACTCACGCCTAATCTAGTTCGCGGCAACCCACAGGTTGCTGGTACGGTACAAGCACTTCGCGTTACGACTTGTCGCGGTCGCGGAGTCCTTGACGGTTTCGAAGGACCAATATGAACGGTAAGGTTCGTGCTGCTAGCTATTTCGGGTGCTAAATGATAAGTCTGAGCTAAGATTCAGAGTACGTTTATTCCGAAACTTCACGCTAATTAATGCTAATGATGGTAATGAGTGCTACAAGTATGCCGGTCGATCGCGCACTGGCTCGCGTAGCTCACGCTTTCCGCTGGTGCGGCCGCGCGACCTACTTGAGTCAAAACTGCTGATGATGATGTGTTCGATGAGTATCGAACACATACAAACATAGTATTCTAATAGCGTTTGTTATGCGTATTAATCGTGAGTAGTTTAAATAATTTTCTGCAGATCTTTCTCCGATTTGACAACCAGCGTTGGCGACGTATCGTTTTTTCTTACGTGTATCTTCGCATGTTTGATCCAGACGTATTGGAAACTCATTTCAGCTGAGGTTTTCTTAGTTTTAGACAACAACATTTTGTTTTTTATAGTAAGATGATCATATAAGAATATTTTATGGTTGCCACTCAGTCCAATTTTATCTGGTGTCAGGGGTGAGGTCTTTAGTTCGTGCCTAGCAGCTGCTATGAAATCCTCCTTTACGTAACGTTGGCAGAAACAGACTATGATGGGTTTTATACGGTCTTTCTCGCTTGTGGGTACACGTGTGATGAAGTTAATTTGATTTTTAGTGACAGGGTAATGTACTTTAGCGCTGATTTTGGCTATTATTTCAAATAAGTTCTCGTTACCCATCTGGGGCACACCCTTAACTTCAATATTATTCATACGTGACCACTGATCTTTATTATTATTTTCTTCTTCTAACTTATCCAAACGGGCTTGCAGTTGTTCGACTTGGTTTTGGACTTTCTCAACCTTCACAATACGTAGCTCCATATCGTTCAGCTTTCCCGAGACTTCTTTCATAACCTCGCTGTACTGGTTGGACAAGGTTGTTTTGAACTCGGCAAATTCATTCCTCAATGCGACGATTTCTTCTTTCATATTCTCCAGTGCGGCAAATTTCAATGACAACGCTCGAATTTCCTGTAGGACAACCGACTCAGGTTCAAGCACGGGGTGGGCGATACTGGCAGGACAGGTTGCAGGGTATTGCCTGCCATTCTGCATTTACTGCAACGCCACATTAGCTTACGATCCCCTAGCTTTCGGTAGCCGGTTTCAGTGACGCCCCCACACTGGAAATGCATCATGAGGTTACATGATTTGCAGTGTGCACCATCGGTCAACGTGTCACTGCAGACACCGCACTTGTTTGTATCCATTATAGATGGTATAATAATTTCCAAATAACAAGCAGAGAGAGTACCGCGAAACTTTGAGAAACAGTGGAATTATTTTTAAAATCGACAATAATTTAAACCAAACAGCCGTATGTAACCGAGCGAGGTCAACGGCGGACTGTTTATATTATTATTATAGCGATGTTCTAATCCCTATAATAATAAATAATCCTGTTAAGATCCCAACTGACTTTGTAATTATTGTCCGTGATAGGAATATGCCGTAAAAGTTGCTCGGCCTCACCTGTTAAATAGCCTTTGAGATAGTGAAGCCGTTGAACGTTGTCCAATGCTTTGTTGCTATGTATTAACGATATGAATAAATCACGAAAACATGTCCATTCGGTGTATTTGCCGCTAAAAGTAGGAATGAAAATCTTGGGTAATCTAACACTAAAGGATTGACCGACGAGAGAACTAGACAATGCTGACTTACTTAACAGTCATTTTTCTACTTCGCCCGTATTGGATGGGGCCACCAAAGCTACTACGCTTAGTTATCTTTCTAATCTTCCGATACCTGATTATTCCCCTTTTGTCATAAGTCAATTCACTGCTTGTGATGTTAAAAAGACTATTGTTTCGATTAAATCCAACGCTGTTGGTAGTGACTGTGTCAGCCGTAAGATGATCATCCTCATCCTTGATAACATTCTTGTCATTCTTTACATCCTCAACTTCTCTATTTCCAGTGGTGTCTTCCCACAAGCCTGGAAAGATGCCCAAATTATTCCTTTACCCAAGAAATCACATCCTGCATCATTCTCTGACTATCGTCCCATTTCTATTCTTCCTTTCCTATCCAAAGTCCATGAAAAGCTTCTTCATCATCAGCTTAACACATTCCTTTCCAAGCACAATCTTTTAAATCCTTTCCAATCTGGTTTTCGACGTGGCCACAGTACTACCTCAGCACTTGTGCACATTACAGATGATATCAGGTCAGGCATGGATATGGGGAAGTTAACAGTACTTGCTCTGCTTGACTTTAGCAATGCCTTCAATACTGTTGACTTCGACATTTTGCTTGGCGTCCTATGCTCTTTTAACATATCTCCTCCGGTAATTGACTGGTTTCATAGTTACCTGTTTGGCCGTCGGCAGCGCATTTGCACTGATGAATCTTTCTCCTCTTGGTGTCATACCTCTGCCGGTGTGCCGCAGGGTGGCGTTTTATCTCCTCTTCTCTTCGCACTCTTTATTAATGCTATCACTCAACGACTTTCTTCTTTCTACCACCTATATGCTGATGATATCCAAATTTATACCCAAGCCTCTCTCGGAGAGTTATCAAATGTCATTGAGACAATTAATACAGACCTGGCTCCAATAGGTGACTGGAGCACTGATTTCGGGTTGAAGATCAATCCAACGAAGACTCAGTTAACGGTTGTTGGTAGTTCCCGGACTGTCTCTAGGATCGATTGGTCGATATTTCCCCAGTTTTCTTTCAATAATACTATTATTCCTATAAATCATATTGTGAAGAATTTGGGGATTTATATCGACAGCACCCTTTCCTGGACCAAACAACTGCAGGAAGTCAGTCGAAAACTGTCTGCGTCTGCGGGTTCCCTGAGACGTCTTCGTAATTTTCTTCCCATCACCACTAAAATTGCGATAGCACAATCTCTTTTTCTAGCTATTCTAGACTATGCTGACGCCAGCTATCTTGATCTCACCCAAGACCAATTGGACAAGCTTGAGCGACTTCAAAATCTCTGTATCAGGTTCATATTTGGCTTGCGCAAGTATGATCACGTTTCCGAATTTCGCACTAAGCTCAAATGGCTTCCTATTCGCCTTCGCCGGAATGCCCACATACTTTATTTGCTTTATAATGTGCTATTTAATCCTTTTACTCCTTTTTATCTCAAAGAACGATTTCAGTTCCTCTGTGACACCCATTCTAGGTCCTTGAGATCATCGGAAAATCTAAAATTAAGTATTCGTATGCATTCCACTTCCTTCTTTGAAAAATCTTTCACGATTCAAGCAGCTCGGTTGTGGAATGTATTACCTATTGAAGTGAGACGTGCTCAAACGCTGCCAACGTTAAAGAAAATGGTGAAGGAGCATTACCTTTCACTATAATTTTTATTCTTCTCCTTTCTCTGTTATATATTTGATATGTATTAGTATATTAAGTAATATTGTATGTATGTATTGTATGTTATTAAGTCTAAGTAATATTATTTTTGATATTTTGTACACTGACAACCCTAAATTCTTCTTCTATCATTTAGTCCATCCAAAGGTTGTCTGTAAGAGATTGCCTAGTGCGATAAGATTGCCCATTGTACACTTGTATATTTGAACGTTTGTCCTCAAACAATAAAGTATATAAAGTATATAATAAATAAATGCAACAGTATTAGAATCGATCTTAAACTTAAGCAAACAATCCTTTATTTCCGTTTTATATTCCGTGTATAGTTCTTCAGTTACGTCATATGCATCAGTTGTGTAATAAGTAGAATTATCCAATTCCTTGTGATTAAATTCCGAAACGATGACTCTATGTGTTTCGCGGTATGAAGTGCAATAATTTTCCAGTGTTTCAAGACGAGTTTCCAAATAGGATTGTGTTAACCTTTCCTTTGGAGATTTCTTAAAATTGGCTTTTTGTATCTTTGATTTTACATCTTCTTGAAATGCAAAATACTTATCCATTTTTATATGAATGTATAGTTCAATTTCCAATTAACTTGAATCACCAATCTCAAAAAAATTGCAAGTCGATGAACTTTTTCCTCAAAATTCTCAAGAAGGTTCTAATTTGCTTGAATTTTAGATAATATCGCAAAGTACGAGACAAGAGTACAAGAGTACTCACAGTTTCACTTCTTCATACTTTACTGTAATCGGTTCCAAACTATCCGCTCCTTCCGATACCGTTCCAGTACTGGATATGTTGCTGCGTGGTTCAACTTCAATCAAACAACTTATCGTCCATCCAGCTCGAGGAACCATGTACAAATTCCCAAAAAGTTTGAGGAGCCTTCACGGTAGTTTACGGTTTGCACCAAGAAAACGCCGCGCTCAGAACGAGAAACATTTATTTTTGATATACACAAGGGGGGTCATGAAATCCCTGAAAATCTTAACACCGCGATGTAGCGGAGAGCCCAAAATGTACAGCGCCATCTATTGGTTTGAAGCTAATTTAATTACAAAAGTGACATTTCTTGATGTTAGAATCTTAACAAGGATATTGTCCCGCAATATACGTGATGCCACTTTCACAACTATATTTTTGGGCTTGTTGCTTTGATGGTGTGCGTGTGGGACGCGGTGAATAGAAACAATGTCACTCTGCTGTACATTGCACTTTAAAGCGGCCAAAATATTACGCATCAAAGATGGAAGATTTTCATTACGCCTTTCCGGAACATTGCATACCTCAATGTTGCAATTTCGAGCATTCTGCTCCAAATTGTCGATCTTCGCCACGAGTTCCACAACTATAGGCTTTTTAATGTACGGTCTCCTGAATACGTTTGCCAAGATTATCGACTTACTTGCTGAGATCATAGTGCTCACCAGAAAAAAAAGTTCACCGAGTCCCTAAGAGAACCGATGTTTTCCGTCACAACTTTATATTTAAAATCCAACTCTGAGACTCTCTGTCGTATAAGTGCTTGTTCAGAGCGAACGGAACTAATATCACTTCTAATTTCCGACGTTACTTGAGTGAGTGTAGCAAGTTCATTCTTTACTGACACCACATTCTCAGATATTCTATTCATGCTTATTTCCATGCCCCGTCGCCACTCATGTATAGAATTCTTAAAATACCTAAACTCCGTGAACAGGTCAATAATAGCCGTGCTACAATCACAATCCGGCTTTTTGCGCGTCGTTCGACGCTCGTTTTGTTCGTCGCTCATTTCCGGAACAGATGCCATATATTATCTTACCAGTATCAAATTGAACTTTTTCTTGTCAGGAGATGGACGGTTAGCAATCTTTGTTCAAATTATGTATATATATATTCAATTTGAAAACAGAAAAAGAATTGCCAGATCCGAACCGGCAACTCGCCGAGCAGCCGCAGTGATTCAAAAAGCGACCGCGATACCACTCGACCACGGTGACTTAACGTAATTTGTCGAATTTCGGAACCGTTTCTTAATTTTTATTTTCCAATGACTTGCAATATGTACGCCACTAATTAGTTTCTTTGTCCTCAAAATCACTTAGTCACTTTGAACACTTAAAAACTTTGAATTTTAAACGGTTTTATACTGTTTTTAGGTGAAAATTAATATAAAACGATAGTATTTTTGCAAAAAAATGTGCACGTTAGGGTTCCACTAGAGTCACTGTATATAACACAACAAAGATTTGCCGTATTTAGTAATTATAAGTAATTATTTTACGGACAGACTTAAACACACTGTACTGACAGCAACAGTCGCACGTATTAAGCAAAATTCGTACGTCGTATCAGACCGAAACACAGACGAAAAGAAAGTTGAAAATTAAGGTAAATTTTGGTACTTACAAGTTTTCGCGAAAATCTAAATTTCCCAAATCTTTTTATCGTGTTGACTCATGACCTTTATTTGTATACCCTGTACTACCACACGTTAGCAACTCAACCATTACAGCACACTTAAAACTTAGCCACCAATAAAAATGATGCCAATTTTATTATGGGTAGGTACGGAACCCTCGGTGCATGAGTTCGACTCGCATTTGACCGGTTTTTTATATATAGCACATACATGAACATATTGATAGACTCATGATAGCACAAGTTTAAGTCTTAGTGGTTTTTGGTTGCTATTTAATACGAATAATCCTGCACTCTTTTTATAACTGAATAGCGGTCGCCTCGCGGTTTCATCCGCGTAGTTCCCGTTCCCGTGGGAATAGAGGGATAAAATGTAGCCTATGTCACCCGGGGACAGAGTAGCTTCCCCACGGTGAAAGATTTTGTAAATACTGTTTGCAACTATCAGTTATTTAGTTAGTGCTGAAGTATTTACGACGTTTTGTAGTCTAAAGTCAAACTGGATTCCATTGCCAAGTAAATTCCGCTACCCGACCATAGATGGCGGTATTCTCAGTGGTTGCAATTATAAACTTTATTGCGTTTGATGTAAGGTTGACATTCGTGTCATAAGTCGATATCTATTGCTACTCGACCATGGAAGTGACATTACATTATCGATATCGATAGATACCCGATTTCTTAATTCAATAAAAATAAACTTTGTTTGGAGTTCAGTAAAACTGTAGGATGAATGGCGTAGTATTATTTAAACATAAAATATTGTATGTATAAAAATCTATTACTGTTCGTTAGTCTCGCTAAAACTCAAAAACGGCTTAATAAATCAACTTCAATAAAATGTTCAGAGCATATCGTGTTTGATTTGGGTGGAATCCAATTAACTCTACCCGTTGCATCTATCAATTTCTCTTTGACTCTAGCGTCTTTGGGAAATCTAAAAATCAAGAGGATTTTTCATTTAGTGATTTCAAGAAATTGCTGCACAAACAATCATCGTAATAATTATTATGCATGCAATACAGCATACTTCCAATTTTTTTGGAAATATTTAATCCACCTAATATAAAAGAAAATATAGGTTCCTATTTTATTTTATCGATATCTATCTATCAAATAAATACCCGACCCGACTACATCCCTAATTGAGTAGCGAAGAATTTTCGAGAACGAAATAGTGAAAACATTAAATCCAAAATAAACTTTATTTTAATGGCGTAAGGTTGATTTTAAAAAGACGTTTTATAAAATTATTAGTAAATTTAAATTTACTAAGATTTTATTAGAAAACAAATAAAATCGTTATTACCGATGATACGAAACACCTCCATTTTTAAGATTCTTTCTCCTACTATCATTTTTGCACTCCAAAATGGAATAAAAACGGCATAGTTACAGAAAAATAAATTAGTCGCGAGACTAGCAACTCGACGTGATGTAAGAATACGACTGGAATCAACTTGCGTGCATGCTTTCGTGGAAGCGCCTATTAGTGACACGCGTGCCACGCCTACTTTGCATTTCCACTGTTTTTTCTGTTCCGTGCTCTTGAAATGATCTTCAAATGACAGTTCAGTTTGATAATAATTAAAAAGTTTACCAGTTTACAGAGAACCGTCCAAATATCATAAGTGCGTTATTTAATAATAATTACTTTACTGAACATAGAAAATGAATGAATTAACTAAATTTCTAGGTGTTTACCTAAATTGTGTCTGTAGAATATTGACTTTTGTTATCCATCATAATGTGACATTTCAATAATTCTGTTTTTATGTGACAATCCGCCCTCACTATTCCCAACTACTGCATTTTATGAAAGCCGCAAGCAACAATGGCTAACGCCATGAAAGCGCCCTAGTAATGAAGCTCGACCAATACTGACAATATTGCGTGAGGTTTTATAATTTTTATGTTTATGTATTTTTTCCGTACGGGAATCAAACCTGCGACACGCAGTGCAGCAGACTATACTGCAGCCACGGCGCTAACTTTGGTGTCGAAGTAATCCTCCACATTGTTGTCATCCAGAAAGGTGTCCAAAATACTAGCAGTATGACTAGGTTGAATGGCATTGCTAATTCTGGCAAAACGGACTTCATTAATTTTCAAATTTTCTAGACCTAAGGTTCATGTAAGCTAAGTGAAAATTTGAACACATTTAAACATTAAACATCGATACAAATAGTTAATTCGAGACTAAACGAAATTAACTCCATAAAATAATAAATACAATGCTATAAAAGTTTTTTTTATCTATTAATTTATTTTAGGTCGCTTTTTAACATCTAAGGTCATTAGCGACCACAGTAAATATTATAGTAGAAATAGGTTACATTAGTTTATATATATTAGAATAGGTTTCAATAGTTTACGAGTATACATATTTATTAATTTCAAAAACGTTAAGGTTCGTGTATAACCATCCTTAATATTGTCAGTAAATAATTGGAGATAACTTAGTTTTTAAAGATATGCAATCAATGTTTTTTCTATTTAATCTTCTTCTTTCTCCAGGATTTTACCGCTACTTAATTGGGGTCAGCCATCTTAGGAAATCTGCGCCGCACCGTACGGTTGCGGGTTGCTCTTCTGTTGTGTGGCTCGCTATCATATAATTTTTCATGGTTCATAACCAGAGTATTTTGTTCTATCCTAATATGCCATTAATAATAACTTTATCACTTTGTAACACTTTCTTGAAGATGTTTATAGCTTTGCAATCTTAATGGCATGGTTAGAAAAAAAATGGTGGTTATTTTAAGAGAAGAAGAAAATACAGTTGTAAAGATGTTCCACAAACTCAATTTAATGAAGTCTTTATTACAAATAAGCAAACTGTAGCAACACAACAATATAGTTGGTAAGAAGACTCATCAGACTTAATTGTATCGCAGCATCTACGTAGAATAGGCCACACGCACGTATCTTGCTGAATGATGCTCGATGCAAGCGCAGAACGTTCTTGCATAGCTTTTTTTCATCATCTAACAAATAAAAAATATCAGATATAGTTTATGAATAAGCAAACATAGAATAAATCGATAACCTGGCGAAAATTTCGGGAATCTGCTGGCTGCGGGAATTACGAAACCGGTGTAGATAAACTTAGGTATTCGTTATGATATATGCAGTAAATGTCTTTCGGCTGAAATTATGATGATTATGAATCACATAATGTGTTGACCACTTAGGCTTTAGCCAAACGACCGTGCGAAACGAGCGTCCCTTACGACCATGTATAATTTGCAGTCTTTCAATTGTTCGGTCCATCTTGTTGGTGAACGACCGCGCGATCTTTTGCCTTCGGCGTTCCCAACCACAATTAGTGTGACCGAAATACGCAAGAATGCGTCGTTGGCAAATGAGTTTTTATTCGGAGATGGGTCTGGACCGCATTGGTGCGTTTCGCTGTCCGAGGTATTCTTAGCATTCATCTCCAACACCACATTTCGAATGCATCAATCATTTGTCTCTCTCGGGTTAGGATTGTATACGATTCCACGCCATACAGGAAAATTGGGAATACCAGGGCACGTATCAATTTCGTCTTGGTTTTAATAACAATTCCTCTTTTCTTCCAGATTTTGTGTAGATGGGTTATGGCATCTTTTGCCATCCCGATTCACCTCTTTATCTCGGGGACACAGCTATCGTCTTTGCAGATTTGGGAGGACTGCCGACCGCTACGTGTACCTGGGGTACACGTAGCGGTCGGCGATATTTATGCCAGAGATGTTGCAGGTGACATTTGTTAGCTTTCCGGCTCGATCCAGTATCATCACTTTGGTTGTCGCTCTGTTCACTTCGAGACAGATGTTTCCACTCTCTAATTTGAGTCTTTGGAAAAGCTCACTCATATCTTCCATAGACGTTGCTAGACGAATGGTGTCGTCGGCATATCGAAAGTTCGATAACTTCTCCGCCTATAGCAAAACCCGTCTCTCAATTTTCGATGATCTTTCGAATAATGAGTCTTGTTATACTTATTTTTTTTTACCTTTGTATAGATTCTTTTACCGATTGTTTTGTGAATATGTGAACATTGTAGGCCTTCTTGATGCTAGTTAACATTTGTTAACTTTTTTATTTAATATATAATCTTTTCATTTTATTTTTTTTTAGTTTCTTACGACTTATTGTCATAAGTCGGGCCTGCGTTGTCCCCCCATATCGAAGTACTAATGCTGTAACATGGAAATATTGTAAAACCAAACCATTTTTAAAAGAGTAACCATGGAGTTTCTTGCCGGTTCTTCTCCATAGGAAACGACCAACCCGAACCATGCACCTTTTGTCGACGTTTTATAAGTGCCCATGTAGGCCTATGTGAAATAAAAAAAAATGATTTTGATTTTGAATGCACTCTCCATATATGTCAAAAAGTGCCGGGGACATGATGCAACCCTGTCTCACTCCTTTTTCGGGAGGGGGTTCTCAATTCGTCGGATTTTTTTTTTTTTTTTTTTATGTATGTTCCCCGATTACTCTAAGACGCCTGGACCAATTTCAAAAATTCTTCTTTTGTTTAAAAGGGTATACTTCCTAGTTGGTCCCATAATCATCAGGTCAGGATCTGATGATGGAATCCTAGAGAAATCGAGGGAACTCCTCAAATGTTATAGGCAAACATATAGCGATTTTGGTATTTTCATCAACAATGCAATCATTTGCACTCAGAAAGTATCATTTGGTGAAGTGGAACTGATGAAGAAGACCACAGATGGCAACTGAAACTCCTTAATGCTAAGTATGTCACGGGTATAAAATATCTCGAATATTTAACCGACTATGCAAATACTTATAAATGAATGGTACTGATGAAAATGGTACCATTGAACTGTTCTTATGATGAAGCCGGTGTCGAAAAACTGAAAAAAAAATGGGTACAAAAGACACCGACTTCGGAAAAGAAAGTTATTTTTTGGTTTATAGTTTTTGTTCTGGAAGTCGGTTTGATTTTTTGTTAAAAAGTTTTTTTTTATTTGGAACATGTTGGAGCATTCAGAACCTATACTGATGAAAGAACGATTTCCTGTGTACAGACTCTGGATTAAAACAACGAGGTGTTCAGAAGCTCCCATTTCAAGTAGTACATTTCAAAATGTATCGCATTGCACGCAGTCAAAGGCTTTTGTGTAGTCAATAAAGCATAGGCCTGTTAAATTCCCTCAATAATTTGGCGGACGTTAAGTATTTTTTCAGTCAGTTCTTTTACTTTTTGAAAAAGATATTTGGATTCGTTTTTCAGTGAGTGTTGTTCGAGTTTGAGACAGATTTCGTTGATGTGGTTATCATAATCCTTCCGGCAACGTAGTTGAACTTGGCGGCTCAGGTCTGCATAGCGCTGCTGATCTTCAGTTGAACATATACCGTTCTCCTTTAATTTGGGCCGTCTCAGGTGTTATAAAATCTTTCATAGGGGGTTTCGCTAGCTTATTTATCCCTAGCTGTTTCCTCTATCATCCTTTTGAGATATTCCCATTTAGTGTCACCGTTTGTCATTTCATTCGGAAGATCCCCCATTATCCGCTTAAAACCTACCCTGAAGCCACTGATGTTTATATTTCGCATATCTGGACCCACTTTAGGTTTCTACATCATCTTTAGCCACATTCGAACTGTTGCCACAAGTAGCTGGTGGTCAGAGCCACAGTCAGCACCAGGGATAGTTATGGCGTTCGTTACCGAGCTTCTCCATCGCGTCCCCACTAGTATGTAGTCTATTTGGTTCCTACATCTGTCACCAGGGGATATCCAGGTGTATAATCTGCGGATATAATGTTTGAAACAGGTGTTGGTCATAGTAAAGTTCTCTTCGCAACAGAACTGTAAAACACGCTCGCCCCTATCATTTCGTTCCCCGAATCCATGTTTGCCCGTAACACGACGAAGGTGGTCATCGTCTGTGGTATCTCCAACTTTGGCATTGAAGTCCCCCAAGATGAAGTGTCGCAGACAGCGTATTGTAAAAGCCCTGTATTTCTTCTTCAGTTGATTTTGCTGTGGTGGCATATACCTGCACAATGTTAAGCTTGCACGTTCTCAGTGTTACTATACGATTCCTTTCCCGATACTGGTTTATAACCCACAACGCACTTGTTCAACGATCGCGGCACGATGAAGGCCACTCCTCTGCTGCTATCGTGCTCCGGGTCCGAAAAATACACTGTATTTCCGAGGTCAAATGTAAAGTGACCCTGTCCTTTCCAGTGCGTTTCGCTTAACCCTAGCAGGTGAACGTTATTCCTATGCATTTCACCTTCCACAAGTCGCAGTTTGCCAGGTTGGTTGAGGCTGCGCACATTTCACGTTCCGATGCAATGGGGTGGCGAAACAATTTAGATTCATCAGTAGCTGAATTTCCATGCGGCGCCTGACAAGTCACGCGCGCATGGCCGGTAGCACATTTCACACCATCTCCTGGTGCCGGGTGACAGCCGGATCGCCGGTCATACCATCTCATGATGACTCTCTTGGAAAAAATATGATGGCGTGTTGACGTCGAAATTAAAAAGTCAACGACAAGAATGGCTGTATGGTCGCTGTCATGGTCAAAGCCACTCTAGCGGAGCGTCGTGTCGATGGTAGCGAGGCGGCAATCTTTTGAAAAACGGACTGTTTTGAGGGAAGGCGTCAGCGCACCATGTTTTTTGACGAATTGTTTTCGATTGCCTCAATCCAAGTGATTTTTGTAATAAGATTTGTGAAGTCTTAAAAGACTAGAGACTATCGTTTTAATATCTGAAGGTTAATTTGAGTGATATTGTGATTACTGAAGAAAAGCATTATAACAGTTGATTTTCAGAGGTATTCGGTTTTATTAACTGCCTTATATCCACGCCCTGCAAGATGAGTTCTGATAATGGCCCTGCTGTGCCTTTATCAGAAGTGGGATTGAACGTACTGCAAAGAGTAGCAAACCCACCGGATAAAACAACCGCTGAGCAACTTTTGTGTAACATGGAAGCGTTACTTACCAGAGTTTTAGCAGCGCATCAGACACCAACAGTGAGTACTAATCAAACGCTATTTTTAAAGTTTGATCCGGATGAGACAGACTCAGATATTGATCGTTGGTGTAAACTAACAGAGGCAATCGTGCAACATAAATGCCTGGAAGGAATGAACCTGCTCGTAGCTCTGACAGGCGCGCTGAAAGGCAGTGCAGCTGCATGACTCACTAAGTTAAATTTAAACGAAATTTCATGGAGTGCAGTTAAAGAGGCTGTAATCGCAAGGTTTACTAAACCGAGACTTGGTTCAAGATTACTTCGATGATGTCTTGCGATTCCAAATAAGCGTAAAAGAGACGGCGTCTGAATCTGCTCTTCGGTTATGGAACCTCATCGAACGAATTCCTAAATCCACGATGTATGAAGAAGTCATAACTGGATTTGTTATATCGGTGCTATGCCAAAAGGATAGCTTGATACGTCGTGAATTAAATGCACAAACAGTTACTAGTCGAGCTCAATTATTTCGAATCCTTGGTGGAATATCACTTAAGCGACGTATTGATGCTGAACCCCAAGAACCTGAAACCAAGCGAGCTCGTAGGATGGAGAGATTCAGTGGCAGGTGCCACGCCACGACGTGAGGATATTGGATCGAATTTGCAAGATACTTCAAGTTCATCATATACTATGGAGAAGAATGCTGCTGTGACCTGCTACAAGTGCGGCCAACCTGGGCACGTGGCGACTGTTTGTCCGGACAGGAAGAATGGTGGTGGAGCTGCGGTCAAGGAAGTACATCAATGCGAGCACCGCCCTTCCAGGCGTACTTTGAAAACATCTTCCGGTGAGCTAGTCTCTTTTTTATATGATAGCGGGTCATCTTGTTCACTTTTAAAAGAAAGCTTCTGTGATAAACTTTTGGGTACTGTGCGTAAGAGTCTCGTTTATCTTAGTGGCATAGGTGGTGATGATGTACAATGTACAACCCAAATTCAAAGCAATGTGACAAATGACGAACTTGCGGTAAATTTACTTTTTCATGTGGTCCCTGATAGTCATATTTCTGATCCTATCATAATCGGTAGAGACATTTTTGAGCAAAGGCTATGCGTCAAAATTGACAATGACAATCTTATATTTAATTCTAAGGAACAAACCCATTTTTGCGACTCAAACTTAAACAGGCTCGACTTTACAAAAATTTACACGGATTTACAAGGAGAGGAAAGGGAATCGCTGATATCATTATTAAGCAAATATTCGGACTGTTTCACCGAAGGCATACCTTCCCGCCAAGTTAAAACAGGAGAATGTGAAATTATATAGGCTAGCGCCTGCAGAAAAACAGATAGTCAGAGATAAGGTTCAACAACTGCTAGATGCTGGGGTGATTCAGGAAAGCTCCTCCCCCTTTGCCAGCCCATACTATTAGTCGATTAAAAGGATAAAACATACAGAATGTGGGTGGATTACCGGGAATTAAATTCTAATACACAGCCTGAGCACTATCCACTGCCACGTATTGAAGAGCAAATAGATCAACTTGGAGGGGCTAATCATTTCTCAACATTAGATATGGCATCAGGTTTCCACCAAATCATGATGCACCATGATTCTGTGGGGAAAATAGCATTCGTTACACCTGAGGGGTAATATAAGTACCTTGCTATGCCTTTTGGGCTGCGAAATGCTCCATCAGTCTATCAGAGGTGCATCACTAAGGCTCTGACTCATCTAACAGCTAAGCCATATCCATATATGGATGACATTTTGTGCTACTCTGTTGACGTAACTGAAGGTGGGTTTACATTGAATCGCCAAAAAATTAAGTTTATGAAGCGTAAAATAGAGTATCTGGGATATTCGCTTCAATCTGGTGAAGCAAGGCCCAACTCTCGGAAAATACAAGCGTTGGTAGATTCTCCTCAACCAAAAATAGCCACCCAGGTCCGGCAATTTCTTGGACTTGCCTCCTACTTTCGTAAATTCATTCCAAATTTTACACGCATCGTGGGACCGTTGTATCTTCTTACGAAATCAAAAGGTTCCATTAATTGAACTCAGAGGCACGAGGAAATACGTAACGCTATAATATGTATACTAACATCTGAACCGGTACTAACTATCTTTGACCCGGAAATACCAGTAGAGTTGCATATCGATGCAAGCTCTGAAGGGTATGGTGCAATTCTCATACAGAAAAAGAATATTCTACCGCATGTCGTGGAGTATTTCAGCCGACGCACGTCGGAAGTAGAATCACGATATTACTCGTACGAATTAGAGACGTTAGCAGTTGTACGAGCGGTCGAACACTTCCGGCATTACCTTAACGGTCGACGTTTTATAGTTTTTACGGACTGCGATTCTCTAAAGGCCTCAAAATCTAAAAAAGACCTCACTCCTCGCGTGCATCGGTGGTGGGCTTTCTTACAAGCCTACGATTTTGACATTGTTTATCGTGAAGGACGAGGAATGGAACACGCGGACTACTTCTCACGAAATCCTCTACCTAATATCGATGCTGTCAGCACATCTTCTGAGAGTTCACGGGCAAAGCAGGTTCAGTATATTGAGCTTCATCAAGATTGGCTTTCTGTCGAACAAAAGCATGATAGCGAGATACAAGATCTTATGGCGAAACATAATGATAATGGCTTTCCCGACTCGATTGCTGACACCTATGAAGGAAGGTATTATTTATAGAAAAATCAACCGAAACAAAACCGTTTCTTGGTTGCCAGTAGTTTCACGGTCTTTAATTTGGACATTAATTAACCACACCCATAATGAGATACAGCATTTAAGCAAGGATAAAACATTAGATAAACTTTATGAGCAGTACTGGTTTCCTGAAATGTCAAAATGCGTGCTTAAATTTATCGATTCGTATCGAAGGGCCAATCGGGTGCTCAGCCCATTCAGCTCCACACAATCCCAAAAATATCTGTGCCATGGCACACCATACACATAGATTTTACGGGGAAGCTTAGCGGGAAGAGTGAATGAAAATAATACAGCTCCGTTATAATCGATGCTTTTACCAAATATATTTTGCTTGAACATACTTCTTCTCTCGACGCTAAGAGTGCGCTACAAAAAGCAGTATGCCTGTTTGGGGCACCTAAACGAATCATTGCTAACCAAGGTCGATGTTATATTAGCTCTGATTGCAAGAACTTTTGCGCAGAGCATAAGATAGAACTACATTTCCTTGCGACGGGCTCTAGCAGGGCAAACGGACAAGTTGAGAGGGTTTTGCGTACTCTCAAAAGCTAGTTAACCATTGTTGAAAACAATCCCAATAAAACGTGGCGCGATGAACTAGAAAACTTTCAACTTGCACTCAACAGCACCAAATCTGCCGTTACAAAATACTCACCCACAGAACTAATGTTAGAGATTCGCGCACAGTCGTTAGGCATGTCTAAGCTAAACTTGGATGTCAACGGTCAACAAGATCGTTTAGACCTCGATACTATACGGGAAATCTGAGGTAATTCGATTTAATCGGGGCCGCGCTAAAATAAAACCATTTACAAAAGGTGATTTTGTGTTCCTTAATAATAGTGAACGGAGTCAAACCAAATTGGATAAGAAGTTTAGGGGTCCATTGTCATAACTACGGTACTAGACAATGATCGGTATGAATTAAAACGTTTAGGTGGTAGTTCTCATCGAATTTACAAGTATGCCCACGAGAATTTGCGCTTAGTACCCCAAGATCATGATGGATTGCTTGAAATCACGACTAACCTTTTGAATTATGATGAGCCCGAGACGGCGCTAGAAGATGTAACTTTAAATGATCGAGATGACGCATTATTTTGACATTATATATTCGTCGCTTCATTCTTCAGATATAATGTTTACTAAGTAGTCCCTTTATCCTACAGGCAACATCGCACGTTTTCAGAGAGTAATTCGATAAGTTTTTTTTTTCTTTCTACCTTCAATACGGTTCTTCCATTCTGTCTGTGTGACATTGTTCATTCCTTTTTCGTGCGAGGCAACGAGCGCACACGCTTATAAAAATGCCGAAACGTAGTGTACAGGAGAAATTGGAAAGATACAAGCACAAGATTAGAAAAATAGAAGAAAAAGAAAGGGACAAGGAGAAGTATCGGCATCGAATAAGACGACCGTTTGATTCATCTGAGGATGAAAACATTGCAGGTTAGTTGAACATTATTACTAAGTGTCACAAGTGTTTACATCAACCAACTTTGTGAAAATCGGGATTGACTGCGAGTCAATTGCGATAACATAATTAGCTGCGAGCCAATTATGAGTCATGTTCTCATGACAACCAAGTAGACAATATGTGTAATCTTGAATAGATATGCACGTTAACTACGAATTACCTATTGTCCGCGAGACAATATTAACGCAAAATGCGTACCTACCTCCTTATTCGTTCGCTATATTATCTTATCTTTTTTTGTAGATACGAACGACGTCGAGCCCCGTGAACCACAAGATGGTCCGTCAACCCTTTCAAGTGTAGAAGGCCAACTGGTGGCAACCCCTGCCCTGCAGGATATACCAGACCTCATAGAGGATCCTACACCACCAGCTGAGATAACCCCAGAAGTTTTGGATCCGGAGCTTTTGTCAGCGTTGGGGTCTTGTACGTCTTGTACACCAGACTTTGGGGAAGATGTCCATGAGAGCTTAGCCAGTTTGTGGACACCCCTATTGAAGAAAGGGTTAGCCAAAGAGGATAAAGATAGACTTACAAAAGAGCATCTTATACCCGCTAATTGCAAATTATTGCAAGCTCCGAAGTTGAACGCGGAGATCTCAGCCGCCGTATCAGACATAGTCAGAGGACGTGACAAAAAACTGTTTGGTTTTCAACAACAGCTGGGAAATGGTACCGCAGCAATAAATAAAGCAATGGATACTTTGCTAAAAACAAATAATAAAGTTCTGGCCTTAAAATATTTAAGCGATGGTTGTCGTTTGCTATCTGACTTGCACCACTGCTTGACCAAAGACAGAATAAAATTAATTACCCCGAGTCTGGAAAAGAACTTTCTTCACGTCATTCAAGACTCAGACCGTGATGATACCCTATATGGTAACTCACTGTCCGAAAAAATAAAAGCCAGCAAGGCCATTGAAAAACAAGGAACTCAAATAAGAAAAACAATGGCAAATCAGAAAAATATTACTCCCCAACCGTCGGTCACTCATCCTGCCATCCAGGGAAACTGGTCAGGACCTCCTCGTTACCCGTCAAACAGGGGGGGGCGGGGAGGTCAGAAGAGACCACCAGTGGCGCCACGTCGGTCATACCCATCGCAGTCTCAAGCGCAAGCGAAGGGCTACGCATCGAAGACCCGTGCGTCTCAACAGAAATAACCAAGGTACATGCAGGCAGAATACAATTCTTCCTCAGTTGTTGGTCTCACATAACCAATAACACAGTTGTATTGTCATGGATAGAACATGGTTTTACAATTCCCTTTTGCACTCCAGTGACTCAGCCTATCGTACCAGTTTGTAACTTTACTTCCGACGAGGCTCGAGACATGCATGTAGCAATTATAAAATTATTAGAACTAGGGGCTATAACACGCAGTATTCCAACTCATGACCAGTACATATCAAAAATATTTTTGGCACCTAAACCTAATGGAGGCAAGCGGTTTATTCTAAATTTAAAATCCTTAAACAAATTTATTACACATACACATTTTAAAATGGAGGATTATAGAACGGCAGCGAAATTAATCCCTCAAGACGGATTTTTAGCAACAATTGACCTCAAAGAGGCCTACTTATTAGTTCCTATATCCGAAGCCGATCGAAAATACTTACGATTTAATTTTCGGGCCCCTAATTCTAGCAATATATGTACATACCAGTTCACTGCCATGCCGTACGGCCTATCAGTGGCACCAAGAGTGTTCACAAAAATCATGAAGGAGGTGATAGCCTACCTAAGAAAAAAGGGATACAAATCAGTTATATACTTAGACGATATATTATGTATAGGTAATAATTACGAAGAATGTGCTAGTAATGTACGTGAAACCATAAAACTTCTAGAATGTTTAGGTTTCGTAGTTAATTATGACAAGAGTTCATTAAAACCAGCAAAAATACGTAAATTTCTGGGATTCGTGTATAATACACAGAATATGACCTTATCGTTACCTAATGATAAACGTAATTGCATTAATCAGTTAGTTAAAAAATTCTCGAGGTTGCCAAACTGTACAATTCGAGAGTTTGCGCAATTAATAGGTGTTCTGGTCGCAGCTTGTCCAGCAGTTCGATATGGGTTTCTGTATACAAAATTGTTAGAACGTCAGAAATTCCTGGCATTACAACAGCATAATAATAATTATGAACACAAGATTAATATCCCCGAAACGGTTCTAGAAGACCTTAATTGGTGGCGTAATCATATTTTTACAGCCATGTGTTCTATTAAAAATCAAAGTTATAAAAAAGAAATATATTCAGACGCTTCTAGAACAGGTTGGGGTGCTGTCTGTGGTGGCGCAAAAGCCCATGGCAAATGGAAAGCCATAGAAATGAAACACCATATAAATTACCTAGAACTTCTGGCCGTATTTCTAGGATTAAAAAGTTTTGCCAGTAATGACTATAATTGTGAAATATTGTTGAGGGTAGACAATACTACAGCAATAAGTTACATAAATCGCCTAGGCGGAATTCAGTTCCCGCATCTAAACGATCTGACAAGACACATCTGGCAATGGTGCGAGAAGCGTAATATTTGGTTGTTCGCATCGTACGTAAACACGAAAGATAATTATGCTGACGAAGAATCTAGAAAGATTAACCCCGATACAGAGTGGGAGTTATCTGATCATGCTTATAAAATTATTAAAAGACAGTTTGGTTGCCCTGATATTGACCTCTTCGCTTCTCGCGACAATGCCAAATGTGACTTGTTTGTTTCTTGGAAACAAGAACCAGATGCATACTCCGTAGACGCTTTCACTCTGAACTGGCAATCCAAATACTTTTACGCTTTCCCGCCTTTTTCCTTAATTTTAAAATGTTTGCGGAAGGTTATTGAAGATAATGCGATGGGAATTTTAGTATTTCCCTATTGGCCTTCGCAGCCATGGTACCCACTTCTACAAAGTTTACTTGACTCCGATATACTTTATCTGAACCCTAGTAAATTTCTTCTTCAATCTAATTTCAGGCAGCACCATCCATTGCACACCAAGCTTACCCTGGGTGTCGCGAGGCTCTGCGGACGGCATTCATCCGCCGCGGGACCCCGCTCGACTCATTAAATCTAATGATGGCTTCGCTAGCCGACAATACTATCAAACAGTATAACGTTACACTAAAACTTTGGTGGCAATATTGTTTTTTGCATAACATTGAGGTTTTTAGTGGTTCACAAGCATCAGTTCTTTCCTTTTTAACGGAGCAATTTAATAAAGGTTGTTCTTATGGCTCCCTTAATAGCCACCGGTCCGCGTTGTCGTTGATTCTAAATCATAATGTAGGTTCCGATAATTGTATAAAACGATTATTGAAAGGAGCTTACAAACTTAAACCCAATAAGCCCAAGTATACTTCTACTTGGGACCCACAGTTGGTGCTGAATTATGTGTCCAATTGGTACCCTAACTTAGAATTAAGTATCGAAAAAATCACCAAAAAGTTAGTTATTTTATTAGCACTATGCACAGCCCATAGGGTACAAACATTCTCTTTAATTAAATTACATAATATATCAATTACTTCAAGCGGGGTTAAGATAGCCATAACAGATATTATTAAGACTTCCGCTCCCGGACGAGATCAGCCGGTATTGTTTCTACCATACTTTCGAGACAATATTAATATATGTCCTGCTTCAGTCCTCAAAGATTACATTTTTTTAACGAAAAATATGAGGACAACGAATGTAGAGAATCTCTTATTAACTTATAAAAAACCACACAAAGCCGCCACGGCACAATCCATCAGTCGATGGATTAAACACGTACTGTCAGAAAGCGGCGTGGACGTAAGTACATTCAGTGCACACAGCACGCGACATGCTGCCACGTCGGCCGCTCGCGTCTCCGGACTCGGTATCGACACGATAAGAAAGACAGCTGGGTGGGCCAGC
The DNA here is from genome assembly GCA_964057195.1 of Orthosia cruda. Classification (NCBI taxonomy): domain Eukaryota; kingdom Metazoa; phylum Arthropoda; class Insecta; order Lepidoptera; family Noctuidae; genus Orthosia; species Orthosia cruda. Next base: position 25,565,881 of record OZ059841.1, read on the forward strand.
ACGTCTTTAGCCTTTGCCCGATTTTATGACCGACCAGTCCTAAGCGATGATGATTTCGCAAACGCTGTTGTATTTCCTATTAACTGATTATATTAAGCAATTATTGGTGATTGTTACAATAATTAAGAATTAAGTACAGCTATGATACGTTTCATTTTCATTAATAAAAAGGCATTACCCGACCAAAACTTGTTTCTCTGAAAATCTACTTAGTAAACATTATATCTGAAGAATGAAGCGACGAATATATAATAGATGATCAAACGAACTTCCTGAAGTGAAGTTCGATCATTATTATATGAGTCGCTTCATTCGAAGATATAAGAACCCTCCTCTCCCATTAATAAATCACATTACATAAATATCACTAATTTTAACCCTGAAAGTTTTGTTCATAACGAATCTCTAAAAAGAATGAACAATGTCACACAGACAGAATGGAAGAACCGTATTGAAGGTAGAAAGAAAAAAAAAACTTATCGAATTACTCTCTGAAAACGTGCGATGTTGCCTGTAGGATAAAGGGACTACTTAGTAAACATTATATCTTCGAATGAAGCGACTCATATAATAATGATCGAACTTCACTTCAGGAAGTTCGTTTGATCATCTATTATAAGCGGGATATTTACCATGTTTACTGTGTGCAAAAAACGAACAAGAAAGAGGGTAAACCGTTTTGTCTCCTCATAAACACCCACCCGCAATGACTTCAGTTTATCCGTGATCATGGTGCTTGCAATAGCACCGAAATATCGGAAACTCGCTACAAACAGTAAACATGGTAAATATCCCGCTTATAATTAATAAATTAAGTTAATATTAGTGTTAGTGACCATGACAGTTTAAAAACTTGTATACTCTCAGTGTACACTCTGATCCAGAGACTTGGGATATACAAAATGAAATAGAAATTTATGCAGAACAAGATAACCTACAATGATAGGTATGTCATTACGTGTATATGTATTGTTGTGTATGTGTTTGCTTAAGCTGTCGATCCTGGTGGATAATCACATCCGGGTTCGCTAAACGAGGAAGGATTCACTAGTCCAGCCCAGATGTAAGGTTGTCGATCCTGGTGGATAGTGACATCAGGGTTCGCTGAACGAGGAAGGATTCACTAGTCCAGCCCAGATGTAAGGTTGTCTATCCTGGTCGAGAGTGTCGTCCGGGCCGTACCTGAAGGATTCGGTTGAAGGGATGCACTCGCTCGATCTAGATGTATTGCGTTAGTTGACTGGTCGAAGGGACGGTGTCGTCCGAGCCAGACCAATGTGGGTTGGTTGAAGGGATGCACTCATCTGGCCTAAGTCATTGCGATGATGGTCCTAGATGGAATACTATTGGGTTGACGTCGATGACGATAATCCATTCAGAAATATCATGTTATTAGCAGGGTGATCGAGCGGATGTCCTAGTAATTAGAAAATTGTTTATTCTAGATACATATTAACGCCCGAGGACGGTCGTATGTCAGTCCGGCCGTGACGGCGCGTTGACGTCGAAATTAAAAAATCAACGACAAGAGTGGCTGTATAGTAGCTGTCATGGTCAAAGCCACTTTAGCGGAGCGTCGTGTCGATGGTAGCGAGGCGGCCATCTTTTGAAAAACGGACTGTTTTGAGGGATCAGCGCACCATGTTTGCGACGAATCGCTTTCGATTGCCTCAATCCAAGTGATTTTTGTAATAAGATTTGTGAAGCCTTAAAAGACTAGAGACTATTGTTTTAATATCTGAAGGTTAATTTGAGTGATCTTGTGATTACTGAAGAAAAGCATTATAACAGTTGATTTTCAGAGGTATTCGGTTTTATTAACCGCCTTATATCCACGCCCTGCAAGATGAGTTCTGAAGATGGCCCTGCTGCGCCTTTAAATAGAAGCAGTGTTTTCTCGTTGTCTTCTGCCCCAGACATTTTTGAAGTTAATTAGTCTTCAAAGTTTATTTTTGTAGTAGGCATATCAATTTCTTTTGACATTTTGATCAGCGTTTTTGCAGATAGACTGTAACTTTGTATTACTCGTCCGACCTTGGATCCCCATAACTTGGTCTTGTTTGACAAATTTTGCTTATCCATTATGAATGCGTAAATATTGATTTTTGATATGACCAAGTTTATTTTGAGAGACTGATCTGACAATGGTCTATAGCAGTAATGTAAGGACCTATAATGGTCTACAAAAGTGGGTATAAGCAAAAAACTTACTACTGCAAGTAGTCTTCAAAATGATTGCGCATGTATCTTGAATACTTTGTATAGCAATGTAAAATGTTTCGCATTTTTGACTCATCATTGTTTGTAACATCAATTCTTTTGTCATCCAGCAGCATATGGAAATTGATGAGACAGACGCTACATTCTATAACATAGAAAATATAAAACATAATTGCTCTTAAATATATTAGTGTCCTTTTTAGATTACCAGAAGGCATTCGGCTGCGTCAAATGGCCAAATCTATGGGAAATTAGAGTTCCGGCTCATCTTAAAATGCTGATACGTAACCTCTTTGACTCTAAGACTGTAAATTATAACTCATTGCATAAGTACCTACTTACTTACTCATATAGTGCCGTGGATATAATATAATATTTACTTACTTTGGTATTAAGAACCACGCCTATTTTCAGCACATCTATTACCACTTGAACGTAAATCAAAGAGTGAACAAATACTTCTATAATGTAATAAAGAATCTGAAAAGTGTCGAAATGAAATAAAAATAATTATATGGAGGTAATGATGTTATATATTATATATACTGAGGTAGATACGTTTTACCGACGTCTGCGCGGCAATACAAACACAAGCTGACCAGGTTGAGTGAAATCAGTCCGTCTTGAGCCTAGCCGCGACAATAACACACGTTTGAACAGTATGTTTATGTGTCTCTTTCTGACAACTACTTAGTTATGGAAATAAAGTTTCAAGTTCCATAGGTAGATCTTATGCAGGTAGCTATAGTATAACATCACCATGTTTTTATTTCTTTATAATGAGTCATCATCATCATCACATGTAGTGGCACCAATGCCGCCACTTACGAACTACTGACATGACGTCAAATCCAGCATCGCGCAAGCCATGTTTTCGGCGCGATTAGAACACATACAACAGTCCGACTTCAACCAGTTCGGTCGGTCAGTTGCTCGGATCAGACACAACACCCGTCTGGTCGGAGGATCCTTCCTTTTCTAGTAGGTTTGGGGGACTTAACATCCGTTTCCATATACTTCCAAACTGGTGACCCTCAAGTATGAACGTCAGCGCAGCCTTCGTGCAGCACTTCTTTGTCGTGACGTCATCATCATTTTCTCAAGCTTACGAGCAGCGAATCACACAGCCAGCCAGTACCCACGGCATCTACGGTGGTATCCTGACCACCAGCATGCAGCGGACGCGCATTCCTGGTCATCACCCTCAGCTTCTATCATCACCGCTCCGACCCACTGGAGCCAGCAACACTGTCCCGACTCACTGGGACATCATTACTGCTCTGATCCATTGGAGCCAGCAAGTCTATCCCGACTCACTGGGATTTCATCACCCCGACTCACTGGGGCACAGCCGCATAGAGTTCCGACTCACCGCGAACTCTACGAATTCCGGTTCCGACTCACGGGAACCAATCTTCAGCTGGCCAGGCACGCATCGGCCAGCTGAATATGGAAGACTCAAACTGTTATCGACCTCCGGTCTCCGGAGGGGAGTGATGTTGCGGGGTGTGTAACGTTTGATATAATAACAAAAGGTCTAATGATCATATGACCTAATTTCATTAAACATACTTTTTTTAATATAACAATCAAATGATATAATGAATTATTGATATAATTTCATTTTACCTAATTTTATATGGTATTATGAACATTTTATATAATGCACATTTCATACAATATTCAAAATCTCTAAGTAACGTTTAATATAATTTAAAAACGTCAACTTTGTGTTGATATTTTTATAACAATAATAGGCAAGTGGACGATAAAGTTTATTAGATTTGTGTTTTCTTATTCTCTTCTTTATATACATCGGCTTGTAGTTAAATAGGTCGAATTTGTGCCAAAACCGGATCGGGGCACATCAACTTCACGTAGACTTTTGGCTGCTACCCCTAGAGTGTATATAAAAACCGGAGGCGCGAAGGGAGAGCAACTCCTGCCCCCTGTAACAAAGCATTGGCTCCCGTGCGAGCCGTAGCAGCTGAGACTGGGCCCCGGAGGCGACCAGCAAGCCGATGCTGCGGAGGTGAGCATGGGAGCCAATGCTTTGTTACAGGGGAAGGGAGAGCAACTCCCGCCCCCTGTAACAAAGCTTCGGGGTTGCACTTCCCGCAGCGCCGGAGACGATGCAGAAGCAACTTTAGTGTTTTGAGGTAAGGTTACCATAATTTGTTTTTTAAAGAACGGTGAAATTTTGTTAATATGAAAATTAGGTGAAATGAACGTTATATGAAGAGAGCATTATAGAAATTGAAAATTATATGATATGAACAATGAAGGTTCTATGAAATATAACATTAGATAATCTGAAATTAGGTCATATGTTTTTATAGCATATGAAAATTATATCAAGTTAACGTTATTTCAAGTGATATTATACTATCTGTTATTATACCAAACATTACACACTCGATGTAGCGGCACCAACGCCACAACTTAGGAACTAATGACATGACGTCACACAAATCCTGCATCGCGCAAGCAAAGTTTTCGGCGCGATTTGAATGCATGCAACAGTCCGACAATAACCGTTGGGCAGTTGCCCGGACCAGACAAAACACTCGTCTGGTCGGAGGATCTTCGCTTTTCTATGGAGGTTTGTGGAACTTTACACTCTGTTCCACCTACCCGCAAAGACTTTTCTATTTATCAAATCATCTTCTCTATTGCATGGAGGTAGGTATTACGGTAATGACTTATAATTTAACGATAGTTATTTGACAAAAGATTGAAAATGTATTCGGTTCCAAGCACGGCACAATTTTGAAGATTATTTATTAAGGAAAATCGCAATAGGAAGGTACTTACAAATTGTTGGACACAGGCTTTATGAGTTTCATAACACTGCATTATATCAACGTAAGCCTGAAACAGTTTGCTGCTATAACTTGGATCGTGTGACCTTTCAATTTCTTGAGAACTTAAAATACGATGATTCCACAGAATAACTTTATCTTCCAGCAGATTAAAAACTCGAATTGTACAAACAATATTTAAATCAAAGAAAACCAAAAGATAACCATTAAACATATATTCAAAGGACAGCTGTGTGCAAAAATATGTAAAAACTATGAGGTAGGAACATAAAATTGCCATAATGAAAAACCAATTTAAAATAATGAAACGTCTAAAATTGGTTTCATCATTGAGAACTCGATGCATTTTTTGAAAGGTCAAGACGAATTTTATACTTTCATTCGTGTAAATTAACCCGATTACAAAATTAATGATGAATCCGAAACAATAATAGATGAAATCAAAATAAGAGATGATATACATGAAGGTTGTAAACCCACTATGATCTTTGAAAAGATAAACCATACAGAGATGGTAAACAAATATTAATATGAATACTAGTGTTCCAACTGTAGAAACAAAGTTAGAGAAGAGGCTGTTTGGAAATATTAAATTATTTTTTATGCAATATTTGGGGCAGAACATGATATGTTGCACCAGATTTAAAGGTAAGAACATCGACTGCACATCTTCATCCACCGTATTTTTTGGAATATAATTCACGAGATGGTTTTTTGAACCAAAACGGATTATTTTCATTTTTAATTTCAACACTTAAACAATAGTTTCCGTTTCCAAGCAAACGTGTTAAACATTAAGCGATGTTAAAAGTATTGGCAGCACCGAGCGTGTTCTATATAATTTAAGTAGATAGAATTAATTTGAGTGTTAAGGCAATTGTATTGTACCTTTCGTAATTATGTACTATGTACAAAGAGCTAAGAAGTATAGAACTGGTAAAGTGAAGTTATTACCATCTCTCATATGCTTCATCATCATCATCTCATAAGCTTTGTGTATCTTGCTAACAATATCTACGCATAGTAATCAAAATTAGGATCTTATCTTATCTTGTGGAGGGGCCCAGAGACAACTCGGACACTACGACCCATTGGGATCTGTAGTATATGTAGAGATCAATAGATCGCGCTACAAGCCGATAACAGTATTGTAGCGGTGCCTCGTGCGCCCTCAGTAGAAGTCGCTTCGCCTCCGTAAGGAGGCGAGGCGAGCGGTGCCGGAACCTGGTTCGCAACTCGCAACAGCGAACCCGTCTCTGTGGTGCCCACTGGGCCTAGCATTTTGCTAGTGCGGTCATAATACTGACCAACACTAGCTATGTTTATATGTTGTATGTGACTGTGGGCGCGCCGCGGCGGCCGTTCTGAACGGTCCGCCGCTTCTTCACGACACCCGGCGGTCTACCCCCTCCGAGTGAGACCCAAGGCGTACCCTGGGAGGCTCAGAGAAGGTGACCAACGACAGGTGTGTCGACTTTTAGACGAACCCACAGTTTAGTAATGTAAGCGACTACTAGCGCCGCCGTTTTGTATGTAGGAGCGGCAATGTTCTGTGTTACACCGCTCATGAACCAATAGCGCGCGAGGTACTCGCGACCCTATTCGGTGCAAGTGTACTAGCGAGCGTGTCCCTCTATGAGAGGAGGCCTGTGTCCCAGCAGTGGGAACTTTAAAAGGCTGATGATGTGATGTGACTAGCGAGTGTATAGTTATGAATGTCTGTTAACGACGTGAAATGAGTCTATATTAACTTAGAACAAACTTCACGCCGTGGATGTCGTGTAGGGTGGGCAGTGTTATTGTTTGAGTAAACAGCGTGTAGACTGATGCTGTTTACTCAGGTGTCAAGTCCGGGAGGTGGATGGGGTTACACAGTCAGTAGTAAGGAGGTCACGTGGGAGGCGCTTTTTGTCCGGCGGGCGCGCGTGCCATGGCGCTATGTTGGCGATGTGTGGCCAGGCAGAAGCGTCGGCCCGCGCGAACATTTGAGTAACTAGGCGCCCTACAAATTCGTCCAGGCTCTCAATACCGATGCCCCGCTGTATGACATCGTTCCTCACGTAGCGAGGGGCGTCCATGATGCGGCGCAGCGTGATGTTCTGCTGCGCTCTGAGTTTTTGCTTGTTCGTCTCGCTAGTGACGGCGAACCAATCTGTGGTAGCATATGTTAGGATGGATCGTATGTATGTTTTGTACACGCCCAGCTTGGTGCGGGCGGGGAGGCGGGACGAGAGCACTGGGTATAGTAGGTTGCGGGCTACCCTGCATTGGGTCACCACATTGGTGACGTGTAACCCCATCGTGAGCCGGCGGTCGATGGTCACGCCCAGGTACTTGGCCTGGGACGTCCATTCGACGTCGGCTCCTTGTAATTTCAGCGGTGGTGGCAGAGTTCCAGCTCCTGTAACAAGGGCCTGCGTCTTACCCACGTTAACCGACAGTCGCCATTTTGTCAGCCACTCTGGGATGGTGTCTAGGGCACGCTGCATCTTGCGCGCTGCATGCCTGGCGTTCATTGATGTTGATATGTAGGCCGCGTCGTCGGCATACAGCGCGAGCGTCGTTTCTGGCGTAGTGGGAATGTCGTCGGTGTAACGTGTGTAACACGCAGGCGATAAGCAGCTGCCCTGTGGCACGCCCGCCAGTATTGGGCGGGGGGCGGACAGCGCTCCTTCTACCACCACCCTGAAGGTCCTGTTGGTGAGAAAAGATCGAATCACACTGACAATACGACGGGGCGCGCTGGACTTGGACATTTTGTACACAAGCCCATCATGCCATACTCGGTCAAAAGCCTTCTCCATGTCGAGGAATACTGCTACCGCGTGCTCTTTCCTGTTCATAGTTGCTGACAGCAGGTGCAGTACCCTCGACAGTTGGAGCGTCGTGCTATGTTCCGCGCGAAACCCGAATTGTTCCTCGCGTGGCGGTATGTGTGGTGTGAGTTGTCGCAGCAGGAGCGACTCAAACACCTTGGAGATGGTGGGCAGGAGAGTGATCGGCCGATAGCACTCCGGCTTCAGTGTGTTTTTACCCGCCTTGGGCAGCATGATGACGCGCCCTTCTTTCCACGAGGCCGGGAAGGAGCCCGTGCGGAGGATACCCGTAAACAGGCGTGCCAGGGCCGCTACCATTCGGTAGGGCAGGTGGCGCAGCGCTGTGTTCGAGATACCGTCGGCACCTGGGGCCTTCCGCCGACGCGCCATCTTGTTAACGAAGCCCCTCGTTAACAAGATGGCGCGTCTGACTGCGCCAGGCGAGAAAGAGATGGGGTCTTCATCGGGAGCTATCGGCGTTGAGAAGTAGTCCTCTAGGTGTTTCTCCACTGCTGCGACATGTTCGTGCTCTGTGGTCGGGTTCGGTTGGAACTGACGCTCCAGATGTTCCGCGAAGACTTCTGACCGGTCTTCTGCTACATATTTCAGCGCCCCGTCGCTGCTCTGTAGTGGGCGTACCGGAGCTGGGGTGTTCTTTAACTGGTGGCATAGTCGGTGTAGGGAGGGCCAGTCGCCGACCGCGGTATCAATACGTTCCTCCCAGCTCGCGGCGCGCAGAGCGTTTAGCTCGGCCTTCACATTCTCCGCGAGTTTGTTCAGTTGAGTCTTCAAAGTTGGACATCTAAGTTGTTGCCACTGCTTGCGTAAGCGTCTTTTTTCCCTTATCATTCGCATGATGCGTGCCGGCAGGGGCGGCTGAAGCACTCTCCCCTGCGGTTGTGCTATCGTAGCTTCGTCTAGTGCGTGTTGTACGCAAGCAGTGACGTCAGCGGCTAGTGTGTTGACATCTGTGGCGGAGGTGATAGGCCGAGTTGGGGTCGTGGATTCGATCTTTTCTTGGAACTTCTTCCAGTCTATGAGTCGACGTGGCGCTTGAGGTCTTACCCTGGTCGGCATGCCCGACAGGACGACGAGGACAGGATGATGATCCGACTGTAGCTCGTCGTCCAGTACTTGCTGCGTGACCTGGCTGTGTAGCCCTCGGTGTATCATTATGTCCAGCACGTCTGGCATGTGATTGTCTCTGTCTGGGTGGTGGTAGTGTACCCGAGGGTCTCCGCGTCCGCGAGGAGTCGCCTCCCGTCTTGGTTCGCGTAATAAGAGTTCCACGCTGGGTGTTTGCAATTCCAATCACCGGCGAGGATGGTAGGGTTTTCGGAGCTTTTTAAAGGCGTGTCCAGGTCTCTTACGTCCAGCCTGTTTCCTGGAGGTTTATAACAGGCATACATTTCGATATCCACGCCGGCTACGTGCAGCTGGACACACAGCGCGTACGCACTGTGTAGAGACGGCGGTGGGAGCTCTTGGTGGACGACTCCTCTCTTTAAAAGTACAGCCAGGCCACGGTAACGGGCATTTAATGCGTTTTTCTCGTCTTTGCGATAAGCGAAATAACCCGGGAACTTGTACTTGTCCTCAGGTCCCAGGTGTGTCTCGCTTATGAGCGCCACATCGATGTTCTGTTCTCTAACTAATGGCGGAGGGATGTGGCCTTACCCTTGAGGCCACGGGCATTCCAATGAATCATCCTCAGCGGCTTAGACATTGTGGTACAATGTTAATAAGGCGGCTAAGCCGTCGAGGATGACTTGCTCAACATCTTGCCCCTGTCTAATGGCCTTTATAAGGTCCATGAGGAGCTGGATGGCACAAGTAGTGAAATCTTTTTTCTTTTTGTTAATTTTTTCAATGTTATTGGCAGCCATGTTTTGATTGGCTGCCTCAGTTTTCCTAGCGCCCGCGGATAGGCTGACGGTGTTTTTAGTTCCGCTTTGTTCCGCGGGGTGGCGCTTGGTTAGCGCGGTAGCGTCGTCCGTAGTGTTTTTGCTACGTTCGATCACCACTTGTGCCTTTTCTGAGACAGGGGCTGTCTCAGGGGTGTTCACAGGGTTGTTTTGGGGGTGGTTTTTTTTCTCTTACCCCCCCTCTTTCCTCCTCCGCCGGGTTGTAGTGGTGTCGCCTCGCTGGGTGGGCCCGTTTGCTGTCGCCATCAATGTTTCGCCTTGTACCTCGATATCGAGTGTCGACACTGCAGGTACCTCTGTCTGAGGTTGGCGTGATGTTGTGTTATATGATAAGGCGACAGTGCCCGCCCGCCTGTTTTTTATTTCTTTTTGAAATATGGGGCATTTTATGTTGTTTGCGGGGAACCACCCCGTCCCCTCCTTTGCAATTTGCGCATGTGGCTGGTTGCTCTCTTGGTCGTGGGCAGTCACGTGCCGTGTGTCCCTCCCCACATCGCAGGCGAGCGGTCGGTGACACTGGTGCGAGCTATGTCGGAATTGCTGGCACCGGTGGCATTGAGCGGGCCCTTTTTTTCCACGCCATGCCTCTATCTTCACGCCATTCATGTACATGAAGACAGAGGTGTCGTATATCTCACGTACGTTTTCTGTCTTGTTTAGGACGGGGTGAAAAACGCAGCCGGGTCGTCCCTGACGTGCGTTTATGTGGCGCACGTACTCCGGCTCGTAGCCCAGCGTGCGCAGCTTTTCTTCTATTTCCTGCGGGTCCGTGTCTGCTGGCAGCCCCGTTATGGCCACCTTCAGCTTTTTATCAGCTGGTAACGAATACGCAAACCAGCTGATACCGCTCTCTTTTTCTAGGGCGGTCAGGTACCTTTGTACCACCCTGTATTCTGTTTCACTTTCAGGCGTAAAACGGACTCCCTGTCTGAAGGGACGGGCGTTTGGTGGCCGTCCTAGGGTGGCCGCTATTGCTCTAAAATGTGTGGCCCAGTTTGGTAGCATATCCACCACTAATGGTGGGTAGCGGGGCCTCTTGTGCTTTTTATTATTAATAATTGTCCCGTTATTTTCGGTGGGGGGCTGATCTGGGTTTTGTTTCTGGTTTGGGGTGGGGGTGGGTGGTGCACCCATCCTTCTTGGTGCTAAGTGGGGCGAGCACGTTCCCTGTTGCGGGGAACGCCGTGCTGCCTCCGCGAAAGTGGCTGACTTTTTGTCGCTGCGGTCGGTCGCCTGCTGTTGCTGGCGCTGTGGGTCAAGGCGGTACCTCTTGGCCTCTTCTGATGTGTCATCATCTGGGCTCCTTCTTCTCCTAGGCGCCCTACCCCCGGATTGGACGGGGTAGGTGAAATTGGAGTTTCGGTGTTAGACTCGGCCTCTAATTCTGCCCTGCGCCCGTATGATGCGAGCGAGGTGCTTGACCCACTTAGCGATGATTGGCCCGATCGTAGTGCGGGTGAGTCATATGCTGAGGTGCGCGGGGGTGCAGGCGAGTCAATATTCGTCGCTGGCATTACGAGTGGCGCCATCTGGCGGCGCGGTTCTTTGTAAGTACGTGGATCGCGACTTGTTTGTCTTGTATCTACTGTTGTTGAGCTCGCCAGCAATGGGCGAGGTGCAGGTGGTGCGGTATGTGTGGTTGGCGCGCGGGCCATGGGTGTGGGAGCAGCTTTGCTAACCCTTTGGGTTTCTTTTTGCGTATGATACGGCAATGTTGGGTTTCGCGCAACTGCGCGTATTGTTGGCTGCATATCAGCGGCTTGACGCTGCTGTTTAGTAGTAGAGCGCGGGTAAGATTCAGCGGAGAATTTTTCCGCTGATTTTATGGGTGTGCGGGTAGTCGGTGAAACCGCCGAAGATTGACTTTCCGGGGTTTTTACGGACGACGCGCGTAATAGTTTCAACATTTTGTTCAGTAAGGATGAGATATCCCTTGCGAAGGACTGCACAACTGTCACTTTAAATGTCAGAGTGAGTTAGTATTGTAGCTGCTTTAACCAATACTGGCCATTGGTCAATTACATGTATTCAGAACAGATCTTATGTCGCGGGACTATTTAAAACGATCTCGATCGATCGATTTTCATCTTCAGATCTTAATTCACTTGTTTACTTTTAAAGTAACATTATGATAGCAGTAGATCCCGCGATCACTATCTTTGAAATCTTTAAATAGTAATAGAACGAATAAGTAGGCTCACGATCGCTTACAAAGGATGCCTCTAAGTAGTGCTCCTAACGAGTTAAACGTAGAAAACAGTGAGGAGAGTTCCTCCACCGAGCAGGAGAGCACATACCGTGGCTATTAGGTCGCTCTGTACACATTTTTTTGTAGTCGTACCTGCAATTCATTTGTGAGTTGTTCAGGAGGCGATGGACAGCTGGTGGTATAGCGGGGACACGGGTCTCAAAGGAGACTATCGTTGTATTGGTTTTGTAATAAACTAGAAGTCGTAGACTCTATGTGAAGTGATGTGTGTTGGTCGTATCACTTGAGGTAATGACGATATGGGTGGCATGAGTGTCACTAGCTGCTGCAGCAGTCGTGCCATGAGCGTTGTATATGATCTAAGGCTGATACGGTTTCTGATCAATAACTACTAAGGCTTAGAGGAACATTTCGCTATTGGTGATCATTATACACTGAAAGCTTTAAATAGGTACGCTTAGAACGTAGAAGTATATACACGATAGGTTTAGGAAGATCATAGTGGGTACATAATCACTTTCCAGTTAATTTTGATTTCGATAAAGATGATTGTTGAGCAAGCTGTGCAAGGTCGAGTAATTCAGTCTATCGGCCGTAGTGTGTTCGACCGTACCAGTAAGCGTAGTCGTAGCCGTAAATCGGTATATCTTGAGGCAACACAAGTAGTCCGTCGCTGCGTGATATTGCGTTTAGTCCTGTCGGAAGTCTGGGTCCAGACCGTTTTGTGAGGGCAAAGCGATTCCTGGTCGGCTAGAGAGCCGTGGCGTTCGAGGCTTTACTCGAGGGTTTTTGTTATTTGGCAGTTTTGCTGCAGTATAGTTTTAAAGTTTCTTTGGAACGACTGTGGTTGAAGTTAGTTAAAAAAGTAAGATTTGGTTGAAATAAAACTAGAATTATAAAATTTCCCTATTTTCACGAACCCAATAATCTAGTTTTGTTAGAAGTAGCCTTGTTGGCCTTTGTGGCAACTGTGAGCCTAGGTGGAAACCGCTAGCATAACATAACATTATGCATACGGTGTATTCTTGGGAGGTTCCGGATGGAGAAACCGAGTGACACTGCCCGACCTGAGAGTCGAACCCGTGACCTCATTATTAGTTATTTGATTTGTGCTACATGGTTAGTTCTAAAAGAATAAATCAAAGAGCACACACATTCAGTAGAATATACCTACTGGTCATTAAATTGACAAGCAGTAGAATATACCTACTGGTCATTAAACTGACAAGTAGTAGATTATACGGACTGGTCATTAAATTGACAGTCATCAAAGAATGACAGTAATAGCAGTAGATTATATCTACTGGTCATTCAATTGACAGTCATCAGAGAATGACAGTAATAGCAGTAGATTATATCTACTGGTCATTAAATTGACAGTCATCAGAGAATGACAGTAATAGCAGTAGATTATATCTACTGGTCATTAAATTGACAGTCATCAGAGAATGACAGTAATAGCAGTAAATTATATCTACTGGTCATTAAATTGACAGTCATCAGAGAATGACAGTAATAGCAGTAGATTATATCTACTGGTCATTAAATTGACAGTCATCAGAGAATGACAATAATAGCAGTAGAATATACCTACTGGCTTCAGAAAAGGAGCTAGTTGATCTGTTTCGCAGAGTAGAATATGAGAATGGACTGGTTGGACTCACCATTAATAAATTGAAGACAAAAGTCATGCTCATCAACAGAACCGGTCAACTCTCTAGAACGATAGAACTCGCGGACCTACAATTTGTTAGCGAGGTTATATACCTACGATCGCTACTTAATGACGAGGGAGGAACCGAATGAGAGATCAGGAGAAGGACTCAAATGGCCAAAGCTGCGATGAGTAAGCTGACACTTATTTGGCATGATAGAAAGGTGTCCAATGTCGTGGACGATTTGGGCAATAGAACTGGAAAAGATAGAAGCTTTTTTGTTGGCAAAGAACGCTCCGCATACCATGGACCGCCAGAGGACAAAAAAATCTATCCTTGATCAACTAGGCATAAAAGACAGACTAACCACGCTCTGCTACAGAAGGATTCTAAGCTACTTTGGTCACATTGCCCGTCGGGAACCAGACTATCTAAAGAAGTTGGTGGTAATGGGCAAGGTGGATGGAAAAAGACCTCGCGGTTGGTCACCTAATCGCTGTTCAGTGCAGGTAACCACCCTCACTGGACTCTCTGTTCCAACCATCCATTGAGAGAAGCTGAGAACCGATTGAAGTGGCAGAACATCGTGCATAAAGCCATGAGGGCCTTTCAGGGACACGACCTTCAGTAATGAAGAACGCGACCAAGAAGAGATACCTACTGGTGGTGAAGGAAAACATCGTGACGGAACCGGCATGTGATAGGTCCAAAAATTCGAAGACATGTGACGCTGCCTCGTGCGCATATGTCGCTCGGTTATAAATACCTGTCCGAGTGGTGGGGCGAGCAGTCGTTATCGGACTGTCGACCTGTGTGGTAGTGCGTTGGCGAGTCAACTATTAATATTGATAAGTGTGAATATTTTACAGGATCTATTGTGGTCCCCTAGATAACTTACTCCTCCCCAATCTCGTTGAAAACTCTTTTCATGAGTTTTACAACGAGACTGGGCGATATGAGCCTATAGTCTTCTGATCTTGGATATCCAACCCCTAAGAGACTCATTCGGTTATCAGCCAGTGTATCGCATGTGCAAAGAAGGTGCTCCATGCGTTCCGTATGTTCCCCACACTACCTGCACATGGGTGTCGCGGTTAGACCCATCTTCGTGAGCAAGTCATTGGTTCCAAAGTGCCCAGTAAAGGCCCCAAGCAGGTAGTGGATTTGCCCCCTGCTCACGTTCCAAATGCATTGCCGGACTTTGAACGTAGAGCCTAGGAATTTCTTGGAGTGTTGTAGACCGGTGCTAGATAGCCAATGAGTTCGCTGTCTGTGATCTGCAAACACATGGTTTTGGACCCACAAAATCATTTTCTGAGCCCTCTCTTGCCAGTTCATCTGTCATTTCGTTACCATGGATACCTTTGTGCCCAGGGACCCACATCAGTCTTACCCTGTTGTGCTTCCCAAGCCTGTTTAGTCCGGACTCCACTTTGCAGGATGCCATGGCTTTAATTGCAGCCTGACTGTCACTAAGAATATATTTGAATTTACCTCTGGTTCCTCTATCTATATTCTCTTGAGCACAGGTTATTATGGCATAAGTTTCTGCTTGGAATACAGTTGCCATCTTCCCTAGGCTTTTGCTACATTTGTAACCTTTTGCGTATATTCCCGCCCCTGTACCTGATTCCATTTTGGATCCATCAGTGTACCACACCAGACTATCTTGTTCTGGTGGATCGATTTCCTTCGTCCAATCCTCTATTGTAGGGATTTGGACCTTGAAAGATCTTTCAAACACAAACATAGTTTGCTTTTTATCGGATAACATGCTTGTTACCAATAAGCTGGCCCTCCGTAGGAGTCCCCTCTAGAGCCGCCTGCTGTCTCAGCTTTTGCCACTTTTTACTTCGCGCCCCTGACCGTCCAACCGGGAGCTAGCCTGGTCCATGCCACGCCGGGTGACGACGAGGTGCTGCCTTTAAAATCAAAATCATTTTTTTTTATTTTACATAGGCCTACATGGGCACTTATAAAATGTCGACAAAAGGTGCACGGTTCGGGTGGGTCGTTTCCTATATAGAGAAAAACCGGCAAAAAACTCCATGATTACTCTTTTAAAAAATGGTTTGGTTTTAATATTTCCATGTTACAGCATTAGTACTATGGCCGGTCGCATCCGGGGCCCCAAGGTCTGAAGGTTGACAGTCCCGCCGCAGCCCCACCTCGAGACGATCCCACTGCAGTCTCGCCTCTGGACGTTCCTGTTACGGAAAAGCGTTGGAGCGCAGTCCCAACTTTCGCCGGTCCTTTCGCTTTGTGGTTTTTTTAAATTATATCCATTTAAAAATCCCGAAATAAATTTCATCCCTCGACTATCCCCACCCTCCATGGAGTGCTCAAGTGGCGATGCTACGGTAGCACCAGGGATTAGTCGAGGGATATAGCCCCCCCCCCCTCCATTAGTTAATCACGAGACTACACGACACTAACTCACACCACTACTATTAGCGATGCGAGCGAGCGCCGCCTACTGCAAGCCCGCAATGGGAGTGAACTCGCCTGGGGGCCGTCTGACCGGACCCCGCAGCCGAATGACCGTAGCCGGCTAGTATACGGCCTTCCGTGTGAAAAGAAATCTGGGCCAAAGTGGAGTGTAGCCTCAGAGACGTTCAACCGCATACGCTCATCGGCTCAGCCGCCAGGATCCCTTCATCCTTCCGTACGGGTCCCCGCGCAAGGCACAAACACGCAGGAGGTCATTGCTATCCAATATTTTCCTTGTTCAATGGTGGACACCCAGGGGCATGATCTCGCCACCCCTGTGACACGTCGCCCGGTGATTTTAGTTACGTCTATTTCAGAGGGAATTAGACCAAGAACAGGGCGGCAACCACGAGAAGGAAAATCACCGCACTTGCCTTGAGAATCTAAACGACCGTAGCGCTCTCCCTCAAGACCATGCCACCTTGCCAGCTCTGAAGGAGCCAGGCCAGGTAGGACTGCATCGACAAAGCCAAGCCCTACAGGGCTTATCGCTGACAGCTCAAAGCGTAAGTTTGCTAACACTGACCAGCCCCACAAAATTAGGATACCAACATTATTTCAATTTTCGTAATGAGGGCTTGACGATTCGAACGTCATCAACATTAACATAGTGACGTCACCTATCGCGTGACTATGTGGGTTTACTTTCTTTTAACCTTTTAACTCAATAGGAACTTACTGTAAGGTTCCTAACACAAACATGTATTTTCACCCCAGACAGTGTCACATAGACTTACAGGTGCCATTCAGGCCTACCGTTGCCATAAAGACCTCCAGTTGCCATACAGGCCTATAGTTGCCATAAAGGCCAATAGTTGCCAGGTTATTAGGTTTGTGAAAATAGGGCAATTTTAGAACTCCCTCTTTAACTAAACCATTACCCTAGGCCATGTACCGCTAGTCGCTCCAAACAAACTTTAAAACTTATTCTGCAGCAAAAACTGCCAAGTTTACAGAAACTCTCGAGAAAAACCGCTAACGCCACGGCTCTAAAGCCGACCAGCAATTATATTGCTCACACACAACGGTCTCTCTGGACCCCGACCTCCGCCAGAATCCACTGGTACGGTCAAACATAATACTCATCATCATTAAAGTCCTTTTAACGTTAACATCGACTGGTACATAACCCACTGGCATCTTCCTTAACCTACCGTGTGCACACTTGTAGATTCTAAGCTTACCTATTTAAAGCTTTCAGTGAATAACGATCACCGTCCTGTCATAATCACCTATCGCGGACTTAATACAGGGCCTATTTAATTTTCATACCTGAGCTACCCACACAAAATTCATAATAAAACAAAGTTCAGACGATCAACAAGTTCAACAACTAAACAACAAAGTAATAGTAACAATGCTGTTATGGTTTGTTATAATTCAAAGGCAATGCGTACTCAACTCATGAAACCTCTTCGTAGACCCATCGCCACATGTTACGCATGAGGTGCGGTCCAGAATCTGTCTTATGAGTAGACATGTTAATCAGATTTGGTTTCACTGCCACTGTCATCAACTATGATGTCTTATTCTCATCCTTCTTACAAGATCGCGCTTTTTACTCAATGATCTTGGGACATACTGACTGTTAATATGAGGGGAACAATTAAGCCTGATAATATTTGCTTCTTAATACCTCGTGTGAAGGAGCTTCACGAATTAACTCTGATCAAAATCTTTAAAATAAAATACCAACAGTAATACTTAAATTTACGAGAGTAATACTTTAAGACTTAAAAACGATCGCGAGATCTACTGCTATCATAATATTACTTTGAAAGTAAGCAAGTGAATTTCGATCTGAAGACTGTGGTTGTAAATCGTTACGCAACATAAGATCTGTTCTGAATACACGTAAATGACCAGTACCGTTACTAACTAGATACAATTGCGATAGCCCAAAGACATTACTAACTCGCTTTGCCACTGAAAACCACTAGTTATTCAATCATTTTGGACATCTCATCTTCTTATTTTACTGAACCAAATATTGAAACTATACCGACGCTAGGAAACTCATTAACTACTTGCTTTTTGCTAAGTGTGTCTTAATTATCTAGTGATAGTGCTAGATATAACCACTACCAATTTAATGGTCAAACATAAACACTTAAAACTCGAACTAGCATTCTTCACTAGAGAACCTTCGACCTCACTTTCGAAATAACATGGAAGCGACTCACCGCTGTGGTCAAAACGTTTGGCCATCACTTGCGAACTGCTAGCCTGCCGTTCCTCAGATGTTGACATGTCAGCCTTCGCATACAGCCTCTGAACCACAAGCCTTTTTTTTTTTGCCTGGATAAATGCTCATGCATACTGCGCTACCACGGGGAGATAGCGCAGTTATGTGGGACTCTAACCCACTAAAACTCCACGGTGTCCTCATGTGCCGCTTATGGCGTGAACACGGGCACGCGTTAGCACTCACCGCGAACCCGCCGCACTCACCGCGAACCCGCCGCGAACCACAAGCCTGCAGCAGAGGCTCCACCGCGAAACAATACGGTATCTGAAACATGAACAACACTATGAGAGTACAAATGTTCACACAGTTATCTTAACCATACAGGGCTTTGAAAGAAATTTACCGGTGTAGTAACCTAAACCGGCTCGGCAAAATGGATTATTATGGACACCAAATATGAGTGCAGAGTCTCTATCTAAAACGTGAACCACAAGTTATAGTGTCCCAAGTGTCCTGGTAGGGATATAGGCTTTAGAGAATCCAATTAATGCCATAGCATGTTAAGTCTCAATTAACGAAGCCTGGTAGGGTTTACCACCTTTCAGATAGTTTGGTCCTCCGACCACAAAAGAAGAATACTATGCTTCTTCTCAAAATTGTTAACTCTCATTACATAAAACTATCATACTACAAAACTAATCAAAATCTTTCATTTGGAATTATCATAATTTCCAGACTGAAATGTAAGGTAGGTATGTCAATCAACATATCGTTGCAACTTCCAATCAATGATAGTCAGCCAAGACCAGTCAAGGGTTATTGCCACTGATAGTAGAATAATAACTCTTCAACAACACCAAAACTTGGCCATCGATAACTAACATGAAATTATGTCGTGACACGGGCCACCCCGACGATCCACTGACCGCCATATCGTACACAAAACCAGAATTTTGAATAATGAACACTTGACCATAGTCATAACAAAATGAAAACGACTCACCAGTTTTATTTTTTTATTTCTTTACAGTATTTAAACAGCGGCTGCACCCCCTCCCCCACAAAGTGCACCTCACCAACATTAGAGGTTTGCACTCAAATCTCTTTGCAGTCCACTACCATCTGGAGACTAAGAAACCAGCGCTGTTTTTCCTTACGGAGACGCAGATAGCGAGTCCCTCAGACGTGTCGTGCTTATCTTACCCAGGGTTTACCCTGGAGCACAATCATAAACCGCGTGCGGGTGTGTGTATGTACGCCCGTGACGACACTTGCTATCGGCGTCTCCGTAACCTTGAGGATTCAAGATTTTCAACGCTGTGGGCTCTAGTGGACACAGGTCTGGATAAAATTATCTACGCCTGTGTCTACCGCTCGCACAGCGGAGATCAGGAGACAACCAGGTTTACAGAGTACCTCAGTGAGGCGGCTGATGAGGCACAGCAGCGGTACCCCTCCGCCCAATTAGTGTTGCATACCAGTGCATACCAGTGCACTGACCATGCTGGACGGGAGATGCGTAAGCTTGCGCTTGCGCTTAATCTTACCCAGCTGGTCCAGGGGGCAGCAAGGGTGCCGGATGTTGAGTCGCACACGGCCAATTGCTTGGACATTCTGCTGACAACAGAGCCAGACCGGTACTCTGTGTCAATAACTTCACCTTTGGATAGTTCCGACCATTTTCTGGTGAAGTCTGTGTCCGTCTACTCCCCGCCTGATCCCAGCCCAAGAGGCACCCGGCGGGTTTTGCGGTACAGTTCAGCAGATTGGGATGGCATGCGATCTTTCTTCGCATGCTATCCTTGGCAGCCTACTTGCTTTTCTTCGGATGATCCTTTGGCGTGCGCGGACGCCGTGACGGATGTGTTGCGTCGGGGAATGGAGTACTACATTCCGTTCTCTGACGTAACAATGTCCAGTGTTGACCGGCCATGGTTTGGCACCGAATGCTATCGCGCCGACGTGCTTAAACATGAGGCGTCAAAAGAAGAAGGCCTTCAACAGGGCTGCCAAGTCCTGCAAGAAGGTGTTAAGAAGGGCTCGGTTCGGCCACATTAGTCGAATAGGGACCAAACTTGCTTCTTACCCAGCAGGTAGTAAAGCGTTTTGGTCCCTGGCTAAATCGGTCGAGTCGAACTTCAGCCGTCCCTCACTACCACCACTGCTGAAACCCGACGGGTCGCTGGCCCACTCCGCTGAGGAAAAAGCAAATTTATTTCCCCCTCTTTTTGCGGAATCTTCACGTCTGAATCCTGGTGACGCGCAGCCCCACCTTATCCTGATGGATGCGAGACGAGTATGTCTGACATTCGCATCCATCAAAAGGACGTCCGTAGGGTACTGCGCAACCTCGACGTGAACAAGGCTAGCGGCCCTGACGGAATACCAGCGATAGTTCTCAGAACCTGTGCGCCTGAACTGTCTCCGATCTTGACACGCCTATTCCGCCTATCGTACGAGACTGGAAAAGTGCCGAATGCTTGGAAGCTAGCTAACGTACAACCCGTGCCCAAGAAGGGTAGTCGAGCTGACCCGGCCAACTACAGACCCATCTCTGGGTGGCGCTGTTTGCTTGACATCTGAGTAAAAGAGCTCCGTGTTTATAATTTAATCAAAAATATTAATAAACGTTTTTATTTATATATATATTAGTGTAATCGTTATCAAAGTGACAATAAAAACAATAGTGTTCAAAATATTGGAGTTAGTTAAGATAGCAAACACAAACATAAAAACAAACCGTAATGGTTTGTTTTTATGTTTGTGTTTGTAGTGACAATATAAAGAGACAAATAATCAGTGAAATGAACAATAAAAAAACCAAACCCAGATATTATTCCAACTCAAATTAAGAAAGTGCTTTATGTGTTTGTGTTTTTATCAAAATTGTACCCGCGTTACGTGAAAAAAATCAACGGCTCTAAAATTCAAATTGCTTAAACCTTGACAAGCACTACTTCTTTTCAACTTAAAATGCTAAATACTTCGTGGCACAGGGGCTGTGATAGCTACATGTGTATGTAATGTGCACTCGAACACCAGGTTCGAACCTCGGTCACCCTACCGTTGTCTTTTTATGAATGTTCTATCGCTAATTATCCACAGTCGAATACGTGCTAATGCTAACAGAGGGCGCTGGTGACATTAAATAAATAAATAAAAAATGGATTCAGATAAGAACATAACACATCGGAAACCGCACAAAACGGGATCTTTAAGTAACTTGTCTGATATGGCAAATGACGACGATAAAACAATATTTGACACCACAATGTTGAGCATACCTGACAGTCCACATAACTATAATGACAATGACATAGTTAATGATTTTAATGAACAAATAAAATCACTTAATATGCAACTATTGAGTGCCCATCAAGAAATAGACGATTTGAATAACGAGAATTTCCGTTTAAAAACTGATCTCCAAAAATCTTTGAAGACCGTTGAAACCAGTAAAAAGATTTGCTTAGCGCCTGATAGAAGAAATGGCTCACCATCATCTGCTCACAAAAAGAAAAAATCTACGCATCAAAACATTTCACTCAAATAATAAGCCCAATATTAGAGGCTCTCCCTGCAAACAAATTAAAATGATTAATAAAGAAACCCAAACATCCAACCTGACTAACGAAAAATTGACCCAAACTAAGAAAACATTGACAACAACTTCACAGGTGTGTAATATTGCCTGCGAAAATACATCAGGAGTTATGTATGTACCTAAACACAAAAACAGATTATCTGTAATAAGCAGCAATTGCACAAAGGGAACGCTGCCACTAATCGAAGAAATTTTCTGAAAACATTTTAATTTTTGTCATCATTTATTGCCAAAGGTCACCACAACAGATTTCTCTATCAAATATAAATTAAAAGACTTCACGATGAACGATTACTGCCTGTTTTTCATTGGAGAAAATGATCTGAACAATGGAGACTATTTGATTATACTTGACAACCTAAAGAATTCAATGTCAACCACACAAACATGCTCTCCGACTTACAAAACAGGTGCTCTAATCCACAACTATAAAGTCGAGTTATTTAATAACCTACTATGTTTAGACATAAACAATTGTCAATATGCATATTTTCCGATACCAACCGCACCTTAACACTTGAAATGTTTTCCAGTAGTACGGGAAAATTAAACAAATATGGATGGAGGAACATTTTTGAACAGATCATGTCCAACATATTAATAGACTACAAATTATTCTGCTCTCAAGACGATTTGACAAACGACAATATTGATCAAATGTTGCCATTCTTAAATAGCGTGATTGAAGACAAATCAACAACAACACAAGACCAGTTATTTCTTTTATAAGCATAATGAACATTATTTCTGCAGACAGATGGTGTGTTTGCTGTTGATACCACTAAAGTTGCAATGCATATACTCGGTCTTCTCTCTGCTTATTCGTAGACCTGATTTTTCCAGAGCTTCCCTCCACTTTTCCAGAATCTACTGTAGGTCGTTCCCATCTTCACTGATGATGAAGACATCGTCCGCATATAGGATGTCCCATGGCAGCGCTCGTTGCAGATTTGAGGTAATATGGTTCATAACAATATTAAAAAGCAGAGGACTGAGTGCAGAACCCTGGTGCACACCAACCTTTACATCAAATTCTTCGCTTGTTCCAGCCGAGCTTCGGACTTTGGTTGATACTTGGTGGTACATATCTTTGACAGTCATTATGCAATGCTCGGGCACATTCTGAGCCCTTAGAGCATGCCAAATTAATTCTCTCGGTACCCGGTCGAAAGCTTTTACAAGGTCGATGAATAACATGTGCAAGTCTGTTTTGTTGTCCCTGTAATTTTCTATCAGTGTTCTTACCGAATGTATGGCATCAGTTGTGGATCTACCGGCGACGAACCCGCATTGGTTTTCAGTGACGCTAGTTATTTTAAGTAGCCTTTTGTTGATGACTCTTTCCCATATTTTGAAGGAATGTGAGATTAGCTTTATAGCTCTGTAGTTGCCGCAGAGTCTTATATCACCTTTATTTTTATAGAAAGGGATGAGGTAGCTCTTTCGCCATTCGTCGGGAATTCCATCAGCCAGGATCTTGTTGAAAAGTTTCGTCAGGAACAGTACGCCGGTGTCTCCCATTCGCTTCCAGAATTCAGCAGGGATATCGTCAGGGCCAGAGGCTTTGTTAGTTGCCATTCGTTTAATTGCCAAAGTTATCTCTTCAGGCCTTATACATGGGATAGGGCCTTCTGTAGGAGGGATATCTTGTATTGCTTCACTGGGGAATACCTCATTTAGCAATTTTGTGTAGTATTCTTTCCAGCGGTATCTGATGTCTTCGTTTGATGTTAGTAGTTTTCCTTGTTCATTTTTGATAAATTTATTTGTGGCAGTATCCCTACTACTTTGGTGTTTGCGTTTTGCCAACTTGAAGATTTCTTTATCGTTTAAGGCAGTTTCAAGTTTGGCATAGAAATCGTCCCTAGCGGTTGCCTTGGCTTGTGCGACGGCTCGTTTTGCGGTTTTCTTAGCAATTTTATAAGCCTGGTGGTCAGCATCGTCTTTCGTCTGTTGCCATACTTTGAAGAGTGTTTTCTTTGTTTCCAATTTTTCTCTCACTTCTTCATTCCACCAGCTAGTGTCCTTGTTATTATTGATGGCACCTTTAGATACTCCTAAATATTGCTTTGCTTTTTCATTGCAGTATAGTTGAAAATTTCTCCACATTGCATCGGCTGTATCATCCTGCTGCTCCCGAAGGTGTTGTGCGATGTCTTCACATAGTCTGAGACCCACCTCACCCTCCAATTTATGCCACCGTGTTCTTATGATTTTCTCCTTCTTGACTTTGTATGTTTTTGGTATTTTGAACTCTGCCACTAGTATTCTATGCTGTGAAGTAAGAGGTTCCTCGGGTATAACTTTGCAGTCTTTGCATGTCTTTAGTTGTTTCCTATCAGATAGAATGTAGTCTATCTGAGTGCATGCCCCGCCGATTTTATAGCTTCTTATTTTTTTTTATTGGGACAATCCCACCGCACTATTCCCAAACCACTGCAACTCCTGAAAGCCAGAATCAACAGTGGCGACCACCAGAAAAGCGCCGAGGCAATGAAGCTCGACGAAGTCCCGGATAATGAATTTAACTGTCTTGGATCCCGCAATGAAATTAATCAGAAAAGAAAATGGAGGAGTAAGAAAAATACAAATTTCCACTTCCCTCCATATCAAGCAGGAGACAGAACAAACAAGACCAA
Organism: Orthosia cruda; assembly: GCA_964057195.1. Lineage (NCBI taxonomy): Eukaryota > Metazoa > Arthropoda > Insecta > Lepidoptera > Noctuidae > Orthosia > Orthosia cruda. The sequence goes on from OZ059841.1 coordinate 25,590,449, forward strand.
TAGGCACAAAGGGTCGTTTACAACTGGGATAAGCCCAGTTGCCTAGCACCACGGATAAAAATAAGCATTAATATTAATAGGTCCTAACATTGTGAGCTGTTATATTTGATTCCAATAATAGGTATGGCAAAAGCGCTTGAACGCACGGAAATTTGTTCTAGTTTCCACAAGGTCCGTATAGTAAACAGCTCCTGATACAGCCTGTACATTATTCAACATAGTATTGCGTTCATTCTGCCAAAGAATACACTCCCATAAGATATGATGTGCAGATTGTACATATTCACAGTCAGATGTAGAACACTGACATAATGGCGAGGCAAAAAGCTTGAAGGAAAATAATTTACTTTTAAAGTTACCATGCCCTGTGAGAAATTGGGCAACACAGTGATCCACCTCCAGCCACGTCCTGGCCAGCCGCACGCGAACGGATGGAAAGAATTGGTGGAGGTGTCGGCCCTTGATGGAATTAAATAAAAAGTTCCTCCCAGACGTCAATATGTGGTTTAAATAATCTAGAGATTTTGGCTCGGTCACTCCCCGTTAAAAAGTCCGCGTCCATGGTCTCTTTTGCGGAATAGTACATTGCAGCACGTCGCTACACTTCAAGGTCGACCGGAAGTACGCCAGCAAGTACCGGTAAGGCCTCAGTACTAACCGTCCTGTATGCTTTGCATAAGAATATCAAAGCCAAACGCTGACTCTGCTGTAATTTACGTCGTACCGCCCCTATTGTGGCCCTATCAGCCCAGCTCGAGTACTTGATTGAATGAGCAGAAGACCGACGTCCGCGTAACCGGTTAATGAACAGCCGCTTGGAAGCGGAATCGCGAGGAAATCATCAAAAAAGGTCAATCATCAAATAAAGGTGGACCAATAACCGAACCCTGAGGACATCCCATGGTGAGAGACTTCGACATGGAATGATGGCCGAGTTTGAGTTTCGCGGAACCATTTAAAAAGTAAGAGTAAACTAAATTTTATATATTTCTATAGCAGCCTCGAGTTTTCATTTTGAGTAATAGCATTGGCCACCATGCGTTATCAAAAGCCCAAGAAATATCTAGAAAAATACCAATTACATACTTATGTTCAGATGTATTAACTATTTTCCGAACACTTACTGTTCGGAAAATACTGGCCGCGTCTACGGTAGATTTTCCAATAGTGAAACCGAATTGATTATTATGAAATTTTGGTCCGTCCGGTAGCAACCGTGGAACGATAAGGCGCTCCAGGAGTTTTCCCAAAGATGGAAGTAATGTAATGGGCCGGTACGACTTCGGGTCGTCCGGGGGTTTGTCGCCACTTTTCGGGATTATTCGTATAAATCCGCGTCGCCAAATACGAGGAAATACGCCCTCCGCAATACAACGGTTGAAAACGGTTAAAATCATCGCATCACCGGCTGTTTTACACGCTTCTATAATCATCCGATTAGATATTTTATCTTCAACTGATGACTTGTTGAGTGGTCTTGACAACGTTAATAAATTCGTCAGTGGATGGAAGGTCTGACGCTGGTGATTCAGGTGGTACAGCTGCCCACGCTCTGATCTGTTGATGGTATTCGTTATCATTAGCTAGTAAGTCATCAGGTATAAGAGTATTCAGCAAAACTTCAGTTGTTTCCTCAATACCGGTAGTGTGTTTATTATTAACTATAATATTCTGAACAAACGCGAGGTCGACTGATCGATTGGCTTTAAACTCATGATATAAAGGCTCCCCCGGGTTTTTTTTTATAAAAGAACCAATTTTGCAAATTAACGAAGGAAACAAACTAGTAACACACCCTAGGCAGATTGCTGAATCATGTAATGACTTTTTCGTTGACCAAATACATGATGTATCCAGTACTAGTACGGGAAATACATGATGTATCCAGTACTAGTACGGGAAATACAGCTGCAATTACCAAAACCCAAAAGTCTTTATTTATGCAGCCAGTAATCCCTCAAGATATCACACGGGTGATACAAAACTTGAAAAATAAAAAAAGTTTCGGATTCGACGGCATTTCAACCATTGTAGTCAAATTTGTATCTGATATTATCGCAAAACCATTAAGTCATATAATAAATGTGTGTATAAGCTCAGGTATATTCCCTGATAAATTAAAGACTGTGATCATTAAACCATTACATAAAAAGAATGACAAGGAAGACATGTCAAACTATAGACCTCTAATCTTCCTCCTCTAATTTCAGTGTTCTCGCAGATATTTGAAAAATTATATACGAATCTATTTACAGTTTTATAACAAAAAATTGCATTTTATGTGAAGAACAAAAGGGCTTTCGTAAAAATAAAAATATCAACATGGCAATATTCGATCTTTTAAAAATAATCATGAATAATATGGATAAGAAAAACCCTATATGTGCAATATTCACAGACATGACAAAGGCATTCGATTATGTAAAACATGTTACTCTCTTAAATAAACTTACCGATTACGGCATACGAGGAAACGTATTAAACCTAATTAAGTAATATCTCACGGGTAAAACGCAATACACAGAAATATCGAGAATCTGTACTAAAGTTCTTTCCTCAAAAGACCATTTCAGACATCAGTCTACATGGTCTTCACATGATTTAACCAATATTTTGTCTGGACTTTAAAAGAGACTGTGACCTCTGAGTTTGTTTCGGCCTTTCTTCTCAGAGTAGTCAGATAGGAAACGCCGACCTCATCTAGTTTTAAAAAATATGTTCGACATGTAAAAGTGTTTGTATAAACCAACTTACAGAAATAAAATCATTTATCATTTATAAAACCAAGCGTGTACTGAAATATCTATCCAGTTGTAAAGTAACAGAATTCGGAGTTCCACAGGGCAGTGTGCTCGGTCCATTATTATTTCTACTTTACATTAATGACCTACCCCGTCAAATTCTTCAACCAATGACCTTATTTGCTGACGACAGCACTGTTATAGTCGAATGTAAGAATGAAACGAACTAGAAACGAACTGGTCAATCATGGACGCGAGTAGGTGTGTGATCAGTTTTTACGGGGCGTCGCTAAGTGTCGCATTGTATGACTACTTTTGTTACCTTGGGTTCTACCTGTAAAAATAATTGTATGTGTAAATGAATAAATAAATATAAAAAAAAACTACGTAGCCGCATATATCACAAAGACAGGCGTATTTATATCTACAAAAATGTCCAAAAGATGGCGCGCTAACTCTCTATTGGTGACGACGCGCTGCCAAAATCATACCGTCAACACAAAACTATTTCCAGTTGCAACTTGTCCGCCTTAAAAACAGCACGCAGATCCTTTACGCAACAGTGAATTATTTTGTGATAATGCGGTGTAGAACGAAAATTACTCGGAATTATTTAGTTTTAATTCAGTGTTGGTGACTGTGTTTATACTACGAGTTTGATACTATTTCGAAACAATACTCTGTTGTTGGCAAAGGTATGTATTTTGTTTTGTATTATTCCAAAATGGTTTACTATTATTCGTAAAAGGTGAAAATCTGTGGAATGATGCACTATTGATGGTAGATATAAATTATGTCCTAATTTTGTCAAAAATCATAAAAATATATTTTTGTGTTCAAATAATTGTTCTTTACATTATAAATTAAAAGAAATGTATTTGCGATTTTTTTTTTTCGTTATTTACTTTTTTTTTAGTTAATGCACTATTGTTGAATTAATTAAATTTGTTATAGTTATTTGGCAGATGATGAGGGGTCGTGGTCTCCTGTTGCTTAAAAAGGCAATGGAAGCAACCACAAAAGACACCAGACCTTCTATTAAACAAAGCGTGGAAAAGGACGTCAAAAATACAACTGTTGCAGCATCAACCACTGAGATAACTCAATACAATCTTCTTGTCAATACTCGGCATAAAAAGAGGTTATGCGCTCCATCCTCAAGAATTAAAATGTTAAGTGATAGCCCATATTATATGGCAATAAAAATATATAATAAGTTGCCCAACTCGTTTAAAACTGAAAAATCAGTAACAATATTCCAAAAAAGGCTAAAACTATACCTAATCCAAAAGTGTTTCTACTCAGTAAAAGAATATTTAGAGTCAAGCTTAAAATAACGATTTTATCTCAAGTGGCGATCTGTCCTATATAAACAATAAGATTTACTTTATCCTAATTAACTTCATACAAAATTGTAATTATTATTAGTACTACCTGAAAAGGATGACATTGATATTGCTGTATAATTGTATTATATTTGGTAGCGCCATCTCTTGTAAATGTCATAAATCAATGACCAAAAACACATAGACAAACGCATTTGAGATTTCGCGGGCGATCGATATCCTAATTATCTCGTTCCTTCCTCATTCCTTTTCCCTTTATGTACGCCTTAATGACAGGTCGCCAGAACGAACCGAAACTTCAACGTGAACGGGCCTCGTATCTCAACCGCCAGCTTTCCAAGCCACCTGGCTGGAGACTGATGCATCTAATTAGTTAGATTGCAGAGAACCTTGTGAACCGTGTCTATTAACCCGCCTCGCGGATATAAAACAATTGTGTGAAGTGTGTGGATCCTGAAGGAGCCATTTTGGAGTAGAAGAACACCAGCTCGCTGCCACACGTGGGCTGGCATCGACCACTACAAGGTAAGGCGTACTACTTCCCTCATTTCCATACTAGATCGCCCGAATTGATCCGTGAATATTTTCCCGCTTATTTTCAACGCACTATTGCCAGAACCCTTCAAATACAGTCCACTTTTCATGATAGACACAAGGATGAAGAGGTTTCTCAAACCGCTATAACAATATTCATTATTATTGACATTTAATTTTGACATAACTATATATTAGACTTGACATTGTAGATTTGACATTACTATTTTTTTTCAATTTAATTATATTAATGTAAAATAATTCAATAATAGTTATGTTTAATGCATGCTAATTTGTGATGATAGGGACATGAGAATTATGGTTGCAATGCTTGTAAAAGGCTGCTAAGTCATAAGTACTAACATAACATAACAACAATATTATACACTTAGTTCGCAATAAACGTTTTGAATTTGAATTTGATGTCAACAGTGGCAGCATCATCTGATGAAGTATCAGATAAATTCACGGAGTGAGTAATTTCTCCGAAACTGTTCACTTCTGCATTGAACTTCAAGATTCTGGACTAGAAAGGGCCAGACATCAATGTTAATCGCGGGTACATCACTCAACTTTGGTCTGCTGACGATAGGTATAGTGGTCATGGCTGAGAACTAATAACTAAGAACAATGTTCGATGACTTCAGTAGAGCTTCCGGAAGAGTGGGTCTTAAAATGAACATGGATAAAACTAAGGTCATGTTGAACGCCCATGTTACACTCCTATCAAAATCGGAAACTACACTCGAAGTTGTGGACGATTATGTCTACCAGGGACAAACACTTCATTTAGATAGGTCTAACTAAGAGAGGACAAACGTCGAATCAGACTCGGCTGGGCAGCGTTCGTGCAGTTGCGCGGTATCTTCTTGTCCAACTTACCGCAGTGTCTCAATACCAAAGTTAATGATCAGTGTGTGTGATTACATAGTGTCTCAATACCAAAGTCTATGATCAGTGTGTGTAATTACATAGGGGACCGAAACGTGGTCGTAGTCATGGCCTCACCAGAAGGCTTAAAGTCACCCAAAGGGCTATGCTCGAAGTTTCCTTGCGTGATCGAGTCAGAACTGAAGACATGCGCAAGTGGTGTATGGGGGCAAGTCATCGGACTAAGTTGGTAACCCTGTTTGTTACCAACATAGCCTGAAAAATTGACAAACTTAAGTGGCAGTGGCCAGGGCACATTGCTCGCAGAGCGGATGGTCGATGGAGCCGAAAAGTTCTGGAGTGGCGACCGTGAACCGGATGACGTTGCGTTGGAAGACCTCCCACTAGGTGGACGAAATACCTGGTGGGGGTTATGGGAGTCCTCTGAATGCGAGACGTCCAATGTGATGAATGACACTTGGGGAAGGCCCATGTCCAGCGGTGGACGTCTTTTGATTGAAATGTTAATTATACAATTTCAAACAAATTTATTTTTATGTAACGGTGTTTTAACATTGATATTTTTTATGCCTAACAGTTTTGTGTTATAAGTGTTTTTATTCAATCAATTTTTCCATATTTTTTCTTATTTTTTGACTAACAGAAGATTTTGTATTTTGTGATTTACATGTTTTAATTAACACTATGGGTGCAAAAAGAGTACTAGTTTATGTTTAAAATATAAGTACCGACCGGTTCTAGTAAAATTTTGCCGTTTATTTGAGTTTTAATAGGTTTATTACTGAAAACAAAACAAATGGGTCGCTATTGCATATTAAATCACAATAAAAAAACAGTAGAATAATAGTGCATTATTTCAGAATCAATCAGTAAAAAGCACGTAACTCGAAATAATTATTTTTTATTTCGTTCAGTCATTCCACAACAGTGAATTAAATAAAAAAATACATTTATTTGCTTTCTTAACGCGTTTTCAATTAATTGAACTATAAAATGCTCATACGGATACAAGAATCCAATATTCTTGACATTAAATAATCAAGACATTTTCAATAACTTTGACATAAATAAAGATAACGGTTTTTCGTCGATTCTGAAAAAATGCTATTTTGACTTAGTGCTTAGTTGGTCTGGGCGTGCGATATGTACTCTATAATCTCTCAAATAAAGTAAACATAGACACATTAGTGATAGCTTATCATGGATTAGTAGCTTCATTGTTAAGATACGGTGTCATATTTTGGGGCAACTGCAGTGAGAGAGAAAGAATATTTAAGACACAAAAACGTTGCCTTAGATCAATGTCAGGTCTTAAGTCTACTTGTCAACCCGTATTTAAATCTCTAAAAAACTGACATTGCCTTGTTTATATATACTAGAAGTTGCCTTATTCGTTACATTAAACAAACACTTATTTACCTCAATGGTTGAAATAAGAAAACGCACAGTACCAATGAGATCGCAGTATAAACACCAATTGTACACAGGTGGTCATAAAACAGCTTTATTAAAAAATAACATCCTTTCCATGGGACCGCTTATATATTATAAATTACCTGAAAATTTAAAACATCTACCCATAAATTTCTTTAAAAAACAACTAACAAAACTATTGCTGGAGAAATGTTATTACACAATTAAATACTTTTTAAATGACAAAACTCTATAGTAAAATGTTGTAGTTTGAAACCAAATAAAAATACCTGGTCTTTTGAATGTTCATAGCTATTATGATGTAATTTTTTATGCATATTATTATTTTTCGTTTTTTTTTTCGGTCGACATCAAACATAATTTGACATTACAATAATTGACATTACCTTCACATTACGACATTATCTATAGTATTAAGATTGGTGTTGTTTTAGAATAATTTTACATTAAAAATTTTGATATTAAGCTTTTTGACAATACACAATTATGACATTTAATTTATATTCTTCATTGCATGTTTTCATTCATTCTTTTTTTTTTTAACTTATCTGTAACTATCTAGGAAATTATGATTGGTGTTAATAATAATTATGATGTTTGTAACTGTATTATTAAATTCAAATGTAATATTTTGCATGCCGTAAGGCAAAATGTATTGGGACAATCTATACCAATATTATAAAGAGGAAAGATTTTTTTGTTTGTTTGTACCGAATAGGCTCCAAAACTACTGGACCGAATTTAAAAATTCTTTCACTGTTGGGAAGCAACTCTATCCCCGAGTGACATAGGCTACTTTTTATCCCTGTATTCCCACGGGAACGGGAACTACGCGGGTGAAACCGCGAGGCGTCCTCTAGTTTATTAATATTCCATCTTATATGTATACCTACATTATCACCAAATTAATGATTTATTTATTTCTTTCTTTCTATAACGTCCATACTCTGTAAGAGTATGGAGCGTGTACTTAAAACGAAGCTCCTGGCATACCTAGAAACTAACGAGATCCTTAGTGACCGCCAATACGGTTTCCGCCGAAATCGGTCTACTGGGGATATTCTAGCGTATGCCATTCACATATGGAGTGAGGCCATCGAGAGCCACGGGGAAGCACTTGCTGTTTCCCTCGACATCTCGAAGGCTTTTGATAGGGTCTGGCATGATAGCCTTATTGGTAAGCTTCCTTCGTTCGGTCTGCCCGGTGGTCTATGTGACTAGATTGCGGACTTCCTGAGAGATCGGTCCATTCGAGTGGTTATCGATGGCTGCTCATCGGACCAATTGGTTATTAATGCCGGGGTCCCTCAGGGGTCGGTACTCACAGCAACATTAACGATCTGCTAAAACCCGGCACCTTTGGGTATGCAGACGACAGCACTGTTGCTGAGAGAAACTTGTCCAACGCACGGGCTACCGGGCCGCAGATCCGGTCTCTCCGTGAGGCCATGGTGGAGCGTTTGAACCTGTCCTTGCAAGCAGTCTCCGAATGGGGCGATGACAATATGGTCAGGTTTAACGCTGCTAAAACCCAGGCGTGTCTTTTTTCCGCAAAAAAAGAGCCAATTTCAACCGGCTCCAACTTTCCGAGATGTGACCGTGCCAATAACGGACCATCTTGAGCTTCTTGGCGTTACGTTGACATCGACTCTCAATTTTGGCCCATACATTGAGGCAAAAGCTCAGCTGGCAGCCAAAAAGCTGGGGATCCTTGCGAAGGTGAGAAGGTACTTCACGCCGGAACAGCTCCTTAATTTGTATCAAGTGCAAGTTCGATCATGCATGGAGAACTGTTCTCATCTCTGGGATGAATCTGCCAAATACCAGCTTGATGCACTAGAGTCAATCGAAAAGCGGGCCAAGAGGCTCATCAGCAATGAGGCACTGGTTAAGTCAAACCTCCAGAGCCTTGAACATCGTCGCCGAGTTGCCAGCATGTCAGTTTTTTATCGGTTACATTTCGGGGAGTGTGCGGTGGAATTGCACGATCTAATTCCACCGAGCCCGTTTCATCATCGGACTACCAGACGTACGGCGATGCGCCATCGATACATGGTGGACATTCCACCCATACGCACAAAACGTTTTGAGAACACTTTTATTATGCGTATAGCTAAGGAGTGGAATTCCCTGCCGGAGTCTTTGTTTCCCGACAGCTACAATCTGGGGGTCTTTAAGTCAAGAGTGAATAGGTTATTTCTAGGCAAGCGTGTATCACCGTCAACCACATAATCGCTTACCATCATGTGAGATAGTGGTCAAGCGCGAGCCTATTGGATATAAAAAAAAAGATTTGCATAAATATCCTAGTGTATGTATATTTCCACAAGTCCACACGCTCCTCCTTGACCTGTCCAGCTCCTTGGTTGCTGCTAGCTTCCTTGCAGCTCCGCTCCAGACTGGTTTTTCATAACTCAAGTTTCTGAGTGTAGCCGCAGAAAACTCGACAATTCTTTAAATCAGTTCCACATTGTTTCCGGATAAACAACACTGTAATTTTTTTGCAAGAATGTAACCGCCATTTTCACTAGCATTTTTTTTACGTGTGATCTGACTAGCACGACCGAATCCCAATTCTGATGTCGCATCAAGGCTGCCCGATAGATGTAAACCATCAGGAAGTCAAGATTTATTCCCTTAGGTTAAGAAATCTTATGTGGGCAGATCGGTGGGTACACTCGTAAAAATGAAATCACACAAGTTATTCGATACACTGGGTTTATTAAATAGTCACAGTTACAATCTTGCTTAATAATATGACGGATCAACACTGATTCTACGACGTCTTAGCTCCAAGGCTGTCAGTACTCAACTGCTATATTCTGTTGTTGCCACCCCAAAGTGGTGAGAAAAAGTGCGCCAATGCGTAGTTGTTCTTGCTTTGCCGCCAGATGGCGTGGTTGCGATTTGTTTTGACGTCCGTTCTATTGACCAAACGCGACATATAGATAATCACGTCGATGCCAAACACAGTAAAAACGCAGATCCAATTCCAAATCATGAAACTGTGGACACTCTTAATAAAATATGTTTTTTTTTTATATTATCTGGATCATAACTACAAGCAAGACATTTTTAATGCTATGGACGATATTGAGAACGAAAAACATTAAAAAACTAATACGAGTAGTGGGTAATAAATATGAAAGAATTAACATGACAGTCGTCGTAGCTACGGTAAAGCAGACACCTAACACTGAGGTATAATATATCAATTCCTTGTGATTGGAGTTATATAATAAGCGTGATCCAATATTCTGAAGATAGCAATAAAGCCAGCATAAAGTTGAAGGGACAAAATATTCTTTGGAATTCTTTTTCTAGTAGTAGTACTTCTACTGAAACAGATACCATTGGTATGAGTCTATCTTTTTTGACCATTGTGAAAAACTTTTATGACAGAACTTTTTTTCGAGTTTCTTGATAAATGTAATTTTGGATATCGTTTTAGCAAGTTGTTTAGAAAAAAAATACTTCTTTTAATATAGTCGCGTTTAGTTAATATATGGTGCGTATAACCTCTAGAAGATTACAAGTAAAATCACACGCGATTGAACCTAAATTATTAGAGTAATCTAGGCTATAATTGCTGATTCAGCAGTGCTAATTTGAAGGAGAAAAGTACGCAGATGAGACGAAAGGCAATGGATAAATTTCAATTTACTAATTATGCCACATACCTTTGAAACAGCGATTCCCATGCAGATGCATGTCATGTTCGGGAAGTTCAGCTAACAGACTAGGTACACTACGCTGGCCAGCTGTACACAACACAGTAGGTCTAGGTAATACAGGTAACACTTTCCATGTAGGTTCAATTAAGAGATTTGGGCGAGATGATGCGTGATGATAGAAGTGCGCGCACCCCAGCCGTGGTCGGCAAGAGATTCTACGACCGGCCGGCGGTCGAGGCGGCGGCGTTATGACCGTAGCGCCACCGCGTGGGATATCACCAAACCAACGATATGTGCTACTTATTTAATAAATTGGAACTATTAAACCAATGCCTCTCAATCGCCCTATGGTGATGTAATAAAATATGAACTATAAATTAGGAAGCGTAACCATTTTCCCCGGCTTGAAAGTTCCCACTTTCGAAACACAAAAGAGAAGTAAATAAAGTTGCAGATCATCACAACTCTACCAAAGGTTATGAGAACTCTAAAGTTGCGACTCTCTATTATAAATAAGAATATTTAACTAACTATTCTACGCGGTAATTAAATCTAATACTGCACATTGGTGCACTGTAAAATTAATTATTAATGTAACGAAACGTATTGCGTTGGCAAAGGGCACAACTTTACTACCGGGCGACTCTGAAGGATCCCGCTTTTAGTCTTTACCGATGCAACTCTACAATCTCCGCTTTTATCTGGAAATATTTCTGTGATTACTCCTAACGGCCAATGCAGCGGCATCACATTGTCCTGCATGGAGACGACAACCATACCGACCCGTATTGGATTGGCAGGGGTGTTCCATTTTTGTTTGGATTGTAGGGTGTGCAAGTACTCTTGGCGCCACCGCTTCCAAAAAGACAGGACCATTTGGTCAGTTAATTCATAACGCGAAATAAGATGTTACATCGTTTCATTGACTTCGCGGGCGGGGAGAAATAAAAGAGGTTTCGTATGCAAGAAGTGCGCCGGCGATAATGAAGTGGGCTCTGACGGATCCGAGCTGATCGCATACAGAGGCCGCGAGTTTAATAAAGCTTCTATTTGAGTTAGTATAGTGTTAAGCTCATCAAAACTAAGAATTTGCTGACCGATGGCTTTGCAGAGATGCGTTTTGACACTCTTTACTTCACTTTCCCAACAACCACCAAAATGTGGAGCTCTACAGGGGATGTTTTTAAGTGTTATTCGATGCTCTGCAAGTTCTCTTTCCCATAAAGGGCGATGCTTTTTAGCCAAGAATTGGTAAAGATCTCGTCGATAGGATTTGCCTCCAATAAAATTGGTAGCGTTATCTGTGTAAAGACACTGAACCGGCCCTCTACGCACCAGGAAGCGTTTAAAAGCGGACAGAAAGCTCGCAGTGCTAAGATCAGAGGCAATCTCAAGATGCAGAGCACGAGTTGTCAGGCATGTAAAAAGGCAGATATACGCTTTCCTCGATTTTTGACCTCTAGCACGTATCGACGTGATCAAGAAAGGTCCCGCGTAGTCGCAACCTGTTTGAGAAAAAGCCTTAGGAGCCGACTCAACGCGGAAACGTGGCAAATCCGCCGTTATAGGAAAGGTAGGTCACGGCTTTGCTCGAAAGCAAAGGTACAATTAAAGGTAATGTGACGTGCAATACGTCGCGCGGACAGGATCCAATACTTCTGTCGTAAGAAAGATACGAGCAAAGTTGGTCCTGTGTGGAAATTTTTCACATAAATAGTGGGAAACTAATAGTTCCACTATATGATCTTGACGCGGAAGAAGGATCTGATGACGTGAGTCAAAATCTAGCTCAGAGTTTGCTAGGCGACCTCCAACGTGAATAAGTCCTTAGTGGAGGAAGGGACTTAGCCGTTGTACTGACTTAGAGCACAACTTATTGAGGGCTAAGCGATCGAGATCAACTTCAAAATGAATCCTCTGCACAGATCGCCACACAACAAATTCAGCGAACTCTAGATCGGATGCGGTAACGGGCTCTCTAGGGAGTCGTTTGATAAACTTACAAACGAAGCAAATGGTTTTTAAATATTTCAACCAGGACGAGAATCTAGTAGAGCGAGCGTATAAAATGTTGTCGGAAGCAGGACTTCTGTCCGAGCATTCGTGCGAGAGCACAGGTAAAGCCACGGGCTTCATTTCGGGAAGCTCTTGCGACTCGCCTGAAACGAATGGTTTTATCGGCCATTCAGCGCGCGGAAGTTTAAGCCACAGTGGTCCATTTAGCCACAACGGATGATGAACGAATTGAACAGGCGTTAAACCGCGAGAGAGCATTCTAGGATTTTCAGACCCTTTCACATGGAAGAAGTGATCTGCCGAAAGATTCTCATGTATCTTAGCGATACGATTGGCTATGAAGGTGTGCCATCGATGCGGTGCGGAATTAATCCAACTCAAGGTTACATTTGAATCCGAGAAAGCTACGACTGCCTCAATGGTGTGCCGAGCTGCGAAAAGATTATATACTCGCTTTATCACAGTTGATAAGAGAAATGCGGCGCATAACTCGAGACGAGCTAGCGAAACTACTTTCAGTGGCGCGACTTTAGATTTCGCACACACCAGCGAAACGACGATACTACCGTCAGGTCTGACAACGTGGGCGTAAACCGAACCACCATAAGCTTTCTCACTAGCGTCGGCAAAACCGACGAGGGAGAGCCTACAGCGTTCTACGACGCCGACATGTCGCAAAAATCTCAGTTCAGAGATAATTGGCAATTCAGCTTGAAATTATTCCCACAGACGAACAATGCGAGGTGGTGGGACGTCATCCCATCCAAGTTTGATAAGCCAAAGCTCTTTAATAAGAAGCTTGGCGTATAAAATTATCGGTGCCACGAGGCCTACAACGTCGAAAAGACGTGCAATGGAAGAAAGAATATTCCGTTTCGTGCAAGGGCGAACATTAGGGTTAACCTGGAATACGAAACAATCCTCATTAAACCGATATAAGATACGTTGAAACGAACGATCTTGTGGGCGTATACCTATACGTAGGTACATAGATTTAACATCTGCGGAAATAGCGACACTAAAAAGCCTAAAATTTAACAAGATGTTAAAAGGTCAGCCTGAAGGACTGGACCTGCGTACAGGATATCATTGAGCGAGGTACCGTTATCTGTACTTGCACTGGCATCTAGGTCCACGCCTAGCTTAGTGGTCACTTTATCCTCTCGAATAACAGCATTGTGAGGATATATAGTAGTCCATTTCTCGCTCCTTACAATTTCGTTTGGGCAACCCACATTCAGGTACGATATTCTGCACCAAAGAAATATAATTGTTCTGTAGATAATCCCGTATGACGTCATCATAAAGAAGCTTGACGTTAGGAAGCGATTTAAGTTTACGTTCGAGGCTATGGAATCTCTTGCGAGCTATATCAAAAGAATTTTCTAACGCTGACGCGTCTGTTTTCAGTGGTAAAGCTGCAACATACTTGCCATTTGGAGCTCGGGTAATTGTGCTACAATAAAACTCTTCACAGTGTTTATCATCCACACTCCCAACGGACGAAGCAGTAACATCTTCAATCTCCCAAAACTTACGAAGATCGAAGTTATCGAAAGAACTCGCAAAGAAAGCAAAAGTTGAAGGTTCGATAATAGGTGCTTCTCCTAGAAGTATGTAGCCGAGCATAGTCTCCAATGCATCGGGGCAACCGGGTGCGCTGGTCACGGGACCGGGTCGCAATAACTTAGCGAACAACGTGACTCCAAGTAACATGTCAATATTACCTGGCACACCCCAGCTGTCATCAGTGAGTAGTTTAGGATCAATATACTTCAATTCGGCAGTACCTATAGCACCCAAAAGCTGCCCGGTTATCTGATCCAAGACTAGAGCGTCAATTCTATATTTAGGCTGCGAGCAAAACCGTGAGCTGAACGTAAGATTCACCGAGCCGCGCAGGGGCTGCGATGTGCCACCAATACCACGAATGGTAGTTATTGAGTCCGTAATTATAGTTAGACCGAGCATACGGCAGCAACGCGATGTCATATAATTCTTTTGCGACCCAGGGTCAAAAAGACATCTAACCACCACGCCATTACCCTTCCTACCCGCCACTAACACCTTGGCAGTAGCCAGAACTTCGGTGCTACGTGTGGCCTGGACTTGAGCCGAAGAATGCGTACACAACGCCACACGATCTGAAGTAGCTGGGTTGGCCGCAGAAACGAAGGCTGGGTCGCTAGCGGGCGCCAGCACAGGGGCTTGCGTCGATTGCTCAAAATGCAATAAGGAATTATGCTTACCGTTGCATTTCCTACATGTTGACTTAGATAGGCACTTAGAGACGGTATGTTGGCCACTTAGTCAGTTAACGCATTTGTGATTGTCTTTTACAAACTTAAATCTATCCGCGCTCAACTTTTGAAATGCATTGCACGTATACAAGTTTTTATGCGTGAATTGACAGAGCGAACATTTAGATTCAGTAGCCACAAACACCTGCGAGACCTTAGATGAGGTGCTGGGTCTACCTGCGGGGGCGGGCTTAGTTGCCGCAGAAGAGATACGATATAAGATTTTTACTTGTTCACGAACAAACTTTACGAAATAATCATAATCCAACTCTTGTTGATTACGAAACGACAATTCAAAATGTTTTGCGGTATCTGAGTCTATTAACTTAAGACCCCAATGAATAAATATAAAATCATCCAAGTTATGTATTTTCAATTGTTTGAGTCCCGCATCCGTAGAAGTTAATTTATCGAAACCTTGTTCAATATTAGCGGGTGTCGGTCCGAACGACTTCAATGAGAACAGTTGATTTAGATAATTAGTGGCGAGCGCGCGAGTATCCAGATACTTTGCGATAAGCGCATCCCAGACAAAGCGGTAATTATCGCCAGAAGGTACAATACCTACTGCCACATTCCTAGCCTTTCCCTTTAGACAACTCAACAGATAATGAGTGCGATCAGAATCTGATAAATCTGCGTTCGTATGTATAATACGTTTGAAAGTCTCATAAAAGAACGGAAAGCTCTGAATATCACCGTCAATGGCAGGCAGCTCAATTTTAGGTACCTTTATATGATGAGCATTAGGGCTCGCCGTCGGGCTAGGTTCCTTGGAAACATTTGATTCAGTTAATGAAGCTAAAGTAATTTTTATCTCGCCGACCAACTCATCAAATGAATGTAAGGCACTATAGCTTACTTCGCACTTTGGATCCAATGTCAATTTTAACATATTTGTCTCGTCTATTATCTCATTGAATTCGCTACGTTGGCCGTCAATTTGTCTAGCCTGAGCAATAAAAGAATTACGTAATCTTTCCGTTGTTAAAGATTCTGTTGAATCCAACATCCTTTGAACCCGCGCGAAATACGAGTCGCGTTTACTTTCCAACAATCTAAGTTTAACCTTGTCCGTCAAGGTGAACAGAAGTTAAAATATGGAAACAAAAAAAAACAAAAAATCTTTATCATTTACGGAACCCGCGTAAGTGAAATTAGTGGTCCAACCAAACTGATAACTCAACGAAAGATTTTACAACTTAAGTAAACAATAGTACGGTACGATCCGCACACGCGAACCCTAACAATAATAAATTGTAAGGTGGAAAAAAAAAATAAAGCGTACAAAGTTTGAACCGCGTGTAAGTAACAAAGTCTAATACAAATAAAATAGTAAGCACGCGTAAAACCTTATGAACGTAACCATCTACCTATATTTATGATTAGCTTAGAGATACCTACAAACTGATAAGTAACATTTATGTCGGATGCGATGCGATAACATTTATTTCTTTTTGTACTACTTCTATTTATATGAGATTAACTTACTCAATACATAGAATATGTACAGATTCTCAACCAACAATAAGTTAAGTGTGAAACTTAGAAACAAGTATGGTACTTATTTCCGTAAGCGATGCGATTGTGTTCGTAACGAAATACCTTCGTAAAACATAATAAAATTCCTAACAAGTAAATACGCAGATGACCATTCGAAGTAAGTTATCTAGTAAGTACTACGTTTACAAAGTTAGGTGCGGGGGTGATATGTATAATTATACGGCTGTTTCCTATGAGGAGAACTAAACGCGTAAAGTTTATACAAATCTGTTATTTTACCTGAAGGTTCCTGTCAAAAGATCAAGTTACCTTACAAAATAAAATAACAAGCGACGCAATGATAATCTGGTTAATTGCAATAATTAATCAAATACGGTTGAGTCTAGAATTATAAATACCTACTCGTGCAATACGAGTATATTAGGCATTTACTTAAAGAACCAACAGTAGTAGTGTATCGTAAAATAACAATCAATGTCATTTATTCAGCAAATCTCGATTAGAAAAAATATATAAAAGTTTCCAACGCGTAAATAAAAATTAACCGTACGATAACAAGAACTGGAATATTCCACAGTCACGTAGGCCAACTTGACGAATGTTTTAACAGACTACCCACAATTTTCATACACGAACAAAAAAAAAAAAAACATTTTTTTTTTTAAATTTTGTAATTACATATAAGTTCAATTTACTAATTATGCCACATACATTTGAAACAGCGATTCCCATGCAGATGCAGATGGATGTCACGTTCGGGAAGTTCAGCTCACAGACTAGGTACACTATGCAGGCCAGCGGTACACAACACAGTAGGTCTAGGTAATACAGATAACACTTTCCGTGTACGTTCAATTAAGAGGTTTGGGCGAGATGATGCGTGATGATGAAAGTGCGCGCACCCTAGCCGTGGTTGGCAAGAGACTCTACGACCGGCCGGCGGTCGAGGCGGCGGCGTAATGACAGTAGCGCCATCGCGCGGGATATCACCAAACCAACGATATGTGACACTTATTTAATAAATTGGAACTATTAAACCAATGCCTCTCAATCGCCTTATGGTGATGTAATAAAATATGAACTATAAATTAGGAAGCGTAACCAATACATTCATTGTAATGTCCACAAAAGTATTTTTTTTTAAAGGTTAGCTTAACGAAAGTAAGTCTACGGATCGTCTTAATTCATCTCTCTTTCTCTTCATCTCTTTAAAAAAAAACGTTGCCCCACACTAGGAATTTCTTCCTGTGTCGTGGGTGCGTTTACAAACATTTAACCTCACATACACAAGACACCCAGATCCGGAACAATTATCTGTAGGCCATACAAATATTTGTTCCGTGCGGGAATCGAATCCGCGACACGCAGCGCAGCAGCCGATCACTCAACCACTACGCCAACCGTGTCGTCTTAATTGAGAGCGTCATGTGGCCTTACTTTCTGTTGAAGACTTTTACGTCGTCGTTTTCCAAATCAGGAAATAGCATATGATATTTTACATGTTGGGCTCTCTTTTCTAATATTTCATGTATCTAGATATCACGTTTCCTCTTTTTTAGGGATCCGTTCCCAAAGAGTAAAAGCGGGAACCTATTACTAAGATTCCACGGTCCGTCTGTCTGTCTGTCACCAGGCTGTATCTCATGAACTGTGATAGCTAGACAGTAGAAATTTTCACGGATGATGTATTTCTGTTGCTGCTATAACAACAAACAAACAAAATAAAATAAATATTTAAGTGGGGCTCCCATACAAAAATCGTGAATTTTTGCCGTTTTTTGCGATAATGGTACGGAACCATTCGTGCACGAGTCTGACTCGCACTTGGCCAGTTTTTTAACCGAATTTCCAAATTCATCTTCTTCTGCTAACAAGCAATTACTCACGACAAGTTCTTATTCATCACTTTTCAATTTAATTGTAATTCTAATTGTCATACACACACTTTCCGCTCGTCCGCTCATTGCCGCCCTTTCGAATGCCAATAAATATACAAGAGGCCCTAGACAAAAGTAAGTGTTATGCCTTGAGTACCTAAAACGTGGATACATGCAAGACACAATGGCTTTTCTATTGTTTCGGTAATTATGGCCCACAAACCCTTAATCACATATACTCAATTGTTTTTTTTTGTGTATGTTCACCGATTTCTCCGTCAATTGTGGACCAAATTTGTTTTTTTTTGAACGAGTATGTTCTCAAATGGGACCACTATTCAAATTTGGTGAAGATCTGAGTCAAGAGCAAACCCATAAAAAATATATAAAAAAAAGATCTGATTAAGAACTTCGGAGATATACTACAGAACTCTTCAATAGATGACGGCAAATCCCTCGAGATAGCTGCAGTCTGTTAATATATTCTGGCATTATAGGTATCTTACAAAAAAACTTGCCTAGTAGATACCACAACTAAAAAGTGAAAAACAAAAAACTTTTTTTCCAAAAAAGAAGTCAGTGTTCCTATTTAGGTTTTTTTTTCCGAAATTGAAGTTATTTTTCAATTTGTAGTGTTTTTTTTTTGGAAGTCGGTTGTATCATTTTGCAAATTTATTTTTTTTATCTTTTCGCGATCTATATCGCGACGCTTTTATTGTTAGAATGTCAACCAAAGCGTGATAAAACGCATGAATATCATAAAATAAATGAATAAATTATCGTACAGTTTGCAAATGTGTTTATTCAAAGAACCTTTTCGGCAATTTTTTTTAATTTTCAAGCTGGTTAAACATAACGTCACTCCTTTTTTCCGGGGTAATTGTTTAAGGATAAAAAAATTGTAATATAACTATGGTGTAAGTAGTAATAAAGCTTGACAGCTGTAGTGGTAGCTCGGCATCTATGATGAACAAGCCGCACGCGCTCATCTTCTTGAATGACGCCTTCTGTACACGTTGAATGTTTTTGTACATTCTTCTTTCTGAATCTGAATTAAAAAGAAAACTTAATTTGTTATTACGACGGCTTTGGTTGTCAGCGAAAGTTTCATGCTACACGCTCTTGCTCTTTTGTTGCAAGAGCGATTCCTCCATAATCCGTGGGGCTAATCAGTTGAAGCAAAGATGTTCTAGAAGTTATAGTTAGTTGTCTGTTATTTTAAAGACAGACAATTTTTTATTTAACATTTTTCTTTGTTTAAGTAACAAATGCTTGACAATTTATAATTTCATTTGAAGAACTAGTTTTGTTTGAACATTCACAATTATGCATTTATACATAAGTGATATTCGTCCCGTAAAATATAGCAAAAATCATTGTCTTTCCTTCGACTGTAATAAGTTTGGGGTTTATATTGATAAGGAACGTCTTTACCTTCCTTCGTTTACTTTATTTTCAGCATTACAGTAAGTGGCTTTATTGTGTAAACACAAAATACAATTACAAGAAAGCTTACCGCAATAGTGTCTTAACTTCATGAGCATACAGGTACTCTCAACATCTCTCATGGCTGCATAGAACCTCTCACATTCAACGCTAAAGCATATGAGTAAAATGAAAAACTTCATATTCCAGAAATGTATTGAAAGTAGTCGAATATTATACTGAAACAAAATGCGATTTAATATAAAATTGAGCCTTTTCTGGTTTTATATGGTCTAATAGCACAAATACCATGCAAATATGAAACGGGAGCCAAGGGATTTGCCCGCAAAGGCGAAAATGATCGCTAGCAGATTTGCGCGATGCTCAAATGAGGTAATAGTTACGCTCTTTGGTGCGTGCAGTGTGTAGGATCACTACATCATTACTATTTACAACGCTATCCACGACCAAAATAAAATAATGGGTTCAAGCCAGTGATGAGGCTGTCCCAATACTGTAGCATCACGAGTATGATTAGGTGCACAGTCCAGAGTCAAAGTCAAATATATTTATTCAACTAGGCAACGCAGACTTTTGAACGTCGTACACAAATTATAATTAAAATTTACATGTAATAAAAGTTGTTTCTACCGTGAATTCGCAAAAGTGGCTTGTTATGGAGAAGAATGCACAAGAAACTCCATACATAAAATTTAAAAAAAAAATGTGTCTTACAATCGTGCAAAGGAAATCACAGAAATTATTCGATACACTGGGTTTATTCAAATATTCAGTGTTACAATCTTGCTTACTAATATTACGGATCGAAACTGATCCTACGACGTCTTAGCTCTGAGGCTGTCAGTACTCGACTGTTCTATTCCACTGTCCCCACCGCGCAAGCGCTTAGTAAAAGCGCGCCAATGCGTAGTTGTTCTTGCTTTGCCGCCAGATGGCGTGCTTGCGATTTGTTTTGACGTCCGTACTATTGACTAAACCCTACATATGTGAGGACCATGCACCCAGAAAAGCACTACACACTATACAACGTACAGGTATAAAGTATTAAAATCATTAACAGGTAAATTAATTAGTTTTATAAATAGGAACATGTTTCTCACACACTTAAAAATATTGCAAACATAGGTAAAATACCAAAATCAACAACAACGGAACAATGTGTGAGTCAATAAAAAAAAAAGAATATTATAACTATGAATATAAATTAATAAATTTGATTTTGTCTACACTAAAGATTGCCCTATGGAGCAGGACCAGCATGTTTCCAAGCATTCTTATCTTGAATATAATCATCTTATTTGTAACTAGAGGACGCCTCGCGGTTTCACCCGCGTAGTTCCCGTTGCCGTGGGAATACAGGGATAAAAAGTGGCCTATGTCACCCGGGGATAGAGTAGCTTCCCAACGGTGAAAGAAATTTTGAAATCGGTCCAGTAGTTTTGGAGCCTATTCGGTACAAACAAACAAAAAAATCTTTCATCTTTATAATATTAGTATAGATATGCTTGTTTACGAAGTGTGCTTTTAACGAAAGTTTTAAATTTACATTCATTTAGTTTTAATGAGAAGAACAGAGAAGTGATATGTTAGCCAGAAGGCTGACATGTCACTGTACCAATGAAGGAGGTATAAGTAAGAATGTGTGCGGTAACAAAGTGAAAAGGGAGGATCTTTCGACGAGACGGGTGTTGTGTCCGGTCTGGGTTACTGCCCTACGGTTGTTGTGGGACTTGCTTGCGCGATGCAGGATTTAAGTTCTCACAACTGGCAGATAGGACTTGATTTATTTTTTATTCGAATACTTACTTCAGGGTTGCTTACAGACAATACCCCATAGAAATTCCGCAAATAAAGGTATGCTGCGTATACCGTATAAAAAGTAACCTGAAAATAAACATAGTAGAATTATAACTAATAAGTAATTATCATTAAAATTACCTAAATCATTGAAATCCTAATCACAGCTGTTTAACAACCTACCAAATGACGTAAAAGTTGTGATAATATTAACAGATTTAAACTAAAACTGTGAAATTATGTTAATGAAATGTAGTCATACCACATATTAAATGTTAGCAATTACATACTTCCTAAATATTTGTTTTCTTCACCAACACGCATCGGTTGGCCTCCGATGCGTGTATTTATTTAGATATAAACAATTACTTTGTATCTAATTGTAAGTGAACCTATGCATTGTTCTTATGAGAATAAATTCTTTAAACCGAAACCGAAGTAAATGAAATATAAGATTGCGATCGCTACTCACGGTTGTAATTACGTACACAAAACACAGTAACATGAATGTTACTGTGTTTTGCGATGAATGATATGTGATACTGATATGTGTACTGTTCACAGTATCACATATCATTTCGACACACACGGTTATGATACACAATTAAAAAAGTCTTATGGGTTTGACAGTTCATAGGCCGCAGTAGTATGCTTAGCAGTCTTATCCTGAGGAATTAAGATGTATAGAATAGGGATGATGACTAAAAAAATATATTTAGTCCGTCAGTTACATTTCCAAAAAATATTGGACACGTATTTTTTTTCTGTCATGTTAATCAAAAATGATGATGATACAGTGCCTTAAAATATCGCATGATGCCTTTGTACACTTTTAACATAGAAGTTACGTTACAAGCCCCCACTCCCGAACTTTGATGCGCTTTATCTTGGTGGTTTTTTATTGATTTGAATAAGATAAAATTACATGTCCAATATTTTTGGATATTAAACCGGCGTACTAAATAGGATTTGCTATTTCTACCCCGTCATTATCCCTATTCGCAATCGTAATGGCACAAAATTACGTGAACTTCACGTTCGTGTACGACGGTGATCAATATAAATAAATCATCATTAACATAGATACGTGTAAATAGAATATGTACATGTAAGTGTATAAAAGTAGTGTATTTATGTAATATTTATGTGTGTATAAAAGTCAAAACGCCCACAAAGGCCTTTCTGGGTTCTGATTTGTCATTAGCGCTTGGTAATCGCCTTTGCGACGCTTTCTTTGATAGAATTACACTTTGTCTCGAGGCTCTTGTTATTTTAATTCTTTTTTCAAAATAACTTACCATTGTTCGAAATGTCGTCTCTAAAATCTTAAATGACTCTTGCACATTGAAATATGCATCAAACATCATTTTCCAATGTCTTTCACTTTCTGAATCCTCAGTGTTTCTCGAATTCCGAACTTTTTCAATCCACACACGGAGCATTTTCTCTAATAATTTCAATAATATTATAGGGTATAAAACGTTTATATCAAGAACAAGGGTTGCATAAAGCGACGAATAATACGAAATCCTCATGATAAAAATAAAACCGAAGCTTATGATGAGAAATATACAAAACACATTGAGGATGCCAACAAAAGTCCAACTGTAGATAATGAAACCTCTGAGTTCGTTGTCACATATTTCTAGAACTCTGAGCACGTGTTGGATTTTCAGAATCAACAAGATATTGCAGTAGCTGTAGATGATGTTGGAGATGCTGTTTATTAAATCACCGATGAGAGGTAAAATGACGTCACAAGTCGTGCTCACAGTATAGAGAAGCCTGCGATTACCCCATGAATGAGTATTCTGGATAATGACAACGATCAATTGAACGACACAGGCACATCGATATAATAGCATGCATAGCAATTGCATGACATTGTAAAAATAGGTATTAGAACTGATAATGTTATTACGAATAGAATACTTCGAACGCAAGAACAGACTTTGCATCTTATTCAACGGTCTTAGTAATAATTGAAGATCCTTTTCAATCAAATTATAACGTAATAACGTGTTAGATGGCACTGTTGGATCATTGTAGAACTTAAAAACTTTGTTTGATTTTGGAAAAACGAAACGGTTTTTGACAAATGAATACATGGTTGTTGTCAGGCTATATAGCTAGACTAATGTCATTTGAGTCACAGAAGGTCAAGTCATTGTCTCTTACTTATTTAATAGAGTTTTAGATTCTTATCGTTCTGAGCTACTTTTGTAATTTATTTTTATTGATCTCAGAAAAATATTGTCGTTAGCTGTGACGTCGAAGACAATTGACAAGTCGTTGCATTGTCTTACAAATCTTAACTTATTTACACCACAACATCCTTATTGTACCTAACCTTATCTTCTTAATTTTAGTCTTACTCATTCGCAATCATGCTATTCTAAAGAAATCAAATATGACTTTGGAAACAAATCGATCATTGAAGTGAAAAGTTCGAAATGTTAACAAGTTTGGCGAAGCCAAAGGGTTAAACTCCTAAATGTTAAGTGTCGTAGATCGTTTCTTGTAGATTAAGAAGAAGCACCTGTCTTGGCCGTTGAATTGCTTAAATGAAGCCCTATCTCTTCCATCCTAGGTTTATTCTATAGTGAATTTATTTTGTTGTGATGTCTGTTGGAGATATTATTTGGCCTAAGTATGTATATTCGTTTACATATCCCACTTCAGTAGCATTTTCAGGTTTAATGGGAGTTTTGACGTTATTTGTCATTAACATTGTTTTACTGGGATAGTCCCATCTTTTCGCTTTCGTTTATCAATTGTTCAATCATAACCTGCAGTTTTTGGATCACCACATATTAATATAAGTTCATCTGCGAATCTTTGATGGTTTAGTAATATTCCATTAACATTTATACCATATTTCTTTCATTCCAGTTCTCGAAATATATGTTCTAGGGTTGCCAAGAACAGTTTGGGTAGTAAGGGATCTCCCTGTCTAACTCCTTTCATAATGGGGAAACATTCTGCTACCTTTTCTGTGCGTAGTTTAGCTGTCATATTTATGTATATGTTCTTTATTATGTTAGTGTATTTACTGTGGGCCCGTGGTGCGGTGAGGGCTGCTCATATTTTCTCATGTTTCAGCGAATCTAATGCTTTATTGTAATCTGAAAATGCTAAGTAGTAGTTTATTCCATATTAATTGCATTTCTGGATCTTTTGTTTGATAGTATGGATGTGGTTTATGGTTGAAAAGCCACTTCAAAACCCTGCCTGTTCTTTCGGCTGATTTTCGTCTATGTCATCCGGTCCAGTATTATCTTTGAGAAAATTTAATATACGTTTTACATTAGCGAAATGATTATTTAGTTCGATATATCATCTGTTGTCCCTTTCTTGTGAAGTAAGATTATATTTATTGTAAATGTGGTCCATTGAAGAGGAATATTTTCAATTATTAAAATTTCGTTTAAAAGGTTTGTGTTGTTGTTTCCAAGATAGTCTCTGATACTCCTTTAAAAAAATCATTTGAGATGTTATCTCCAACGGGTGCTTTCCTCTTTTCTGTGATTTGATGACTTTAATAACTTTATTTTGCAATATATTAGGAACTGGTTCTTCTTCGGTACTCATAACTGTTTCGCTACCTGTAATAGATATACTTGGTTCGACATGAAAAAGATCGCGATAAAATCAGTTGCGGTAATGAATATTTCGTTTCTTTTAGATTTATGTTTTTGAGTTTTGTGATGAATTACGTTAGTAATCTAGTTTGTGTGGTCATGAAGTTGTACGCACTCTTGATTCCACCTTATTTTGTTATGTGGAGTAAACTTAGTTTTTTGTCTTATTCTGTATTTCCTTATTTCATTGTATATTTCTTTACTAATTTTGATTATGTTTTGTCTATTGTTCTTCCTGTTCTTATATAAAACTACTCTTTGTTTTATTAATCTTCTTGCTTCAGATCCTATTCTATCTTTAAATGGTTTGTCTTTTTTTAGCATTTTATTAGTTCCTTTTATATCTTCTTCTAAGTTATCTAATTTTTCTAGACTGTTCTTAGTTCACTCATTGGTATTAATTTACTTTTAAGGGAATCTAGAACATGGCTTGGTAAGTGTTTTTGCTTGTTGCCGGATGTCAAAGCGACAACAGTGTACGAAAAAGTGCTCCTATTTTTTAACTGCAATCACAGTGAAAATTAACCAATACCGGCCGAATATTACAAAATTCTTCATGAAGAAGATAGATCAACGTGGACATTATAAAAAAATAGGGGAATCCCCGAGAAATAAATCGCTATAATCACAAATAAAATTCCTTAAGAATTGAGGTTACAAACAACATCATCAATTGACAACCAAACAGCTTTACCTGACAGTGACACCTGCCAGTGGCAAATGTCACCCAGTGTTGCTAGCTCAAAGGGCCAAATACGTTCCAGTACATGCATGAAAAAAGGGGTTTGTTTTGCAACATGAGTTCTACGGGAATGTCACTAGAGACAACTGCACAACTGTTTAACATGATGAAAACAGAACTTTAACAACAAACCGCAACTATTACAAAGAACGTAAATGAAACCATCACGCACAATACAGAAGAGAAACTACAACCATTTCTGGAAGAAAACAGATATTTGAAAAATATAAAAAATAATATTTCACAACATGGTCCATAAGAAACAGAAAAGAACCACCAAGAATTATTCAATCTAATTAAAGAAACACTGAAAAACGTAGATATCGACATAGATATATACGAAATATATAACTACACTATAGATTAGGAAAGAAACAAGGAGAGAGTACAGTAAGGCATTGTACTTATATCTTTCACATCAATCCAAAACATGCTGATAATACTGGGCAATAAAATGAAAATGCCGAATCAAACTTACATTATTTAGGATTTTTCGAAAGAAATTGTGACTACAAATCATTCATGCTTATTTAATTATAGAATATATATTAATATCAATAAGTATACTTAGGGAAATGCATTTCATTCAGCAAATCCAGAAACAAAGATGAAATTGATAGGAGAATAAACATGACATGGAGTAAATTCTGGAGCTTAAAAGAAATAATTAAATCAAAACTGCCCTTGAAACGGAAAAAAGAAAGTCATGGATGAGTTTCAGCTACCCTGCCTGTCATACGGATCACAAACATGGATCTACAACAAATATGCAAGGGACAGAATACAGAAGACCCCGAGGGCTATGGAAAGGAGTACTCTGAATATTAGGCTGAAGGATAAGCAAAGGTCAGAAATTATAAGAAAAAAGATCAAAGTTATAAATGCTCTCCAGCATATGAAACGACTGAAGTGGAAGTGGGCAGGTCATGTGACAAGATTAACAGATGGAAGGTGGACAGAACTAGTCACAAATTGGCTAGGCCTAAGAGACAAGAGAGCCAGAGGACGCCCTAGAGAACGTTGGATAGATTAAATAAAAAGAAATGCTGGAGAAGACTAGAAACACTAGCGAAAACCTAGAAATTGTTGGAGGAGTCCTATACCCGCCAGAGGCCTTAACTTAAAAATAAAATGTATGTAATCTTTTGTACCTAATGTTAAGAAACTCTTTGTATGTTAAGGAAATAAAAAGTTTTAATAATAATAACCAACCGCAAGCTTACGCGCAAACTTCACACGCATCAACGCAAACTGAAAATATAACCCTAACACTAGAAAATGATATCGAAACCTTAGTGTTCGCAGAGCGAAACCTTATAACAGACATGTATATCCAAGAAATACTTGATAAATTTAGAACAACTCTCGCCCTATATTCTGGGAAGGACCCAACAGTACGACCAAAACTGCCTAAACTTAGATATAGCCCTAATATTTTTCGGCTAGTAAATTTATTTAATGAAAACGTACTAAGTCAATTTATTTCGGATGACACTCAACTCTTAGATATTCACACTCTTATATGCTGCATGGCGGTAATCATATCCGAAGAGCTTAAATTTAAAATCACGCAGCACGCAGAAAACAATAGGCCAAAGCAGAATGCCAATCCTGCATGGCAACAGAACCTCTGTTCAGAACCTCAGAAAAAGACATAGAAAAACTTAGAGCAGATTGCGATAGGCTTACACAATATATAAACAATAACAGATCAAGTAAAGTAGTAAAAAGAGTTGAAGCAATATTCAGAAGCAGTTTTACACACACCAGACACGAAAGTACTAACAGAAAACCCTGAAGAGTTTTTAGACACCTTAAAACAAAAACTAGCACTTAAAGTTCTTAGACTCAGAAGATATAAAAAAGCACAACAGCGTAAAATTGATAACACTACTTTTGCCACCAACGAAAAAACATTTTATAGGAACCTACACAAATCGTCGATCATCGACACAATTAATGAGAATAGCACAAACACGCCTAATCAAACTACAAAAAAAAAATTGAGGAATACTGGTCTAGCATTTGGGAAGAACAAGTACAACAAAATGACAAAGCTACGTAGATAGCAGAAGAAGAAGCAAAATGGAGGGCAATTGACGAATTGGATTTTTAAGGGATTACGGAGTCTGATATCACATACATAACAGGTAGATTACATAATTGGAAATCTCCTGGTGTAGACAAAATACATAATTTTTGGTACAAAAAGTTAACTTCATTATACAAACCTATAGCAAAAAACTTAACAGAATTAATTTTAGGATAACAAAATACTCGTATACCCGAATTTATTGCTACAGGAATAACTTACATGCTACCTAAAGTTAAAAATTAACCACTACCTTCCCAATATAGACCAATCACTTGCCTACCCACTATATATAAAATATTAACATCAGCAATTACAAATAAAATCAGCTTGCACATTGGACACCACAATATAATGGCGGAGGAACAGAAGGGATGCAGGCAGGGTCACATGGGATGCAAAGAACAATTAATAATTGACTCTACTATCCATAAACATGCTGCCACCAAAAATAGAAATCTTCATTGTACATATATCGATAATAAAAAAGCTTTTGACAGTGTGCCACATTCTTGGTTGATACAAATATTAAAAATTTATAGAATAAACTCAAAAATAATAGACTTCTTACGAAACATAATGCCACAGTGGAAAACCACACTTCAAATAAATAGCAATCACAGTAATATGTGGTTCTGCCTCGCACTGAACCCCTTGTCTCAACTCCTGCAACGTTGTCGGGCCGGATATTGCCTCAAACACTCTACAGATCAAACAACAATCTCACATCTAATTTACATGGATGATATTAAATTATATACATAAAATAAAAAAGATATGAAGAAACTAGTAGAAGCAACAGCAGAGTTTAGCCAATATATTAACATGCAGTTCGGTTTGGATAAATGTGAAACACTTCACATCATACGAGGCAAGATACAGCCCGGCAACAATGTAGTTAATAACACGGACAACATTACGGCAATGGAACCTTCTGACTTATACAAATATTTAGGATACACACAGCTAAAGGGACTAGATCACGTTAGGATTAAAAAAAACACTTACAGCAGAGTATAAGAGGAGACTAAACGCCATATGTAAAACCCAACTTTCTCTGATAAATCTCATCATGGCCTAAATACATTTGCTATCCCCATATTAACATACTCATTCGGAGTTAATAAATGGACAAAAACAGACACTGAAAAATTGGAACGAACTACTCGCACCATACTAACAAAACATAATTATTTACACCCTAAATCTGCTACTGAAAGACTTACTATAAAAAGACAAAATGGAGGGAGAGGCCTAATAGACATCCAGAATGTTTGGCGGAAACAAGTCTTTAGACTAAAAACATTCTTTCACACTAAATCTCGCTCAAGTAATATCCACAAAGCCATAGAACTAAATGATTTCAATTACACTCCTCTTAATTTACATCAACAGTTAGATAACCAAGATAGTACTGCCGATAACCCACAGATACTAAATATGGAAGACTGGAAGAAGAAAGTACTTCATGGCCAACATCCGCATGACTTAGAACAATCACATGTAAACAAAGTAGCGTCAAATAAATGGCTTAAAATAGGTAATTTATTCCCTGAAACTGAAGGATTTATGATTGCTATACAAGACCAGATAATTAATACTAGAAACTACAGAAAATTCATCATCAAAGATCCTTCAGTAAATAGCGATAAATGTCGTAAATGCCACATCTATCCTGAAACGATCCAGCACATAACAGGAGCGTGCACAACTCTCACGCAGACAGATTACACACACATACATAATCAGGTAGCAAACATTATACATCAAACATTGACAGTTAAATATTCACTCACACAGGACACTAACACCCCTTATTATAATTACACGCCACAAACTATACTAGAAAATGACAAACATAAACTTTATTATGACCGCGCCATACTCACTGATAGGACAATTCACTACAATAGACCGGATATTACCCTACAGGATAAAATGAATAAAGTCACTTACATACTAGATATTGCTGTTCCCAATACACATAATATACAGAAGATAATTACAGAAAAAAATAGTAAATATGCCGAACTCAAGGAAGAAATTGTTAGAATATGGCGGCAAGAAAAAGTTTACTTTTTAACTTTCTACAACAGGCGTTATTCCGAACCACCTTCTCCATAGTCTGAAGTTGCTTGATCTAAATGAAAACATCTATATCACCCTTCAAAAAGCAGCCATCTTGAACACATGTCGAATTGTCAGAAAGTTCATGCAAATTGATGAAAACGAAATAGCTCCACATCATTCATCCTCAACATAACACAGCACACGCTGCATTTACTTGGTCTCGGCCCGTAAATGTAGCTTAAAGCAGCCTAAGAGCTGAAAAGTTGAAACACTTCCAAATAATAATAAAAGGTTGGTTTTTTAAGTTTTCTTTTTTTAAATATTTAAAAATGTATCAAATAAGAATGAAGAAAAATAAAGGACATGATAATAATATTTATATAAATAAATCCTAAGTGGGAAGTGTAAGTCATTTAAAAGGACGTTAAGTTTTACGGTCTGTCAGCCACCCTAATAAATTATGAAACACTCTATTCATTTTAAAAGGATAAAGCAATATTGGACTTCTAAATAAAAACCCTTCGGTTAGAAAGGCATGAAAAAAGGTTTTTGATAGTAGACATTCTAAACGAGTTTTAAGAAATTGCCGTGTTGCAACAATGAACCTTGCCGGCAGTCCCAAATTAAATAAGTAGCAGTAATAAAAATGACCCTTCGTTAAGTTACTTAACGGTGGGAAGACAATCCGGGGTGCTTGAAGAATGGGGAAGGGACGCGGATGGAGGTAGCTCGAGGAGCCAAAGAAAAAAGACGGGACTTGGTTTTGTGCATCGTTAGAGGATGGACTGGGGTAAGAACCAACCACGGTGTTAAGGCCTACGCAGACCGGGACGGCATGGCAAGGGATTTTTTTTTTCCTAATGGACATTCAAACGTATCGATATAGAAATACGACATAAATTGCTATGCTTTAAAATGATGCCGTGGCATCGAAAGGGATTTCAATGCACGGCATTGAAAGACGCGCCACGGGCTCCCACGGTGGGATGCCGTGGCGTACTGTGGTAGGCAACGGCATGCCAAGGACTCCGGCGCTCGTTATGACATACCGTGGAGTGAGGCGGCCGTGGCAAGCCGATGGAATGCCGCGGTATCTAAGCGGCTAGTGTGCGCTGATTGACGGCAAAATCCCTTGCCATGCCTTCCGGTCTGCGTAGGCCTTTAAGCAGATTTATTCGTTTATTATTGGTTCACCAAGAATTATTTACACTAGTTTTATGCTAATGGTGGCATGCAAACGTATATGCAACAGTGCAACAATCACTTATAGGTAAACTCCACATGCTTAAAGGAGTTGTACAAAAATTAATAAAATTAATCTAGTTCTAAAATAATTACATATCTAAAAGTCTAAATAATTAAAACTTATAGCAATATAATATAACATAATATAATAATAATTTTAGGTACCTACTATCTATAAAAACACATGTCATGTTTTGATTTATTTAGGCAAATACTTGTGAAAATTGGCTTTTAGTTTTCCCAAACTTTCAAAGTGTAAATCAATTTGATCACTGCAGCTATTTACAACCTTGCATAGGAGAATTGGCGCCCAGAACCGTTATTCTCTGTGGCGGGCAGAGTGTTGTTATTGCACTGCGAGGGATTCTTGAGGGGGCACGGAAATTAAAGGTGTACAATATTTGTGGGCAGTAAATTTTATGGTGCATTACTTTGTACACAAACAATGCGTCAATAAAGCGGTCGCCAGATTACGCTACAATATTCCAATATACTTCGAATTAAGCAATTGTAAAGCATAATTTTAGTTTTACAACACCTAAACTGTTTGGAGTTTCTTATAACAAAGCCCAGCATTTTAGAGGACTTTCTAACAATATTGTCTATATGTGGAATAAAAGTTAACTTACAATCGAACGTAACACCGTGATCCCTTATTTCTTTCCAGTTCCGCAATTTATACTCCTCCGATATAATATTCTTGGACTAATTTGACATAGTAACATTTACTTGGATTTAGATGCATCTTGTTAGTTTGACACCATTGCACCAGCCTTCCTAGATCGCTCTGTAGTGCAGAGGCATCGTCCTGGGATTTTACAATTTTAACAAATTTTAAGTCGTCTGCATACATAAAGATAACAGAGTTATGAAAACAATTGGGAATATCCTTAATGAAGAAATTAAATAAAACGGGCCCCAGATGAGATCCCTGTGGCACGTCAGACGAGATGTATCGCAGAGTAGACTGAAAACCTTTGATGACCACATAGAAAGATCTATCCACGAGATACGAACTCAACCATGAGAGCAACGGTCCGGTGATGCCGTAACGTATGCTCGTAATTTGCGAATCAATATTCCATGTGAAACCTTATCTTTACTGAAGTCTGTGTATATTACATTAGCCTGGAAACCTGAGTCTATTGCTTTCGTTAATAATTCAGTGAACAGTATTAGTTTAGTAGTTGTGGATCTAGACTTCACGAAGCCATGTTGCTCCTCGCTTATGTACTTCTAGCTTTAAGTGATTCTGAATGTGGGGCAGATTAGAGACTCAAATATTTTAGCAAAGGTGGATACAATTGATTGAATTGACAGATATGGAGAGAGCAGCTTTCGAATCAATAGGCGAGAGTCGTGTCGTTGTAACAAATGTGGTAACGAGTGTTAATTATAAAGTTAATTATAATTTAGTCTAATCTCGTATTAATATTGTGTGTGTGTGTCTGTGAGCCAGAGTAACTAGGTAAGTCTTTAATCATTGTATTTCATAGGTAGGGTCAATTCACTAATGTACTCTTTAATTCTAGCTTGACGTGAACTTGTATTTATCTCCTAATCCACACCTAGCTGACATTTATCACCAGCATTTGGTTTAGGGACACGGTAAAGCCTTGCGTCACACAAAACATGCTATCCATCATTTATACACGATACAATTACTCATTTCATTATGGACCATTATTCAGCTTTAACTGACATTACATAAATGGAAGGCGGAATCGTTAATATTCGTTAGAAGGTTTAGCTCAGAACACGTTGCGTAGTACTTGCTGTCGCACAGATCCAGGGAGAACAAGTAGGCTTCCAACGGTAGGCATCACAAAGAACCCCAAACGACATCGTCTAAGGACGCTTAGGGAACGTGTCTCGTTAAAACCACACCAAGCCATTTGTAGGCATTAATGAATCGTCACTATTTAGCGAGACACGATATTGGATAGCTGCCGCTCCTAGCGGCCTTGTATATCCACGAAATGTGCAGATTAAGGAGCATGCGGAGCGACGACTATCCGCTTCAACGTACATCAATTTCTATCGCAATGAGTTCTGCTACAGACTGAGTCTACGGTACGCTTGCTAAAGTTTTGTATTGTCATTGTAAAGGGTGATTAGGTGGAGGGAGAGCTATTTACCATAGTGCGCATCCAGTAATTCTGGTACCATGTCTCGCTCAATGGCAGAGGCATTTAAGCACAAAACGGTCCACTGCTTTAGGATTGTGTCATACATGCTGAAGCATAGGGAGCCTATATTGCTGCGAACGTTGCAATATTTCTCTAAGGCCTTGCGTTCTAGGATCAGCAGTACACGTACGATGTGCCTGCTGCTGTAAAGTGGTCGCACGTCACTAGGGTGGGAATACAGAATATTGTCAAGGAACTAGTAAACGTATTTCTCAATGCAAGCGTAGCGCTCCCACCAATTTCCTTCCGTTAGGTACCTAAATAATGCACAAAGCAACTTTTTTGTCTAATTAACTTCATTTATTATTATTGTTTTACTATAAGAATTCACAAAGTTGTTAAAAGATTTTTATGGCATGTGGCACATCATTAGCAAGAGGATAGACTGGAGAATTAATGAGAGAGTTGGAAGATCCCGGTCGCTTTTGTTTGTTTTTCAGAGTCGACGCCTTACATATTTTTTTTAAATTTGTATTTGAATGTTAAATTTAGGTCTTTTTTCAGTAAAACAATAAAAAGTCGAAACAAAAAAAACCAACAGGGCATGAGGAGTGTTAAGGGGTCTGAAAGGCTAGCAGGTGACCCCTTCAGTCGACCATTTCAATTTGGCACACGATGCACCAAACACCCTGTATAGTCTTTATGGCTAACATACAGAAATGTGTGCTGGGATGTTTGTTTCATCATTTCTTCTTATCAGCTCAAACACTAGGAAATGATGATAGGTTGGGCGCTTTTGGGGCTGTCTGTATGAGAGTTGATCTAATCAACTCGTAACTTATTGAGTTAAAACTCTCTGCCAAATTAGTTACTTGTATTTGTATTAAATCTTGAATGTATATTCACTATACGCGACCGCTATTCTCACAAACATACTAGCTTTAGTTAATTGTAACAATTAATTTAATATATCTTTAGTAATATTTTATCCTTCTAAACCAAGTCCAAGTTATATAAATTATAACTGTGAATCTGGTTGCGGCAACATACATAATTTGATTGACATCCGCTATCCCTATACCCATCCCTTTCCCGCACATACCTCGCGAGTGAATAAGAAGATTTGTCGCGCCATTTTTGTAGAAATGACTTCCGTATCGAACTGCATCGCGTACGCAATGGCGTCGGCCCGCTCCGTTGAAAAATATTGATAGCTTTGGAATTACCGCGGTTTTCGCATATAATAAGACTTATAATCAACAGTTTGTGTTTGTGTTTAACATGTCAGTAACTTGAAACCCAGCTGCCCCTGAACTCTGGTGAAGTTATTAGGTGCATTGACGACGTAACCACGAGGTTCCAGCAAAGGTTTTGTGTCCCTTCCCTAATTATTTTCGGGTTGTATTCTGTTGTCCCACACCCACCGCAACTCGAATTACCTATCACCAAGCGATATCAATATTTTGTATAGGTACATATTTGTTGTAGCTTAGTATTTATTCCATAGACACAACCTAGTGTGTAAATTAGGATTGATTTAAAATTACCTACTGTTCGTCTATTTCACTCGCAGTTCATTTATGCTGCCTACCCACTTTAGGTAATTAGATATTGTTCGCGTCACTGTTTTTCACCGCTTATTAGCTAAAGTAACTTTATTTTGTTTGTTTACCGCAGTGATAGTGTTTCGTCCCGATTTTTTATATTTTGTTGCAACACCATGTCAGTTAGCTGTCATTTGACTGACAGCTGACACTTGACAAGAGTCGAAAAAAGAAAATTTGTACCGAGTACACGGAGAAATCGGGCTTCGACTGTGATTTGTAATTGCGCTCACCTTTCGCGATCGGTATTGTGGTGCGCCCGCGCAGTCGGATTTGTGTATATTTCACGCAGTCGTGTGTGTCTGCCTGGAAGCCGGAGCCCGGCACAGAACACGTTTGTGGTTCCCTCCCATCATTGTCCCTTATTATATATATGTTTTCCTCTCCCTATACAACGCACGGCACGGGATTGAACGAGGAGCAGAAGATCACCACGGAATCTCAGGTAAGAGTGACCAAATGGTGCCACCTTACACCCGTAGTAGGAACCGGTATGTCTCCCAATAGTCCAGTAGGGATATAATTATTTTTCACATAGCCTTTGAAAATTCAAAAGTTTTTTATTTTCTCTGGGTGGTTACCATATGTGAATTCATTGCTATGTACAAAAATACTAAAAGTTTAGAGTTATGCAATAGGTATGAAGTAGGTATTTCCTATAATTTCTTGTTACAACAATATTATTATATTTAAATTGATATAATTTACTGTTTCTTTATTAGTACTGTCTAAACTTTATATTAGTGAAAATGCTAAAAGAAAGGTACTGTGGAACAATGGAAAACTGAAAGTGGCTCTCGCAATAAAAGATTTAAGTTTTCAAATCTTTTCCTATATGCATAAAGGAAGTAGTTATACCTTACAACAAAAGTTCTAACAACTAAGTATTATGCTGCACAGGTAATTGTATTTTTACTTTGCGATACGCGAAATATTGAATTTATGTTCATAATTTTACACCTACATATAAGTAATAACACCATACAAAAGTTTAAACATTTACTTGCTATGCCTTTAATTTGGGTATTGCGCGGTGCGGTGAAACCACTCTGATCGTATTGAATATATGGCGGGAAACTACTTCATTACTGTCACATCTCAAAAATCAGTACTAGAATAAAAGAGTAGTGATTTAAACCTCGTTGATAAAATCTAATTTTATGTCTAATTTTTTAGCTGAGGTCGAATACGATTTCTACCTTCTTCGTTTCTATAAAAAGAATATCAAGGAAATATTCACAGAACACGGAATGGTCGTACCTGCCTTGCTGACAGTGTCCCGAGATGACAAAAATAATAAAATTCTCCGTATCGTGAATCTTTGACAGACGTTACAGGGCGTCAGAAACCTGAAAGTCTGCGGCCATCCTAATAAAAGGGTACCGTATTGTCCAGTAGGATAAACGTATAATCTGTGTTGGCAGTCACTTTATATAAAACACTGGTATTCAGATGCATCTGGTTCGACTGAAAACAGTGGAAGCCAACCCCTACATATTAGGGAAAAGTCCAAGCAAATGCCTTTTCCAAAAAGAGGCGAAAAAAAAAGTACATATCTTATAACCGGTGCAACTGTAACATAACTAAATTGACTGCATCGCTGGTTCTAAGGCCTGATACAATAAAAGCAGTGTTACCCACTAAGCCTTAGTGGATAACACTGTAACCATGATATTATCATGTATGTTTAGTCGAATCGATATATTTATCGTCCGTCTATTAACTTTATATTTGGTGAATTTACATACATACAGATACGTGCACAAAACTTAACCCTTGCAGTCGTGTAAAAAAACAACGAATCGGTTTAGCCGTTCCCTTTCACGCTTACCAACACTAAGAGCATTTTTTATTTAAAAATTAGATACATTTTAGACAATCGTGTTTTTTGCGCCCTGTCTATTTGTTTTTGAACTCTATTAAACAGAAAAATCGGCACCACGTGACCTTACCACACGGCTGCTTTACATCAAAACCTAGTATATGCCTTAAACTATTATATTCCAGGATAGCGCAAAAAATATGATTTGAATTAGCCTATGGAATGGTATCTTGTGTTAGGTAACTAAACGAAAAAATAATAATTAAGGGTACTAAACAAGGCTTAGAGAAGAACTGTACGTAATAAATAACACAAATGATATTAATAGTGTTATAAATCTATTGAATATTTTACATATCTCTAAACAAGACAATTCAATACCTGGGTAATATTAAGTGCCGGATATTTGGTTACTTAAGGTTTTCTTTTTATATAATTAGAATGGAATTTCCTACTGTGAATAATGATATAATTTATTAATTAAAGCACCAAATCTCTATTAAAATTTTAAATTACCAGGTTAAAATCACACAGTCCATCGCAGCACAACTTAAATATGATTATCAGGGTATAAAACCACTATAAAAAAATGTTACCTACTGCATTCTTAAATGGTGCAGTCGTAAAGTACCAGACATAATTTTAATATTTATTCAATTCGAACGGCGAAGGCTTGTTTAATATTTTAGTGATCTTTATTACCATAGCAATAAGGTTTCATTCATAGGCAAAATAACAGTGAACGGTCTGTCAGATACTAGGCGCCAGTTTGAAATAAGAATTTGCGCGATGGTGTTTTTCTAAAAATCATCGGAAGAGTCCGTATATGATGTGGGCCTCTGTAGTCGGTCTTGTATATTTATTTTTCAAATACTTTTCGTTGCAATTTATGTGTGGCCCCCTATGCTATCGATGACAGTGGGCGTAGCTCAAAACCTCAGATGTGGATTGTCAACTGTTCTACTTGATCCCGTTAATTATATAGTTCAAAGAATTTAATACTGATCGTACAAACATACACCGCGTCCCGCAATACCCAAATTGTATTTTATTTATCAAACTAAAGGCATAGCACGTAAGTGTTTAAACTTTTGTATGGTGGCAGAGTTTATTATTTCGAATATGTAGGCGCAAAATTATAAACTTAAATTCAATATTTCGCATATCGCAAAGTAAAAATACAATTACCTGCGCAGCATAATACTTAGTTGTTAGAACTTATGTTGTAAGGTATAACTAATCCCACTATGCATATAGGAAATAATTTGAAAACCTTAAATCTTTTATTGAAAGAGTTTTCATTTTCAGTTTTCCACTATTCCACAGTACCTATCTGTTAGCATTTTCACTAACATATAGTTTAGATGGTACTAACAAAAAACAGCAAATTATTTAAATATTTTTTTTATATTATTGCTCTAACACGAAATAATAGCAAAAACCCCCGTCATACCTAATACATAGCTCTAAACTGTTAGCATTTATGTACATAACAATGAATTCATATAAGGTATCCACCCAGCAAAAATAAAAAACATATGAATTATCGAAGGGCATATTCTTCTGGCTATTGGACTACAATAAGGAACGAACCCCCTAGCTTTCCACTGCTGCGTTACGGAAGTTTCGTGGGTATGGTTCTGATTGGATCGAGGAGTAGCACGCTGCTAATGGGGCCCCAGTGATAAACTCCTGGCTTGGGATCCGCAGACCTGTATTTAACATTTTGGTAGCAGAGCGTGGTTTGCATTCCACGATCATAGTAAACGCTAGGACACTCGTTCACACTGAACGCTGTAGTGTTTGTCGGTTTGTTTGAGAATACTTGGGTTGGAAAGTGTTACATTTTGAGTCACTCAGAGTTAGCTGTGTCTTGTTAGGGGCAAACAACCCCCACAGTGATATTCTGACCTGCTAAAGTACTCGTAAAGTACACAGCTCACAAATTAATATTGTCACTCCGGGATTCATGGATATTGTAGCTTTGAAGTTTTCAGGTACTAAGTACATTCATCACCCAACATTTAATTTTCTAAAATAGTTAGAAGTATATGAAGTGTAAAAAATACTTAACTAAGACTACAAACATATACACTTAAACCAAAAACTACTCACTAACTAAACCTAAAAATATACTAAACTAAAAAATGGCGTCGAAAAACTTCTCCACATCGTTGTCCACTGGTAATGTGCCCAAAAGGCTGGCAGCATTGCCACGTTGTATGGCAATGCTTATTCTCTGACCAAGTTAAAAGCCAGCCCTTGGGTCACGCGAAGTGTCAACTAAGCGTTTAGAAAGATCTTTAAACAAAGCACTCGGACCCCACGGACCAAGAGTTTCAACCCCAAACGGCTCGAAAATATAATTACCGATGAGGTTATATTTAGGTTATATTTCCGCCGCTTGAAGTTCTCTGCAGGCGCAGCGGCAGCGCCAGCACAGCGCGACGAGCGATGGGATAGCGCAAGAGTATCGACACAAGTAGCATCCCACACTAAAGGCCTAACCATCTTCCATGGAAACAAGGACATCCCGTCCGGTCTTTTGCCATCGTCGCGTGAGTTAAGGAACCCCAATCCCCCAATATTAGCTTCATCAGCCAATAATTATATTATATTAGAATAACAGCTATATGTCAGCATATAATATCTAGGACATGCGTCATTAGCAGAGATGATTGGTTAGCAATAAGATTAGTATATAAGATCAACATTTTGTAGAATTAAGTAATTACTGTCTTGCTGTAACTGGGATCAAATAAAGTTTATTTTTAAACTCTTCCGTTGTCGCTTACTTAATTGGCGCAGCCGGTAGGATCTCTGTAGTCAGTCTGTCACGTATCCACATCTACGGGAAGCAGCCGACGTCCGTTTCAACGGTTCAGCAGAGATCACCGAACAAACAAATACATTAAGAAGCCACATCAAGCCAGGAGAGGACCAGGAGCCAAGCAGTAATTCAGGGATCATGAAGATAGCTGCGGAATTGTGAGTAAATCTTTTCACCTTCCTCTCAGCTCTTCCATTTGCATCCCAACCTTGTATTAATCTATGTTGTGTGTATTATTAGGGATTGGACAACGCCGTAATAATATTTTATAGATTGTTAGTTGTAGTAAATAGTTAGGGATAATTTATTAATTTTTGTGCTTACTTTTTGTGAAGCTTCGTTATTTCACTTCATAATGGAAGGTATAAACCGTGTTCCGCAAGAGATGGTAAACATAATTCCAGTATTTAATGGCGATGTTAGAGCGTTACCCTTATTTATTAAAAAATGTGAATACATTTTAACAACATTCCAAGGGAGCGTTGTACAAAACAATTATTTATTTCATGTAGTAACAAGTAGATTAACAGGCGAAGCAGCTAGTTTGGTAGGCGAAAGGGACTCTATAAATACGTGGAATGAGCTAAAAATGCTGTTAAATCAACACTTTGGCGACCCACGTACTGAAGATTGTCTAGCAATGGAGTTAGAATCCTGTAAAATTAACAAAGGTGAAAGTTACTTAGATTTGTGTCATAGGATACAGCATATGAGAAGCATTTTATTTTCCAAAATATCAGAGACTATTGCTGATGACTCTTTACGGAAGGCTAAGCAGATAATCTACAGTAATAGGGCGATGAATGTTTTTCTATTCAATTTACCGCCATTCCTAGTTAGGTTAGTTCGTTTACGCGACGTTTCGACATTGGAAGACGCGTTGAAAATTGTTTTAGAAGAACAGAATTTTCAATCAGTCTATAATTCTAAAACAAACGATCACCGCAATTATAATAGATCTAATAAAAATATTTTTTCCGATTTCAATAGTGCGAAGTATAATTCGCAGAGCCTATCCAGTGCAGTTGCACCGAATAACGCTACGAGTAGTTCAATTACGATGAACAATTCGCAGCAGTTTAGGAATTATAGGCAACATTATAATCAAAATAATTTCAATCGGACAAATAATAATGATCATAACAATAGGACAAGTAGGTCACAGTTTCCGATGGCGCAACAAAGCCAACAGTCCACGGCATATGCACCGCGAACGTCACCTTTTGCAGCGCAAGCATCTCCGCCGGGTTCAAAGTCGAACACTGACGTTACTATGCGCACTGCAAGTTCACGCCGTGTTAATTACACTAATAATCATAGCTATAACGAACCAAGTTTTGACAACTCAAATAATGAGTTCCAGGAAATTCCTGAAGATCCCAGACAGGGAAATTTTTGTATAACCGCCTCTACCCTAGAGAGCGAATAAAAATTAATTGCAATAAACGTCTTAACTTACCACACATAGTTGTACCAGAATTAAATGCAGTGTTTATGATAGATACAGGCAGTGTTAGGTCTTTCATAAGCCCACACATTGCAAACAAGTACTTTAGGGATCGGTTGCAATATGAACCCTTCGAAGTTGTTAGTACTCACGCATCGAGTGTTCATAGCGAAACGGCATTTATTCCTTTACCAGCTACGTTTTGCAGTAAGGAATTTCATAAATTTTATGTTTACAGTGTTGATGATAGGTATGATGGGTTAATAGGTAGTAACCTACTTAAACAGTTACAGGCAAAAATAAACATGGAAAGTCAAGTTTTGCATTTAAAAAATGCGAATATTCCAATAATATACGCACCACCTATGAGAGAGGTATATCAATTGCCATCTCGTAGTGAATTAAGAGTTAGATTGCCAGTCAACTTACTAGACGGGGAAGCTATACTACAATTTAAACAATTTTCGGAAGGGATTCGAATGCCCACCGCATTAGTTAAGTGTATTAAAGGTTACGCATCAACCGTTATTCAGAATTATACGGATGAAACCAGAACCTTAGTGGTAACAGGACCTTTTACGGTCGAGCCTTACAGGCAGAACCCATCTGTTCACATTAATTTTACAGAAAATAACATAGAAATAGACAGGATGCTAACAGATAATTTAAAAAAATTACAGTTAGACCACATGAATTCTGAGGAACGTAAAACCATCGAAGGGCTATGTAATGAGTATAAGGACATATTTTATTGTGAGAATATTCCATTAACGTTTACAAATCAAGTAAAACATAGAATTAGAACAAGGAATGAAGATCCTATAAATATTAAAGCACATAGGTTACCTCCCATTCAATCGAAAGAAATTAGGAATCAGGTAGATAAAATGTTAAGGGACAATATCATCCAGGAATCACACTCCCCCTGGAGTGCTCCCGTACATTTAGTGCCAAAAAAATTAGATTCATCAGGACAGCAAAAATGGAGGATGGTAGTTGATTATAGACGTCTCAATGAAATTACTACCGATGACAAATACCCTTTGCCCAACATAAATGATTTATTTGATATGCTAGGCAATAGTACCTATTTTACTACCTTAGATTTAGCTAGTGGATACCATCAAATCGAGGT
Source organism: Orthosia cruda (assembly GCA_964057195.1). Lineage (NCBI taxonomy): Eukaryota > Metazoa > Arthropoda > Insecta > Lepidoptera > Noctuidae > Orthosia > Orthosia cruda. Next base: position 25,632,765 of record OZ059841.1, read on the forward strand.
CCAGAAAGAAGATAGGGCGAAAACAGCTTTCAGTACACCTTCAGGACATTATGAATTTAACAGGATGCCGTTTGGGTTAAAAACAGCACCTGCAACATTCCAGAGGGCTATGGATAACGTTCTAAGAGGTCTCCAGGGCTTACATTGCCTGGTATACCTTGATGACGTCATAATTTTTTCTAAATCGCTGACTCAGCATGTAGAAAAACTTAGAGCAGTTTTTGATCGTTTTCGGGCGACAAACTTAAAAATACAACTCGACAAATCACATTTTCTTAGAAAGGAAGTTCTTTACTTAGGGCACACTATTACAAGTGAAGGATTGAAGCCAAATAATGATAAAATTGATGCAATCTTAAGATATCCTATTCCAGAAACAGTTACACAAATAAAAAGCTTTTTAGGACTCATTGGTTATTATAGGAAATTCATCAAAGATTTTGCAAAAATAACTAGACCTTTAACAGCTTGTTTAAAGAAAGGTCGTAAAATAATTATTAATGATGAGTATAGGGAATGTTTTGAAACATGTAAAAAACTTTTAACAAACGCACCTTTATTACAGTATCCCGATTTTAGTAAAAGTTTTATTTTAACTACCGACGCATCGAATTTTGCAATTGGGGCTGTATTGTCACAAGGATCAATAGGCTCAGACAAGCCAGTAGCATATGCTAGCAGGACTCTGAGTGACACAGAAGTAAAATACAGTACTATTGAGAAGGAGCTTTTAGCCATAATATGGGCAGTTAAGCATTTTAGGCCTTATCTATATGGCAATAAATTTATTATCTTTACAGACCATAGACCATTAGCATGGCTGTATTCATTAAAAGAACCCAACAGTAAGCTCACGCGTTGGCGTTTACGCTTAGAGGAATATGACTACGAGGTTAAGTACAAGAAAGGGCCTCAAAATACAAATGCAGATGCCTTATCTAGGATTAAAATTAATGCAATTAACGACGATTTAGATTCGATATTTGTTAACGTAGGTGATAGGAAAGAGCGAATACAAAAAATTATAGATGAAGAGCTGCAATTTGACGAAACGCCCATAGAAACGATAGAACTTTCGGATTCTGATGATGGCGTCACAGCTAATTCAGTTTCAAATAGGGAACATGAAGGTATTCCTATTTTAAATGAAGCTGTAGATACTAAAGCTAGACAAATTTTAGTTCACTCATGGTTTAAAGATAAATTGACAGTAAAGGATATTTCTAATAATAAACAGAAAATTTTTGAAGTTCACTTACCAACAAATAATGACAAATTAGTTAAAGACTTTCTAAAAGAATATATAGATCCTAAACATAAATATCATATTTATTTTGAACATCCATCGTTTAGAAAATCTTTTTCAAACATGGTTATTAACTTGTTTAAAAAGGGTTCAGTTAAGTTAACAGAATGTACAGAAAGAGTGATCAATTTGACAGAGTCAGAAGAGGATCAGAAAGAAGTTATTATGAAATACCACGACGGGAAAACCTGTCATAGAGGCATTAGGGAAACTTTAGCTAAACTTAAGAGATATTATTGGTGGCCAAACATGAAAGAAATAGTTACAACAGTTATTAACAGCTGCGAAATGTGTAGAAAAATGAAGTACGATAGAAAGCCCATTAAACCTCAAATTCAGTTAACCCAAACTCAGAATAGTCCATTCCAAGAAGCTTTTATGGATCTATTATACATTGAAGGAAAATATTATTTAACTATTGTAGATGCTTTTAGTAAATTAGCACAGGCAATAGAGGTACCTAATAGGAGTACACCAGAGATAGTTAGAGCATTAATTAAATATTTTAGTATTTATGGATTGCCCAGTAGAATAAGTTGTGATTCAGGGGCAGAATTTAATAACATGTTAATTAAGGAAATGTTAAGTCTATACAAAATAGAATTGCACATAGGGACTCCAAACAATCCCAGTTCTATGGCAATAGTCGAGAGATTCCATTCTACTATCATCGAAATTTACCGATTAGCAAAATATGAAAAAAACGATTTAGATGCAGCTTCCGTTATGACGTATGCTATTATGGCATATAATAACACCATACACTCAGCGACAGATTTTACGCCTTTTGAACTAGTCTTTGGGCATACCGATGCCGGAAATGTATTTAATGTCGATAGGGAGAAAAATTTAACTCAGAAATTATTATTAGATCATAGGAAACGTCTCAAAGTACTATACGAATTTGTAACAGATAAATTAAACACAGATAAACTTAAGGTAAGAGATAGGAAAGGAGGTGAAGAAACACCAGTCCTTAAGACAGGAGATACTATTTACATGAAGAATACTAGGACTAGGAAAGCTAAGGAAAAACCTCGCTATGAAAAAGCCGAAATCACTGGTGAAACCGAACGTAATATAGTGCCTGTAGAATTAAATAAAAGACCAACTAGAGTGGCGATAAAAAATGTAAAACGTCCTCCACAGGTCATGCCTAGTACTTCTGGTACTAGTGATGTCAGGATTCACGCTGGAACTCCAGAACTTCACTCGGAATCCGGGGATAGCGTCGTTGAAGATGGGAGTAGCGGTGAAGAAGAATAATTATTGGACTATATTTAAGATTTTAGATTTAGAATCCTTAAGCTTACAAATAGATAATAATATTCGCGATTTTAGCAATATGAAATCGAAAATTATAGAAAGCAAATTAAGTAATGAAACTTTAGGTATAGAAAACCAAATCGAGTATTTAATAAGACTTACTAAAGATAAATTATATCAAATTTTACCCCTTAATCATAGAAACAAACGAGCTTTGTTCAACCCTCTGGGCTCATTTGTAAAAGCTATATCTGGTAATTTAGATGAAGACGATGCAATTAAATATGATAAGGAAATCGTTTTACTCCAGAATAGAGAACATGCAGTCGAACGTAAAGTGTCATCAATGCAAAAAGCTTTCGATAAATTAGTTAATGACTCAGAAATCATAAATTCAAATATTAAAAGATTAGGCTCACACACTAATGGCATAGAAAAACTAGCTGAAAATGAATTCAAATTTAACAAGTTACTACGAATAATAGATACTATGTACCAAATTTTAAGCAACTTTCGAACTTGTTATGAGAACATACAAGAAATAGAGTCCGCAATCGCCTTTAGCAAACTAAATGTTTTGCACCAGTCTATTATAAATAGCACAGAACTGTACAGCAGTTTAGAAACAATTAGTAAACATGCTAGGACAATATATCCAGTTAGTAAAAGTAATTTAATAAAACTAGAACGTAATATCATAGTCAAATCATATTTAAATAACAATAGATTAGTATTTGTGTTAGAAGTCCCTCTAATAGACAACGAAACATATAATTATTATAAGGTTATTCCTATTCCTATTTTCCATTCTCCAGACACTTTTACCATTATTCCCAAATACCCTTACCTAATGGTGAATTGATTGAAATACATGCCCGTGGTAAACTCATGTACTGAAATTGAAAATGACAGATTTCTTTGTGATGAAAGTAATTTAGCTCAGAATCCAGTCGAGACCTGTATAGAACAAATTATGTTGATGAAGAATAACTACAATAGCTGCGTAAAGAATCGTATCAAGATAGAAAAGCCTAAGGTGCAGAAGATAACGGATAGCCAATGGTTGGTCTACACAGAGGACAACCTGATCATTACCGAAAACTGCAATGAGGAAATCCGCAAATACAACATCTTTGGGACCTATATCGTGACACTGAGTCAACAATGCGAGGCGCAAATAGGAGGAGTAATTGTTGGTGCCGCCACAAACACTACAATTTCCAGTTTCAAGCTCCCATTGGTCGAGATGCCAGAGCTTCAACAAGACATACAGACAAGGACGGAGAAGGTCGACCTAAGAAACGTGGACTTTAGTGACGTGAAAGAATTGTTACAAAGTGCCAAATTTAGTGAAAGTGACGATACAACCCAAATAGTGACAATAGAAATTAGCGTATGGACCATTTTAGAGTATATCATTATCATAATAAATTATTGTCGTCATCTCATACAAATTAAATGTTTTTCGTTTTTGCCGAAATTCTCCGAAGTCATCTGCGACGCCTTCGGATAATTTCTCTCTTAGGGAGGGAGGAGTTAAGGAACCCCAATCCCCCAATATTAGCTTCATCAGCCAATAATTATATTATATTAGAATAACAGCTATATGTCAGCATATAATATCTAGGACATGCGTCATTAGCAGAGATGATTGGTTAGCAATAAGATTAGTATATAAGATCAACATTTTGTAGAATTAAGTAATTACTGTCTTGCTGTAACTGGGATCAAATAAAGTTTATTTTTAAACTCTTCCGTTGTCGCTTACTTAATTCGTGCCAGGCCATGGGGTTCCAATACAGCCGGAACGCCAATGGTGACGAGAACACGTCGGATGATGTCGTTTAAGTTTCCGTGACGCGCTATGCGACCCGCACTTCGGCTGCATGAAAGACCGTGGTGACCGAGGCTGTTGACAACTTCGTCACAGTGACAACGATGAGGAGTACAACAGGGAGCGCCAAGACGTAGGGAAGCAGCGCGGCGGAAAGTAGTCGTCAAACAAGGTGCCTATGTTCGACGACGGTAGTGCGTGAAGCCAGAGGCCCGACTCCCACTCACTCACCGCCAGCAGGCGAGCGCGCTCGGCAGGAGTGGCAGAAGTGGCAATTTGGTGCTCCTGAACTGCTCTGCAGATCGGCTCATCCCACAGTCTCTGGGATGATGGGTAGTCGGGGAGATTACAATTCGGGCAAGCGAGTCTCCAAGCATCAATAGCCTCGGTGAAGCACGGCACATCAAAATTAATCAGTATGGTTGCTAGGATATTCCTGTTTAATTTCTCAGTACCGTGGACCGAGGCTATAAATGCCGGTAAACTAATACTAGAAATTTTGCGGACGCCGAGGCCTCCCGATGGGAAGAGTAGCTTGTGCCCAAGCTCGGTCGTCCATGGCCACATTTAAAATTAAAGTTAGTGTATGACGGATAATTTGGTCCATTTGTTCTAAAAGAGGAGGGTGCTTCCATAGATGGGAAGCACGAAGAAAGTATGTTAATTTGGGGCCAAAACAACGAATGCGAATTATGGTGAAAAAGTAAATTGAATATTGAATTTATATTAGAAAATCAACCTACCCACTTGTGAATTAATAATTTTATTTTTTTGTGCTACCCACCTGTGTATTAATAATTTAATATTTGTATGACGGGTGCATCTTTGTTTTGATAATTTATAAATTGATATTTAGGGTTCCATAATAAATTTTTATTTAAAAATAATTAAGTAAATGTAACAGGGTTCAGTACTATTTGTTGAATTAACTTGTTGTTTCTATTACTGATTTTATGATTTGATATTTAATTAGGTAAGAAAATTACTGTCAAACTATTGTTTTGGTTACTCACATACATTATTAATTTAAGTTGTTGAACATTTTGTGTATTAATTAATATTTAATCACCGTTGCTTGCATTTTGAAAGCATGATTGCCAATGGCTTGTAAGATTGGAGTGCAATTGAGATGGGTGACCTCAGTCTTTGATAAGTAGGTAGATCTGATAGATCAGGGGCTTTGTTAGTCCGTTGTGATGAGCTCCCGGCTCGTCAGGCCAGGGTGGATGAATATCATGCGGAATGTTTGGCGCTATTGTCCACCGAGGACACTGAGTTAGCCGCTACGGTTGAGGCAGACGTCACACAATTCTACAGTTTCTCGGATGATATTGTTGAGGCAACCAGTAAATTTAAGGGTTCTGCACAGGATGTTTTGAAGGTGGAGACGAGGTCTCCCACCCATCCTGCTTTGTTAGGACGGTTGCCTACACTAGACTTGCCACACTTTAGTGGAGATTTGGGTTGTTGGACTGCCTACTTCGACCTGTTCAACAGTTTGGTGGATGCTAGGACAGACTTGTCACCTAGTCAAAAGCAGGCCTACTTGTTCTCCACGTTAAGAGGAGAGGCCCTAGGTTTAGTAAGCCATTTAACTGTTACAGATCAGAGTTATCATACTGCTCGGAAACTGTTGACAAAGCACTATGCGAACGTGAGGCTTTTAGCGGACGCCCACATCTCGCAGATTTTGTCATTGCCTCGCATCCATCGGGTTGCAACCCTACGAGTGGATTTGGTCAACCCACTGACGGTGGCCTTGAACGCTTTGAAGCGATTGGGCCTATCCATTGACCAATGGTCTTTTATGTTACTTCACTTTGTCTTGTCAAGGTTGCCTTCCGACTTGAAGGTTCGGTTCGAGCAGAGGTATGGTGGGGATAATGCCGCATACCTCCCCCTTTTTGATGACTTGTTGAAGTTCCTGGATGAGGAATGTCGCCTCTTGGATCAATCTGGGTTTGAAGGTCCCTCGCGGGCCCCAGAGCGCTCCTCTCCGGACCAGCGTCGTATTGGTGCGCCCCCCCCTCCCCTCGTGGGAAGGGTGAGTCACTACGCCCTCCTCATCAATATGTGGCGACCAAGGCTCGCATTATGCGCTGCATATATTGCAACACAGATGGCCACATGGTCACCTCCTGTCCGAAGTACCTGGAAAGGAACACAAAGGACCGACGTGGAATCGCCAACAGCCGCAAGTGGTGCTACACTTGTCTGGGACAGCACTTGCAGTGGGATTGCCAGAGGTCAGATCCTTGCCCGCACTGTCAAGGTAAGCACCACCGCGTGTTGTGTTCGAACCAAAATGGTGTTGGCAGGCCTGATGATGCCCGTAGCTCCCCCATAGGCGGGGGTCCGCATTCCCACCAACCCCACGTGGAGGAGAGGTATTTGGGAATGGAGAGGCAGGCAGCGCCGTGGCGATTCTCACCGCTAAATGAGCGACCGCGATTGGAGCGCCGCCCGCCCCAGTTTGGACGTACCCGTGGTTACCAGAACCCGGTGACTGGGCGAGTCGGAAGACTCCCTGGCACTCCGGTGGACCACTACATACACTCCAACTGGTCCGCGTCCGATCTTCCGGACGACTACCCACCCCAGAGGGGTTATCAACAATAGATAGTCGCCTCCCTCTCCTCCACTATAGCCACCCCGCTAGAGACAGTCTTTTTGCCAACTGTCTCTGTAAGGATCTGGGGCCCAAAGGGTAAATCTTTGTTAGTTCGTGCCCTTTTGGATTCGGGTGCTCGAGGCTGTCTTTTATCCTTTTGTTTAGTGGAGAGATTGGGTTTCCCACGTGGACCCCACCATTCTGCTATATATGGCATAGGTGGTACTGAAGCGGGTGGTCAACGGGGTGAAGGTGAAATTTGTGTTTCGCCGGTTCAATGTGGGCCAAGAATCTTGTCTAAGGCCGTTGTTTTGAATGATATCATGGGCAGACACCCGCAGGTAACCATTAGCCCTACAGTGGTGAAATTAACGTCGGATCTAACTCCTGCCGACCCAAAGTGGTTTGTACCCGGACCCGTAGACGTGCTTTTAGGTGCGGATGTTTTGGGTTTGATTTTTTCCGGGCCCAAGCGGGTTCTGCAGACGAATGGGTTAGTAGCTATACCGACAGGTTTTGGTTTAAGCTTCATGGGTCCCGTGTCAAGAGCTCCACCCGCGGATTAAGGACCAAGAATTGAATGAGGGAATCTCTCTTTCCGACGCCGTTTAGCGCTTCTGGAAACTCGAAGAGCTTCCGCTTGGTTCAAGAGTCGATCCAGCTGAGCAGGAGTGCGAATTGATTTACCAGAATAATACTGGTTGTCTCGCTGATGGTCATTTTGTCACTCGATTACCGTTTCAGGCTGCACGTCCTCCTCTTGGTCATTCCTATGCCTTAGGGGAAAAAAGGTTATTGTCCATGGAGCGTCGAAAGCGTAGGGATTCGGATTACGCGTAGGGATAGAAATATGGGATTTCATGCGGGTGTATGAAGGTTTGGGACACATGTTTCCTTCTTGTCTTGATTGCCGTTCAATCAAGCATTACTTTTTGCCGCACCATGCGGTTTTGAAAACTCCGGGTGGTAAAATCCGTGTGGTATTCGATGGCTCGGCCCCTACGTCAAATGGAGTTTCTTTAAACCAGTGTTTGCACTCTGGTCCTAAATTGCATAGGGACATTTCGGATATCCTCACCAATTTCCGCCATCACCAGATTGTTATTGTGGCTGACATCCGTATGATGTTTAGACAATCATCATCGTTCATCCGGACGACCGGCGCTATCAAATGATCCTTTGGCGTGAGCGACCTTGTGATCCGATTTGTGTGTGTGAGTTGAGTACTACGACGTATGGACTCAGGTCTAGTCCCTATATTGCCATCTGCACTTTATTGGAGTTGGTCAGCCGTGAACAGTGCACCGGGGCCTCTGCAGTGGAAGAGGCCTTGGTTTTGCAGGATGAGTTGATTGGAATCCTGAAATCAGGAAGCTATGAATTGCGTAAATGGTTGTCGAATCGTCCGGAGTTGTTGAGTGATCTGCCAGTAGAACATCAGCAGGATCCTCTCCTTTTTGAGGATGTGAATAACCCTAATTTGATTGCCGTCCTTGGTATCCAGTAACAGCCCGTCCAGGATGTCTTCACCTATCAAGTGAAATTGGATACTCCCCAGACCTGGACGAAGCGCTTGTTCTTGTCAACTGTTGCCCGGACATTTGATCCGAATGGATGGATCACTCCTGTCATATTCATGGCTAAATGGTTTTTGCAGAAATTTTGGTTAGCCAATATTACTTGGGACGAGCCTCTGCCGGAAGAGTTGATGAGGGAATTGTTTGCGATAGTACCCTCACTTCCGGATGTAAAACGGATTTCCTTGCCCAGACTCTTTCTACCAGCTGGTAAGTGTCGTGTGGGTCTCCACGGGTTTTGTGACGCGTCCGAATGAGGGTACGTGGCTGTAGTATTTTTACGGACTGTAAGTCCATCCGGTTCTGTAGAGGTCCACTTGGTGATGGCTAAGAGTAAGGTGGCGCCTAGTAGGTCACGGTTAACCATTCCTAATATTTTGCTTTGTAGTTTTTTTGTTCTGGAAGTCGGTTTTATTTTTTGTTAAAAAGTTTTTTATTTTTCTATTTTTAGTTTTGGTAGGTATCTCTAATTAACATGATAATCATTTATGGCTAAAGTACATCTAATGAAGATTCCAATAAGCCCAAGCACGACTAGGATACATTGTTTTATATGAGAGTTCCAGTGCCAACCTTCCGGCTTCATCATCAGAATGGTGCCATTTTCATCAGTACCTTTCATTTATAAGTATTTGCGTCATCATAGTCGGTTAACTATTTGAGATATTTTATACCCGTGACATACTTAGCATTTAGGTGTTCCAGTGACCATCTGTGGTCTTCTTCATCAGTTCCACTTCACCAAATTATACTTTCTGATTGCAAATGATTGCATTGTTGATGAAAATACCAAAATCACTATATGTATGCCTATAATATTTGAGGAGTTGCCTCGATTTCTCTAGGATCCCATCTTCAGATCCTGATTTGGTGACTATGGGACCAACTAGGAAGTATACCCTTCAAAAAAAAGAAGATTTTTTGAAATCGGTCCAGGCTTCTTTGAGTAATCGGCGAACATACATAAAAAAAAAAAAAATCCGATGAATTGAGAACCTCCTCCTTTTTTTGAAGTCGGTTAAAAATAAGATAATATAAAACAAATTTTAATTAAATAAGATTTACACAGAGACCACTTTAATCAAACCTGAAAATAAACAATAAAAACTAAGTTGAATCTTCTCCTTGAACTTTAAATTTCAATTATCATTTAAAAACCAATCATCCATTACTAAAAACAAAAACAATTTCTTATTTAAATTTTAGTTCTAACTTTTAACCTACATTTATTAAAGCCAGCAAGAAGATAATATTTGTGTATTCTTAAAAACTTGATTTTCAAAATCTTAACACATTATATATATTTTTAGTTATATAAGTATTTGTTACTAACAAGAATTAGACTGTAAATTGTCTAAATTTTGAAATAAATTATTATTTTTTATTATTATTGCCAAATAACTTAAAATTATATGCCAATGTTTAAAATTAAAATGATTTTTTAGTTAAAATAGTTAATCAGTCTCAATACATTTACTGTAGTCTCTATTATTATTCCTTTAATCAGTACTTGTACCGCAATTTTCATTTTCTTTTGTTGGTAAGTTTTTCCAAAATAACTATTTGTGACGGGGAATTTTGTTCTATAGGTTTATTATAAGTATGTCAGATTTTCTTTTAGATTCGATACATTTCGGTTTAGTGCTGTATTCAAATTCCATTATACGTGGGTTTTTCAAATATTTATCATTCATGAAAGTGAAATTATTCTTATATGCACTAGTTTTATTCTCGAGTACCCGACCCCTCTGATCTCGTTACAGGATCGTTACGCAGCCGGGCTGTCACCCGCCCCGCACGAGATCAGTTAACGGCATTGTTGTGTAATAGTGTGAGATAACGTCATTTTAGTCTAATAATGCCGGGCAATTAATTTTTGTTTAGTTTTGGAAATGCCGCCTCTGGCTTATAACATATATGTTAAGTCAAAATATAAGTATGTCAAATAATAACCTATAACGCCGTTAAATATGGTTAATCACATTTAAGTCTAGCATTTTCAATTGCCGACGTTATAACTTAACAAAAGTAAACTTATATATTAAAAAAGAACAACAATAAAACAGTTAAAGTAACTTTACCGCTTTATAGTGTATAAAAGACTGTTAATGGCAATCTAGAGAAGCAACCATATGAAAAACTTGTAATAAAAATATGAGTTAATGAAACTTAGCGGCTGTATAGACACACAAAGTTACTTAATGATATTTTTGCTTATCACACACAAGAAAATTGTGTACTTAACGGCATTCTTTAAATTATTATTTCCAAAACTATTCAAGATATTGAAAATTCAAAAACACAGATCGATAGATTTTTTTCTCTCATTATTATAGAAACAAAAGTAAAAGATCGGCCAGATTTCGGTTAACGGCATTTTAGTTATACCACGGCAGTATGTCATACGGTACATTTCAAAATTAAGGTTCCAAGTTTACCTTTGTATAAACGGTCACATTTCGGGTAACAATAATTGATTTTTATTTCCATTTAAAACATCAGGAAATGTATTAATAATTATATGTATGTTATGGTCAATGTTTTAAAATAAGTGAGTAATTGAATTCAGCAATTTAATATATTTATACAGGGTCGACGGTCGTACGAAGTATCCTATTGTATTAATGAGTATTGAATCAGCAGTTAAAACAATGACCATTCATTTTTTTGTCACCTTTTAGCTAAAAGGTACTGTCAGTGACTTGTAAAGATGAAAACTATTCGAGTTATCGAAAATAGCCGAAAATATCCTACAAAAAATAATTTATACAAAACAGTGGACAAAGATTTGCAATCGATGCTCTTTCCTTTGAATCTGATGCAATATTTTATGTTCTGTCCAAAATATTACATAAAAAATAATGTTATAACTCCTAACGGTTTGATCTCTACTTTTGTTTCAATGATTGGAACATTAGGGCTCATTTCAATATTCGTTTGCCGTGTAGTGATGCTGTTATTTAACCGAGATGTTGTCGTAAAAACTGATTTCTTGTACATCACTGGATTTTATGACTCGTTATTCTATTGTCTAGGATTGACTATAAATTTTTTGTGTACGTTCATTCAAAGCGAAAAATTTGTTAAGTTTGTTCTAACCTTTCAAAAAGTGCACAGATTTCTCAACAACGAAACCAATTTTAAACAGTTCATCATTCGGAATTGGATTATTCTAATCGTGGCTTTGAGTGGACACACTTCTATTTTTACAGTTTTCTGCATACTGGCTAGTTTGTCTTACGTTGAAACATTTAATTGCATCCTAGTGGTTATTTTTGATTTTAATGTTCTCTATGCTCTTCGAGGACTAAAATTATTAGAAGAAAAAGTTATTCTTTGGAGTATACACTTTGAAAACACGAATGTAGAAGACTGTAAAAAAGTGTTACAGGCTTACGTTGATATATTAGAGTGTTATAATATTCACAAGGATTGTTTTCAGCATTTCGTAAGTATCTTATCATATTGATCCTTTCGTAAGATAAAGTGTAGTTGTTTTACATGCCCTGCAAGTTGTTTAGTTAGACTTTTTTTTTTATTGAAAATAGGCTCGCGCTTGACCACTATCTCACCGGATGGTAAGCGATGATGTGGTGTACGGTGAAGGACGCTTGCCTAGAAGTAACCTATTCGCTCTTGACTTAAAGATCCCTAGATTGTAGCTATCGGGAAACACAGATTACGGCAGGGAATTCCACTCCTTAGCTGTACGCATAAAAGTATTCTCAAAACGTTTATTGCGTATGGGTGGGATGTCAACCATTTACCTATGGTGCATCGCCGTACGTATGATCAAACGGGCTGGGTGGAATTAGATCATGTAATTCCATCCCACACTCCCCGAAATGTATCAGATAAAAACCGTTAAACTGGCAACTTGGCGACGATGTTCAAGGCTGTGGAACTTTGACTTAACCAGTGCCTTATCGCCGATGAGCTTCTTGGCCCGCTTTTTGATCGACTCTAGTGTATCAAGCAGATATTTGGCAGATCCATCCCAGTGATGAGAACAATACTCCATGCAAGATCGAACTTGCGCTTGATACAAGCTGAGCAGCTTTTCTGGAAAAGAAAGAAAGAAAAATATTTATTTGTGACCCGCAAAGGAGACACGCGTAAAGTTCCTGCTTTTTGGCAGCCAGCTGAGACTTTGCCTCAATGCATGGGCCAAAATTGAGAGTCGATTTCAACGTAACGTCAAGAAGCACAATCTCATCTCGGAAAGTTGGAGCCGGGGGAAATTGGCTCTTTTTAGCGGCAAAACACGACACGCCTGGGTTTTAGCAGCATTAAACCTGACCAGATTGGCATCGCCCCATTGGAGACTGCCTGCAAGGACAGGTTCAAACGCTTCACCATGGCCTCCCGGAGAGACTGGATCTGAGGCCTCGTAGTACGAGCGTTGGACAAGTATCTCTCAGCAACAGTGCTGTCGTCTACATACTGAAAGGTGCCGGTTTTCGCAGATCGTTAATTTGCAGCAAGAATAAAGTTGCTGAGAGTACCGACCCCTGAGGGACCCCGGCATTAATTTCCAATTGCTCTGACGAGCAGCCATCGATAGCATAGTTAGTATATTGTGGTGTGAATCAAATTTTTAACTGAATTTTAAACCAGAGCAAGTGATATTCTATCACAGAAAATCGAAAGAGTGGCGATAGCGATTGGCAACAACACAATCAGAAATGTATTGGCATGTTAAGTGCTATCCAAATGATACGTGACGTAATCAGCCCTTTATATTTGGGCATTTCGACCATTGCCATCGCTGACATTAGATGATTAGATTAAGACGGGCTGGTGTCCGCAACTCCACGTCTAAGCGCGTATTTTGCGTACATGACATTAAATTACACTTGTCTAGAGCCTTAGTTATCCCCAACCGTTTACGCTGAAAGTTTGCATAAGCTATATACATAATACAGGGTGGAATTTCGTAATGCCAACTAAAGGGAAAGTACTCTTAATACTGTAGATAAAAATTTTACTCAAAAAAAAACAATCATTAATTTTAGAAAATAATTTTTGTCGATAATTCTCTTGCCACACCCGGGAATCGTACCGACTAAAACCTTTAAATAATACAACTTTAAATAATCACATACACACACATGAACTTTAATTGCATTGATAGTTAGGTTAGGTTATAAGGATGAAATCTCTCTAACAAACTAGATAAATTAAATGAAAGGAAAACCATGCAATCTTAAATTATTTCAATTATTTACAAAAAATGGCAACTAATTACTTGTTCGAAATTAGTAGGTTGAATTTAAAAAATAACGTCTTTTTATGTATTTTGAAACTTTACTTGTAATAAATTATATTGTTGTTAAAAAACTCTTAAATATATTTTTTTAATTTATTATAATCAATTGAAAATAAATAAAATTTTAAAAAAACCACGTGACGACGAACGGGCCACGATGGGTAAGTAATATATGATATAATTACAAAATCTCTAATATTTATAAGATATAACAACTGAATCTATAATTTTGTTTGATATAGTGATCAGTTAATATAATTTTAAAGTAACAAATTTTTATAAAGATAACATACATTGAATATAAGACCGTTTGATATACCACTCAAAAGATATAAAACCTATTTAGTCTAATATGATAAAACGACTAGTAAAAAACACAAAGCAAAATTAAACAAAAATAAGCAGATACCATGCATGCAAACAAGCATACACTATACATGCAGCATGCATGCAAGCATGCAACATGCAGCAGGCATGGTTTCTGTCACGGCTCCGGTGCTGCGGGGCTCCGGCGGTCCCATGCGATTTTAATAACGCTCTAGAGGTAGGACAGACAAGACTAGACATGCTCATTGCAGCTGTTAACGTCGTGGCGTGGCCGGAGATTGATCATACCCATAGGATCTCGCCCGATCCAAACGAAGAAGCGGCGTGGTTCCGGGACACTATGACGTCGATTTATGACGCTTCCATGCCCCGGGTCACGTGCAGCCAGCGTCCGGGTGCGACTTACTGGTGTTCGGAAGACATAGCGCAGCTGCGCGTTTTCTGTCTTAGGTCTCGACGCTAGTATCAACGCACCCGGCGCAGAAGCCAGACAAGAACTTCGGACGAGGAAATAGCCAGAAACTACAGAGCGTATTGATAGTCGACCATGGCGCTCCAACACGCCATCTCGGATGAAAAGTCAAGATTAAGGAGGGAGCTTTTGGAGGGACTGGACCATGACCCATGGGGACGACCTTATAAGACGGTCACGGCCAAAATACGCCATTACGGAATCCATGGATCCAGGGCTGTTTAAAAGAGTAGTAAACACGCTCTTTCCAGTAACTAGGGAAAGTTCCTCGTCACTCTTAACACCTTCGGACTGGACTGATGACTTGGGGATGACTGAAGATGAGCTGAACCGTGCCGTTGGTCGCATGGGGGCCCGTAACACCGCGCCTGGCCCGGATGGCATCCCTGGCTGAGCATGGGTTCTGGCTATGGCTCCTCTGGGCGACCGCCGGAGACAGCTGTTTAACAGTTGCCTCCGAGCGGGCGTGTACCCCACTGAATGAAAGGAGGCTGGATTGGTCTTGTTGAGGAAAACAGGCAGAGACTCCATGTCTCCCTCTGCATACCGTCCCATTTGCCGTCTATCGGGCACCTGTCGCGAGTAGGTCCCGACCTGGCTGATTGCCAGTATGGGTTCCGGCAGCAGCGTTCTACAGTGCCCCCTTACCTGCAGTGCATCTTCGGGGCTTACCTACGCGACCGGCACATTCTCTATGTGGGTCGGGATGGTAGCGTACATCGGAGGGAGATCACGTGTGGGGTTCCGCAGGGTTCGGTTTTAGGACCTCCCTTGTGGGATCTCGCATACTACGCCGTCCTGCGGGTTGAACTCCCCGTCAGCGTTAATATCGTTTGCTATGCAGATGACACCCTGGTGTTGGCTAGTGGAGATACCTTTGATGAGACCATCCAGCAGAGTGGCAAAAGTCGTGTTGTGCGATCGATGGTCCTTTATGGGGCGCCTGTTTGGTCAAGCAGACTGTCAGGTGTCCGACGATGCAGGACTAAAATTAATAACTTGCAGCGGATAATGGCATTTCGTATCGCACGAGGATACTGAATGGTATCGTTTGAGGCGGCAACTCTTCTGACACGCTTTCCTCCGCTTGAAATTCTGGCGGATATGGATGCGAGGATTTATAACCGGAATCGTGCCATTTTCCGGAATGGTGACAGCGTGCCGTGGATTGCTATAGTAAGGCTGAGGCGGCAGGAACGGCGACACGCACTCAAGCGGTGGTGAGAGCGGCTACAGCAGCCGCAATTTTCGTGCAAGCGCGTTGTCGAAGTCATCCTGCCGCACTTCGAAGCCTGGCTGAAAAGAGAGGAGCGCATCTCCTACAAGCTCACTCAGGTACTGACCGGACACGTTTGCTTCGGTGAGTACCTGAATAGGATTGGACGAGACCACGGCAAATTGCCGTCATTGTGGAGGCGACCTTAATTCTGCACAACACACGCTCGAGGAGTACCCGGCATGGGCCTCTGAGTGGCAGGTCTTGGTCGCCAGGATTGGGGCGTTCCCGCACGAAGAAGAAGGCGTCGGGGAGGCAATCGCCTCGATGCCTAAAACGCCGAAACCCCGCCTGCCTAATAAGCAAGCGGGACTCTGGGGTCGCGGGTGGTCAGATTGGGGACTCTGTCCGCCCACCAAGTGACTTCGGGAAAGACGGCAGCACAGTGATCACGTGCTGCCGTGCACAGCGAGGCTCAGAGGAGGCACTTCTTTCGTTCTCCCCAGGGATGTGCCCTAACAGGTGTTGCACAGACGGGGTTCGGGGGTGGTCTTTTAAGTGGTAACAGGGCCCCTTTCAGGTGCTGATGGTGATCACCGGGGTGTTTTTAGTGTGGTAGAAATCCCACACTCCTTGGTCTTTCCCCCCAAAAGTCCAGGCGCTTTTTGAAGGTTTCCCCACGTAAACAAAAAAAAAAAAGGGCAGACAAGACTACGTGGAGTCATTTTTGCAGCGAATCGTTTCTGTCACGCCGCTCCCGCAGCACGCTCGCCCACTCGTTCGCCTTCGCGCGTTAATGGTCACTGTTCTAACCAAACCTAACCCAAATGACTCACCAACATAGAGGTGATCTGGCACTCCGCTCCCGCCTTAATCTTCTAACCTAATATAACCCATCCGAGTCGGATCGCTTTAAATCGGGGTGTTAATCATAAATATGCTATCGTTATATGCTTATCGTCTAAACGTTATACCCAATAACTTTATACGAAATAAGTTTTAGAGTATATAAATGTTATATCTAAAGAAATGATATCAACAGTTGGTATAACTCACTTTTATTGTATCTTGTGAACGTTATTGAAATGAAAATATACCAAATAACTTTAAATGATATGAGACGCACCCCGCCACGATTGGTCGCCATGTTGGTGACGTCATAACGTTCAAGGAATTTTGCGATATACAGTGTCAACTACACGTGAATTGACTAAAAATATCAGAAAATTAGAGCAAAAATATTATATATAACAGCAAATTTTATTTAGTCATGTGTGATAAAGGATTCATAATTCGATTGCCCTCTTTTGTAATATGAAAATTGAGTCAACGTCTGCTGCTGATCCCCACAACAGAATGCCATAAGACATAATACTGTGGCAATAAGCATAGTATACTAACCTAGCTGTGGCTACATCAGTTAACTGCCTTATTTTCCTTACTGCATATGCAGCTGAACTTAACCTACCTGAAATAGTTCTAATCTGCGCGCCCCACTGCAATTTTGAATCGATAGTAAAACCAAAGAATTCAGTTTCCGTTATAACTTCAAAATTTTTGCCGTCAAGATTTAAGTTTAGGTCACGTTGTGGTACATTTGGTAAAGAGAACTTAAGACATTTTGTTTTTTTCGCATTCAGTAAGAGATTGTTAACTGCGAACCATTTTGAGAGAACAATTAGACTTTCGTTGACATGTAAGACATCCGTATATTTCCTATCTATTTTAAAAATTAGCGAAGTATCATCAGCAAATAGAATTATATCCGATAATTTGGCCATCATAAAGAGGAGATCATTAATGTAAACAAGAAAGAGGAAAGGGCCGAGAATTGAACCTTGGGGCACGCCCATCTTTACTAGAGACCCGGAGGACGTCGCCCCAATAACATTTCGTTTTTGCTGTCTGTTTGATAAATAGGAAAGCACGAGATCAGTAGCTTGTCCTCGAATTCCGTAGTGGTGTAATTTACAGATCAGTGTGTTATGGTCGACGCAGTCGAACGCTTTTGAGAGATCACAGAAAACGCCAATGGCATCCTGGGACTTCTCGCAAGATTCCAAGATGTGGCTGATGAGTTTTACTCCCGCGTCCGTTGTCGACCTACCTTTCGTGAAACCAAACTGCTTACTATGCAGGATCCCATTAGAATTAAAGAGAGACAACATATGGACCAGCATGATTTTTTCATAGATTTTACTCAATGCTGGAAGCACGGATGTAGGTCTATAATTAGAGGGATCACTCTTACAGCCTGATTTGAAAATTGGTACTACTTTACTGTGCTTTATTAAGTCAGGAAACGTGCCGCTGTCCAAACATTGATTGTACCTGTAAGGACAGGAGCAATTGAATCAATAATATCTACAAGAACCCTAACGGATATCCTCCAGAACTCTTCAGTATTTTTTATATTGAGACTTTTGAACGCGTTTTTAATTGTATCAAAACATATTGGTTTAAATTTTAAGGTTGGTATGTCTTTAGTAAAGTTTTCTTCAAGAAGAGCTTCAGCTAATTTAGATGAGGAAGGAAGAGACTTCGTAACCTCTAACGGAATGTTGGTAAATAAATTTTCTAACGTCTCAGCGACTTCTTGCTTATCAGAAATACTTTCATTCGTTATTTTCAAAGACAACTCATTCTGATCGCGTTGTTGTGTCTTTCCAGTTTCTCTATTAATTACTTGCCACACAGTTTTTATTTTATTGTTAGAAATACCAATCTTGTTAATTATTATTTGAGATTTTGTTTGAGCGCAGACTATTTTGAGTATTTTGTAATAGTTTCTAACATAAGTGTGAAAAACTTGATCGGAAGTCAAAGATTTTTCGTAATATGAATTATATAAGATATCTCGGCTTTTTCTTATGCCCACAGTGGATTGTTCCGTTTGTACCAATCCAGGTATTAAAATGATTATTAAAGTAGGCAGTAGTGATTCTGCTGTTATGGGCTGGAGCATCATCTTGCTGTAGAATTATTTGGTTTTTCTCTTCCTCGGGGAAACCATTTATCTCATTTTTTAAGAGTATTTCAAAATACTTGGCAGTGTTTAAATGACCTTCGTACAAGTGGACTAACACAACCATATTTCTCATAATTGCGCACCAAACGTTGAAAGAAAATCTTACTTGACTGTTCGTTTCATGAAAGCGAACAGGATTAATTAGAGACCAATAGTGGTTATTGCGGCTACTGTCCATGCCGTTATTGCTGAAGTTTGTTTCGTCAGACCACACAATGTTATTCAAAAAATTTGGGTTACGGTCAATGTCTCACAGCATGTTTTAACAACATTTTAATCGTCTCTCACTATCCCCAGGATGCAATTTTTGCACCAAGCGACCATCACTATAACATTTATACTTATACTTTTTCAGCACATTAAGTACGCGAGTGTGATATATTCGAATTACTTCGGTAGCATCTCTGCTTGAAGCCCTCGGAAATGATTTAAAGTATGTTAAAACATTTAGATCAAAATCGAAATAGTTCTGCTGAAGAGTTTGTCATCGCTTTTTGAAAATACCGGTTTTCTTTAAATTTTCTACCATTCTTTTCAATACGAACTAAGTTGGTGGTCTCCATACCACCGCAGAGCAAGATTCATATCTATGTCATTTAAAAAATAAGCTTCCATTAAATCAAATTGTTCTTGATAAGCCATTTTTACCTTGAGACAAATATGAAATGATTTGTATAAAAAATCAAATGTGAATAACAAAATAAATGACAATCTATTTTTAACCGAATTCTCAAATTTAACATTCCATATTTAAACTACCTCATACACGCAGTTATGTCGCATCTAAGAAAGGAGTCTGCATTACACATCATTTAGTTGGTTCGATTCCCGGGTGTGGCAAGCGAGTAAAATTTTCTATCTACATTATTAAGAGTACTTTCCTTTTAGGTGGCATTACAAAATTCCACCCTGTATACATTTATACATCACATAGCACTTCCAAACATCCGTCATAATGCGCACAGCGAAAGAATGGAACTCACTACTTGCGTCTGTGTTTCCGAACGCATTCTACCCGAATCTCTTCAAAGTTATAGTGAACAGGCTCCTTCTGGGTAAGCTCACTCCATCTTTCATCGCCAACTTTGTCTCTGTCACTTCTGACCTAGACTAGAGTCAAGAGCATACCAATTTCAAATAAAAAAGATTGGTTTGAATAATAATGCATGGTTTGCTGAAAGCTTCTTTTTATATTGTTTTAAATTTATATATGTTTGTTGCGTAGTTTTCATTTTTATTCGAAAATATTTCTTTTATTTCAGATACTTTACTACATATTAAAAATATTCACTCACGCGCTGATATACGTCCAAGTGACCATTGATTCATTTAAAATAAATAATGTGATTAATAACGTAGTAAGTAATATGATAATTATTTATCATTATCCTGCTCTAACCCCAATTTATTTGAGTTCGGCGTAGTATGTCTTTTTCCATATACATAACATAATAATTATCACGTCTGGTATTGCACGGTGAATTGGACGGGGGTGCACTTAAATTTTATCAGTTTCATTTAAGTCCCATGTATGTTGTCCTGGGCGAGCCTATTAGACCAGGGCTGAAGCCTTTGAAAATGGTAAAAAGTGAAAATCAAAATAGTAGGTTGAAACCAATTGGAAAAGAAAGAATTGAGAGTATTTAACAAAAATGAAAAGAAATATAATTTACGGGCGATCTCAGGTCGGGAAGTGGAAGGGGATCCTTAAGGATAAAAACGGTTTATCTCGATTTCCGGCAAAACTACAAGTCCTATGGAAAAAAGTCAAACAGCAAAGTTATAGGAAATAAAAAGATATATAACTTTTGTATTAACACTTTTTCACATAACCTCAAAATTTATGTGACAAATTCAAATAACCAAGATTTTGGTTTTTTATTTTTATCACAATTTTTGTTTTGTATTAGATTAAAATAAAAACTCACCCCCTTCCACTTCCCGACCTCAGATTGCCAGTAAATTATTTTTCTTTATTTTTGTTATCTTCTCTTCCTTTTCCAATGGCTTTCATCCTACTATTATTTTTTTAGTTTAAAAAATTATCGATCTTGGTCTATATTGCCATGAACCGGGCACAAATGCAGACTCCAGAACTTCCATACGGAAAATCTTAATAGCACTTTGTCAAACCCGAGAACCGAACCTAGGAACTCATGGTACAGCTTTCTAGGTATTTATTGTACAACCTTTTTGTATTTGACAGAATGTTACCATCATTGTAGCACTGACCGTTATTTTTTGGTTAACTAAGGATATATTTTACCAAACAATTTTATGTAAGCAATGTGAGAGATTCTACTTAGCTATCCAAAGTGTCCAAGATTCATGCGCATTGATTTTAATGTCAAATTGTTCAGGTAAATTTCTGCACCCGCAGATTTTTATTATTATTATTGGTAGGCTTGCGTTTGACCAATATCTTTCCTTATGATGCTAAGCTATGGTGTGGTCGACGGTGAAACACCATTGCCTGGATTCACTCCTGACTTGAAGACCCTCAGGTTGTAGCTTTAGTTAATTTTATGTTTTATTTCCGGGTTGTTCGTGACTGACTAAAACCAAGTTGTTCTAGTGAATTTGCACGTTTGAAACATTTTCTCATTCGGCAAGAATGTAATCCCAAAATCAATACTTATTATATCTAATAGTAATAATAAGGGTACCAATACTGTTCCCCATACCAGTGGGACTCTATTTTTTATATTCTTTAATGTTTTTTTTATTGTGTTTTGTAAAAATATTTAAAAATATAAGTAGTAAATAAGAAAATAAATGAGTAAAGGGTACCACAAATAACCCATTTTAACAATTCTGATCGCATACATATAGTAGGTTATAGATATAATATTTATTAATAAATTAGTTAAGTACGAACCAAATCTCATTAAAAATTTAAATATTTTACAGGTGAGATGGAAAAACTGTGCAAGAATCGATGCGTTTGCATCGGGCAACATTCAACAAGATAAGTGTGTGTGGCATGTTCTACGTAGACACTGCGTTACATTTAAGTCTGATAAGTCTCATTACTAACTATATTGTTGTGTTGCTACAGTTCGCTCTTTTGTAATTCAGTATGCATTATAATAAATTAATACTATGGTTATTTTTAATGAGGACAACATCATGATCCACAGTCTGACTTAGCACACTGCTGAGTACAACCTTTCATTTCTTGTGCCAATCCCCATATTCCTGTGCCAGCCTCATCCTGGTTCTACCCGCGATAGAAAGAACCCACCCGCAATAACTTCAGTTTATCCGTGATCATGGTGCTTGCAATAGCACCGAAATATCGGCAACTCGCTACAAATAGTAAACATGGTAAATATCCCGCTTATAATGTTACATTAACTTTATGTTGTCTGCCCATCTCACCGCCGGATGATCAATACTTCTTCTTCTAGTACTTGGACGCCACTCGGTCACCACCTTAAGGCCAATTCATAACCTACTTTCCACCCTTGTATCACAATGTACTAATGCAATTCCAATTTGATACTGATGGAACTTTGTAGACTGCAATTGGTGTTCGCGCCGCAAACCAGTTCCGGGCGCGGGGGTGCCACCACACCGAGTGGGGATTGCGGTCGCCACAGCAGACAGGCGCGCGCCGGCGTGCGCGCCGGTAATCGCCACCAACCGCCAGTGTGAACGACCAATGTCTAAAAACCCAACAACCTTTAAACTGTACCTAAACTTCCAAAATATAAAAATACCTAACCAAATTCTGTGTTAGGACTTCACCCGAACATAAGTGGCGACCGTGACAGGACTTAAAGAGCTTACATAGCATCAGAGTTCAACGCCAAAAGGGAGTAAGCCTGTTCCTTTATTCCTTCAAATATTTCCATATACCTACTTACTATTTGCCAACTTCTATATGTTGTGCTAAGTGAATGCTAACCGATCAAAGTGTCAGAAGGTATCTAGCTTATCGCGTATCTTCCTATTGTACTTATTATTTAAACGGTAATTCACGCTTAATAGACAGCTATCATAATAATTGCCAGTAAAAAATATTAACTACTAATACAGGCCAGCCGATTCACGTTCACACTCCATTTTCCATTTATTTTGCAGCCTATTTTGCAAAAAACATTTTGTCGAAAGTACCTACCTAATTACGTTACCCAAGTATTTTTCAACGCCTGTTTTGCTGAACCTAGTTTACCTAGATGCATCTAGCTTTATCTATCTTTCTGTCTATTGTTTTCCTTCTATTTCTGTCGCTATACATTTATCAAGCAAAAATTGTGTAGATAGTTAACCCAATTTGCAAAATTAGTTTATTTTAAAGTAAAATTCTTTTGTTAAATTTAAATAAAATCACCTACCCCGTTTAAAATATAAAAATTTGTAAATAACCAACTTATTTCTTATGCAATTTTAGAAAATTCTACGAACTTCTATCGACCCTGCCGACCCTACGTTCGTGCTCGGGCGGGTGGTGCCTGGTGCCCGCGCCTGAGTCCCCCAAGCGCAGCCGGTGTGTTGGCGCGCTCGGCGCCTCGGCCTGTACTCAACCACCGTGCCGCGCCGGTTTTCTCGTGCGCTGTTCCCAGTTGACGGGCTCGGCAGCGGCTGTGTGGTTTGAACTACTGTCGGTTGGATTGTTTGTTAAAAAATAACAAATTATGGAAAAATATAAAATTACCGACATTACCAGGGTATTAAACTTGGAGATGAAAGAAATTTCTTTAAGATTAAATCAATTAAAAGAATTAATGTCTAACTTTGATCGCGTACAGGCAGACATTGAAGAATATTCTGATAATTTGGATGAACAGATTTCAGAACGAGATATTACCGAAACTGAGTTTTTTACACAAATAGCTTTTGCTCAAGAGTTGGTCGATTTGCTTTCAACTAAAAATAAGGAAAGTCACGCCTCTAGTGGAGCAACCTCGGGCTGTTGTCATGGTCATAATAATGATTCAATTCGGCTTTCAATTATTAATCTACCCACTTTTGATGGTAGTTATGCGAAATGGCTTGAATTTAGGGAGACTTTTAAAACCCTTATCCATGACAACGACTCGATTGAGCCCATAAATAAATTTTACTATTTACGAAATTCTTTACAATCGGGTGCCAGTGTCGTAATGAGATCGTTGGAATTTGTCATGAGGAATTATGAGCTTGCTTGGGATACATTGTGCAATCGATACAACAATAAAAACATTCTGATCAATAATCACTTGAACGCATTAGTTAACTGTAATACTATACAAAAGAAATCTTTCAAGGCTTTGCGGTATTTTATTGATCAGGTGTCTAAAAACTTAAATGCTTATTTACGTTGGACGTTTCTACCGAGAATTGGGACCCGCTGATGATATTCTTGGCATCAGCGAAGCTAGATCCTAGGACTAGCAACGAGTGGGAAGAATACAAAGGCAGATTGTCTAACCTACCCACTTTAGAAGATTTTAGAAGTTTCATAGAAAATAGGGCGAATGTTTTAGAAACTGCTGGCTGTTGCAATTTAGAAAACGAGTCTACCCAAGGTAATAATAATAACAAAGAAAGCAGGACCACTAACTCTTTTGCAACATTAACAAATGATAAGGACTCGAAACATTACAGAACCTGTCCCTTTTGTGATCAGCCTCATCTCGTGCATCAATGCAACAAATTTAGAGCGTTGAGTGTTGAGGATATATTAAGCGAGGCTTCAAAACAAATTTTGTGTACAAATTGTTTACAAAGTGGACATTTCAACGCCCAGTGTAGTTTAAAGGGGTCTTGTCGTTCCTGTAAGAAAAAACATAACACATTATTACACAAAGGTGACACAAATAAAGTACTTACCGAGTATTGTGAGTCTTCTAGTCTACCTGTTAGCTTAGCTGCGGTCTCCTCCGGACAAGTCTTCCTGTGTACTGCAAAGGTAGAAGCTATTAATAAACACAATAAAACTACTTACCTTGCTCGCGCGTTGCTAGATACTGGTAGCCAGTCGTCATTCATCACGAAGAACCTAAAAGAGAAATTAGGCATTTCAACTGAAAATATAGATATAATAAACGTATCAGGCTTTAACGGAGTGGCTTGTTCTATAACAGAGCGGTGTCAGGTGAACATTAACACGCACTAGCTCATTCACAAAAAAAAAATCAATTGTTTTGTTATTCCGAAGGTGACTGGCAACTTACCCAATGTTCAAGTTGATGTTAAGAAATTAGGCCTACCCGATATTGTAACTTTAGCTGATCCAACGTTTTACAAACCTTCGGAGATAGATATTTTGCTAGGCGCTAATCATTTTTTCGACATTGTTTCGTCTAATAAAATTGCTAGAGAGCGCTTTTGTATGGCTGGTAGCTGGTTCAACAGGTCATAGTCCCAACAACAACGCACAATGCAATTTTGTGCAAACCCAATCGTCACTTTAAGACATCTATACAAAATAAAAACTGTGTGGCAAGTAATTAATAGAGAAACTGGAAAGACACAACAACGCGATCAGAATGAGTTGTCTTTGAAAATAACTAATCAAACCATTTCTGATAAGCAAGAAGTCGCTGAGACATTGGAAAATTTATATACCAACATTCCGTTAGAGGTAACGAAGTCTCTTCCCTCCTCATCGAAATTAGCTGAAGCTCTTCTTAAAGAAAATTTTACTAAAGACATACCAACCTTTAAATTTAAACCAATATGTCATGATACAATTAAAAACGCGTTCAAAAGTCTCAATATAAAAATACTGAAGACTTATGAGGGATATCCGTTAGGGTTCTTGTAGATATTATTGATTCGATTGCTCCTGTCCTTACAGGCATATTCAATCAATGTTTGGACAGCGGCACGTTTCCTGACTTAATGAAGCCAATTCAAGCTGTAAGAGTGATCCCTCTACTTATAGACCTATATCTGTGCTTCCAGTATTTAGTAAAATCTATGAAAAAATCATGCTGGACCAGATGTTGTCTTTTGTGTCACTTCAATTCTAATGGGATCCTGCATAGTCAGCAGTTTGGTTTCACGAAAGGTAGGTCGACAACGGACGCGGGAATAAAACTCATCAGCCACATCTTGGAATCTTGGGAGAAGTCCCAGGATGCCATTGGCGTTTTCTGTGATCTCTCAAAAGCGTTCGACTGCGTCGACCACAGCACACTGATCTGTAAATTACACAACTACGGAATTCGAGGACAAGCTGCTGATCTCGTGCTTTCCTATTTATCAAACAGACAGCAAAAAGTAAATGTTAATGTGGCGACGTCCTCCGGGTCTCTAGTAAAGATGGGCGTGCCCCAAGGTTCAATTCTCGGCCTTTTCCTCTTTCCTTTCTTGTTTACATTAATATTCTCATCTTTATGATTGCCAAAAATTTCGGATATAATTCTATTTGCTGATGATACTTCGCTAATTTTTAAAATAGATAGGAAAGATACGGATGTCTTACATGTCAACGAAAGTCTAATTGTTCTCTCAAAATGGTTCGCAGCTAACAATCTCTTACTGAATGCGAAAAAAACAAAATGTCTTAAGTTCTCTTTACCAAATGTACCACAACGTGACCTAAACTTAAATCATGACGGCAAAAATCTTGAAGTTATAACGGAAACTGTATTCTTAGGGATTACTATCGATTCAAAATTGCAGTGGGGCGCGCACATTAGAACTCTTTCGGGAAGTTCAGCTGCATATGCAGTAAGGAAAATAAGGCAGTTAACCGTTGTAGCCACAACTAGGTTAGTATACTATGCTTATTTCCACAGTATTATGTCTTATGGCATTCTGCTGTGGGGATCAGCAGCAGATGTTGACTCAATTTTGATATTACAAAAGAGGGCAATCCGCGCGATCTATAAAATGGGTCCTCGCGAGTCCCTCAGAGATAAATTTAAAGAGATCGATATACTGACTCTACCTTCACTTTATACTTTGGAATGTATTTTGTATGTCCGCAAAAATCGAGGGCTTTTCAAAACTAGAAGCAACTTCCATAATTTAAATACACTCAGTAAGCACGAAATTGTAATACCCGAATTCAGATTAACTAAAAATAGCACATACCACCCAAGAATGCCATGGACAAGGGTAGGCAGGTCGATGTAATTTATACAGATTATAGCAAGGCTTTTGACCGCATTGACCATAACAACCTCATAACAAAGTTAAATGACATGGGAATACGCGGTGATCTACTCAGATGGTTTTCCTCTTACCTCGTGAACAGGTCCCAAGCAGTAGTATTAAATAATTATATATCTAGCTGGGTCCCTGTCTCTAGTGAAGTCCCACAGGGTTCATTGCTCGGTCCTTTGTTATTCATAGTCTATGTTAATGACATCGAATCTTGCTTGACTTCATCCAAATTACTGTGTTTTGCGGATGATATGAAAATTTATGCCTCGATTTCATCTCAAATGGACGCAATCGCACTCCAGAACGATCTGCATCGATTAAAGGATTACTGTCATAATAATAAACTTGATCTCAATCCCACCAAATGCTCAGTTATTACATATTCTCGGAAGCGCTCAAACATTACCACATCGTATACCGTAGATAATCAAATCTTAATTAGATCAAACTCCATCCGTGGGGGTTCACCACGATTCCAAGCTCAGTTTTGAAGCACATGTCGATGTAATAGTCGCTAAGGCATCAAAATCACTGGGTTTCATAATGCGGTTATCCAAATGCTTCACTAAAGCTAAAACTTTAAAGACTATATTGTACTTTTGTTAGATGCCACTTGGAATACGCGTCAGAAATATGGAACCCATGTTACCATAAATATATTAATCGTATAGAGAGCTTCCAAAAACGATTTATAAAATATTTATGCTACCACCAAAAAGTACCATATCAGTCTGAAAACTACCATAACCTCTGTAAAAAATATCATATGTTGCCTCTAGTCAATCGCCGCGAGTTTTCTGATTGCGTTTGTCTGTTGAAAATCTTTAACAATAGTATAAATTGCTCCGATATTTTGTCCAAATTTAATTTTAATACCCCTTGGAAGTCAAAAAGGTTTAATACATCCACCTTTACAGGTGCCATTAGCCTCCACTAATTATAGGCAGAACCCATGCATTGTGCGTGCAAGCAGGAGCTTTAATGAGTTGTGTAAGCAGCATCATATTGACCCATTCCTAACTAGTGTGCCATCAACCAGGAAGTGCTTAAGCCGTAACTTTTTCACGTAGTTCATTGCAGTGAGTATATTGATGTGCAATGCGGGCAGGGTGTCGATGTCATTGGTGCAGGCAGTATTGAGTGATTTTTCACCTGGTGATCTGTTTTTTATCGATGTGTACTGAAATGTCCATATAAATTAAGTATTATTCAATATCTATAAGTGAAGACTTGTTATTGGCTGACTGTCAAATCTACTGTTTCTGGTCTGTTTGTTTTAGCTGTCTTCCATGTTAAATAAATAAATAAATAAAGTAAGTAGCCCCATAAATAGTCTTCAAAGTTAAAATAGACAGATTCCACGTAGATTTAGATATTCTTGTTAAGGCAAAAAAGAACTTCTATGTTCTTTTTTGCTTTTCACCGACTATTTTGATATGATCTATAAATGCGAAATTCCTCTCTAACACTAGACCAAGATATCACACGGACTGCTTCCTTTTTACAGGAACGTTATTAAATTTAATAGTACAACTTGATCCGTTGTAATTCTACTTGGGCAGCCAAACCTGCATATCCACTGCTCAAAACTAACCCTAGATACCGTATCCGCTGTTATGTCTGATACTGGAGTGGCCTCAGGCCAACGCGTAAAACGGTCTATAATAATAATGCAATATCAACAATGTCCGTATGTATATGTTCAAACCTCTTGCATGGTGGAAACATGGATAAACCAGAAACTGTGTGTCTATTTACTTTAGGCTTCTGACATGAAATGCAAGCCCTAGTCCAATAATTAATATCCCTGTTCATTTCTGGCCAAAAGAATCTCTTTGTAATTATCTTCCGGGTGGTACGAGCGCCAGGGTGGCTTATGTTGTGTATACTATTAAAGGCTGTTTTTCGAAATTTAGAAGGTAAATAAGGTCGTGCATTGCCCGTGGACATTTCGCAGTACACTTGATTATTAGAATTTGTTACATGAACATGTTTGACCACTAAATTTCTGTTTAATTTTGTGGTAACCAGAGCTTCGGCTTCCTGTGCTTGCGCTAATTCATTGTAATCTATCGTCGTAGGGCCAGAAATGGACTCAACCCGCGATAATGCGTCCGCCACTGCGTTATCTGAGCCAATTATGTGTTGTATATCGCTAGTCAATTCGCTGACATATATCAGTTGCCTGGCCCTTCTAGGTATTTCTTTATCTGTTCCTATTTTGGTGAAAGCAAAGATGAGTGGCTTGTGGTCCGTAAAAATAGTAACCTGACAGCCTTAAATTAAACTTCTGAAATGTACCATAGCTAGATAAATTGCAGTAAATTTTTTGTCATACGTACTATAGTTTCGCTGCGAATCCGATAGTTTTAATAAAAAATAGCCTATTGGTAACCAGTTTCCTTTGTTTTTTTTTGTAATACAGCTCCGACGCATGTGTCTGATGCGTCTGTCATGAGAGCTTATGGTGCGTCTGCGCTTGGGTGCGACAGTGTAACGGCGCTCTTTAGGCTTACCTTGCACTGCTCAAATGCCTCTACACTTTTTTTGTCCCACACGATTTGCGTCTGATCTTTCTTCCTGGTATTATGTTAAAATTTGTTAAGTTCCGCCTGGTGTATAACTGCGCTGGGCAAGTGCGACCTATAAAAAAATATAATTCCCATAAAACGTCTAAGCTGTTCAACCGTAT
Organism: Orthosia cruda; assembly: GCA_964057195.1. Lineage (NCBI taxonomy): Eukaryota > Metazoa > Arthropoda > Insecta > Lepidoptera > Noctuidae > Orthosia > Orthosia cruda. The sequence continues at coordinate 25,662,466 of OZ059841.1, forward strand.
CTGGCCTGGGGTACTCAGTTATTGCTTTTATCTTATCAGCTGTCGGTTTGATACCTTTTTCCGAGACGGTGTACCCTAAAAATTCGACCTCTGTCTTACCGAAACTGCATTATTTAAATTAATATTAATACCGAACTCATGTAACCTTTTAAAAATCGCTCTTAAGTGTAATTTATGGATATTTATATTTTTGATGTCAGCAAAATATCATCTATATAACAAAAGATCGTAGACTCAGCGTCTTCGTCTGACATTCCCATTTGTTCCATACCTTTTATAACTTGTTGGGCTGGTTGAATCTTTGGAATGTCTGTGCGGCATTCCTTAATCTAAAACTCATACGTGGAAATTCATAGAGGCCAAACGTAGTAGTAATGTCAGTTTTCTCAATATCTTCGGGTGCCACAGCTAAATTATGGTAAGCTCTATTTAAATCTAATCGTGTATATACGAGTTTATTTGGCAACATATACGTAAATTCTTGCAGCCTAGGATAGGGTATCGGTCCGGTTTTGTTATCACGTTAAGGGCCCTGTAGTCCCCGCAGGGACGTATCTGACCGTCTTTCTTAGGAACTAATCCAAAGGGCTAGCCCACTCACCTTGCCCTGGCCTACAGATCCCCAGCTCTTGTATGGTACAAAACTCGTCTCTAACTTGCTTATAACGGTCTGGCGGCAGCGGTCGTGGGCGCGCATATACTGGCGGGCCGGAAGTAACGATATGATGGTAGACGGAATGCGACGGAATATCCCTATAAGCGACAGGCTTCATTATATCTGAAAATTCCTCTAAAAGATCACTGTACGGATTGTTATTTAGTTTACTCTTAATAGAAGGATCGACGCACTGTGGTTACGCTTCCTAATTTATAGTTCATATTTTATTACATCACCATAGAGCGATTGAAAGGCATTGGTATACTAGTTCCAATTTATTAAATTAGTGTCACCTATCGTTGTTTTGGTGGTATTCCGCGCCGTGCCGCTACGGTCTTTTCACGCCGCCACCACGCCACGGCCGCAGGCGATGATCGTCAGTCTCTTACCAACCAGGGCGGAGGTGCGCGCACTAAGTCACCCTCTCGCCCAAAACTCTTAATTGAGCCTACATGGAAAGTGTTATCTGTATTACCTAGACCTACTGTGTTGTGTACCGCTGGCCAGCATAGTGTACCAAGTCTGTGAGCTGAACTTCTCGAACGTGGCATCTGCATCTGCATGGGAATCGCTGTTTCAAAGGTATGTGGCATAATTAGTAAATTGAACTTTATCCATTGCCTTTCGTCTCATCTGCATACTTTTCTTTTTCAATTTAGCACTGCTGAATCAGCAATTATAGCCTAGATTACTCTAATAATTTAGGTTCAATCGCGTGTGATTTTACTAGTAATCTTCTAGAGGTTATACGCACCATTTTGGTCCTTCGAACTGGATAAATTAAATTTGGGCCTATTTACAGCCTAATTTTAATTCCTAAAAGTCTAAATTTAATCATTTTGGTCCTTCGAACTGGATAAATTAAATTTGGGCCTATTTACAGCCTAATTTTAAGTCCTAAAAGTCTAAATTTAATCATTTTGGTCCTTCGAACTGGATAAATTAAATTTGGGCCTATTTACAGCCTAATTTTAAGTCCTAAAAGTCTAAATTTAATCATTTTGGTCCTTCGAACTGGATAAATTAAATTTGGGCCTATTTACAGCCTAAATTTAAGTCCTAAAAGTCTAAATTTAAACAAAAAGTTTGGGAAATTTCCATATTAATTGCAGATCATCACACAATTCTCGCCTCTATTGCGTTGGGAATAAGGCTGGCTGCCTTGCGTGTAGTACTTTCTACCGGCAAATTAATTGTTAACGTAAATCTTTAATTTCACTAATTGAAACTCCGAAAAATACATTTAATTGAATATCAACGTTGATTCATATCGCTAAATAAGTTTATTTAATAAATCAGTTAATTTTCGGCGTAATTACATATTTTTTTGTTCGTGTTTGAAAATTGTGGGTAGTCTGTTAAAACATTCGTTCAAGTTGGCCTACGTGACTGTGGAATATTCCAGTTCTTGTTATCGTACGGTTAATTTTTATTTACGCATTGGAAACTTTTACATATTTTTCTAATCGAGATTTGCAGAATGAATGACATTGATTATTTTACGATACACTACTACTGTTGGTTCGTTAAGTAAATACCTACTATACTCGTATTGCACGAGTAGGTATTTTTTATAATTCTAGACTCAACCGCATTTGATTAATTATTGCAATTAACCAGATTATTTGCGTTTGTTATTTTATTTTGTAAGGTAACTTGATCTTTTGATAGGAACCTTCAGGTAAAACAACAGATTTGTATAAACTTTACGCGTTTAGTTCTCCTCATAGGAAACAGCCGTATATTTATACAGATCACCCCCGCACCTAACTTGTAAGCGTAGTACTTACTAGATAATTTACTTCGAACGGTCATCTGCGTATTTACTTGTTAGGAATTTTATTGTGTTTTACGAAGGTATTTCGTTACGAACACAATCGCAACGCTTACGGAAATAAGTACTATACTTGTTTCTAAGTTTCACACTTAACTTATTGTTGGTTAAGAATCTGTACATATTCTATGTATTGAGTAAGTTAATCTCATATAAATAGAATACTACAAGGAAAAAAAATATATCGCTTCGCATCCGACATAAATGTTAATTATCGGGTTGTAGGTATCTCTAAGCTAATCATAAATATAGATAGATGGGTACGTTCATAAGGTATTTCGCGTGCTTACTATTTTATTTGTATTAGACTTTGTTACTTGTACGCGGTTCAAACTTTGTACGTTATTCAAACTTTGTACGCTTTATATTTTTTTCACCTTACAATTTATTATTGTTAGGGTTCGCGTGTACGGATCGTTCCGTACTATTGTTTACGTAAGTTGTAAAATCTTTCGTTGAGTTATCAGTTTGATTGGATCACTAATTTCACTTACGCGGGTTCCGTAAAAGATAAAAATTTGTTGTTTTTTTTTGTTTCCATATTTTAACTTCTGTTCACTATGACGGACAAGGTTAAACTTAGATTGTTGGAAAGTAAACGCGACTCGTATTTCGCGCGGGTTCAAAGGATTTTGGATTCAACAGAATCTTTAACAACAGAAAGATTACGTAATTCTTTTATTGCTCAGGCTAAACAAATTGACGGCCAACGTAGCGAATTCAATGAGATAATGGACGAGATAAATATGTTAAAATTGACATTGGATCCAAAGTGCGAAGTAAGCTATAGTGCCTTACATTCATTTGATGACTTGGTCGGCGAGATAAAAAATATTTTAGCTTCATTAACTGAATCAACTGTTTCCAAGGAACCTAACCCGACAGTGAGCCCTAGTGCTCATCATATAAAGGTACCTAAAATTGAGCTGCCTGCCTTTGACGGTGATATTCAGAGCTTTCCGTTCTTTTATGAGACTTTCAAACGTATTATACATACGAACGCAGATTTATCAGATTCTGATCGCATTCATTATCTGTTGAGTTGTCTAAAGGGAAAGGCTGGGAGTGTGGCAGTAGGTATTGTACCTTCTGGCGATAATTACCGCGCGGTCTGGGAAGCGCTTATCGCAAAGTACCTGGATACTCGCGCGCTCGCCACTAATTATCTAAATCAACTGTTCTCATTGAAGTCGTTCGGAACGACACCCGCTAATATTGAACAAGGTTTCGATAAATTAACTTCTACGGTTGCTGGACTCAAACAATTAAAAATACATAACTTGGAGGATTTTATATTTATTCATTGGGGTCTTAAGTAAATAGACTCAGATACAGCAAAACATTTTGAAATGTCGCTTCGTAATCAACAAGAGTTGGATTATGATTATTTCGTAAAGTTTGTTCGTGAACAAGTAAAAATCTTACATCGTATCTCTTCTGCGGCAACTAAGCCCGCCCCCGCAGGTAGACCCAGCACCTCATCTAATATATCGCAGGTGTTTCTGGCTACTAAATCTAAATGTTCACTCTGTCAATCCCCGCATAAAAACTTGTATACGTGCAAAGCGTTTCAAAAGTTGAGCGCGGATAATAGATTTAAGTTTGTAAAAGACAATCACAGATGCGTTAACTGCCTAAGTAGCCAACATACCGTCTCTAAGTGCCTATCTAAGTCAACATGTAGGAAATGCAACGGTACGCATCATTCCTTTTTGCATTTTGAGCAATCGACGCAAGCCCCTGCGCTGGCGCCCGCTAGCGACCCAGCCTCCGTTTCTGCGGCCGACCCAGCTACTTCTGATCGTGTGGCGTTGTGTACGCATTCTTCTGCTCAAATCCAGGCCACACGTAGTACCGAAGTTCTGGCTACTGCCAAGGTGTTAGTGGCGGGTAGCAAGGGTAAGGGCGAGGTGGTTAGATGTCTTTTGGACCCTGGGTCGCAAAAGAATTATATGACATCGCGTTGCTGCCGTATGCTCGGTCTAACTATACATACGGACTCAATAACTACCGTTCGTGGTATTGGTGGCACATCGCAGCCCGTTCGCGGCTCAGTGAATCTTACGTTCAGCTCACGGTTTTGCTCGCAGCCTAGGTATAGAATTGACGCTCTAGTCTTGGATCAGATAACCGAGCAGCTTCCTCTGGGTGCTATAGATACTGCCGAATTGAAGCATATTGATCCTAAACTTCTCGCTGATGACAGCTGGGGTGTGCCAGGTAATATTGACATGTTACTTGGAGTCACGTTGTTCGCTAAGTTATTGCGACCCGGTCCCGTGACCAGCGCACCCGGTTGCCCCGATGCATTGGAGACTATGCTCGGCTACATACTTCTAGGAGAAGCACCTATTATCGAACCTTCAACTAACACTCTGTCTTTCTTTGCGAGTTCTTTCGATAACTTCGATCTTCGTAAGTTTTGGGAGATTGAAGATGTTACTGCTTCGTCCGTTGGGAGTGTGGATGATAAACACTGTGAAGAGTTTTATTATAGCACAATTACCCGCGCTCCAAATGGCAAGTATGTTGCAGCTTTACCACTGAAAACAGACGCGTCAGCGTTAGAGAATTCTTTTGATATAGCTCACAAGAGATTCCATAGCCTCGAACGTAAACTTAAATCGCTTCCTAACGTCAAGCTTCTTTATGATGACGTCATACGGGATTATCTACAGAACAATTATATTTCTTTGGTGCAAAATATTTTACCTGAATGTGGGTTGCCCAAACGAAATTGTAAGGAGCGAGAAATGGACTACTATATTCCTCACCATGCTGTTATTCGAGAGGATAAAGTGACCACTAAGCTACGCGTGGTCCTAGATACTAGTGCAAGTACAGATAACGGTACCTCGCTCAATGATATCCTGTACGCAGGTCCAGTCCTTCAGGCTGACCTTTTTAACATCTTGTTAAATTTTAGGCTTTTTAGTGTCGCTATTTCCGCAGATGTTAAGTCTATGTACCTACGTATAGGTATACGCCCACAAGATCGTTCGCTTCAACGTATCTTATATCGGTTTAATGAGGAAGAAGAATTTCAAATTTATCAGTTTTCAGTTCTTCCGTTTGGATTAAAGTGTAGTCCTTTTATAGCGATTCGCACTATCCAACAGTTATGTCAGGATGAAGGAACGCAGTTACCTCTCGCCAGGGACATTTTGCAGCGAGATATTTACATGGATGACATAGTTAGTTCTATACCTAGCACTGCGCTGGCTATAGACTCGGCTCGTGAACTAATAAAAATATTCTCTCTCGGTGATTTTCAGCTAACGAAGTGGTCTAGCAATAGTGTCGATGTTCTTCGGAATATTCCAGAGTCATTACGACTTTCACAGAGCGTGGACCTAAGTAAAGATCCGACACAGAAAATACTGGGACTTCGTTGGTTCCCTGATGAGGATTGTTTCGTTTTCCAGGTTAACCCTAATGTTCGCCCTTGCACGAAACGGAATATTCTTTCTTCCATTGCACGTCTTTTCGACGTTTTAGGCCTCGTGGCACCGATAATTTTATACGTCAAGCTTCTTATCAAAGAGCTTTGGCTTGTCAAACTTGGATGGGATGACGTCCCACCACCTCGCATTGTTCGTCTGTGGGAACAATTTCAAGCTGAATTGCCAATTATCTCTGAACTGAGATTTTTGCGACATGTCGGCGTCGTAGAACGCTGTTGGCTCTCCCTCGTCGGTTTTGCCGACGCTAGTGAGAAAGCTTACGGTGGTTCGGTTTACGCCCACGTTGTCAGACCCGACGGTAGTATCGTCGTTTCGCTGGTGTGTGCGAAATCTAAAGTCGCGCCACTGAAAGTAGTTTCGCTAGCTCGTCTCGAGTTATGCGCCGCACTCCTCTTATCAACTGTGATAAAGCGAGTATATAATATTTTCGCAGCTCGGCACGCCATTGAGGCAGTCGTAGCTTTCTCGGATTCAACTGTAACCTTGAGTTGGATTCATTCCGCACCGCATCGATGGCACACCTTCGTAGCCAATCGTATCGGTAAGATTCATGAGAATCTTTCGTCAGATCACTTCTTGCATACGAAACCTCTATTATTGCTCCCCGCCCGCGTAGTCAATGAAACGCGGTTACATCTTATTTTGCGTTATGAATTAACTATGGGTCGGTATGGTTGTCGTCTCCATGCAGGACAATGTGATGCCGCTGCATTGGCCGTTAGGAGTAATCACAGATATATTTCCAGATAAAAACGGAGTTTGTAGAGTCGCATCGGTAAAGACTAAACGCGGGATCCTTCAGAGTCCCCTTTGCCAACGCAATAAGTTTCGTTACATTAATAATTAATTTTACCGTGCACCAATGTGCAGTATTAGATTTAATTACCGCGTAGGATAGTTAATTGAATATTCTTATTTATAACAGAGAGTCGCAACTTTAGAGTTCTCATAACCTTTGGTAGAGTTGTGATGATCTGCAACTTATTTTACTTTTCCTTTGTGTTTCGAAAGTGGGAACTTTCAAGCCGGGGAAAATGGTTACGCTTCCTAATTTATAGTTCATATTTTATTACATCACCATAGAGCGATTGAAAGGCATTGGTATACTAGTTCCAATTTATTAAATTAGTGTCACCTAACGTTGTTTTGGTGGTATTCCGCGCCGTGCCGCTACGGTCTTTTCACGCCGCCACCACGCCACGGCCGCAGGCGATGATCGTCAGTCTCTTACCAACCAGGGCGGAGGTGCGCGCACTAAGTCACCCTCTCGCCCAAAACTCTTAATTGAGCCTACATGGAAAGTGTTATCTGTATTACCTAGACCTACTGTGTTGTGTACCGCTGGCCAGCATAGTGTACCAAGTCTGTGAGCTGAACTTCTCGAACGTGGCATCTGCATCTGCATGGGAATCGCTGTTTCAAAGGTATGTGGCATAATTAGTAAATTGAACTTTATCCATTGCCTTTCGTCTCATCTGCATACTTTTCTTTTTCAATTTAGCACTGCTGAATCAGCAATTATAGCCTAGATTACTCTAATAATTTAGGTTCAATCGCGTGTGATTTTACTAGTAATCTTCTAGAGGTTATACGCACCACACTGTATGATAGACCCATCCGTGCGCAAATGTGTAACGCTATCGACAAGTCTCTTATGATATAAATCTATAACTAATTTGTAATGTTCAATAAAGTTAGCTAAATGGCCTATTTTGGGAGCTGACTTTACTGACCTACATTCAGGCTTGATCTCGCATACAATATTAGTCCACTTGAACGCTCTACGTAATCCTAATGATCTGATTTCGGTGTTATTTGCCGTATATAGTTTGTAATCTCCTACTGAATATTCACACTTAAAATAACTCACTGGTAGAACAGAAACGTTGGTACCCGTGTCCACTAGGAAGCAAGTTCTAGTCTTTCTGTCCATTACACACAAACGGTGATTTGCGCCCAACTGCCTGCAGTCCCCCACCGAGTTGGACTGAACGGCATCTAGTTTTCCAGGTTTTGCCAGCTGCAGGGCTGCTCACACATCCTGGCACGGTTCCTCCAACGGTAGTGGTATCTGCACAGCCATCCGGAGCTTCCTGGAATTTTCGGTTGCCCTCAACATTGTGATCTCGACCTTTGCCGATTCCATGTTCCTCCTCTATTCACGTTCCTCCCTCTAATCTCGTTTAATTCTAGACCCAACTGCTGCAGTTCCGTGGTCATCTGTCTTAACTGGTCTGATATATCCGGTGTCGGCGCGGCAGATGCGACGGCGGCCACTTCTCCAATTCGCATATTTTCTATAATTTCATCAGCCAATTTAGCTAAATTATCCAATTTCATATCCGGCGCTACAGATAACACAGTTTTCACTTCGGTCGGTAGCCTTGTAATCCAGAGCCGTCTTAATGCGTCTGCCGAAACTTGGGTGTTAGTAGCCAGTTCCGACATCCTTCTCAGAAGCTGCGACAGGTGCTGGGACCCTAGATCCATCTGACCTACGAGCTTGTCAAATTGCTTCTCGGCGCTCTCTTCAAAAGTTGTCAATAGCCGTTCCTTAATTGTAACAAACTTGTTATCTGCTGGACGTGAATATATCAAATCGCTTACTTGTTGTAGGGCCTCACGACTAAATTTTGCAACAACCATATTGTATTTCGCGGCGTCGCCTTGCTTTTGGGGGTCTTTCACCGCATCAAACTGGGCGAACCATAGCCTCGGCAAATCAGTCCAAAATTCAGGCAATTTCGAGGACACGCTGATGCTGGCTAAGTCACCGCTTGTCTGAATGTCCGAGTTTGGTGCTTCAATTTGTTTTTGACCTTGTTGATTTGGGTTATCCATTGTATCTAGTGTCTGTTACGCAGCGTATAAAGAAATACTTATAAAACTTGTGTCACTGAACTCTGTCCGCTCGTACGTTGAATTCATACACTTCACTATATTTCACGATTAAACTTGTGTTTTAATTGATCTGTCCATCTATTAATATCAGGAATGAGTAAATGCACGACGGTGGTCACCAATGTTGGGATCTTTTTGTAGTCGGTTTTGGTATAAATAAATTAAACAGTTTCTATCCAGATAACGTCTATTAATTTCCTTTACACACATACACTTATACGGTACCGTGAGCATTAAGAGTTTGAGTCAAACTCTTACAAAAAAAAGAAACCTATAACTAAAAAACATACAAAGGGTGGCCTCATCGCATTGAACAAACATTCTTACCAAATTTGAACTGCATAGGTCATGGGAAGTTAAAAAAATTTGGATCAAAATTAAATACTGAGTTTGGTGGCTTCTCATTCCTTTGTATTCCAATATTTTTTAAAACAAAAGTTCAGTACTATTTATCGACTCAAAAACTAAGATACCCCACTCGATGGGGTAGATCAAAAAAAAAATATCCCCTTCTTTAGCTGTATGGCTGCCACTAATGCTGTTATATATAATACTGAGGTAGATACGTTTTATCGACGTCTGCGCGGCAATACAAAATCAAGCTGCCCAAATTGAGTGAACTCAGTGCATCCTGAGTCTGGCCGCGACACAGAAGGACGTTTATATCTTTCTGCCAACTGGGTCCTATTTATAATCTCTGTGATCTTTTAATCTAATCAATGATATAAATAAAATTCCAAGTTGCAAGGCCTCCTACTAGGTGGACTGATGACCTGGTTAAGGTTGCGGGAAGGCGCTGGATGCGAGACACACGGGATCGGTCAATGTGGCGACGCCTGGGGGAGGCCTATGTCCAGCAGTGGACGTCTTTCGGCTGAAATGATGATGATGATGATGATGAAGTTGCACAGGTCCTATGTAGGTAGCTACAGTAAATCGCCATGTTTTTATTTATTTATAATGAGTAAGACGTCTCTATTGGTAAAATCTTATTGACCCCCTTAAAAAGATTTAAAAAATAAAAAACATTTAAAAAAAATATATTTGGCAATCTTTATTACTTTGGATCAACAAGATGTGTGTGTATTGTGAAAATTTTAAGATTGTAGCTCGAGCCGTTCGGCTGTAAAACCTGAGTGTCAGACGATGGACAGACAGAGAGACTGTGACCGTTGACCCTCTTTCCATTGCGTTAAATACGTTTAGAGTTGCCGGGTCCCGCTACAGAGAATCGGTGGAAAATCTAAGGGTAATTTATTACGTAAAATGGTAGAAAAATTAGATTAAGAAGGTCCGTGGTTTCCTTTATATAATGAGTTTAAAACCAATCGATCAGTCGACCTCACTTTTATTCAAAACATTATAGTAAATAATAAACACACCACCGGTATTGAGGAAACAACTGAAGTTTAGCTGAATACTCTTATATCTGATGACGCACCTGCTACTGTCAACGACTACCATCAACAGATCAGAGCGTGGTCAGCTGTACCACCTGAATCACCAGCGTCTATTGCCGCGCAGGCGTCGATAAAACGTATCTACTCAGTATTATATACACCGGAAAAATTAGCGGAACAAAATAAAAATTAGGATTTTTTATTAAATAAGAATTAATTTCATAAACTTATATTAAGACATTTTTCCTTACTTAAAAATACATACATACGAGTACATAAACTCACGCCTTTTTCCCATGGGGGTAGGCAGAAAATACAGAACGCAACCTGCTACGATCCTTACATACTTCTTTTGATTCACTCACATTCATGCATCTAGTCATACACACTCGCCGGTTATGAGTACTGCGCACCTGGCCTTTTTGAAGTACATCACCTATAAGGTCTATGTATGTCTTTCTAGGGCGTCCCCTCCCGGCGTTTCCATTCACGTCTGCCTTGTAAATACATTTCGTTAGTCACCTTTTATTCATCCTCTCAACATGGCCAAACCATCTTAACATACTCTTTTCAATTTTAGTCACTACATCTTCTTTTAGACCACAACGTTGTCTTATTACCTCATTCCTCAACCTATCATTTAAAGTTACCCCACACATACTTCGCAAGGAGCGCATTTCTACTGCATTAATCCTACTTTCATGTCTTTTTTGCCATACCCACCCTTCACTTCCATACATAAGTGTGGGCACCAGCACGCTGTTGTGAACGGCGAGTCGAGCTTCTGGAGACATCGATTTGCTGGTCACAACCGCATGTATAGCACCATTCACTTTATTCCCTGCATTTACTCTCCTTTCCACATCCTCTCCAATCCTTCCATCCCTTGTGAACATACTTCCCAGTTATACAAACTCGTTCACTTGCTCCACAATCTTATCATTTATTTTCACTTCACACTCCGATACATCGTTTTTTATACTCATACCTTTTAACTTAAATTTAACTTAAAAGCTTCATTCATCACTGTCACCATGTCTTGCAACTGTTCTGCTGACGATGCAAGTAGAACTTGATCATCTGCATAGAGAAGGCATTTAACAGGCAACTCATTCATCCTCAATCCGCACTCATGCTCTTTCAAACCTATCAGACAACTATCCATGTACAAGTTGAACAGCCACAGTGACGCTACACAGCCCTGTCTAACACCCCTTGAGATGGAAAACCAGTCCGTATACGCCCCATTAATCCTAACACAAGCACTGGAATCCCTATATAGAGATTTCATTGCCTGTACCAAGCGCCAGTCCACACCGTACCCGGATAGCGTCGACCACAGTTCATCCCTCCACACACTGTCATAGGTCTTCTCCAAGTCAACGAAAGCACAGTAGACTTTTTTGTGCTTTGCAAGATGTTTTTCAGCTATACTCCTCAACGAGAAGATCTGATCCATACAGCCCATTCCCTCTCTAAATCCTGCTTGCACGTCCCATAATTGTTCATCCAGCACTTTTACCACTTTGTTTATTAAAACTTTCGCATATAATTTGCCGACAACACTCAAAAGACTAATGACGCGGTAGGTACTTAAAAATACACCTTTTAAAACAAAAATGAGGTCGCATTTAGTACATTTTTTTGTGAGTAATATGACTTAATGGGAAAACTGGACATTGTTGATTTTTTAAGGTTACCAAGGAAAGTTAAAAAAAGTTAATTAAAAAATCATTTTTACAATAAAATAATATCACATTAGTTATATTGCGTGTTTTCTCCACTTGCTCTTAATAAAATTTTCACTCGCCTAGACATGTTGAGAATAATGTTATTCATTGTATCTTGTGGTAGTTTTTATCATTCCTATACAATGGCGCTTCGCAGTTTACCCACATTGACAGGTGTAGGTAGTATGAATTTTGCTCTTTGTTTTAGCAGTTCCTAGACGTGTTCTATAGGATGCATGTCTGGTGATCTCGCGTGCGCCGCCAAAACTGCGATATTGACATTATTAAGATAGGCTGGATTTGAAAAAGTGGTATGCAGCCTCTCAGTTTGGGTAAAGTTGGACACAATGATGTCCTTAACTTCGAAAAAGATCTAATCATTAAAAATGAAACAAATAACTCAGGTTGTTAATGAAAAAATAACAAAATTTTAAATCTAAACCATGAAGTGGCAATAAGCAAAATTCTCTCAAAGTGATGTAAGTTCGAATAAATTTAAAACAATCGCTTGAAAAGTGAAGTTCAATTCTTTTATCAATTAGGAATAATTGGTTTTATTATGAAAAAAGAAAAACTACCCCGCAAAGGTAAAAAAAATGGTTTTGCGATTATTTTTCTTGTTCCGCTAATTTTGCCAGTGTGTGTATAACAGCATTGGGGGCAGCCATACACTTAAAGAAGGGGATATTTTATTTTTGATCTATCCCATCGAGTGGGGTATCTTAGTTTTGGAGTCGATAAATACTGAACTTTTTGTTTTAAAAAATATTGCGCTTTCTTAAATAATAATTTGAAGTAAAAAAAAGATTGAAAGGCAAATAATTATAAAGAAAATGCTATTCTTTCCACATCATTTTCCTGTCTGTTATTTAGTAACATGTTTCGTGTTTGAGGCTAAGTGTCAGGGGTCTTATTATGTCTGTCGATTAAATATCAATTCATGACGCCGTAATGTCATTATCATAATGAAACAAATAAATTATTGGTTGAATAATAACGTATTTACATAATATTCTTAAACTGTTCATATCTATACGCAGGACAAGGCAAACACGTTACTCGCAATTGTGCCGATACCTATAAGAAATATATTACTTATAATAATATATTAGTAAAATTAGATCTGGTACAAATACGCGAATTCTGAAGCCAGTTATGTAATGGTTGACAAACGACACTGGACTAGAAATCAAAATCCGAGGCAGCAAAGACAAAAGTTTACGAAAACAGTTCTTCATAAGTGTTATTTTAATGGTTTACGGGACATTATAAAGAGAGAGGAAGTATCTTTAAAACACTCATATTTTGCCAGTAATATTTAAGTCCAAAGCAACAGGGGGGCGAGCGTATTGCCGACCGAGCGCAAAGCCAGACTCCGGGATGCTACCAAGAAATTCCATATGGGAAAATCAAAAAATGCTTTGCCCAATCTGAAAATTGAACTCAGGATCTCACTCTCAGTAGTAGCGTTTGTAACCGATAAGCCAACGTCTAATTTGTTAAAGTGACATATTTTTTATTGGTTTCGTCTTTGTGGTCTTAATGAATTAAATTTTCGTTGTTCGTTTAATATCGATGGCCGTATCACTCATGAGCGAGGGAGCTTCTGTGTTGAAGATTTATAAAAAATGAACAAACTTTTTAGTATCCGACGAAATTATACTGTCAAATTTGATTTATGTGAAACTGTTGACAAAGATGTGCAATCGATACTACTGCCATTGAATGTGATGCAATATATTTCCTTTGGTCCTAAATATCACATCAAAAACGGTTGTATACATCATCCAAATACTTTTATCAGTATTTTTGTTTCAATGATTGGAACACTAACATTCATATTTTGTTTCGTATACCGCATTTATTTGCTGGGCTTATACAAAAAGTATACTGAATTAACTACTTTTATGAACATCGCTACTTATTTTGACTGTATCTTCTACTCTTTCGGATTTATTATGAATTACGGTGTCGGGATCATTCAGACGCAAAACTTTAATCATTTTGTTCTAACTTTTCAAAAAGTGCACAGGGTTTTGAATTGCAAAACTAGTACCAAATATTACATCTATTGGAACTGGATAACTGTGATCATGTTTATCAGTACTTACGTCGTTGTTTTCACGTCTTTATGTGCTTTGCTTGGAGTACATTTAATTTTCATCTTCTGCGGTTACATAGTGATGTTCTTCGATTTTAATATACTTTATACAATTCGTGTATTTAAATTGCTGGAAATAAATATGATGGAGTGGAAAATACATGCCTTAAATACTCATAAAAACGAAGATACGCTCGATGAAAGTTATTGTAAAAAAATGTATAATGCCTTCGCTGGTATATTACAATGTTATAACATTCACAAAAATTGTTTTCAGCAACTGGTAAGTTATATAATTATATTTTTAAAATTTTATTGTGTACCTATAAATTGGAGGGTCTGCAATAAGTCAAATTCTATGAGCGATGAAAATGTTAAAACATTCAAAATGTATGGAATTGATACGCGCGCCCAAAATGTCATGTGGTCAATCCCAAATACTTTTGACTATAAATAAAGATTAAATCTTAAGTTTGTCTAAAACCTAAGGCACCACGCGTTCAATTTTATTTATTATAAGCATGCGGGTTTCTCCAGGCTTTATAATAAATAAAATAAATAATGCAGACGTTAAAACTCATTTCCTAGAGCACCTGTTCTCTTTTTCATTCAATAATGGGAACCAAGACTTACCGATCTAAATTTTCAGATACTCTACTACATCATAGAAATATTTATTCACACTCTGGTTTACATTGAAGTAATCATTGAAATGTCAAAATATCCGGTGGAGATTTATAACGTTCCGGTAAGTGTTTTTGTATCTACTTTAACAAACGTTATTATATTTGCATTAATTTATAAACCCTGTAAGGCTACAACGTGGTTTTAAACCCTTGGGCTCTAGACAATTGACATTCGATGTCAGCAATGGTGATAGTCAAAATTAACAATTATTGTCACGTAACATTTCTATAGCGCTTGACGATCCCATATATTTTGCCAATCGCTATTGCGACGCTTTTGTTGATAGAAAGAATGTCACATGTTTGTCACATATTTTCTAGTTTGTTCTGTTTACATTGTTCAATTTCTTACAGCATGCAACATTTATAGGGTCATTATCAATATTACTTTGGTTGATAAAGGACATGATATGGCTAACAAAACTATGCAATCAATGCGAGAAATTCTACTTGAGCACTGAAAGTGTTCAAGATTCTTGTGCATTTATTTTGAATTCAAATTGTTCAGGTAATTTATTGAAATTATACAATAAAACATATTTGTAACCTATAGGAGTTATGGTTATTTATACTCTTTCAATAATTTACAGTTAAAATGAACAAAATGTGCAAGAACATACTGCGCTTGCATCGAGCATCATTTAGAAAGATACGCGTGTGTGGATTGTTCTACGTAGACGCTGCTTTACAATTAAGTCTGATGAGTCTTCTGACTAATTACACAATTGTGTTGCTACAGTTCGCATTTTTGTAATTTAGGTTTCATTAAAACAAATTTGTGGTGTATACTTCTTTCATTTCTTATGTAGCCAAGTTTTTCGATCATCATGCAATAAATTAATGCTCGTACTCCCTAAATAAATTTTAATTAAAATTATTAGAAATTTATTTCAAACTAAAGAAATGTGAAAATACTAATATTTTTATTTGAAATCTATTTAAACTTATTAGCTTATTACGAATTCGCTTCAGTGGCCAATCCGTTGCTTTTTTTTGGACAAAAAGTAGCCTATGATACTTCGAGGCTTCCGGCGAATACCTTTACGTTTTATAAATAAACAATTTTGTCTCTTTACTATATTGTAAAGAAACGAATAGCACCATTGGACGTAAATAATAGCACCATCCTATATCCTCTCGTGGGTGTCGTAAGAGACGACTAAGGGACTAACCAAAGAATGGACAACAGCGTTCTCTATGAATTTGTAACAACCACACTGCAATCGCCAACCCGCCTGCGATTATAAAAAATGCTCTCTAGTGCAACTAAAAATGAGATCGATTTCATCATATCAACCAAGAAGCAAATGTTCAATGATGTCTCTGTTATCAATTCGGTGAAAACCGCATGAATCACCTTTTTGGTCTCGCATAGGGTTTTAATTTTTTATTTTATATTATTGTTAAATTTTTTGCATATTTCTCGTGTCTCCTGTGCGGGTCACAAATAAATATTTTTCTTTCTTTTCTTTCTTTCATGATAAGAGGCAAATTGAACATTAATATTTAGCTTGAAAGGTCTTTTGAAGGCCACGTTCCGTCCAGCAAAGATCCCAATCCAAAATTCTGAAAGCTTTCAGCTTAAACTCCAGAATCATTTCGACTGCCTAGGGAGCTCCGTGGACGATTACAACGATGGGTTCGTGAAAACCGTCAATATGGTTGGGTCTTAGTACTTCAAAACCTGTCGCTCGTGCAGATAGAAACAAAAAGCTCTCTGGTCCTACTCACAAGTTTATAAAGGAGATGCGTGAGATTATACTGCTGTCTTCAGATGAAGCGTGCAAATACCGTCACCTCAATAGACGGATCTCTAAATCCTTGAAAAAAGATCGCCACCGCTTTAATACCGAGAGCGTATTAAAGACGCGATTCAGCGAAGTAAAGGCTCCAAGGTATTTCTTTAGGGAATTGGGTGTACATAGTCGCAGCGGAAAAATGACGAATTTCTTAATTTCAGTTTAGCAGATAATTAGTGTATGAAGTCGTGTAATTGTGTATAGTACGTACACATTTGTGTATCCAACCATTGGGGAGCTATTGAACAAAAACTGTTTCCGCTGGAACTACGTCATCCCAGCGGCACTTTTTTTTCCGTATGCACGTAGATGAAAAAAAAACATCCAATAATTGGTGTGTAACGAGAGGTAAATGTGTATGCTTAAATGAAAAATGTGTGTTATAAAACTGCGAAGATAATCAAGTTTCCGCTGCGCTGACGTTTGGCAATTTGATGAAAATCATATAAAACGGCTTAGCGCAGAGTTAAATCTTTTTACGCACGTTGCTTTGAATTTGTGTGTAATGATTGTTAAAGCAGAATTTGAAAAAAACATACAGTTTAGAAGATATACACGTAAAAGTAAAATAAGGTTATTAGGTCCAACTACTTAAAATAGGAACTCTAGAGCCTAACTTATAACGTTTATTTGTATCTTGTAAGGGACTACAATGCCTTGCCAAGTTTAATTTATGTGGTCTTAGTAATTAATGAGCAATGGCATAATTTACTACGGCTTGAGTACTATATTGTATGACATCCGATTGCAGGACTTTTTAATGGAAAAGCAAAATATAACTTATTCCACTGATTAGTGTATTAATGCAACTATTCACATCTAAAATTTCAGCTCAATACAGTTAATAATTAAAGGGATATAATAAAAATACCAGAACAACCGCAATACATGGATAAACCGACCAAGTTTGAATGGCTACAAAAAAGCGGCCTTAAATTTCCAGTGTTGTACCATTATTGGACTGGTACAGCTGTGCACACAATTCTTGAACAATAAACTAATACTCGTATACTATCTTTTTTATAATTTTGGAGTGCACTTGTCATTACTTCATATTGACGATTCATTGTGTTTTTTGTGTACATCTTTCGTTGGAGGTCCAGAATAAATAAATAAACTAATAATTTTCGTGATAAAAACAGTAGGTCACTTGTTTTTAACCGACTTTCCAAAACGGAGGAGGTTCTATGGTTGACACTATGTATGTACTGATTTCTCAGTCAATTGTGAACCGATTTTGATGATTATTTTTGTTTGAAAGAGTAGGTTCCCGAATTGGTCCCATTTAAACTTGGTGAAGATCTGATAGAGAACTTCGGAGATATATAACAGAACACTTAAATAAACAAAGGCAAATCTCTCGGGATTGCTGCAATTGCATTGCATGTCACACTCTCATTTCGGGTTTTTCATCGTCATTTATTCGGGTAATCTATTCCGGCATAACTTTGGGCATTGTGTGTACCTTACTATAGAACTTGCTCATTAAATTATTTACCAAAAAGGTACAATTGACTTTCAAATAAAAACAGTACAAAGTGAAAAATTACTTCAATTTCGGAAGTCGGTGTCAAAAAACGAAGATACAAACAGAAACACCGACTGCCGAAATTAAAGTTATTTTTTACTTTTTGGTGTTTCTATTAGTGAGTCGGTTGTATTTTTATGTAACAAAGTTTTTTTTACTTAAACTTATAAAATTATTACAATATTATTTGCATCTGTAACAAATGCATTTATTTGCCAGTACTTTTATTACAAAAAGTTATCACTGTAGGTAATTATTATGTCCTTAATATTATGCAAGTAATAATTAGAAAAAATAAACTAACACCAGTAGTCATTTCAAATGTCGGATTTAAAAACTTTACGGTATAATAGAGAATAATTTAAAGCAGGTAGGTATTTACTTAGCACACGCTTCCTGTTCTATTTTGTTTATCACTCACAACCAACTGCATAAAATTTACATACTAGTAAAACCTAAGATTTACATCCTATATGGGCTTTAGTAAGCAATATATTTATATTTAATAAAAAAAACTGATTCTTTATATCAATTTTTTTAACAATCTCAGGACACTGGGGTCCCGGACCTTTGAAAGGCGTGTCAGGTGCCGAAGCTAACTCGCGGAGGCCCTGTTAACTATGTATGATGATATGTGACACCAACCGATGATTATTCGTAGATGCACTACGTACGAGCACCTAAGGACAGTCCCCGGTTCGTGCAGGACTATTGTTAATATGGAGACAAAGATATTGGGCTATGGGTTTGGCAGGTTTAGTGGATGGATTGCCTAAACCTATAGAATGACTAACCACCTGACTGACCACTGTTGAATTACACGGCTATAAAATGGCAGAGGGTGACTTGCACACTCAATTAATGGTCGAGGGTCTTTAGTACTTGAGTGACGTAGCGCCATGGGGAAACATATCTGGAGGTGCTTCAGGAGTGGAGTGGTATACCACGGCTATCAGTCCAATCCCGAAAATACGGTAAAGATCCCTACCAGCATCATCCGGTAAGATTATACTTCCTTCTACCGAGCACTTTTGTTCTTGCGAATCTTCACTCAAGCCAACCAATTAAGGCAAACGAGAGATGGGAGCTCTGTTCCCCGTCAGTGGTCTCTCCGACCGGCCAATAAAGTCAAGCTGGAGATGAGTTTGGACATCTTTTCCTGCTCTTTGGCGGAATACCAGAGGGTGACCGTTAGTGTGTTGTCCTCTATGTAACTTGTGCCGGCACAAGGAGCCGTTACTTGGGACTGGTCTATCATAGACGCGAGTAGGTGTGTGACCAGATTTCGAGAGGCGTCTCTGAGTGTCGCATTGTATGGCTACTTTTATTACCTTGGGTTCTACCTGTAAAAATAATTGTATGTGTAAATGAATAAATAAATTTACCTAAACCTTTTCCAATACCGTCTGAAAACATAACCGAATGCAAACCTTCAATACTATGACTAGATGAAAAGCCAACACTCTCAGGCCGGTCTACTTGAGGCAGATCCTGTGCTACATTTGATATGTCTTGTACGAAGACACTGTTTTGAGACACCCTCTCAGCTTGGACCGTGTCCTCTGTAGCATCAGGCTGGACTGCAATTAGATTTGAGACTGTCTAGCAGTTACACTGACACCTCACTAACTCATTTGCGGCCAAAATGTGTTCCTTAATTTGTAATTTTGAATTTATATACAGGGTGTTTGGAAGGGAGCTGTACATACGCCTAGGGTAGAAACTAGGGATAGTCTGCTACCTACCCCCGCCCATTATATTGACCTTGGCCTCAAGGTTTTTTTTTAATTTATTATTATTTTTTATTTGACTTTTTTATGATTTTTTGACTAAAACTACCTGTAGCTCAAAATCTATCCATGGGACCGGTCGGCTAATGGTCTTGTTTTAATCGTTAGAGTCTTAGGGTCCTGCAAAAAATTATTTTACACCAGAAAATTGTGGAGAAGAAAAGTTATGGGGCCTGAAGTACCGTAGTAAGGTAAAGAAATAATTTTAAGGGCAACTTTCTATGGGGTTTAAAAAAAACTAACAGGGTTGGAGTTCTTCTGATTTTTTTAAAACATCCTCAGTCCATGCCCTTTCTAACGATATGCTAAAAGTGTAATTATCACTTTTAGTTTTAAAGTTATTAATTAATTTCCGCAACTAGGGCACTTCAAGCAAAAATTTCAACTAATGAAAATTAAATGTGTTCGATCGTAAAAGGATGGCAAATGAAACAAAAAATTTGGTAATGACTAATGTCATTAAATTACAAAATTTAATTAATTACTAATTTTAATTAATTACAAATTTTGTTCAAATTGATGACCATTGACCTGTAAACATGCTCGGCACCTCTTCCTCATCTCCACGGTCACCGTTCTAAGCAGCAGTTCCTCGCGCATTGTATCGAATGCGGCGTGGATCCTGTTAATTAGAACCTCCCTTGTTGGTACTTCTTCTGCGTACACCAACTCTTTCGCCCTTCCCCAGACGTAGAAGTCGAGTGGGGTAAGGTCAGGCGACCTTGGGGGCTAGGGAATTGGCTTCGCCTGACCTTAAAAGTCAAATAAAAAATAATAATAAATTAAAAAAAAACCTTGAGGCCAAGGTCAATATAATGGGCGGGGGTAGGTAGCAGACTATCCCTAGTTTCTACCCTAGGCGTATGTACAGCTCCCTTCCAAACACCCTGTATTTATTGTAAAGAGAACTAAGTCTGTTCTCAAGTACCTGTATTTCTAACTGTAAGCGGTGAGTGTCAATCCCATAAATTGTTTGCTGTCTTCTAATTTAATTTGGTAATTATTTAATTTATTAACTAGGTCAACACGTTCTTTCCTGAGTGGAATATTTTTAATAAAGAACTTGTGTTGTTTCCTAAACTTGTTACAATTTCTAATTATTTTATTTAGTTTTGCATATTTTTTTAGTTTGTTATGGCTAACTTTTTAACAATTTTTCTGATTTATTAAAGAATCTTCAGTTAGGTTACTTTTAGGTATTGAATCCGGTTTACAATTCGATTTAATAAGTTCATCATACAAATGGCAAGTTTCATCAACCTGAGTTGATTTCTGTTCTTTTTGTAATTTAAAAATATGATTATTTGCGTGAATAAATTCTTCTTCTAGATCCCTAACTTTACTTAAAGCCTCCTCATATAGATTACTAAAGTTATTGAAACCATCCGTGACTACCCTCAGTTGGTCGCGTTCATCCACAACATTCTGGTATTGCTGACTAAGTTCAACTAGTTCCCGTTTAAGAATTGTGTTTTTATAAACAATGTTCTCAACTTCTACTTCACAATCCTCTCTCTATTGCAACATCTCCCGACATTGGCTTTGTGAGTCTTTAAGTTCCTGGAGTGCTGTTCTCAGTTTAATTTCTAAGTCCTAAGCAGCAGCCTAACGGGTCATCACAGGCATGGTTTCAGGATAGTTACTGGAAATAGAAAAAAAAGAAACGGTGTGAACCAAAGGAAAAGAGGAAAAACAAAATAAAGTAAGCTGGAAATGGAGGGTTATAGTTAGTGTAGTTTAATAGAGAAATGAGGTAGGATGTTGAATTGGCTTAAAAAGCTATTTATTACTGACTTTAGTTGCTTATGAATGTCTTGAGATTTTACTTTTTTATTTTTTTATGTGGGTAAGATGCCCAGAATTTGAATGAATTTTTTATTGTAGTTTTCTAGTTAAATTATGCAAAATAACGATCATAGCGTTGTAAATGCGTGTAAATGTTTATTATTAAATTATCTGAATAATTTAGTAGAATTATGCACATTGGGATCTTAGATTTGTTTTGTTTTCTACGATGTCAACAAAACTATTTAGATTCACTGCACAGTACTAAATCAACAGAATTTATACGTTAAAACTAACAAGAACGTGTTACAAGGTTAAAATTACACTTTGTGTGCTATAAATAAATAATACTGCCCTTAGAATATTATATCCGTAGTTCAGCACTTCAGACTTCAGGTTCAGTCGTCAGCTGTTTGGTAGGTTACCGGTTCCGTGCCACAAACTTTTGTATAACTCGATATATTTCCAGTAAAACAATAATCCTGAGTATATATAGCGTTTTATTGTGTTTTTACTTATAATTAAACCCTATACACTTAAATAATAATTAAATATAATTTTAAAATACGGAGCACAAATTTGACATGTCACTCGGGCAGTGTTGCCAACTTTTTTCAAACCTCGTAATCCATCTACAATCATGACAAATTTAATTACTTGCGTTTCATCCCTTGTCATGGAATTTTTATGTAGGCAATCGATTCCCTTTTAACTTTGCCGTCAGATCTGCCACTTTCAAACTGATCTGAATCTACAAACTATATAGAATAAAAAACACTGTACTTTTTTCATGATGTTCATCGAGTTTATTATTAATACTTAGAAATTACAATATAAAATAATATACAAACATACAAGCTCATTTATCCATCGCGAAATATTGCAATCGACATCTTCTTGGGTCGTCGACATCCATATCAATGTCTAGGTAGGGCCGCTCCATCGTCGAAGCCGAATAACTTGGCAATTGGTTTGAATTTATGACGTGTGCCACGAATGCACATGCTTGTTGCACGGATTATTGAAATGATGATTCTTGATCTTAACCAACCCATCACTGCACAAAAGGGCCTATTCCAGCGGTCAGCGATTGCAACTCCAAGATGTTTTACGAAGGAAGACATTTGTGAAGCGAATACTCCATCAACGGATGTGACAAGAGGGGTGAATGTTGCATGTAGCAATTCACAAGCGTTTGAATATTTTCTTATTTTTTCGTCTTCAGCGGATTTAAGTACAGAGGCGACAGGGCGTGAAATATAAGAAGGAGCGTCAGTGTCTACGACACGGATATCAAATAACGCTTCCCTCTGAGCATCCCAAACGCCACGGCAAGAAAGGTCTCCACGTAGTCCGCAGTCTCCTTCGGAGATGATGGGTTCTTTGACGACGTTTCCCCAAGCATGTTGACATAAGTCACAGAACAAATCTCTAATTTCATTATGACGACGAGTTATAAGACCACCTTTTTTACAGCATAGAGCATGATCAACATTGAAATCATCGCAGCCACAGCCATCGCATGATTTTGGCATAGAGACTGGTAATCTGTGGTAACGTAATGCAAGTGCGTCTCTGAACTCTAATGGGGACAGATCGAAATGGTCTTTCTTAGTTGGTATGATAGATAGCCAGTTGGAGGATTTTGTTTTCATTTTTGTGGCAATTGAACGTTCAATCGCTCTTCTTTTGATAGGAAAGAGTTTGACCATGATAGTATCTAGGAGTTCATCATTGAGAGACTCTTTCTCTTTGCGGCATTCTTTCTGTGCAGTTTTGAGGAAATTATGATGTTGAGAGAGGTCCATATGTGTATTTTCTTTCAAAGCATTTGAGAGGACTGCAGAACCTTTTTTAGAACATACATGGTTTATGTTTGTCATTTTTGATAGAGCGGAGATTGCTAGACCACCTTTCTGAACGGGTAGAGAGAATAAGTCAGCTTCCAAGGGTGAGATATCACCTCCTAGTAGAGTGGGTAAAAAATTCGTACGCATTGTATTTGTAAGTGGATCGAAGAATTGGTTTACGTCATCTAAGACTCTTAAAAGGAATGACCATTGGAATTGAACTGCTTTAGTGAGGGCAGTATAAGCAGCTTGGGGTGAGTCTTTACAGATGAGTGATAGTTTTTCTATTGTAGATTGCCAGTTTTTAATTTTCTTGTTTACAAAATCTTCTTTTCCTTTACCAATATAACTACCAAGATAGCGAGATCCAGTTATGATGGCTATGTTAATTCCCTTGAAAATCTGTTGAGCTGTTTTCTTGTCATTCTCGGAAATTATTAGGTATGATTTTTTGTCTTGAGGAAAGTAACCATATTCTGGCCCTATTTTACTCATTTTATCCCACCATTGACGTAGGTTTTTGAGCTTGCCTTGGGCGGAAGAGTCATCTACATACCAGCGTTGGGTAGTTGCTTGTTCTTTTTTTAGTTTATTTATTATGGGTAGTGTTGCAAGGGCATACAATGGCATGGCAAGTGGATCACCTTGAGTTACTCCTTCTTTGCTATATAATCTCATATTCGAATCACGTATTACAAGTTCAGCGTGACCATTGTATGTGTTATATAGGAAACGGGCGCAATGTGGCCAATATATTCTTGCTTGCCAAAGAGCTAACTGTCTGTTCATAGAATTAAAGGCATTATTTGCATCGACGAGTAGCATTCCCCAGTTAGAGCCTGGTTGGCATTCTTTTTGGAAAAGGTCGTTCATAGCGTGTATAGCACCTTCGATACCGCAGCTTAGTCCACTACAGAGTTGTGATTGAGCGCAGGCTTCGGTGACCTCAGACCCGGTGACTAAAATCATGCATTTGGAAAGGATCCCGCGTAGGCATTCACCAATGCCAATCGGTCTCACACCTGGGCATTTGTCTAGTGCAATGAGTCGACTTGACATAAGGGCTTGAATTTGGCTCCATGGTACAAAATTGTTATTTAAATGCATTGTTAATTGTGCTACTGCAATCCTCAAGTGCAGGCTTGCTTCACCAAATCGTAACAAGTAATCTTTCCAATTTTCTGATGTGGTGCCTGTTGGGCCTCTACCGCCGTGTAATTTTCTCGCAACTGACTCCACATGTTCGCTAGTTATGTCTACTTCTAGTAATGGAGTCAATTCGGGGAGGCCGTCAGGTAGTGTAAATAGACTTGAATTAGGATTCATTCCGGAGGGGTGCTTTTCAAGCGATACATCCATGACAGTCTTTCCAGTTACGTCAATTTCGTCTTCAGGTTTAAGGATTTTTCTTGTATCTTTTGTCAATAGCCAATTTAGGGCTTCACGTGTTTTTCCTCGCTGTATGAGACGCGTGAAATTTTTTGTGACATGGTCATTATTTTCATTATAATTTTTTCTGCTATAGGAGTTACGGAGAGAGAGGTCTGCTTTCATGGCTTCGGTTATTAGTATATCGAAATTTTCTTCATCCCAAAGATTTTGGCGTCGGTCAAGTAATCTCGTTATATCTTTCGCATGTTTAATATTCTTATCTCTTTGTAACATGGCGGCAACGTAAATCAAAATGCGTTCAGAAGGATAATCTGATTTAACAAGATATTCTATTTCTTCGGCTAATTTATGAATAAATCTTCTACTTACAGTGTTGGAGGGAAGATCATAGAGTTTCCCATGAAGAGTGCACACTTTTACCCATCGTTTTTGCCATATATCTGTCTTCGATCCTATTCCATTAAAAAACGGGGATCCAAAAGCATCTTCGAGACATGTTGTGGGTATGGTCTGGGTAGTTGCTGGAGGTGGATTCTCAATATGAGCGGCACGCATATGTCTTTGTAATCCATTTATTTTAAAGGTTCTAGGACAATGAGGACACTGCACGGTATTTGATGTCCACTGCTGTACATAGGCTTCTCCAATTGCACGCCATTTGCTTAGATCTTCGGCAACTCTCATCCAGCTGCTACTAGCCAACATGCGAAGATCTTCGCTCCACCTAGCCTGAGGAGCAGCTACTAGGCAACCTGCGAAGATCGTCGCTCCACCTAGCCTGAGGAGCAGCTACTAGGCAACCTGCGAAGATCGTCGCTCCACCTAGCCTGAGGGCGTCCATTTTTATTTTTTTTGTTCCGGTGTTGAAAATCCTCATTGGAATCCTACTGAAAAAAAGCACCCCGGTGATCCATCTCACTCCTACTCCAGGGGTCACGGGAACATAGGATACTTCCGCAGCCTCCGGATAGTGCTGGCCCGCTTCTGCGGGCCTCGATCTCGGGTTGGGGGAGGAGTGAGGTGTTGGACGCCCCCCACGGCGTCAAAGAGGGGCGCGCGTGGAACAATACGCGCCGCCACCTCAGATCCTGATGTTTTGGGAAGCGATGGACGTCCCCGAGTCCGTCACTCCTGGACCCATTTAGGGAGGCTGGAAGAGGGCGTTGTCTGCCCTCCGCCAACGCCCGGCGCGTCTGCTGCGGATCGGGTGAGCGGATGAAATTTCCCTCTCCCTCTCCGCAGCCTCCTTCTGTGAGACAACTATTTCGCAAGGGGATACCACTGTGTCCCAGGACTCCTCACTGCCAACCATAGACTCGACTACGGCCGGCAGCGACAGGTCACTGCCTACTTCAGGGATGAGAGCACGGCGTGGCTCCTCCCAAGTGGCACACTCTGCCAGCGTATACCACGCTGTGTCCTCCCGGCAGTCGACGCAGTAGTGACAATGCTACAAAGGTACTTCCCGAAGCAACCATGCCCCGAGAGTACCTGTGTCACCTGAAACGACAGGGAGCCGTGCCTCCTCCCAAGCCAGCGCTAGAGCACTGGCCGGACAGTCTCGATAGTAATGTGGCCGGTGGTAGGGCGTGAAAGCCTGTCCCGCCATTCCACCACTAGTACCTCACGGAACTGAGACCGATGCAACTGCATATGTCGCTGCATCAGCCCTTCACCCCGCGCCCGCGGTCTTCACACAAGAACACGTCTACCCCTATGGTCATCAGTTCTACGGCTAATATGGCCGGCCCTTTACCACTTTAGCTTGCTTACTCTCTGAGCAATGTCGACAACTTTGGTTCTCTTCCGGATCACCTCTTTCCAGATTTGATCCCTCAGAGAGACTCCTAGCATAGCCCTTTCCATATCTCACTGAGAAATCTTAAGCTAATGGACCAGCCGTACCGTAAGTGTCCACGTCTTGGCCCCGTAAGTCATAACAGGTAGGACACACTGATTGAAGACTCGTGTCTTTAGGCTCTGTGGAATACGCGACGTGAAGACTCGACGAAGTTTTCCAAACGCCGCCCAGCCCAGCTGTAATCTTCTTCTAGCCTCCCTCAAAGTTGTTTTACCAAACTGCAGAGTTTGCTCTAGGTAAATGTATTCTTGAAATTGATAAACTTTGAGAGCACCGCCATTGACAACAATCTCCAATCCCGGAGTGGCTTATGAGTTGAACATCACCTGAGTTATGTCCAAGTTCATCCGGAGAGCGATGTGTGCAGAAGA
The DNA here is from genome assembly GCA_964057195.1 of Orthosia cruda. Classification (NCBI taxonomy): domain Eukaryota; kingdom Metazoa; phylum Arthropoda; class Insecta; order Lepidoptera; family Noctuidae; genus Orthosia; species Orthosia cruda. The sequence continues at coordinate 25,689,616 of OZ059841.1, forward strand.
GTCAGCTAGGCCGTCCAGCATCTGCTGCAGGTCATGCAGCGAATCAGTCATTATGACGATGTCGTCCGCCAAAATTCAAGTGTGAGATGTACTTGCCGTTTATGTTAATGCCCCTTACTTCCCAGTCCAGTGCTTTAAACATATCCTCTAACGCGTTGCTAAACAATTTGGGGGAAATCACGTCCCCTTGTCTCACCCCTCGACGCAGTAGGATGTGTTCAGTTTGCTGGTCTTGAACTTGGTCGGTCATTGTGGCATTTTCATAAAGGCATCTCAGCATTTGGATGTATCGCCAATCAATTTGGCATCGCTGCATAGACTTCAACACCTGAAAACAGACCAGGTCTCGGTAGAGTCATCATCATTACGACTACGCGAGGGAGCAACGCCGGTTTTCTGTCGCGCACGTCCTGTGCCGTACGCGCTCCGCGAGCGCGTCGAGGCTGAGCTGGAAGGCATGCTGCGCGCCGGGGTCATCGAGCCTGTGGAGTGCGCTGATTGGGCTACTCCACTTGTACTGGTTCGTAAGGCTGATGGTGGACTCCGTATCTGTGCTGATTAAAAAATAACATTAAATCCGTAAATATTACTATTGGTGGACAAATATCCCTTACCACTTATAAACGACTTGCTGGTTAAATTAAATGGTTCTAAGATATTTACAAAAAATTATTTAACGCAAGCATATAATCAGATAGAATTGGATGACCCTGATAATTGTACGGTTATTAATACTCACAAGGGCCTTTTTAAGTATAAAAGATTGGTCTTCGGTTTATCGTCAAGCCCTGGTATATTCCAACGAATTATGGCGAATCTTCTGAACGTTTTTCCAAACGTAGAAGTATTTCTCGATGATATTATTATTGGATCACCCAATATTAGGGAGCATTTTGTTATTTTAGAGAGAGTTTTAGAGCGGTTACATCATAATGGAATGAAACTGAATCAAAAAAAGTGCATGTTCTTGACTAATGAGGTTAAATATTTAGGTTTTATTATCTCTGCCGAGGGAATTAAGGTGGACCCTGAAAAGGTGGAAGGTATATTAAACATACCCCGCCCAGAAAATATTACCGACTTGAGAGCCTTTTTAGGAACAATCATGTATTATGCGAAATTTGTTAAAAACTTGAGCAATATATTGGCACCTTTGTACAGGTTACTAAAGAAGGGAGTTACTTGGACATGGAATGATGAGTGTGAGTCAGCTTTTAAGAGAATTAAAAATATTTTGATTAGTGCCGACGTCCTTGCTCATTACGAACCAAACAAACTCTTATTTTTAACTTGTGATGCGAGCGCGAGAGGAATAGGAGGCGTATTCAGTCAGATGGGTGAACTCAATAATAGTAGCACAGACGGACAGCATGAGCGTCCTGTTGTGTATGTGTCGCGCGCGCTTAACGCAGCTGAAAAGCATTATTCACAAATCGAGCGGGAGGCTTTGGCTATTGTGTTTTGCTTAGAAAAATTGCACCAGTATTTATATGGGCGACGTTTTACACTACGTACGGACCACAAGCCACTGGTCACTATTTTTGGACCTAAACAGGGTATACCATCAATGGCTGCGAGCCGATTACAAAGGTGGGCTATTAACTTGTCAGCCTATACGTACGACATTGTGTATGTTACTTCAAAGCAGAATGGGGCAGATGGGTTATCGCGGTTGCCAGCTCTTTCTGATGTTAAACTACCTATTAAAGTTCCGGAACAATCATATTTACATTTCGCCCAAAATGCCATGTTATTGTATTATAATGAGATTAAAAGACAGACGAGCCGAGACCAGTTGCTAGGCCGAGTTCTAACATATCTTCGCGACGAATGGCCGTCTGATAACGAAATTAAATCGCTCCAACCTTATTTTAATCGTAAAAAAGAACTATACGAGGAGTTAGGTTGTGTGATGTGGGGCCATAGGGTGGTCGTACCGGGTGAGTGTAGGAATAAGGTTTTAATGGATTTACATGCGGCACATATGGGCATAGTAAAAACGAAAGCTTTCGCTAGGAGCTATGTCTGGTGGCCGAGTATGGACGAAGAAATTGAAAAAACGTGCCGTGGTTGCAATGTCTGTGCTACAGAGAGCGAGGCACCGCCTCGACATATGCCCTGCCCATGGGTTTGGCCAGATAGACCATGGGCCCGTGTACATGTTGATTTCTTAGGCCCTATCACGGGGAGGATATTTTTAGTAATGGTTGATGCCAGGACCAAATGGTTAGAAGTTAGTCAAGTACCTAGTACAGCGGCTAGTCACACGATCAGCGTTTTAAGTGACGTGTTTGCACGTTTTCGATTACCCAGACAAATAGTATCTGATAACGGGCCGCCCTTTACAAGCCATGAGTTGTCTCAATTTCTCGGTACAAACGGGATCCAACATATATTTTCAGCGCTATATCACCCCGCCTCAAACGGGGCAGCAGAGTTCCAAAATCTTTGAGTAAAAAGCGAGAATCTTGTGAGCAGGATCCCCGATCACCAGGTTCCTCCAGAATTAGGTGTCATTACCGATGACAGTGGTAGTGAAACCAAATATGATTGACATGCCTACCCATACTCGTATTTCTGGACCGCACCTCATGAGTACCATGTGGCGATGGGTCTAAGAATAAGTTTCATGAGTTAAGTATGCATTGCTTTTGAATTATGGTAATGAGTAACATAATTGTTAGAATTACTGTGTTGTAACTTGTTGATCGTCAAACCTTTTTTCTAATGAATAATGTTGTGTTGGAAACTCTAGTACGAAAACTAAATAGGCCCTGTATTGAGTCCGCGATAGGTGGTTATGACAGGACAGTGATCGTTATACACTGAAAGCTTTAAATAGGTACGTTTAGAACCTACAAGTATGCACGTGGTAGGTTAAGAAAGATGCCAGCGGGTTTTGTACCAGTCGATGTTGATGTCAAAAAGATTTTAATGTTAATGAGCAAGCTTAAGGTGTCGAGTCATTCTATCGAACGTATTATGTTTGACCGTACCAGTGGTATATGGCGGAGGTCGGGGTCAAGAGAGACCGTTGTGTGAGAGCAATACAATTGTTGGTCGGCTAGATAGCCGTGGCGTTAGAGGTTTTACTCGTTTCTATAAGCTTGGCAGTTTACAGCAGAAGTTTTAAAGTTTGTTTGGAATTACTGTGGTACATGGCCCAAGGTGATGATGATTAAGTTAAAAAGTAGAGCTCTAAAATTTCCCTATTTTCACGAACCCAATAATCAAGTTTGGTCAGGAGTAGCCGAGCGTTGTGTAGCAACTGTTGGCCTTTATGGCAACTATAGGCCTGTATGCCAACTGAAGGCGTTTATGGCAACAGTAGTACAGGTGCCATAGAGGCCTATGGCACCTGTAAGTCTGTGTAATACTATGCCTCGAGTAAAAAATCATGTTTGTGTTATATATATGCGCGAGCTGGCTGACCAAAACCAGATATATCCTCCGACTGCACAGCATGATTTTCTTCTTATTTACGTCTTTTTAGTTCGCTTTTTAAGCAGTCAGTTTTTTTGATTTTTTTATTTTTATTTATAACCTTCGTTTTGATACCCCACAAGATGGAGTTAGAAGAAAAAAAAATAGAGATCGCAGAATATTATGGCGCCCAAAATCTGCCATTTTACTGTTTTCCAATTTTAATGTAAACAATGACACTCGCAAGGTTAAGACGAATCGATTGACGTAAGAATCATCAAAATCAGCCAACGCGTTTGGTCTCTGGAACGCCACATAGGAACAACCATACATACATAGACTGATAAACACATTATCCTCCTTCGGCAGTCGGGTGAAAAGAAATCTATAGAAGAGCTTCCGATGAGTTTCTTGCCTTCTTCTCCACGAGAACTAGTAAACAAAGAGATGGTAAGCTTTCTGAGCCTTCTCAATATGAATTTATAGACAAACCTCAATGAAATAAATACCTAGTCTTGACTTTCTCTTCTTTTCTTAATAAAAACCTTACCTTATACACCACATACATAGGAACTCTGATACACAGTAAATAACTAACGACCATCTTGACATTCCATGCTTGCTATCTTGGTAGATATCGATACTTTTATATGGAGACTTTCATGACTCTAACAAACTTAAACCCTTGTTTTTTTTTTCCATTTGCAATGGTTGTTTTGTAAATTATCATGTTTCCGTATGAAATGTCACCTACTGGATGAGTCGGTGCCACGCTCGACAGGTTAAGCTAATACTCTATTCTTTTTATCGGCCGATTTCTGAATTAAGTAAGATAAATTAAGATAAGATATTTTTTTATTGAGACACCATTCTATACATACATAAAGCACAACAAAAATAAAACAAATAATGTAGTAGGTATGTACAAGAAAATACTAACATTACGTGCATTAAAGTAGCCCTAGACTCCACACTAGGATACGCTGTGTCGTGGGATCTAGTATTTTCGTCGTTAATGAATGACACAATAATGATTATAAGAGCACTTGGAGGTAGTTAATGAATATTTGGTTACAACACACGCTTAGGGCACCCCGACACGGACAGGTTAGGTTCGAAGAGATGACTGGAGCTGAAGTGAGCGAACAAAGCGAGCGAACTCAGCTCCCATCATCTTCTTCGTGTTAGGTTACTTTAGACCCTTCAGAGAGAAATAGGGCTCCGTCGACATTGTTGTTAAATAGTAATTGTAAAAACTTTAACCATGAATATCTCCTTAACCATGGGGTTCCGCGGTGTTGGCATGGTACAGTGGGGTAGCCCCACTACCCCCCACTTCCCTACCCCCCTTCCCGACCCAAAAATCGATGGACTTTGATAGAAATTTTTATTCTAACCTAAAAACTTTAACCATGGAGATATCTCCATAACCATGGGGCTCCGAGTGGTGGGGATGGTAAAGCGGGGTAAAAACCCCTCCCCCCACCCTCTCCCCTCCGCGCCCTAAATCAGCGGCCCATAAAGGAAATTTTAACCAAACAATTTAAAGGAAGAATGAAATTGTTTGACAATAATTATAAACACATTTTGTCTTAATAAGCAGGATAATGCAAGGATGCATTTAATATAATTATGAAATTATGAAATGGTATTTCGATACTGAAAGTCAGATGGAAACGAAAATAATAAATAAGTCAGGTTTACTTCATAAAAGGAACATAATTTTATTATTCACACAAAATAGAATTGCATCTGCATAATAACGTAATTACTGATGGCTCCTACCAAATAAATTGGTAGTGTAGCGTCTACATAAAACAGGCCACACGCGGTCATCTTATTGAACGATCGAGTCGACTGTATCATATTCTTGTAAAGACATTTTTGAGTCCCTGCAATAAAACATAAATTACATTTTGCTTTTCTAGACATTAAGGTACAATTTTTTCGTCATTATCGCTATTTATTTCTCATCATCATCAGCCTATAGCAGTCCACTGCTGGACATAGGCTTCTCCAATTGCACGCCATTTGCTTAGATCTTCGGCAACTCTCATCCAGCTGCTACTAGCCAACATGCGAAGATCTTCGCTCCACCTAGCCTGAGGAGCAGCTACTAGGCAACCTGCGAAGATCGTCGCTCCACCTAGCCTGAGGAGCAGCTACTAGGCAACCTGCGAAGATCGTCGCTCCACCTAGCCTGAGGGCGTCCATTTTTATTTTTTTTGTTCCGGTGTTGAAAATCCTCATTGGAATCCTACTGAAAAAAAGCACCCCGGTGATCCATCTCACTCCTACTCCAGGGGTCACGGGAACATAGGATCCTTCCGCAGCCTCCGGATAGTGCTGGCCCGCTTCTGCGGGCCTCGATCTCGGGTTGGGGGAGGAGTGAGGTGTTGGACGCCCCCCACGGCGTCAAAGAGGGGCGCGCGTGGAACAATACGCGCCGCCACCTCAGATCCTGATGTTTTGGGAAGCGATGGACGTCCCCGAGTCCGTCACTCCTGGACCCATTTAGGGAGGCTGGAAGAGGGCGTTGTCTGCCCTCCGCCAACGCCCGGCGCGTCTGCTGCGGATCGGGTGAGCGGATGAAATTTCCCTCTCCCTCTCCGCAGCCTCCTTCTGTGAGACAACTATTTCGCAAGGGGATACCACTGTGTCCCAGGACTCCTCACTGCCAACCATAGACTCGACTACGGCCGGCAGCGACAGGTCACTGCCTACTTCAGGGATGAGAGCACGGCGTGGCTCCTCCCAAGTGGCACACTCTGCCAGCGTATACCACGCTGTGTCCTCCCGGCAGTCGACGCAGTAGTGACAATGCTACAAAGGTACTTCCCGAAGCAACCATGCCCCGAGAGTACCTGTGTCACCTGAAACGACAGGGAGCCGTGCCTCCTCCCAAGCCAGCGCTAGAGCACTGGCCGGACAGTCTCGATAGTAATGTGGCCGGTGGTAGGGCGTGAAAGCCTGTCCCGCCATTCCACCACTAGTACCTCACGGAACTGAGACCGATGCAACTGCATATGTCGCTGCATCAGCCCTTCACCCCGCGCCCGCGGTCTTCACACAAGAACACGTCTACCCCTATGGTCATCAGTTCTACGGCTAATATGGCCGGCCCTTTACCACTTTAGCTTGCTTACTCTCTGAGCAATGTCGACAACTTTGGTTCTCTTCCGGATCACCTCTTTCCAGATTTGATCCCTCAGAGAGACTCCTAGCATAGCCCTTTCCATATCTCACTGAGAAATCTTAAGCTAATGGACCAGCCGTACCGTAAGTGTCCACGTCTTGGCCCTGTAAGTCATAACAGGTAGGACACACTGATTGAAGACTCGTGTCTTTAGGCTCTGTGGAATACGCGACGTGAAGACTCGACGAAGTTTTCCAAACGCCGCCCAGCCCAGCTGTAATCTTCTTCTAGCCTCCCTCAAAGTTGTTTTACCAAACTGCAGAGTTTGCTCTAGGTAAATGTATTCTTGAAATTGATAAACTTTGAGAGCACCGCCATTGACAACAATCTCCAATCCCGGAGTGGCTTATGAGTTGAACATCACCTGAGTTATGTCCAAGTTCATCCGGAGAGCGATGTGTGCAGAAGAGTCAGCTAGGCCGTCCAGCATCTGCTGCAGGTCATGCAGCGAATCAGTCATTATGACGATGTCGTCCGCCAAAATTCAAGTGTGAGATGTACTTGCCGTTTATGTTAATGCCCCTTACTTCCCAGTCCAGTGCTTTAAACATATCCTCTAACGCGTTGCTAAACAATTTGGGGGAAATCACGTCCCCTTGTCTCACCCCTCGACGCAGTAGGATGTGTTCAGTTTGCTGGTCTTGAACTTGGTCGGTCATTGTGGCATTTTCATAAAGGCATCTCAGCATTTGGATGTATCGCCAATCAATTTGGCATCGCTGCATAGACTTCAACACCTGAAAACAGACCAGGTCTCGGTAGAGTCTAAAGGCTTCTCATAGTCCACAAAAGCAAAACATAGGAGCCGATTATACTCTTCGGACTTCTGTATAATTTGCCGCACTGTGTGGATATGGCTATGGTGCTGTATCCTGTTCGGAACCCGGCCTGCTCCGGTGACTGAAACTCGTCGACTCTTCGCGATAGCCGATTCATAACGACTCTCGAAAACAACTTGTAAGCACTTCTAACGATTTCGTTCTGACGAGAGCTATGGTTTGGAACGACTTTGGCAGATGTCAACTTGACGTATCTTATCTTATCTTGTAGAGGGGCCGAGAAATAACTCGGACACTTCGACCCATTGGGATCTATTGTGGTCCCCTAGATACCTTACTCCTCCCCAATCTCGTTGAAAACTCCTTTCATGAATTTTACAACGAGACTGGGAGATATGAGCCTATAGTCTTCTGGTCTTGGATATCCAACCCCTAAGAGACTCATTCGCTTACCAGCCAGTGCATCGCATGTGCAAAGAAGGTGCTCCATGCGTTCCGTATGTTCCCCACACAACCTGCACATGGGTGTCGCGGTTAAACCCATCTTCATGAGCATGTCGTTGGTTCCAAAGTGCCCAGTAAAGGCCCCAAGCAGGTAGCGGATTTGCCCCCTGCTCATGCTCCAAATGCATTCCCGGGCTTTGAACGTAGAGCCTAGGAATTTCTTGGAGTGTTGTAGACCGGTGTTAGATTGCCAATGAGTTCGCTGTCTGTGATCTGCAAACTCCCTAAATGCGGCCTTTACGAGGCACGTCGAGATGCCTACACATGGTTCTGGACCCACAAAGTCATTTGCTGAGCCCTCTCTTGCCAGTTCATCTGCCATTTCGTTACCATGGATTCCTTTGTGCCCAGGGACCCACATCAGTCTTACCCTGTTGTGCTTCCCAAGCCTGTTTAGGGTTTGGACAGCATCCAGAATAAGTCCGGAGTCCACTTTGTAGGATGCCATGGCTTTGATTGCAGCCTGACTGTCACTAAGAATATATATGGATTTACCTCTGGTTCCTCTATCTATATTCTCTTGAGCACAGGTTATTATGGCATAAGTTTCGGCTTGGAATACAGTTGCCATTTTCCCTAGGCTTTTGCTACATTTGTAACCTTTTGCGTATATTCCCGCCCCTGTACCTGATTCCATTTTGGATCCATCAGTGTACCACACCAGACTGTCTTGTTCTGGTGGATCGATTCCCTTCGTCCAGTCCTCTATTGTAGGGATTTGGACCTTGAAAGACCTTTCAAACACAAACATAGTTTGCATTTTATCGGATAACATGCTTGTTACCCAATCCAGGCCTTCATTCCCGTCAAACTTTGTATGGTTGGTCCTAGGCTTAGAGGCATCCCATAGTCCAGCCACAGCAAGTCGATGTAATGTCTTCCTTGCCTCGAATTCAACCATCATATGCAGAGGAGGGATATTGAGGTATCTTTCAATCGCTGCCGTAGGTGTTGTCCTGAAAGCACCCGTGATGCCTAGACACACTGTTCTTTGTAATTTGGTGAGTGGCGCTTTGCACGAGGCAAGCTTTGTTCTGGGCCACCACACTATGCGGCCGTATGTGATAATAGGTATTATCATTGTCCGGTACAGCCATCGTATCACTTTGGGCTTTAACCCCCAAGTTTTACCGTAGGTGGAACGACACATGCCGAACACTCGTAGGGCTTTCGTCGTAATATTTTCCACATGAGTTTTCCACCTGAGTTCTCTATCAAGCGTTACACCCAGATATTTTACTTCGGTAGACCAGCTTTATTCCATTGAGGGAGAGATCTCCTAGGTTTCCTAATTGTCTCTTCCTCGTGAATGGAACAATGAATGCTTTGCTTGGGTTGATAGAGAGGTGGTTCTTTGTACACCATTCCTCTGTCATCCTCAATGCCTGTTGTAATAATCCAGAGACTATGTTCGGGAATTTACCATTAACCATTATAGCTATGTCATCTGCATAGCCTACTGTGTAGAATGGTCCAGTATTGAGCTTGGTAAGTAGCGAGTCTACTACCAAGCACCACAATAATGGTGACAGCACTCCACCCTGCGGACAACCTCTTGTTGTTTTTGCACTAAGTCTGTCTCCCATCAGTTCCGATCTGACTATTCTGCTTCTCAGCATATAGTCAATCCAGTTGCACGTGGTATCATTGATGCCATGTTCCTTTGCAGCGATGCGTATGGACTCAAATGTTGTCTTGTCGAAGGCTCCCTCTATGTCGAGGAAAGCCCCGACACAGATCTCTTGTCCCTCTAGCGCAGCCTCGGCTCGACTCGCAACATAGTGCAATGCCGTTTCTGTAGATTTACCAGGGCTGTAGGCGCACTGTAGTTTATGTAGAGGGAAGTTTTTAAGTGGTCCCTCTCTTAGGTACCTGTCTACCAGTTTCTCCAGAGCTTTTAAGAGAAAGGATGATAGACTAATTGGCCTGTAAGCTTTAGCTTCTTCGTAAGTCGGCCTTCCCACCTTCGGTATAAAGGTGACTTTGACCTCCCTCCATGCCTTGGGTACGTACCCAAAGGCTATGCAGGCTCTGTAGAGCTTACTCAAATGAGGTATCAAAACAGATGCCCCTTCTTGCAATAGTATTGGGTAGATTCCATCCGGACCAGGGGATTTGAGAGGCTGGAAGCCCGCTATGGCAAGCTTCAGTTTATTTTCATCTACCACTTTCTTTGCCGTGAGCCAGTTATTTTTGGACGTGTGCCAACTTGACGTAACAACAGAGCACTAGTTTTTGTCGCGAACGAGGGAGATCGGTCAAGGATGGAGGAGTTGAGTTGTGAACTGGTGGTAAAACTGGACTGGGAGAAATATAGGGAGAGTTAACGTTTTTTCGTGTATATCAAACTACGTGCTATAGTGGAATGTCGTTTACGTTATTCTCCAATACTTAAAGTGATCAGTTACATACATTATGACCCTACATACAAGCGAATAACCTAGTTTATCTAACTCGTATTACACCGAAAAGAACCCATGCAATAATGGCTTTTCCTGACAATTACACAGTATTCCCTATATATACGTGGCTATGAAGCGAAATAGATCTGTAATTCTTTAAAAGCGTCTTGTTACCCTTTTTAACGTCCTCCCGCTTTCAGGAGTTCGGTAGTAGCCCCATCCTCGCCTGAGGCTTTTCCATTTTTAAGCTGTTTGAGAGTCACGTCGATTTAGTCTTGGCTGACTTCAGGCAGGTCCTCTGTGTAATGTCGGGTTAATGTGGCTCTAGAATCTTCATTTTTGGCACCAGGCCGAGATGCATGCGATGCGTACAATTGCTGAAGCTTTAAACTTCCGAAAGAATCTCCGGCCTCGAAACGACGATATCCCCATTCGATTTAGTCAGCTTCGTCAGGAAGCTCCTGCCAAGTGGCTGGACAAAACATTTCGACCCCCAATTTTGCTTAATCGCTTTCTCTACAGATATATCGCATATTGACTCATCGGAGGTCGCGTCGTCGTACCAATTTCCTAATATTTTTATATGCTTTATTGTACACCTTAAAATACAATTATAAAAAGAAACTTAAAATTAATACAAATATAATGGGCGACCTTATCGCATTCTGCGATCTGTCCCAGGCAACATGGTAGGACAGTAATTGTCTGGACTTGAAGTGTGGTTGTCATTGGTGTAACATTTTTTTTTTTAAATACTATATCATAATAGATACACAGATAGAGAGCGTGCCTGGCGTTTAGACACGTCCCCATAGGATGGAGGGAAGTGAAAGCAATATTTATCCCAAAGCCAGGTAAGAGTGATTATACAAACGCCAAGTCCTACAGACCCATCAGCCTGACCTCGTTCTTGCTAAAGACCATGGAAAGACTGTGTGAAAGGGAGCTCAGGGACGGCGCTCTAACAAGACTACCTTTACATGGTAACCAACACGCCTACAGCTCGGGTAAGTCTACTGAATCCGCTCTTCACTTGGTGGTAAGCCAAATAGAGGAAGCAATTCATCAGAAAAGTACCTGCCTGGGCACATTCATAGACATCGAAGGGGCCGTCGACAAGACAAATTTCTCCAGCATCGGTGCTGCCCTTTACAAACATGGCGTAGAGCAGGTGCTGATTGACTGGATTTCTAATATGCTCAGCAAACGAGCGGTTCGTCTAGAAGGAGAGCAGCGGCAGGCCTTGATAGCCAGGGGCTGCCCACAAGGAGCGGTGCTCTCTCCCCTTCTTTGGAATCTGGTAATAAACGATCTCATCACCAGACTAAACGAACACCGTTACTACACAATAGTTTATGCAGACGACCTCGCAATCCTAGTACCTGGGCAGGTGACTGGTACAATTTGCAACCTTACTCAGCAAGCACTACGTATAGTGGAGCGATGGTGCAGGGAGTATGAACTATCAGTAAACCCCACTAAAACTGAATTGGTCATGTTCACCCAGAAAAGGGCACTAGGCCCCTACCGCCTGCCTAAGCTGTTCGATACAGAGCTCCAGCTTTCCAACGAGGTCAAGTATTTGGGAGTCATTCTTGACAGTAAGTTGAACTGGAGCAGCCATTTAGACAATAAGTTAGACAGGGCCTGCATCACCTTCTGGCAATGCAGGAAAATGATAGGTAAGAAGTGGGGCCTATCCCCTAAGATAATACTCTGGCTGTACAGTGCGGTGATTCGGCCCATGATCACCTATGGGGCCGTGGTTTGGTGGCCTCGCACTAAACTAACTACAGCCGTGAACAAGCTACAGCGTATGCAGAGACTGGCCTGCATGGCGACAACGGGCTGCATGAGGACTACGCCGACCGCATGGCTCAAGGCTATGCTGGGGCTCTCCCCTCTGCATCTGTTTATACAGCAGGAAGCGACGATGGCAGCAGTGCGTCTAAAGGCACTGGGTCTCTGGGGTAAGCGAGAGACTCAACACAACGCTCTACTAGAGGGTCTCCACCGCGAAACCCCACTGACTAGAGCCATTAATGACCGCATACCCAAGAAAGTCATTTTTGATAAAAAAAAACAGAATCCAGTTACACGAGGATAACCGCTGCGCGGGGTTACGCCCCGATGAACTGCGGATCTTCACGGACGGATCCAAAACAGGTACAGGCACGGGTGCAGGAGTCTTCTCGGAGGACCTAAATATCCGTTTAGCCACACCACTGGGGATCCACAACACGGTGTTCCAGGCCGAATGCTTGGGCATCTCCATGGCGGCCTCTGCGGTCCTGACGAGGGAGGTAAAGGACTTCCCTATACGTATACTTTCGGACAGCATGGCCGTCCTGCAAGCACTAAACAGCCACACAGTCAGCTCAGGGCTGATTTACGAGTGTCATCGGCGCCTGAACCAGGTCGGTATGCACAATAAAGTAACCATTCAATGGATCAAGGGACACAGCGACTCCCGAGGGAACGACGCTGCGGATGAGCTCGCCCGTAGAGGCTCAAATATGGCACCGGTGGGCCCGGAGCCCATAGTGCCTTTACCTTTCGGGTACCTACGCGGTCTGGTAAGTAAACGCACCAGGGATCAACACAGCAAGCTATGGATGGATCATAGCGAATGTAGGCAGGCCAAGGAGGCACTACCCCTCATTGATGGCCGTTTCATGAAAAAGGTCCTACGACTAACTAAGCCACAGTTGCGAGCTGTCACAGCCGTAACCACTGGACATGGGACCTTTAATAAGCACCTCTTTGTCTTAGGTATCACGGACAGCCCACTCTGCAGAGCTTGCATGGTGGAGGAAGAGACGGCAGCACACCTACTCCTATGCTGCCCTGTAATCGCTGGCTACAGGGCCAAATACTTCGGCAACCCAGGTACCCTGCAGGAGATCGTCGGCAGCACCAGGGCGCTGCTGGCCTTCCTCGAGGAGCTGAGGTGGATCGAATGATGTGACTGAATCCCACCCGTATGCAAAATACGCGCTTGGTCGTGGAGTTGCGGAAACAGCCCGTCGAAACTAAACCTAAACTAAACTAGATACACAGGTAAATATATATGCTATGTAATATATACATAAATACGTACATTCTAAATATAAACGCAATCAAAAAAAAAAAAAATGAATGAATCAATTGATAATCACAATCACAAATCAACACGCTAAGACGAAGACAATGGCAGGTAATGTTCCTTTACGAGTCTTTTGAACACAGGCAATGATTCCACAGACGAGTAGCCTGGACAGTAAAGAATTTATCCAAAAAAGTCGTTCAATGTGTTGGAATTGGATTTGCCCGCTGTTCTGACGAAGTGACAGGTGGATTTTCACGTCGCGTCGTTCTATCATAAGCTTTAGAGTTTCTGCCGAAAGTGTTGACTTTCTGCCCGTACGCTGCATCTTACAAAATCTCGTACCTTCGTCCCTGAGGATTTGCTCCTGGTTAACGTCGTCTGTGGTTCCACGACAGCGAACCGGTTTTCCAGGTCTGACTGGAACGCTTCAGATCCCAACATAGTTTGGAGCATATTTGGACGGAGACTAGACTTCATCAAACGAGTTCGCTCAAGCTTGAAGTTGTTATTCAGAGAGCCTCGAAGAAGTCTGTGATCGCTGCCAGTATTGAACCTGTTGATCACTGGAACATCTCTGAATATGTGCTTTTTGTCTGTTATGATGAAGTCTACCTCATTGTTGGTCAAATTCTCGGACCTTCGCCATGTCTACTTCCTTTGGGGCTGTTTCTTAAAGAATGAATTATTACGAAAAGCCCCTCTTTCTCTAGGAAGTTTACAAGCATTTGGCCCCATGATTTCTGCTACCAACCCCGTAGGATACTACATAACTATATGACTAATCAACTAGGATAACTACCGATTCGCTGTGGTTCTGTACTCCCACTTTAGCGTTAAAATCCCCCATGAGAACGCTGTAGTGGGCCCTAGTGGTGGAATTCAAGGCCTTGGAGATGTCGTCAAACATTGCCTCCACTTCGTCATCCGAGTGAGCTGAAGTCGGCGCGTATACCTGCACATCCTTGAGGCTATACCTCTAAGTTCGCTTAACTAAGAGGTACGCTGCCATGTTAGAGACACTTGAGACTTACACATAGTTGTCACAAATGGATTTATTTACCAGGAACCCGACGCCGCCTTGGGATCGCTGATCTCCCTCTCGGTAATACATAAGGTGGCCCAATTCAAGGGCTATTATATCCTCTCCCTTTCATCGGACTTCAGTCAACCCCAGAATGTGCCACTTTATATTCTCGAGCTCTTGTTCTAGCTGCACGAGGTGTTCGTCGAGCCCTAACGTGCGTCCGTTATACGTAGCCAGGGTCATTTGGGATTCAGTTTGGCGGCCATAATTCGTAACCCGGAGATTCTTCGCACCCCCAAATATCCTGCCGACACCGAGACCGCCGTTATAATCAGCAATACTGCAGGGCGGCTGGAACCTGGTGGCCATGCTGGTTGTAGCTGGTTGTAGCTGGGCATGCGGGTTGGCGATCGCAGATCGCAGGTTCTCGCACTGGTGACGATGCTGCCCATCACCAGTCTGCAGCATTTACCTGCGAAGTTTTGTTGGAATGGTTATATCGACATTAGTCGGTTGTCGTCAGAGCCTCGTTTGTTGTTTAGCAGGATGCACCACGAGCAGGTGAGGTTGACTTGGGGCACTAAGTTCTTGAGTGTGCCCCCTTACTCCTTGTTTATCAGTAAATGCACAAGGTATTGGTATTTTTAAATTCTTACTTGACAATTTTGTGTTCCTCATAAGCCGTATACACGCTGTCTCCACTTCCTCCACAGTTACATAGAACTTCTCACAGTATATACTATGTACAATAACTAAAACGATATCCTTTATAACCAATAACAAGAGCGCAAAACTCTGAAGCAAAAACTGAAATATGTAATAAATATTAGTACACTAAAAGTCAGAAACAATATAAACCTGAAATTTATTCAATTTAAATATTTAGTAATGTAGAAAGAAATCTGCATAAATAATATAGTAAAATAATTATTAGCGACGCGGCATTTCAATCATCGTACTTTCAGCAGCTCCATGATTCGGCTACATCCGATTATAAAAGATGCCGATTTCAACGTTATTGAGAATGGCTAGGCAGATAGATTTATAGAAATAACGAAAGGAATTGCCAAGCTAGGCGTCAAAGTGTATCGTCAATTACTATGGAAGTCATGGATGTTAAAAGCCCACAAATCGTTGGCTTTGCTTGCGAAGCATTTCCAGTAGCAATAAAGGCACTATAAATGTGATTTCTCTTTCAGTTTATTGAAGAAGAAAAGAAAATATCAATGAATTTCAGTACAAATAATATCATTAGATTAAAAAAGGTCTTAATTTTGCACTTACATCTTCTTCCAATTCTGTAGATACTTTTGATAAATAAATAATATAGTTGATGATTGAAATAGTTCGCAAAAACGCGTTAAATGTATGACATAAAGCCTGAAACAAAAACACAGTGTCAGGTTTATTAGTGCGATGTAAAAGTATTAGGTAACCAAATTTATGCCAAACTATTACTACCAGTAAATTGAAACTTAACTAATGTTAAAACTTTGTAACTATCTCAGATAAAAATAAACTAAGTTATTTAATGCAAAAGACTTCTATCCTGAAAGTAATAAAGTAACGAATATCTACAGATGTTGTAGGTTCATAGTGTGTTGAAAAGAGAAATATCGAAATGAAAAAAATGGGTAAGTTGCCAAGCCGCCATTAATATGAATGTTAGTTCATTATTTGTATTTATACACACTTGGACTTTAAAATATAACGATTTCATGTGTCTTATCACTACCACAAAAATAACACATCAATATGAGGGAATGGGTTTTTTTACAACGACACGCGTCGGAGGTTGTTTTATTTTGCTACTCCATAGAATCCAGATAATGACTTAGGGATATCAAAAAAAAAGCTTATATAGTCGTTTAATTATAAATAGGTTTTATTGACGCAAACTTACTAAGTTTTTTTTAATATTTTACGATATTAAACCCAAGTTTACATTTTGTTTTAATTACTTAGTACTAGTTGTAATTCAATTCACACATTTCGATTCTGTATAGTTTCAGCTATATTTATTTTGCTGTAGCTGCAGTAACTTGCGAGATAATAAGCTTTTAATTGGAAATAGCATGGGTCATTTTGATGGCTCTGACGTAAGAAAAACTAGAAACTAAAAGCCCTGGAAACTAGAGCCGGGAGGGGGCGGGACCTGTGGGGCACCAGAGTGATTAAGAGGCACAATAAGAGTTCAGCATAAATGAGAAGACAAGTATATAACTTGGTGATCACCCTACAACATCAAGTTATACTTTTCTAATTTATGCCGCTCTCTTATTATTCCTCTTAAAGGAGTAATTTTAGAAGATTTCAGTGTTGACCAACACTTAAATATCAAGACATTGTACCAAAAATATATTTGGCAGCAGAAGTTATGTATTAAAGTGTAAATTAAGTAATAGGGAGGTATCGAAAAATGTAATAAAATAGAATATACTATATTTAATTATACACCATTAAAGTTTCATATCTCTTATATAAAAAATTAACACTATGGGTACAATAGCGGTATTTTTGCTGACTTCGATATCTACCAGACAACTTTAATAAGAAGTTGAACTTACCAACACCTCGAACATTTTTTTGTAAAGATTGTAAGCTTTCAAAATATTTTCGTATATCATAAGCAGTTTAAGACACTGTTCATCATTGTCGTATACATTATCCATAATCAAAACATTTGTAATCCACTTATCAAGATATATCTTCAACAAAACTATAATCCTGATAACGATGACAAAATTTATATCCAGAGCGGTCCACACAATGTCACTAACAATATCAAGTATGACGCTGGTGTCATAAGTTTTGAAAGTTTCATAATAAACTACATTAAAAATGATGTTCGCAAAGATAGTAGTCATAGTAGAGATCCAGTTCCAAATAATATAATACCGAATATCTTCACTGAAATCGAAGCTTCTATTGACATTTTGGATCTCTAAAATAAGTAAGACGTTGTTGTTATTATGCACTACGTCCAGAATGAACACCATCGTGACCCCGATCACGACAGTAGAGCCATAGATAATAGAAAATAACCAATATAAACCTTTTTCTAAATAATTAATGTTATCTTCAACTTCTGTGATGCAAATTCGATAAATATAGAAAACATTTATGAGTAGCATAAGGCAGAACGCGATGAAGTGATATTTTTTTCCATTTGGATAAATATGATTATTACGCATATTATATTTTGAAAACAGGAAAATGTTGAGGATAATGTTATAAGGTTGCATTATTTTCTGTACATCTTTCTCTAGTCTATTATTGAGCAACACTTTGTATGAATTATTTTTATGTTCCTGGGACATAATAAATTATTTTATACTCTTTTTGCCCGTTGCTTGATGACTTACGAACTAGCTTGGAATTAAGTGATAATTATTAATGTTTTTTCATTATTTTAATGCTCTTATGGCATTCTTGTTAAAGGTGGTAGGTGGTGGTGGTGGGTGGTCTTGGTAATATGCATTATTACATTAATACATAAGTGGTAACTTAACATCGTACTTCTACTTTCGTAAAATATATGGGAACACAAAAAAAAAATATACTGAGTCCGTCTTATTATCAAAATGGCTTCAAATCAAAATTTCTTTATTCAATTAGGCCATTAAGCGGCACTTTCGAACGTCAAAATTATTACCTGCATACTCCGAAGCTACTCTTAGACTAGCTAATCCCAGAGTAACTAAGTTAGCAATTAAAGCGTGTGAACGTAGTAATAGAAATAAAAAAAAACTCAACAACACCTTTATTAAATTTATTAGAACGTGGTCGCAGGTTACTGTGTGGCATTTTCCGTTGATCAGCGCAAACGCAAAATAATACTTACTTAGATTTAGGTGCCCACTTATGTTGATTATTATATTTACGTTGATTAGAAAGTATTTACGTTGATAACTATAGTAACACGTTACAAAGTGTTATTAATAAATATGGAATAACCTCGGACTAACTATTCATTTAATACTCTTGGATTTACGCGTAAGCTATGGCAACTCAGCTGAATTTAAAATTAAAAAGAATGAACCAGTGAATGAAATCAAGGAAGTCGAAGATATGAAGTAGAAAAAAAAATGCAATGAAATTCTACCCCTAAGGGTGTAAAAGAGGGGTTGAAAGTTTGTATGAAATTTCTACAGTTTGTAAATTGGACATGTGAAATTTACATTTACGCTCTTGATTGATAAAAAAAATATCTGTTTATTGGTTTTTGGAAATTCCGCCCGTAAGGGGGTAAAAAGGGGGTTGAAAGTTTGTATGAAATTTTTACAGTTTGTTAGTTGGACACGTGAAATTTTCGATTTACGCCGTTGATTGATAAAACAAAAATGAATTTAATGATTTTTTTAAATCCCACCGCTAAAAGGGTAAAAAGAGGGTTGAAAGTTTGTATGATTTTATTAAATTTTGTAATTTGGACTTTAGATTTACGCTCGTGGTTGATAAAAAGGGGGTATATAAAAAGTATTCATTTATTTATTGGTTTTTGTAAATTCCACCCGTAAGGGGGTAAAAGGGGGTATATTGTGCGAAACATTTTCGGTTTGGAAGGAAAAACATCTGAAATTGTTGGTATACGCTCTTGGTTGGTAAAAAAAACAAAGAGTTTTTTTTTTCTGAATTTTACCCAGAAGGGAGTAAAAAGGGGGTTGAAAGTCTACATAAAATTGCTACAGTTTGTAAGTTGGAGACCTGCACTTTTAGATTTATAATCTTGGTTGATAAAAAGAATTCATTTATTTATTGGTTTTTGGAAATTCTACCCCTAAGGAGGTGAAAAGGTGGAAATTTGTTGGGCTTATATATTTTAAACTTGGCATAAATATTAACATAAGTAATTAGTAAAGGTTGTCATTATTAGTTTTTCAAAACTACTCCTAAAAGACGATTAAAGGGGTGTTACAGATTTTTTGAAGAATTTTAATACAGGGCTTCTTTTTTTATGATGTAGTGGAGTACTACGAAGAGATTTTTAAAAATTCAACCTTTAAGGGGGTGAACTAAAAGTTTTCTGTTGGATATAGTATGGATCACGCGATCGAAGTTGCGGGCGAAGTGCTAGTAATATTATAATTGCGAAAGTACCTCTTGTAACATTTTTTTTATAGAATGAATTCTTGTTAAGGGAAAATTTGTTACCTCGTTCATCGCTCGGTTTCACTATATTTTATTCAATTTGCGACGCTTCCATGTTATCAGCGCCTCGCTGGACTGTAGAACTACACTTTGGGGTAGTAATTTCACTCTAAACACATTCATTTCACTAAAATTACTTTAAAAACATTTAACCTCTAATGATTTGTTTACTTACATTTGTTTTGACAGGCTGACAGCTGTCATTTGGTGTGCAGCGTTCGCGGTCAGAAACACCTAAATCATTAGCGATATAGCGATTATGGAATTTAATTGTAAACTGTACTTGAATGATTTGTTGGATGTGATTTGGACCTGGAATGGTTGAATGGTTGTACTTTTGTGCATGAAGTTTAAATAAATAAATAAATGGTGTATTTTGCGAAAGGGTAATAATGGTTTCGTGTAATTTCTTAAAGAATTAAAATTGACTTGAAGAAAGAACTTGAAAAAGAAGAAAGACTTGAAATGTTTAGTTGAAATTATATAGTTTAGATTTTTGTGCGATGTGTTTCCAAACGGACTGACGTTTGGATTGCGATAGTGGCTGGCTGTCTTTTTTTTTTCTGCGAGACAGCGAGGCGACCAGAGGTTAGGTCTTCCGCTTGCCAACGTGCTGTTTGGGCCGAAGCCTTGATCATGTCCTGGTGATTGTTGCTGATGAGAGTGGCCGGTTTTGCTGAGGAACGCGTATAGTGCGTCTCGGCGACGAATAAGGCTGCTCGCGTGTTGTGGACGGTGTCGCCGGGCCACTTGTACTGAGCGGTCCGTTATACCGGCGAACCATGTGCTGTTGGTGTGTTGCTGTGTGAACAGTGAGCTGGGCTCATTATCCATCACGGTAGGTCGCCTTGTTCGGGGAAGTGACCCCATAACTTCTAGTTGCGAATTCTGTGCGCTGACTTGTCGGTTTATTTTAGAACAACGTGGCGTGGGGATGACATTGAGCCAACCCTTCTTCCCGACGGGTTTCTCTTCCTCCGACAGGTACGTGTCCGACTTTCTAAAAGTTCTGTCGGGTGGTATTTTGTATCTTAGACAGAGCCTAGCCTTTGTGGGTGTCTGTGGACAGGCACTGCCTTAGTCACGGTCCATATACTGGGAAGGATCCGGGCCGTGTTGCGTCAGGCCGTAGTACATGAACGGTGTAGACGTGGTGTATCCCGGGATATAATATTCTTAGGTCGTGCGAATCTCTATGAAGGGTGGCAGATGGCCTTTTAATTATGTTTGACCATGTAAAAGCCGGTGTATAAGATATTATTTACTATAGTTTTAACGATTTGTATGTTCTGTTTAAACGTAAAACATGTGTATTTGGTTTAAGTTTATTTTCTAAGATGTCTTTGTTCTGTGACTTCAGGAGGTGTCTGGCGGGGGCCAGAGGTTATAGGGTGGAGTCCAGAGACTGTAAGGCTGCCTGTTGTTTGCCTGGCTGGGGCTGACTGTCCGGCTAAACCGACTGTTTGGCAAAGGCTGAGGCCTCGCGGAGTGAAGTTGGCTGGCTACGCTGCGGCGTTCAGAGGGACAGGCCTACAGTTTTTTAATTATTCTTCCACCCTTAACATTGAAATTAATAATAAGATAATAAAGTTTCACCAGCCAACTGCAACCAGCGACCCTACTATAATCTACAATTTTTATTGTTTCCTGTTTCGGGGGTACCGCAAAATAAACTGTTATTCCAGTATTTGGCGTATTATTGTTCCCGAACCGATCCGACGTTACACTCTGTCTGTCTGTTACCTTTTTATGCCAAACCCGTTGAAATGATTTTGAACGGAGGTAGATTCAGACCCTGTGAAGGACATAGGATAGTTTTATCCTTAAGGGGTTGGAAAGGGAGATGGAAATTTGTATGGTGAACCAATAATTTCTCAAGTAAGGCGGCCCACACACATACAATATTATTGTGCGATATAAAAATCGGCTATTAAAAGTACTAATGCTACGCAGCCAAAGCCACAGACAACAGCTAGTATTTAATATTCGTAGTGCTTTAATAGATCTGATGACGAGTGTACCCCTCATAATTAATAGAATACCTATAATAATGTATTAACCACATGTCCTTCATGCCAATTCCTGAAATAGTGTTTCCTGTCTAGGCTTACGCTGTATTATTTTGATATATTAATAGAATAAGAAGGGATTAACGATAAAATAAGGAATGATTGTGAATATAAATGCAATATATTTATAACTTATTTATATTCTAAACTAAAAACGTGAATCAACAAATCACAGCGTACAACGCACAAAATATCAATCAAACATAATAATTGTAGTTGCCATGGATATACTCTTTATCCAACTTTAATCCGAACTTAAACAAGCTAGCACCATGTTGTAACTTTTAGTCCGAGACTAGAGTCAGATTAGTATAATCCTTCCTTGTTCCGTGTTTATTAATATGGAAATTTGTTAGTACCAACCTTATGCTTGGAATAAACTTTATCTTACCTTAGTCTACGTTTATTAATAAGACGGAATTAATATTACTGAAGACAAATAACACAATTACAAGAATGCAAACTGTAGTAACACAATGGTGTAACTAATGATAAAACCAGACAATTGAAGAGGAAGCTTCGCATCTATGAGGAACAAGCCACAGGCATTCATCTTCGTCATTGATGATTTTTGTAAACGCTGGATATTCTTAAAGACCCTTCTCTTAACAACTGTGAAAAATTAAATGAGTGTGAACTTTGGTGTACAATAAAGTGTATTCTATCTTATTTTACAATCAAAATATAAAGCAATGGCAAAATTAAGTAAAGATTTGTCGTTTATTAAACAATATTACCTTCACTATTTACCGAGTTCAACAGCAAAACACAAGTACTATGAATATCTCTTGTTGCAGTATAAAATCTTTCACATTGTACACTCAAACATAGAAGTAAGAACACGTTCTTTAAAATCCACAATTGAGATAACACTGTTCGCACGATAGCCTGAAAAATAAATCAATTGAAACTTTAAAAAAAATATCTCCATTTATTATGCTTATATTTTTTCCGTTACTTAAAGTACTTGAAATGATGAATATTAATAGTATTATTTTATTTATTAGCCTCTTTTTAGTATAGCACTTACTCTTGTACCACCACTTGTTATACAAGTTTTGATTGTTAGTATTCCTCTTATGTTTAACAAACTGTGAAAAGCCGTGTTGAAGACAGAATATACCATCTGAAAATAGAGAGAGGAAAAAATCAATCGCAACAGATGCTTCCGACACTTAACTTACATCCAATTTGCTGAGTGTAAGCTTGCTACGTGACAGTAAAGGTCGCGAGAATCTGCTGGAGATATAGATCTGTCACTGTAGGTCCAGCTGTGGGCAGTGGCTGAATTAATGATGGTGACGAGTGTTTTAATTCAGTGAGCCTCATATACCATGGCACATCTTGCAATAAAAGGGCAGGTCGCACTACACATCGTGTCAATTAACGTATTATAATCAACCAGAGGCTCTAGACAATAGTGTCATTCGATGTCAGAGATGGCGATGGTTGAAATGCCAAAATATATCCCATGCATGTTTGAAACATTTTCAATCGCTATCACGACGTTTTTGTTGATAAATTGTCACATATCAAGAGCGACAGGTACATTTTATGAACTGTCAGAAAATTCAAAAGGAAAGCTACGTAGTCAATGATATTCTAGTAAACAGATATGTTATAAGCGCGTGCGTGTGGAGACTCGAATACGTCCTAATTGGGATGTATAGTATTTAGTCTATGTCACGCATGGCGAAGAGCGATACGCTTTGTTGAAACAATAACAAAATTAAAAAAATGCCATCGTGTGTATTTCGAAAGTGTACCAATTATGATACCAAAGTAGATAAAACAGAAGGGATCTCATACCATAATAAGTAAGCATCACACCTCCAGTTACAATTTTTTTTTTCCTAACATTATGATATTTGGAGGTTAGAAAAAGAAAGACATGGTAAATACTTTGGTGGCCAGAATAATGTTTGTTTACATTCACAAACACATGCCAAACACTAGCTGTCTCTTTTTTTCTTGTTTGTTTAATCAAGCCATCCCTTTGGACTTGTAGTGAAATGTCAGATGAATGAAAAGTGTGTATGTGTGCTGCCGCTGCTGTGTGGTACGCTTTTTTCGGTTGTTTTGTGAGTGTATAACGTATTTGTTTATCTTGGTAAGAGAGATGAAATGCATGTTACTAAACAAGTGAGGAATAATAATTGTGGACGTATAATAAAGAGGGAACCCAAATAAAAGATGGGTGGATTGAATGTTAGCGTGACGGAAGAAGAAAACATGATACGCCAATCCCAAGTAACATCATCATTATCATCATCAGCCTATTAATTTGCCCACTCCTGAGAAACAGGCCTACTCTCTGTCAGAGGGAATGGGCCGTATTCCATCACGCGGGCCCAGTGCGGGTTGGTGGATGTCACATGTCTTCGAATTTTTGGTTCTGGATAAGAAAAAAAGGTGATCATGAACTTTTCAAATGATGAGAGTTATTGGAAAGAGTGTAAAAGTTTGAAAAACACTGAATACAGTACATCAATTTCTATAAATACTCGTAGTTCAATAATAAGCGAAATAGTGGTCAAAGGAGAGCCTATCGATTATTAAAAAAAAACACTTCACCTTTTTGATTTTGCCGACGTGCACTGTTAGCTTAACCTTACTGAATTTTAAAATTTTAACCTAGAACTCCACCCACCATTAACTTGAATATTTTCTCTACAATCTTATAGGCTTCCAAAATATTCTGATACGCATCAAATATTATGTTCCAGTAAGATTCACTGTCCAGATATGCTTCAACGTTACTAGTTTCTTGAACTTCTAGAATCCACATTCTAAGCATTTGCTTTAGTAGTTTGATTAGTTGCAATGCGTAAACAATATGTATATCAAAAGATATGGTAGCAAAAGTTGATATAACACCAAACGTGGAGACCACGGGATAGTCTATGCACACATATGTAATAAAACATATATAGAAACCGTAAAAAGAAATGACGGATATCCAATTCCACATGATCAATCTTCTGAGATTTTTGTAATTAGGTTTGAGGACTCTGAACACATGCTGAATTTTTAAGACCAACAGAATGTTATTATTACTTCCGATAATATTAATAAAACTGTTTAAGATATAGCCGGCTGAGTGGAATAAGGAATCAAATATGTTGCTCACATAAAGGTATGTGGCCGTTTCAGACCAGACAATGTAAAAAGATCTGAGTATTAACATGTATACATTAACAATTCGTAATGTTAACATGCAAGCGACTCCTAACAAGTTGTACAGAAAACTATTCGGTTTGATACAGTTATCACGGATTGTGTACTTTGACAAGAAAAAAGGAGCTAGCATTAAATTTAATGGTCTTAGTACTGATTGTAAACCATTTTCAACTACGTTATTCGGTATTGTTTCACTGGATCGAATAGAATAAGCACTCGCGATAGTAATAATGTTTCTTCTGTACTGTACCATGGTTTTTAAAGATATAAACATGTTTGTTTCACTATACAGTTAACAGTTGATTGATGAAAGACCTCGGGTAGATTAGTCTATACAGGAAACATCTTTTTAAACATCAGATAAGTATTTATTATGAAATGGACGGTTATAATAATTAATTAGACATTAATGGTCAGAATCCATACGTTCGTTTGTTTAGTAATATTTTAATAAAATATTACTTGGATAATAATTCTGAACGCAGAGAAATATATTTTTTATATTAGCCTCCAATGACCCACTTCTGGGCAAAGGCCTCAAAAAAATCCTTCTAAGTATTTTTTTCTGAGCTTCCTTGAACCAGATCTTGCAGTTGGCTTCTAGGTCATCTCACCCTAGAAGGCTCCTTGACGGAGGGCGCCGCCAAGGCCAGCCCAGAAGCAATACTTTCACAGTAAATTTAATTGCATCAGATATACGCATTATTTAACTAGTTTTTACTTGCAAGTCCAACCTGTTTATAGGTAGTAAAGCTTCATTGCAGAACAAGCCACACACGGTCAAAGGCAAATTAGTGCATTTTGTTAAATAGTCAGGACTTCTTTACTTTTCGTTTAAAGTAGTAGAAACTATAAAAACAAAATAAAAGTATGAGGTAAACCTGTATTACAAAACTAAAACTTTAACTCAGCATCTACGTAGAAGTCGTAGAACAGACCACACACACGTAATTTTGGGTGCATGAATCTTGAACATTTTCGATAGATATGTAGAATTTCTCGCATTGACGGCTTAAAACTGTTTGATATGCCAAAGTCTTAATCAGCCAAGCAAATACCACCATAGATCCCCAGAATGGTACATTCTGTAACAATACGAGTATATTTAATTTTGGTACAATTCTCATACAGTACAAACGTGTTGTATGTATAGGAAATGCTTATAAATGGTAACAATTCGCAAATAACAATACAATACCGTTTAAACTCGAGGAATTCATTATTTGATTCATCATCATTTTAGCTGAAAGCCGTATACTGTTGAACATAAGGCTCGACTTGGCGTCGCTACGTCAACCAGAGTCTATAGACAAGTAGAATGTTACATCAACGAAAGCGTCGCGATAGCAATTATAAAAAGTCAAAAATGTATGGTAATATCAAGTGGTTATTTTGGCATTTCCACCATCGCCTTCGCTAATGGAATGACATTTAGTCCAGAGCCTCAGTCCTGTTCTTATCGCATCCAACGAACTCCCGTGGCCCTCACCAAACTATCGGTCCATCTTGATAATGGCCTTTCATTGTGCGTACAGCTAAGGAGTGGCATTCCCTGCCTATCTTCTAATGATGTCTTTGTTTCCTGATAGCTACAACTTGGGTCTTCAAATCAAGAGAGAATAGGTTACTCTAGGTCTAGGAAAGCGTGCTTCACCTTCGACCACATCATCACTTAACATCAGGCGAGATATTGGACAAACGCGAGCGTATATAAAAAAAAAGCTTCTTACGGTACACGGTCGCCACTGCAGAAGTTTCCGTCCCCATCGGCCATTCGTTCGTTCGACTCTTAACTCAATTCTTCGGGCTTCGTCGTTACTTTGGTTCTACTGCGGATCTATTCATACTACTTAAATGTTACTTACTATTTAATTAAGAACTAATCCAGTTTTTATTGACTCAATACTATTTCATTAATAACTAGTCCAATATTAATTAACTCAATAATAATTTGATCCTTGGACGTAAATCAGAGTATGTGTGATTTTTTTTAGAATGTAATAAAGTATCTGAAAAAACAAAGACGCTTATATAATGTGATATGCTAATGTATAATATATATTGTTTAAATTGATAAAGAAAAATAGTTTTAAAAAAACTTGATAATAAACACGGTTGTAATGTTGGTGAGCTGCTGCACTCGGTAGTGGAAGATATGATAAATGATAAAAAAAAACCTGTCGTGAGTGTTAACTCACGAAAGGTTTTTTTTTCATTGTTTAATGGAACATCTGTTCTTTCTGGCTATCAATAGAAAAGTTCGTACTACAATAGAGGTCCGTTGTCCCAGTTATAATTTTTAACGTTTTAAAAGAATCTATAAGTTTACGGATTTCAATGAAAATTGAAATTACCACTTGTAGTTCATATCATTATTATTTTTTCAAAATTTTATCGTTCATAAAATGATTTTCAATAAAACATTTATTAAAAAATATTCCTTTCTTTTTATTTAGTAAGGAAGTAACTAGTACAAATAAGATTAGAGTGAAAATATAATTAAAAAATATTTCCCTTAATAACTTCACGACTAATTAAAATTAAAACACATTTATTTTATATGAATAGATACGGAATTATTGAAAAAAATATTAATATTAATGTAATAGTTAATAAAAAAAATCTCCAGAGCCTTGAACATCTTTGCCGAGTTGCCAGCTTGTCGGTTTTTTATCGGTTACATTTCGGGGATTGTGCGATGAAATTGCATGATTTAATTCCGCCCAGCCCGTTCCATCATCGGACAACCAGACGCACGGCGATGCGTCATCGGTAAATGGTGGACATCCCACTCATATGCACAAAACGTTTTGGATACACTTTTATTATGCGTACAGCTAAGGAGTGGAATTCCCTGCCGGAGTCTGTGTTTCTCGATAGCTACAATCTAGGGATATTCAAGTCAAGATTGAATGGGTTTTTTCTAGGCAAGCGTACTTCACCGTCGACCACATCATCGCTTACCATCAGGTGAAATAGTGGTCAAGCGCGAGCTTACCGATAATTAAAAAAAATGCAAATTATTTAGAATTATATATTTGTTAATAATTTATAAACTTTATACGGCGTGTTTTTAATCGGGACTACAGGTTTAACTCGAATGATACTCCAAATAGCTCATGATATTAAAAATATGTTTAAACAAAAGTTGTAGATAATTTAATACTCTACAATATTTATAATACACATTATAATACAAATAGCATAAAACCCATAGGAAACGATAAGATATTTGCAATAAATGTGTAAAAAAACGTTTTTTTGACCTTTGACCTTGGAACATCTGTAGTCGCGGACACCTTACGTTAAGTAGGTTTTGAGGTTAGTTTTTGGGTGCGAAAATAAAGGTTTATACAATTTTATAGCTGACTATCTCTCATTCCGAGATTCTTGCCCTAATTTGACAAATTTTCATGGACTACTAGTTTTTGGCACGAACAAGGAAGGGTCAGACAGGAGATCGAGGGGGATGATGGCAGTTTGCATTAAGTTGTTAATTTGTTATAAAATCTATGGAGAAATAAATTGAGAATTACCGATTGTTTGTGTAGATCAAACTACGGGTGGACTGTCGTTTACGTTATTCTCGAATCCATAATGTGATTAGTTACATTATGACCCTACGTACAAGTAAAGAAGTTCGTTTTTTTTACTCCTAGCCTGAAAAGTGTTATGGTAAGTTGAGCATTAAATGAAACTCCTTGACTTGGCACTCGTATGGATTTATTCTGATTACACATCCGTATCAAATATAAATATCGACCACTCGTAAGCGAGACATCATAGAAGACAAAGACCACCGGAAGAGGATTTTTATTCGCAGTTGTCTGTGTCCGGAAAGACTTAGAGATGCCCCGGACCATCAATACAGATAATCAATTTAGTAAGTAATTGGAGTTGTACCAACATCTCCCCTTTTGAGTATTTATTAATTAAAAATAAACATATTTAACTTTAACTTAAAAGTTAACACAACTATAAGTAAGTTAAGTGTAAGTTTATACAAACATTAGTATTATTAATAATAATAACAAAACATAATAGACCAAACTAATTTTGGCAAAACTTCTTGGGTTTTCTTACTTCTCTTCCTGACCTAGTTTTGTAGTTAATGTTGGAGGCAATGTCTGCTACCATCTGCCTATCACCCATCTTCTTTTCCCTTTCCTTGATGTTCTCTGATAATGAATCTTTGGATTGCATGTCATTGTGGTCATACTTGTGGCAACTTTCATTGCATCTGAACCTTATTTGT
This sequence comes from Orthosia cruda, assembly GCA_964057195.1. Classification (NCBI taxonomy): domain Eukaryota; kingdom Metazoa; phylum Arthropoda; class Insecta; order Lepidoptera; family Noctuidae; genus Orthosia; species Orthosia cruda. Next base: position 25,718,687 of record OZ059841.1, read on the forward strand.
ATTCTGTTTCTTCTATACTTATTTCCTTTGTTATCTTGAATTATATATGATCTTTGACATTTCAATCTCTCTAATACAATGGCTGGTAGCCAATCTGAATCAGGTTTTTTCTTAAAGTTCACATGATCTCCTGGTTGTAAAATTAATAATGTTTTTTTGTTCCTATCATAATAGTATTTAGATTGAGCACGGTCTTTTTCAAAGCCTGTTTTATATTTACTAAAAGTAATTACCTTTGGTTTAAGTTTCTCACTACTAACTGGTATGTGCATTCTTAAATTTCTAGACATTAACAATTGAGCTGGAGATGCAAAGTTAGCTTTTGGTGTGTTTCTATATTGTAATAGTGCCATATAAGGATCTGAGTTTGACTCTAGACATTTCTTTAATAAATTTTTCATAATTTTAACTGAACTTTCAGCCTGACCATTTGACTTTGGGTGATATGGACTTGTCATGACGTGTTCAATATCCCAGTTGCATAAGAATGATTTGAATTCCACTGAATTAAATGGCGGACCTCCATCTGATACTAATGACATTGGAATGCCGTGACGCGCAAAAATGGATTTTAATAAAATGACTATGTTACTTGCAGTATATTGATTATTGCAAGCTCTATGTATTTGGAATAATAATCTGTAACTACTAAATAATTTTTGTTATTAAAATGCATTAAGTCTATCCCAACTTGTTGCCATGGATATTTAGAAATATTATAACTTTGAAGAGGTTCTTGTTGATTATTTGTTTTAAATTTTGCACAAATAAGACATTGCTCAACTATATTTTTAATATCTGCACTCATATTAGGCCAAAAGAGAATATTCCTAGCTAGACTTAGACACTTATTTATACCTTGATGCCCTTCATGCACTTTGTGTAACATTTCACTTTGCATGGACTTGGGAATTATCAACTTGTCGCCTTTAAATAGCAAGTCATTGATGACATGAATTTCACCTTGGATATTCCAATAAGGTTTTAGCCATTGATTAACCCTATCTTTACTATTAGGCCATCCCCCTAAACAATATTCTTTTAATAATTGTAACTGACTGTCGTTCTCAGTTGCTTGACTAATTTTGTCTTTTTATTCTTGGGTAATTGCTAAATTAGAATATAAAGAATTGACATGACATACAAGATCAGACTCATACTTTGGAATATAGTTTTCGCTTAAAGCAGCCCTAGACAATGTATCAGATATGTACATTTCTTTAACAGGATCATGAATTACATTTAAATCATATGCTTGTAGTGCTAGCATCATTCTCTGCAAACGTGCTGGTACACCATGGAGAGGTTTCTTAAACAAGTAGACTAATGGTTTGTGATCAGTATGCACTGTGACTGTGTTACCATAGATATACTGGTGAAATTTTTCACAACCAAATTGAATTGCCAGTAGTTCTTTTTCTATTTGTGCATACCTTTCTTGTGTAGAAGTTAAAGTTTTGGAACTATATGCTATAGGTTGCTTATTTTGCATGAGTACTGCACCTAGTGCGGACTTAGATGAGTCTACTGATAAAACGAGTTGAACATTAGGGTTGTAATGAGCTAAGACTGGTGCTTTTGTTATTTCTGCTTTTAAGTTATCAAGACATTTATTACAATTTTCATCCCATACCCATGTTGAGTTTTTTTTTAACAAATTTCTCAATGGTTTGGTTTTTTCAGACAAGTTTTCAATAAAAGGTGATAAATAGTTGATCATGCCTAAGATTCTTTGCAAGTCCTTGACATTACTAGGAGTAGGCATGCTGACAATGGCTTTTACTTTTTCCTGATCTACCTTTGCACCATCTTTGTTAAATACATAACCTAGAAAACAAACTTCTTGGACAGAAAATATGCATTTAGACTTATTTAGTTTTAAATTTGAGTCTCTAGCTCTTAGAAGGACCTTATGTAAACGTTGATTATGTATTTCTTTAGTTTCTCCATACACTAAAATGTCATCGACAAATACTAAGACACCTTCCAAGTCCGCAAACATGTCAGTCATTATTCTTTGAAATATCTCTGATGATGCATTTATACCATAAGGTAACCTTAAATAACGATAACGACCAAATGGTGTTTGAAAAGTACACAGATCTGAACTAGCATTATCAAGTTTAATCATCCAAAATACAGAATATGCTTCTAGATGGGAAAAATAAGAAGCTCCTTTTAAAATAGACCATATTTCATCAATAGTTTTGAGTGGATAATGTTCCCTAATTATGTACTTGTTAAGATTTCGTGGATCTAGACAAATTCTTAACTGACCTGACTTTTTCATTGTTATGACAACAGAATTTACCCACTCGGTTGGTTTTGTAACTTTTTCTATGACTTCCATTTTTGACATGCGATCCAATTCTTCCTTCAGTTTATTGTACAATCCAAATGGTACTTTTCTTGGAGGATCAATGCATGGAATTGCATCCTTTTGTAGTTTAAGGTGACAGACAGGTGGTAGACAGCCAAGACCGTGAAATACATCATTATAATTTGTAAATATTTTGTCATCAGTTAAGTTTTCACTCTTAAGTGCAAATACTCTTTTTAACACACCTATCTGCACACATGTAGGTAAACCTATGACCGTCACACAATTAATATTTGCTATCAAAAATGTTATGACCTGTTTGCTTTTGTTAAAGTAACAATTTAAGTGACATTGACCTAATATGGGTACTGTTGAGCCATCAAACCCTTTGACATTGGCTTCTGACTTAATAATTTTTGTTTCTGGCAGTAATAAGCTGTTGAAAGTTGTTAATGACATAATATTTGTATCAGCTCCTGAATCTAATATGCATTTTATTTCTACATTGTTGACTAATACACTTAGGTACCATGACTTATCAGAATGAGCTGTATTATTTTGGATATTTGCCATACCTATAAAAAAGTTTTCTGTGCTGACATGTGCCTGTTCTTTAGGGTTATGTCCTGACTCTAAATTTCTAACATTATTTTTAGCAGTGAAGCAATATTTTGCAAAATGACCAATACGCTTACACAAATTGCACTTTACTCCGGATGCTGGACACTTGAATCTATGATGTTGACCACACCGACCGCAAGATTTGTTGCTGTCCTTACGTTGACCATGTGGGCTCTGACTGCGCTGCCTGACGAACGCTTGTTTATTTCGATTTGAAATATTTCTTTTTGTGCCCGTTGACCGTGACATTGAGTTATACTTTTGTATTTGAAGTATATTTTCCGAGTTCTGCATATCTATTTTCTGCGCATTTTCTTGTGCCATGACGACGGTTTTTGCTAGTGAAATTATCCTTTCTAATGTTGGATCTATTTCTTGTAATAATCTTTGACGTACATGGATAAGTTTCGAGCTTAAATTTGCTATGAAAACATCACGAATGAGCGACTCCCTTAAGGTTCCAAACTCGCACTTGTTGCTTATGTTGGTAAGATCAGTCAAGAAAGTATCGATATTTTCATCAGCCTTTTGAGCACGTGTGAAGAATGAATGTCGAATCATGGTTAAGTTTTTCATCGGTTCAAAGTAGTTTTGAAACTTGTTTTTTACTTGTTCAATCGTGACTTTATCCATGTCCATGTTGAAAGAGTTGTATATTTTTACGCCTTTCTCCCCAATCGAATGTAACAAAATGGCGATCTTTCGTTTTTCGGAGGCGGCTACATAGTTGGTAGCTAACAGGAATACTTCAAAACTTTGCCACCATTTCTTCCACTCCAAACCATTGTTTTGATTGATGCCTATTTGCAAATTGGGTATCTTGCTAAAATTGGCATAATTTTGAGAGCTCGCGTCACGTACCTCCTTGGTTTCTTCAGCATCTTTCGACATTTTTGCAATGTTTTTTTTTTTAAATGTTCCTTGTTCTTCACTTCTGACACCATGTTATGGTAAGTTGAGCATTAAATGAAACTCCTTGACTTGGCACTCGTATGGATTTATTCTGATTACACATCCGTATCAAATATAAATATCGACCACTCGTAAGCGAGACATCATAGAAGACAAAGACCAGCGGAAGAGGATTTTTATTCGCAGTTGTCTGTGTCCGGAAAGACTTGGAGATGCCCCGGACCATCAATACAGATAATCAATTTAGTAAGTAATTGAGTTGTACCAACAAAAAGGACCCATGCAATAATGGCTTTTCCTGACAATTACACAGTCTTCCCTACATATTGTAGTTTACTATATGTTCTATTCATTTCTGAGATTCAAAACATGATGTCGAAAACTTCACTCGATCTAAAAAAATATTGAAAAGGAGCCTAACACGATTTTTTTTTTGTTCATTTTATTATTTCTCTAGAAAATTATGAAAGAATCACTACCTAAACCACATATCTAAAAAAGTTAAAAACCTATAGAACTTTATTCTCAGGGAAGAACTTATAAAATAGTTTAATTGTTTTAATAATAAAATAATATAAAAACCGTGGCGAAAGTGCTGTCTGCTTATCATAGTTTGAACATAAAGCCGAATGACGCTCTGTTCGGTTTTAGGCAATCGTCTTTTCAATCTGTACGTGAACGGACTCATTGAGAGACTCAGCAGGGCCAATGACGGATGTTCTATAGATGGAAAATACATTAACAACATCAGTTACGTGGACCATATGGTGCTGCCGCCTCCATAAGCGCTGTTCGAAAACTGCTCGCTATATGTGTGGATTATGCTGGGGCTCATGGGCTCAGGTATAATGTAAAGAAGAGTGAACTCTTGGTTTTCCAGTCCACTGGCCATAAGGTCTTACACGTTCCATCCATATTCATAGCTGTTGTGTCGTTACCCAGAGTTTCTATATTCAAGTACTTGGGTCACTGGGTCTCGGATGACCTCTTAGACCACGATGACGTTGAGATGCGTTGGCTGTCCGATGCAATATGTTGGCTCGTAGATTTGCACGCTACTCCAAGTCAGTACAAATAACTTTGTTTAGGGCGTTTTACCAGTCGTTTTACACGTGCAGTCTATGGATTAAATATACGCAGAAGACAATCAACGCCCTGCGCGTTCAGTATAACAACGCTTTGAGGAGGCAGATGTGGCTACCATGGCACTGTAGCGCGTCGGGCATGTTTGCGAACGCTCGTGTCGATGGCTTTCATGACATCCTCAGAAAGAGAGCCGCATTGCTGGTAAGTAGTGTCCGCGGCAGTAGCAACAGCATTTTTAGCGTTGTGGCTAGCCGAGGAGATTTTCTATTATTGTGACATTGTCTAAAGTTACATGTCAAGAAGAAGTAGCGAAAGAATTGGTAATGGTATTCATTTAAATGATTGAAAAATGAACGATTTTTGGATGAGTAACCACTTTTTTTTTCATTTGCTTGTTTTTGGATAGGTGACCCCACACAGGTTAAGCAACACTTACCAAGGTTAGTCTTGGTAATCATCCCAACACTGACCTTGGTAAGTTTTGCTTACCCTGGCGGAGTCTACCCCAGCCGCTTCAAGTTAAACACAAATCTATCCAGAAAATGACCTCTGAAGTACAGGGTACAGTCAACATTAAAGCGCGTGAGGAAGTTTCGATTCCCAGGTCAGTAACAGTTTCCTTTTTTGTTATTTACGTAAATACAAAATAACTATTTTTGATAATTGTGTCAAGTTTTTATAATGTAACTAGCTGACCCGGCAAACTTTGTTTTGCCATAAAAACACCAAACATTCATCTACTAAATATCCTACCTACCCTACCCTACCCTACCTACCCTACCCTACCTACCCTACCTACCCTACCCTACCTACCCTACCCTACCTACCCTACCCTACCTACCCTACCCTACCCTACCTACCCTGTAAATGCCAAGGAAGGGGGTATAGCGGTAGAGAAAGTGAGGAAAGCGAAAGATAGAAAAGTAATTGTGGGCTGTAGCACAGAAGAGGATAGGGAAAAGTTGAAGGAAAAGATTAGGAGGGCACCCGAGCTGGAAGCCCAGAACATAGCATAATTCTAGCTTTGCCGCCAGACGGCGTGCTTGCGATTTGTTTTGACATCCGTACTATTGACTAAACCCGACATATAATTAAATTTTTTAAAGCAAAATGGAAGGTTTCTGAAGGGAGTGGTCTGTGGGGTTGGGCTGTATTACCAGTTGACTGGTATATCTAGACCAGTGTCGAAATTTAGTTAACTAATTCCGTTCCCGAGTTATCCACGTTTTTCTGATTTAGGGACCTAAATTCGCTTGGTAAAAACAATACTTTTACCAAGATGCAATCGTATGACGTACTCGTATTTACTTATTAACTCAGAACAAATAAAAAGTCAAGATGGCACGTTGCAAACAACAAAGTGACACCGGTTCAAACCATGTCTTGCCGCACAAATACACAATTACACGCGCACACGCACACGTACAACGAAACTACCTCTTAGCTTGTCAGTTGAGCTTTACTAGTTGGATCTGTGAGCTCAAATGACAAGCTGACTTTTTATTTGATCTGAGCTTATTACGATGTACACTTGAAATAGGACTTCTTTATTTTAATCTTTTTCAAATTACTTTAGTTATGGTCGACTAGCTTAGGTGCCAGAAATGCTAAATCTATCCTTAGTGCCCGGCTAGGTTGATCCTAGACCGAGATCTAGCCTATTACGGGTTTCTAAATATAAAACTAGGAAAACAAATTTATCAGGTAGCGTGAGAACCAAATTTATTTATTTAAACTGTTTTGCTTTTGGCAGAATACTGTGTCCGATTCTCAAAAATCAAGTTTGAGGTCTTTTGTTAGTAAAAAACATAAACGAGACGTTAAAAGTTGCGGGCTAGTGAGAGCATCATTATAGTGGATAAAAAATAAAAATTGGTCGAGAAATATACACCCGGTTTCCCAGCTCTCAATTATCGGGCTGTTAACGTAATCGACGAATAATCGCCGGTTAATTCTACTTTCAGTTTCTCATCACCAAGTATGACGAGCGGTTGACAATTAGTCACATTTGAGAAAATCTCGAATTAACCACATGTTTTAGCAGTTTTGGGTTTCTGAGAACCTTTTTCAATGTTAATCTCTTGTCAACGAGTCTAATTTATAATTGTTGGAAATTGGTCGATTATTCGCAGATTAAAATTAATATTATGATTTTAAAGGCTTATATTACGATAAAACGATAATAGGGGTCGGCGAAAACTATGGTATGGGTTGATATATAAAATAAGTTAATTAAGATCAATTATTTAAGTACCAAGATTTAAAAGAATTAGTATATTAAAACTTTTTAAATTAATCTTAATATATATAAATCTCGTGTCACAATGTTTGTCCTCAATTATAATAAAATTCGCACACCATGTGCAGTTCGATCCAACTTGAGAGATAGGATAGGGTAGGGTAGGTAGGGTAGGGTAGGTAGGGTAGGGTAGGTAGGGTAGGGTAGGTAGGGTAGGGTAGGTAGGGTAGGGTAGGTAGGGTAGGATAGGTAGGGTAGGGTAGGTAGGGTAGGTAGGGTAGGGTAGGTAGGGTAGGGTAGGTAGGGTAGGGTAGGTAGGGTAGGGTAGGTAGGGTAGGTAGGGTAGGTAGGGTAGGGTAGGTAGGGTAGGGTAGGTAGGGTAGGTAGGGTAGGGTAGGTAGGGTAGGGTAGGTAGGGTAGGTAGGGTAGGGTAGGTAGGGTAGGGTAGGTAGGGTAGGGTAGGTAGGGTAGGGTAGGTAGGGTAGGGTAGGTAGGGTAGGGTGGGTTGGGTAGGGAAGGTAGGGTAGGGAAGGTAGGGTAGGGTAGGTAGGGTAGGGTAGGTAGGGTAGGGTAGGTAGGGTTTTTTTTTTTTTTTTTTTTTTTTTTTTTTTTTTTCTTAACACTAATCCCCACCAACGATATTGGTGCCTATTATATGCAAACTTCATTCATTACTTTCAATCTTTTATTTATTTATTTTATTTATTTTATAATTAATGTACACACAGTAAATACATAAAGACAACACATCAATACAATAGAGTACAAAGGAACTGCTTATTTCTAAAGAAATTTCTACCAGCAGACCCGCGAAAAGGAAAAATGAAAAAGAAATGTAGACAATAGTGTGTGAGAACAGGAAGAGAAGAAAAGTGAACGACTTAAACTATAGGCACCTACACAATAATGTAATGGTGCATATATACTTACATAAATACATATTTTAAAATGTATCGATTCTTAATATTTATACATATGATTATAAAGATCAGATTTGAGAGGAAAGATAATGCTCTTTTAAACGTGTTTTAAATAGTGAGATAGTCTTTAAATCTCGGATGCTAGGCGGAAGTGAGTTCCACAATCTTACAGCATGGACAGAGAAGGAATAGGAATAATAGCTGGTTTTATGTGGTTGGGATTTAAGGATAGATCTGAGATGAGATCTGCACAGTGCATCTCTAGGGCGAGCGTAAGAGAATCGCTCACGCAGATAGGAAGGATAGGACGGGTTATGTAAGATGTTAAAGAGGAGACATAAAATCCGAGTGTTCCTGCGAAGACGGATTGGGAGCCACTTGAGTTCCTTGCGAAGGTGAGAAACATGATCATACTTGCGTAGACCATATACAAAGCGAATACATAAGTTTTGCAAGCGCTCAAGTTTGTTTAATAGCTCCTCAGTAGCATCCAGGTAGCAGGCGTCGGCATAATCTATAATCGGCTGAATAAGTGTTTGCGCTAAAGAAATTTTAGTCTTTAAGGGTAGGAGACTCTGAAGGCACTTCAGCGAATGGAACGAAAAATGCACCTTACGACTCACTTCGTTGACCTGAGCACGCCACGAAAGATTGGAGTCAATGATTACCCCCAGATCTTTTGCGGTTTCTGTATAGTTTATGCGAACACCGTCTAGATATAAAGGCATCAGAGAATTAAAATCAGCTGCATTGCAAAAGAATTTGCTGCCTATAACTATGGCCTGCGATTTAGTTGGGTTAATTTGCAAACCAAATGACCTAGCCCATGCGCTGATAAATGCCAAGTCTTGGTTCATTGCCGCAATAGCCGAACCAGCGTCGACTAAATTAAAATGTCGATACAGCTGCAAGTCATCTGCGTAAAGATGGAAACTAGATGAGATTACTCTGGTAACATAGTTAATAAAGATTGAAAAAAGAAGAGGAGAGAGAACGCTACCCTGAGGAACCCCCTCAGTGAGGTTACACCAATCAGAGAAGGACTCGTTAAGGCGAACACACTGAGAGCGCCCCCGAAGATAAGAATTGAACCAAGCTAAAGCGGAAGAAGAGATATTGATAGATTCCAGAACACCGAGCAAAATGTCAAAATCCACTGAGTTGAAGGCGCTACTAAAGTCAAGTAATACAAGCACAGTAAGTGACTTATTCTCCATAGCCCAGCGGATATCGTCAGTCACTTTCAAAAGTGCAGAAACAGTGCTATGACCTGCGCGAAAGCCGGATTGGAAGGGCGATATTAACGAGTTCGACGCCAAGAAAAATGACAATTGTCTATGAACCAAGTGCTCAAAAACTTTGGAAAGAAATGGAAGAATAGAAATAGGTCTAAAGTGAGTTAATAGAGATGGATTGTTGATTTTAGGTAAGGGTATGATGTGAGCCTGCTTCCAAACGGATGGAAAAGAACAAGAAGTAAGCGAATAATTGAAAATGTGAGTTAGAACAGGAAGCAATGAGGGAAGGATAAGAGTTATCATCCTGGAACACAACTTATCATTACCGACCGCCGAAGAAGTTATTGCCAAGACAGATTTCTTAACGTCATTTTCAGTAACATTGCTAAGATTAAAGGTTGGACATTGTGGTAACGGCATAGTGGCAAGACCCTCCAAAGTCACTGCCTTGACACACTCGTCAAGAGAAAAAGGAAGACGAGAGAAATGATTATTGAGATCATTGAGGTTCACATCCTGGCACTGGTTGGTTGGCGATTTGCCTATGCCTACAGACTTAAGAAATCTCCATACATCAGAAGAACTGCGGTTATTGAGTTGTTCATGGAAGTAGCGTCTCTTAGCATCCTGACACAGATGACTGCAGCGGTTACGTAGAGTTTTGTAATAGGCAAGATTCAGGTCTGAAGGTCTGCGCTTATACCTGCTTTTAGCTTTGTCCCTATACGCCATAAGCTCTTTAATTCGTGGTGTAATCCATGGTGCAGGATTATGTCGCACTTTGACTCGTCGAATAGGGGCATGTTGGTCATACAAGTCAAGAATGGTTGCATTAAGGCACTCCACCTTGCCATCGATGTCATCCTTCTCGATCAGAGAAGACCAATCGAGATCGCCGGCTTCATGCTGCAGTGCCTCCAGGTCGATGCCCTTGTAATTACGAAGATATAGGAGCTGGGGCTTACGCTTGGGTACACGGATACGATACGAAAGGTAAATAAGATCGTGATAAGAGAAAGTAGCAGTAAGCTGGCCATGCGAAGAAACATTATTAGGAGAGGAAACAATCATAAGATCAAGTAAAGAAGGCGTACAATTAGGAAAATAGTGAGTTGCAGAGAGAGGCAAAACTTGAAGATTAAATGAAGACAAGAGTGAAAGGAGTTTATGGGAGCGAGAGTCATTTTTAATCAAACAAGTATTAAAATCACCCATTAAAATAATGTGCTCATAGATGGGGCATAAATCGCTGAGAGTGGAGTCAAGAGAATGGAAATAGTCAATGTGAAGATTAGGACTGTAGAGCACAGCAAGCAAAACTTTTGTGTGATGGACACATAATTCGATAAACAAGTATTCAGCCGATTCAGAGTAGAGTGAAGGAGACGAACTAACCACCTTGTAGGGTAAATCAGCACGCAGGTACATAGCTACACCACCTCCACCCTTGCCAGTCCTATCGTTGCGGATTAATACGTAGCCGGGGAGTGAATAACGAGTAGAGGGGAGAGAGGGCTTCAGAAAAGATTCTGATATCAGTATTGCATCCAGGTTAGCACTGCTAAAGGATGCTAGAAGTTCAGAATAGTGACAAGGAACACTCTGGGCGTTTATGTGCACAATATGCAGGTTTTTAGGATCATTAGTGAAAATAGAAGAGATTTTATCATGTAATGTAAGTGGCAAGGAAGGGTCACTGTCCGCACTAGCAAAACTTTCCGAAGAAGAGCATGAGAAGAAGCTGTCATTGAAATCAGCTAAACTGTTCATAATATATAAATATATTAAATAGAGTAATACAAATATACTATAAATAATATGACTAAACAAAATACTTAAAACGCCAATAAATTTTTCCTTCAATTAGAGAACCACCCCAACTCGCTGGTATATTGGCAGAAATTTGACAACTATAAAATTAAAAGAAACACTAAGGTAATTAAAACAATAAAAAGAGAAAAAAAAAACAGCGAATAACGTTATCAAACGATTCTAGAAATTACACACTTAACAATACATTCAGACATACAATTGAATGTAAAAATAAAACGCAAATCGGCCAACTGACAGATGCCAAATGCCAACTGTCAACGCCACTACGTCACGTCTGGTCATTCTGTCAAAACATTAAAAACAAAACAAAACACAATAGTTAAAAAAATAATTAATAGTTTAAGTTGAGACAGGTGAAAATTACTTTTTGAACTACCGGCTTAAGAACGAAAATGGTGAATCGCTCGCGTAATTCGGCCAAATTAAGGAGAAATTGGACTGTTAATACAAACAACAATGATGACAATGAATGTGTTACTTGCGCAGACGTGTCTTCCTCAGATTCTTAGCGGGCGCAGCTGATGTTGCGACCACAACAGATCCAGGTTCCCCAGATTGCGTAGAACCCCCGGTATCGACTGAGCAGGACGGGTATTTGACTATCAAATCGTGAAGTTCGCCTGCCGTATCGATCTTTCTTCGGGATTTGTCTGGGCAAACTAGAATAATCTTGCCTTCCATGGACCAGCAATTTAACAAGCCAAAATGTTTACGGGCCGACACAAACAAACGGTGCCTCGCTTGCGTTAAAAACTCGGAGATGGTTATCCCGGTGCCCTTGAGTGCTTTCTTGCTGTCCCACACCAGTTGACGGCTCTCCATTTTAAAAAATCTTACTAGTATGGGACGGGCCTTCTGCTGCGAGGATCCGAGTCTATGACAGACATGGATAATATTCTTGTCTATACTCAACTCTGCCAGTTTAATTTGGTTGGACAGTATGTTGTGAACCACTTGACTTAACTTTTCATTGTCCTTCTCCGGAACACCATGGAATAATAGGACCTTTCTTCTCATAACAGTTTCATGCCGGTCAAACCCAATTGCAAGCAGCTCAATTTGTGATTTCAACTTGGATAGTGCTTGATACACAAACTGCTTAAACTCGGAGAACTCACTTGCGATTGATAAAATGTCAGGTGAAGCCAATGGAGTACCGGTGATAGCCTTCTGCAATTTCGCTTCATAATCCTGCATTCGTGATCCGAAAAGTTTCTCAAGGTCTTCCAGGCTGGCAGTAAGTTTAGAGTCCATGTTGTATTAGTGCGTGTGACCAGGTGATATTTTACTTATTTTTATTTGTATCTCAGTGCTACAGACTTGATAGCAATATATAGCGGGTGTGGGGCGGTTTAATATTAAATGGGCTAGTTTATTTCATTAATTAATTGTAGTATATATTTTAAAACTTAAAGTAACTTAGAGCACACAAAAAATATATGTTGATGCTTTGTCTACCCACAAAGGAAAAAAGTAATGAATGAAGTTTGCATATAATAGGCACCAATATCGTTGGTGGGGATTAGTGTTAAGAAAAAAAAAAAAAAAAAAAAAAAAAAAAAAAAAACCCTACCTACCCTACCCTACCTACCCTACCCTACCTACCCTACCCTACCTTCCCTACCCTACCTTCCCTACCCAACCCACCCTACCCTACCTACCCTACCCTACCTACCCTACCCTACCTACCCTACCCTACCTACCCTACCCTACCTACCCTACCCTACCTACCCTACCTACCCTACCCTACCTACCCTACCCTACCTACCCTACCTACCCTACCCTACCTACCCTACCCTACCTACCCTACCTACCCTACCTACCCTACCCTACCTACCCTACCCTACCTACCCTACCCTACCTACCCTACCCTACCTACCCTACCTACCCTACCCTACCTATCCTACCCTACCTACCCTACCCTACCTACCCTACCCTACCTACCCTACCCTACCTACCCTACCCTACCTACCCTACCCTACCTACCCTACCCTATCCTATCTCTCAAGTTGGATCGAACTGCACATGGTGTGCGAATTTTATTATAATTGAGGACAAACATTGTGACACGAGATTTATATATATTAAGATTAATTTAAAAAGTTTTAATATACTAATTCTTTTAAATCTTGGTACTTAAATAATTGATCTTAATTAACTTATTTTATATATCAACCCATACCATAGTTTTCGCCGACCCCTATTATCGTTTTATCGTAATATAAGCCTTTAAAATCATAATATTAATTTTAATCTGCGAATAATCGACCAATTTCCAACAATTATAAATTAGACTCGTTGACAAGAGATTAACATTGAAAAAGGTTCTCAGAAACCCAAAACTGCTAAAACATGTGGTTAATTCGAGATTTTCTCAAATGTGACTAATTGTCAACCGCTCGTCATACTTGGTGATGAGAAACTGAAAGTAGAATTAACCGGCGATTATTCGTCGATTACGTTAACAGCCCGATAATTGAGAGCTGGGAAACCGGGTGTATATTTCTCGACCAATTTTTATTTTTTATCCACTATAATGATGCTCTCACTAGCCCGCAACTTTTAACGTCTCGTTTATGTTTTTTACTAACAAAAGACCTCAAACTTGATTTTTGAGAATCGGACACAGTATTCTGCCAAAAGCAAAACAGTTTAAATAAATAAATTTGGTTCTCACGCTACCTGATAAATTTGTTTTCCTAGTTTTATATTTAGAAACCCGTAATAGGCTAGATCTCGGTCTAGGATCAACCTAGCCGGGCACTAAGGATAGATTTAGCATTTCTGGCACCTAAGCTAGTCGACCATAACTAAAGTAATTTGAAAAAGATTAAAATAAAGAAGTCCTATTTCAAGTGTACATCGTAATAAGCTCAGATCAAATAAAAAGTCAGCTTGTCATTTGAGCTCACAGATCCAACTAGTAAAGCTCAACTGACAAGCTAAGAGGTAGTTTCGTTGTACGTGTGCGTGTGCGCGTGTAATTGTGTATTTGTGCGGCAAGACATGGTTTGAACCGGTGTCACTTTGTTGTTTGCAACGTGCCATCTTGACTTTTTATTTGTTCTGAGTTAATAAGTAAATACGAGTACGTCATACGATTGCATCTTGGTAAAAGTATTTTTTTTACCAAGCGAATTTAGGTCCCTAAATCAGAAAAACGTGGATAACTCGGGAACGGAATTAGTTAACTAAATTTCGACACTGGTCTAGATATACCAGTCAACTGGTAATACAGCCCAACCCCACAGACCACTCCCTTCAGAAACCTTCCATTTTGCTTTAAAAAATTTAATTATATGTCGGGTTTAGTCAATAGTACGGATGTCAAAACAAATCGCAAGCACGCCGTCTGGCGGCAAAGCTAGAACAACTATGCATTGGCGCGCTTTTACTAAGCACTTGCGCGGTGGGGACAGTGGAATAGGGCAGTTAAGTCTTGACAGCCTTAGAGCGAAGACGTCGTAGAATCAGAGTCGATCCGTAATATTAGTAAGCAAGATTGTAACTGTGACTATTTAAAATAAACCCAGTGTATCGAATAATTTCTGTGATTTCATTTGCACGATTGTACCCAACGACCTGCCCACACACGATGTCTTAACCTAAGGGACATCTTGACTTCCCGATGGTTTGCATCTATCGGCCAGCCTTGATGCGACATATTTTTTTTTTTTATTTAATTTTTTCCCCGAACCCAAAGTAGTAGATGATATATAAATATCAGTAAATTCCTAGTATATATACCGTTTTTTCCCCCCAAGACCCCCTCTGGGATGGTATAAATAAAACTTGGATCCATACATCTCCGGAACCCTTGAAGCTAGAGAGGCCGAGTTTGAGTTTATCTGAAAGGGCTCAGAGAGACCTGTTCCTTGGTGGATAGAGACTGACTCTACATAGAGCCAAAACAATTATGGATTTTTTATTTTTTTTATTTAGAATTGTATTTAAAAAACAAAAAAAATTGTTTAATAAGTTGACGGGAGACGGCGTTTAAGGCTCCTTGACACCAGACGATGGTCTAAGTTTATTTTATTTTTTAAGAATTGACAGAGCAAGCTCGGAAAAGGTCACACCGCTATTGCTTGTGACATCTGTAACAGAAACTGGACTGTATTCACACAGAGGCAGCTGTGCTGTAATTAATAACTTTAGTCCTTCTGACCAGCTACTAACTTTATTAGTAGATCAAACCGGGGCGTGCCTGTTGACCTCCCCAGCCTCGTACGCAAACTAGAGTGTACCTGGGAACAGAGGGAAAGACAAGTTGAGTTGACAAGATTCTTTGAATCTTATATTTAATTATTCTATTGTTGCTGTTGTTATTGACTTTTATTTTACTTTTACATACATATCTTAAAAGACTGGGGTACTCTTTACAATACCTTGACGTCGGACTAGTTAAAATCTAAACCCATACAGAATGATGGGAATACGCACGCCTACTGGCAAGCCGACCAAAGAAAACCCCACCAAACGCGACAGAGGAGGCCGGACTTTCCGCGCAAAGCGTTAGAAGGAGTGTGGGTGAGTGAGAGGCCGGTAAGCCAGCAAGCAAACAGGCCCCCCGGCGAAAGAAGCTGAGAGGAAGATACGGCCTAGATCGACACCGGAGCCGCCAAGAAGAACATCCGCTGATGCTATTTGCATAATTCCGCCGCTGCCAGTAGTTAAAACTAGAATTGCAGAGGCTAGAATATGCCTAACAATATACCACGGGTATTTAACGCGATGATTTCGATTCATTATTTACCTATTTCACCCGACGTTTCGGCCGTGTTGCAACGACCGTGGTCCCGGGTAGACCGACGCGTTAAATACCCGTGGTATATTGTTTCGCAATTATGAAACGTGAAGTTAATAGAATATGCCTAGTCAAAATTAAGACCAATATGACAAACTCTAAAAACACCAAAAGGGAGATAAAGGAAGAGGTCAAGGCCCAGGCAGACAGGCTCTACCAGCTCATAAAAGAGTATGAGCAGAAGAAGGTACAAGCGCTGCCCCCTAAGGTCAAAACCGACTCAAAAGGGACACAAGCGCAGAGCGAATATTAAATAGTACGTACCAGCACAGAGGAGGAGACAGAGTCTCTCAAAAAGCTATGCTCCTCGCATAGTCAGCACCTGCTGGAGAACAATGAGAAGCTCGATAGGCTTAAAGAGGCACTAAAAACTAGCGAGGAGAAGCTCTCCTACGCAAGTGTAGCGGCAAGTCGGCCTATCGAGAGACCATCAAAGCAGACGGCGCTCCATTCCATCGTGGTCACCTCGACCAAGGAAACAGAGACCGGGGATCAAATAATTGACAATATCAGAAAGGCGGTAACCGCGAAAGTGGGTTGGATCACAGTTGACAGGATTAGGAAAGCAATGGACAGAAAAGTGGTACTGGAATGCAGAACAGAAGAGGATAGAGAAAGGGTCAAGAAAAGACTGGCAAGTGTGGGGGAGGTGTTGAGGGTCGAGGACGTAAAAAACAAGCACCTGCTAGTTATCTTGAAAGGCATCTTTACCTACAACACGGACTAAGACATTCTAAAGGCTCTTCGAAATCAAAACAGGGATGTATTTGAGGAGCTTAAGAAAGAGGATGACTGGGTAGAGGTACTTTTTAAAAAGATAAACAAAATCCCCAACACATACCACGTGGTCCTCAGGGTATCCCCAAGACTGTGGAATAGACTGCAGGACAGACGGACCGTCCACATCGAAATGCAGAAGATCCATGTATCTGACCACACTCCACTGGTCCAGTGTTCCCTGTGTCTTAGATTTGGGCATGGGCGAAGGCTCTGTTAGAGTCTGAAGTAAGACATGCAATTCTTTCCCAAAAGAACTACAAAGCTCCCGGAGATGACAAAATAACAAATGAAATTCTCAAGGGATGTCTAGAAACCATACTTAGAGCCACTACAATTATATTCAATGAAATACTCTGCGAAGAAATTATACCAAAACAATGGACAACATCCACTATTATATTACTACATAAGAAAGGCGACATAGCTGAAATCAACAATTACAGACCAATTAGTTTGGCATCAAACTTGTACAAGGTATTCGCCAAAATTATATTGAATCGAATTAGCAAAGAATTGGATGAAAATCAGCCGAAAGAACAAACTGGATTCCGTAAGGATTTCTCAACAATGGACTATATCCATACCATAAAAAAAGTCATAGAAAAAAGCAATGAATATGGAAGGAAGTATTACCTGGCCTTTGTTGATTATAACAAAGCATTCGACTCTCTTAGACATATACACATATGGGAAGCTCTAGAAGCTCAAGGCATACATAATAAATACATCTGAATAATTCAAAATATATATGAAGATTCAACAGCAAAGATACAAACCGAGAGAATAGGAGAAACATTTCGAATTAAGGAGTGAGGCAAGGAGATCCTCTATCTCCTAAGCTATTCTCGGCGGTTTTGGAACATATATTCAGGAAAATGGATTGGAGTTTCTTTGGGATCAGTATAAATGGAGAAAAATTAAATCATCAGAGATTCGCAGACGACTTAATTTTGATAAGTGAAACACCAAGTTAACTACAAGAAATGTTACTCCAACTAGAAAGAGAAAGCAAAATCGTAGGCTAGACTATGAACACAGATAAAACAAAACTGATGTCCAATCACACAAAAGCACCTATCTCACTAAACAATAGTAGTATAGAATATGTTGATCAGTACACATACTTGGGTCAAATTATATCACCAGTGGATCAAATGCAAAAATAAATAAATATATGAATAAGCAATTCATGGAAAAGATATTGGTCCCTCAAAGAGATCATGAAAAACCCACACATAAAAATGAAAGAGAAGACAAAAATATTTAACTCATGCATTTTACCATGTGTGACATACGGATCACAAACCTGCAATCTCACTGATAAGTGCAGAAGAGCTCTCAAGATCTGTCAGAATAAAATGGAGAGGCGTATTTTGAATATCAGATTACAAGACAAGGTTAATCTTACTGTTATAAGACAAAAAACTAAAGTTATTGATGTCACATACACAATAAACAAACTTAAATGGAAATGGACAGGCCATATGATCAGAAATAAGTCAGAAAATGGTCCAGGAGTATCACCATGTGGTGCCCTCGCGAAGGGAAAAGGAAAAAGGGGCGACAGAAGAAAAGATGGGAAGAAGACACTAGAAAAATAGCAGGAACATTATGGAGAAGGATAGCCACAAACAGAAAAGTATGGCAAAGTCTGGGGGAGGCCTTTGCCAAAGGGCAACCTGATACAAACGTTGATGATGATACAAATGTTACTGATGTCGCAATGAGAAATAAATAGAAGTACAATGACTGAGAATATAATTAATTTTTTTAAATCGTAACAATTGATCTATGTAGAGTTAATTATGAATGCATGAATTTTATTACCTAACTAACATTTTTATATAATTGCAATTTATTTATTTTTTCTATTTTAACTGTGACAATTGATTTTTCGTTGTGACAGTTGGGGCGGGCGGCTAATTTCAACACACGAGGAAAGGTCACGGTTTCAAACACAGTTCATCATCCATGATGGTCTGTGAAGGGAACCGGGCTAAAGGCGGGACGGCTAGTCCGTCGCTGCGGTGGCCATCTAACGCCTACTCCCCCCTCTGCTGACAGAGAGTAGGTCGAGTGGGCGTGGAATAGAGGTGGAACCCAATCCCAAGGTCTCGCGTGCCGAGGGGATGAATGGCCGGAGGGTTTGTATCCGGTCCCTAGCGCAGGGAAAGGGACCTCACCCTTAAAAAGGAAACAATGGAACACAGACTAATGGATAATAATCCTCAGGCGGGTACCCTTGCGCAACGCAAGGGCCAGTCCCGCCCCTCTAGGGATCCCCTAGAGGGCAGCCCCATCGTATCTGAGGGGGGCACCACTAGTCTCTTGGGCCGGCAGAACACCGCCGACCTGCGCCAAGAGAGCCACGAGCGAGAAAAGGAGCTCCAGGAGAACCTGGAGCGACTGCGCGAAGTGGACGTACCACTTGCCGCCGCCGACGGCAACAAGAGCCGAGGAGGCTCAGATCCTGGAGACAACTTGTCTGACCAGGACTCGCGCGGCACCTCCAAATTTTGGAGGAAGCGTCCGCGCAGCAAGAACTCGGGGTCGCTGGGTCTCTCCTCGAGTGAGGAGAACCTGTCTGTCCCGAAGGTCTCAACGGGTCGGAGAAAGCGGGGTCGCGCGTTGGCGAGTGTTGCCTCCGCTCGGGGGCCGGAACGTGACGTGCGGGGTCGCTTCGTGCCTAGGCCCGACACACCTGCCCCTGCAGAATGCGTGCAGAGTGACCCTGGGCACATGAGTGCGGACCAGAGCGGTGGCTCCACCACGTCCCTGCTAGGGGCAAATAAGGCGGAGGCGAATGCCGCAAAGCGGGCGCAGCGAAAGGCTGTCGCGGCTGACGAGGTCAGCGAGTTGGCTCGACAGGCCCGAGAGCGGCGCTCGGCTCGGACAGCTGCTGGTGAAGAAATGTCAGCGGTGGCGCTTAGTCGCCAAGTGGCAGACGGGCTGGAGGTCGTCCTGAAGGTTGCCACCAAATCGGGCAATCTGAAGGGCACTTTCACCCATGCCCTGAAGCAGGCAGTGAGCGACATTCAGGAGGCGGTTGAGGTCCTCATAAACCGCACAACCACCGATGAGACGGCAAAGTTGTGGGAAGAAAACGGCCGTCTCCGAGCCGAGTTAGAGGACCTCAAGCGGCCATCGGCTCCATCTCCGGCCCCATCATCGGCCCCAGCACTTGCGGATGCGGACATTGAAAAGATCGCACGCATCTGCATGATGCAGTGCGGACAGATGGTGGGTGCCCGTATAGAGGCTATGGAGTCGAGACTGCTTCCGGCTGAAACCTTCCGCCCACCGCTCGCTGCGGACAAACGGAGACAGGAGGGGCCCGCTAAACCAGGGCCGGACCAGACCAGTGCCGGGAAAGGGCCCAGTAAGCTCGCGGAGGGTGGGCCCGCGCCCACTACCCAGGTGGCGACTGCGACCCCGGCGACCCCGGCGACCCCGCCTGGCAACCTCGCAGAGGCCTGGACGACGGTGGTCAAGAGGGGCCGCCGAAGAAAGAAGAGGACGGCGCCGCCGGCACCCGCTGGAGCACCGGCACCAGAATCGAGAAAGGCCGCGGGACCGCCTAAGGTCAGAGCCCCACGCTCCGCGGCTGTAGTGATAACGCTGCAGCCCGGAGCCGTCGAAAGGGGCGTCTCGTACAAGGCGGTCTTGTCAGAGGCGAAGGCCAAAGTAGCGTTCCCCGACCTTGGAACACCGTCCGGCTTCCGGATGAGGTCAGCGATTACGGGGGCGCGGCTGCTCGAGGTGTCGGGTGCCTCTAGCGCTGAAAAAGCAGATATTTTGGCCGCCAAGCTGCGGGAGGTCCTCAACCCTGAGGACGTCCGGGTGTCCAGGCCGATGAAGACGGCTGAGCTCCGTGTCGACGGTCTGGACGACTCGACGACCCCAGCTGAGGTCGTGGCGGCCATCGCCCGAGCCGGCGGATGTCCGTCCGAGGACGTACGGACGGGTGAGATCCGTGCCGACGCTTCCGGGCTCGGCATGATTTGGGTGCGGTGCCCGGTGGCGGCGGCAAAAAAAGTCGCTGACGGTGGACGACTGCTGGTGGGGTGGGTTGCAGCGAGGGTCAAGCTGCTGCAACCCAGGGCATTGCGGTGCTATCGTTGCCTGGACATTGGGCATGTCAGGGCACGATGCACCGCCGAAACAGACCGCAGCGAGCAGTGCTATCGCTGCGGTCAGCCCGGCCACAAGGCGGCCCAGTGCTCCGCGGCGCCAAACTGCAGCCTCTGTACAGTTGCAGGGAGGCCCGCGGGGCACAGAGCGGGCGGAAAGGCCTGTGGCGCAACAGCGCAGCAGCAGAAGAGGAGAAGGAGGGCCAAGGTTGCCGGGGGTTCTTTACACCCCCGTCAGCCTAGCTGCTCTTCGGCCGACTCCCGGCCTGGGCATGGAGTGGAGGGAATGGATTGCGCATAATGGCGCCATTCCATTTCCTCCAGGGCAATATTAACCACTCTGCCAGAGCTCAGGATCTCTTGCTCCAGAGCATGGCAGAGTGGTCGATTCACGTGGCCGTGGTCGCCGAGCCGTATTTCGTCCCACCCAGAGATAACTGGGTTGGAGACCTTGACGGTTTGGTGGCCATTATTGGCGGGGCTCTTGCCAGCCCGTCCCGAGGTCGCGGCTGGGTGGCTGCCCTCGCGGACGGCGTTGGCATAGTTGGTGCGTATTTTTCGCCCAACAAGAGTCTCGCCGACTTTGAGAGTTTCCTTGTCGAGTTGGGTGCCGTCGTAGGCCGACTCCACCCTCGCCCTGTGCTGTTGCTTGGGGATCTCAACGCCAAGTCTTCGGCGTGGGGATCTCCAGTAACCGATGCTAGGGGTGAGGCGCTGGAGGAGTGGGCAGTAATCACCGGCCTGGTCATCTTAAACCGGGGCTCGGTTTACACGTGCGTGCGACAGCGGGGCGGGTCAGTAGTGGACGTCTCGTTCGCTAGCCCTGCCGTCGCGAGCCGTGTCCGCGACTGGCATGTCGCCGTGGAGGTGGAGACGTTATCGGATCACCGATATATCCGTTTCGACGTCACCACCCAGACCGCCGGCGGCCGTGGTACACCGGCCCCGCGAACGGACGCTCCGCGCTGGGCGCGCAAGCGCATCGACAGGGAACTTCTCGAGGAGGCCGCTATTGTCCAGGCCTGGATCCGGGAGTCGGCAACAACCGGACCCATCGACGTCGAACAGGAGGCGCTGTGGTTCCGCGGTGCGATGACGCAAATCAGCGACGCGTCCATGCCCCGGGTCCACGCACAGTCAGCGAGGCGCCAGGTGTACTGGTGGTCCGCCGAGATCGCACAGTTGCGTGTTGCGTGCGTAGCGGCCAGACGCCAGTACACCCGATACCGGAGGAGACGTCGTCGGGTCCCTGAAGAAGAAGCCACGCGGTATGAGGTGTACCGCGCGGCGACGGAGACTCTGCGGCTGGCCATCGGCGAGGCAAAGAAGCGAGCCAGGGAGGAGATGTTGGAGACTCTAGACGGGGATCCGTGGGGGCGCCCTTATCGAGCGGTTCGAGGGAAACTTCGAGCCGCCGCGCCTCCGCTTACGGAGAGTCTCCAACCCGAGCTGCTGGAGGAGGTAGTCGCAGCCCTCTTCCCGGCGAGAGCGGAGCACATCCCGCCGCCGATGGCTTTGCCCACAGCCGCAGAGTCTACAGAGGAGGACGCCATCAGCGTCCCAGAGGTGACACAGGCAGAGATGAGGGCGGCCGTGATGCGGCTCTGGGCCAAGAACGTGGCACCGGGGCCCGACGGAATCCACGGCCACGTATTAGCCCTCGCTCTGAAGGAGCTAGAGCCCTGGCTGAGAGGACTCTTCACAGCGTGCCTTGAGCGGGGCCAGTTTCCCACTTTGTGGAAATCTGGTCGCCTGGTCCTGCTCAGGAAGGCGGGGCGCCCTGTGGACTCGCCGTCCGCGTACCGGCCTATAGTGCTGCTAGACGAGGTGGGTAAGCTGTTCGAGCGGATAATCGCTGCCCGCCTCGTGAGCCACTTGTACAGAGAGGGGCCGGACCTGGACGAAAGCCAGTTCGGCTTTCGGCATGGGCGCCGAATCGCCGTCGAGTCTACCATGAAGTACCTAGGATTGGTGCTCGACAGCCGGTGGGATTTCGGCCCCCACTT
Organism: Orthosia cruda; assembly: GCA_964057195.1. Classification (NCBI taxonomy): domain Eukaryota; kingdom Metazoa; phylum Arthropoda; class Insecta; order Lepidoptera; family Noctuidae; genus Orthosia; species Orthosia cruda. The sequence goes on from OZ059841.1 coordinate 25,741,579, forward strand.
TCGGCGGCTGGCGCCCAAGTTGTTGGGCGTGGCTGGAGCGCTGTCAACGCTGCTTCCCAATCTGGGGGGCCCGAGCGTCACCTGTAGTCGGCTCTACGTAGGGATCGTGCGATCGATGGCCCTGTATGGGGCCCCGATCTGGGCGACTGACCTGACGGCTGGCAGCATCGCTGTTTTGCGAAAGCCGCAGAGAGCGATGGCCGTCAGAGTCATCAGGGGTTATCGCACGATCTCCTACGAGGCGGCTTGTGCACTGGCCGGATCCCCGCCCTGGGACCTGGAGGCGAAGGTACTCGCGTCACTGTACCGATGGCGCGAGGAAGCGCGGGCGCGGGGCGAAGGGCCGATGCAGCGACATATGGAGTTGCGTCGGTCTCAGCTTCGCGAGGTCCTGGTGGCGGAATGGCGGGACAGGCTTTCACGCCCTACCGCTACCGGCCTCATTACCATCGAGGCGGTCCGGCCGGTGCTCGAGCGCTGGCTCGGGAGGAGGCACGGCTCCCTGTCGTTTCGGGTGACGCAGGTGCTCTCGGGGCATGGCTGCTTCGGGAAGTACCTGTGTCGCATAAACAGGGAGCCGGACGCCCGGTGTCACCACTGCGTCGACTGCCGGGAGGACACGGCGCGGCATACGCTGGCAGAGTGTGCCGCTTGGGAGGAGCCACGCCGTGCCCTCATCTCTGAAGTAGGCAGTGACCTGTCGCTGCCGGCTGTAGTCGAGTCTATGGTCGGCAGCGAGGAGTTCTGGGACGCGGTGGTATCCTTCTGCGAAACAGTCGTCTCGCAGAAGGAGGCTGCGGAGAGGGAGAGGGAGATTTCATCCGCTAACCCAATCCGCAGCAGACGCGCCGGGCGTAGGCGGAGGGCGGACAACGCCCTCTTCCAGCCCCCCTAATGGGTCCAGGGGCGACGGACTCGGGGACGTCTGTCGCCCCCCACACATCCGGACCCGAGGTGGTGGCGCGTAGTGCTCCACGCGCGCCCCTCTGAGACGTCGCGGGGGAGTCAACACCTCACTCCCCCCCAACCCGAGATCGTGGCCCGCAGAGGCGGGCCGGCACTAGCCGGGGGTTGCGGAAGTATCGTTGTTCCCGCGACCCCCGGTGTAGGTGTGAGACGGAACACCGGGGTGGTTTTTAGTCAGTATGAGTCTGACAGACCCCCCCGCCCCCCCCCCCCCAGGGCGGAGGACATCCAATGAGGATTTTCCACCCCGGAAAAAAAAAAAAGGGGCATTGAGCTTGGACCACAAAACCATATTATTTAACGTAAGACAAAAGAAAGAAAAGGGGACTAGCATTGTTGGGGAATTTTGGGTGACTCTTCAAGGAAACTCCAAAAATGCTGATATTTAGTCAAACATGTATTGTCTCGATGACGAACAAAAATGGAAGGGGCTTAATGACAAGCAAGTACAAAAATCCTTACATCTAATAACTACTAATTAACACGCAACGGTGATTTGCTCATTCTAAACGAGCAGGCGTAGGCTCGAACATGCCCCCGGACGTTGGAAGCAGCAGAGGCGCTTTCAACCAAACGCAGAATCAACGGGCAGTGGGCAAATCCTGTTAAAAGCTCTTCTGACGACTCCAGCGGATGTTTTGACGTCGGCTACACGAACAATTCCATCTGACCCTGGATGGACGGCGACGACTCTTCCCAATCTCCATTTAAGAGGCGGAAGGTGGTCCTCCTTTATGATGACTAAAGAACCCATCTTTAGCGTGTCTTTGCAGGTATGCCACTTGGTCCTTTGCTGCAGCTCGGACACATACTCCTTACTCCAACGAGCCCAAAAGTGCTGTCGTAACTGCTCAATCCGTTGGAACCGAGACAATGAAGCAGTGGAGTGGTTCTGTAGATCTCGCTGCGGAAGTGACGTTAGCGGCCGGCCAACGAGAAAATGACCTGGAGTCAGTGGGGTGCAGTCAGCTGGATCGGATGACAACGGCGTCAGTGGACGTGAATTGAGTATCGCCTCAATTTGGACTAATGTGGTGTTAAGCTCTTCAAAAGTTAGTTTACAATTTCCCAACACTCGCCTGAGATGATATTTTGTTGACTTAACACCCGCTTCCCAGAGTCCGCCAAAATGAGGAGTATACGCTGGTATAAAATGGAATTTAATTCCGTCATTGGCCAGTTGCTCGCCCAAGCAATTGCAATTAGACTTAAGGAACTTCGAAAGTTCGTTGTAGGCGCCAACGAAAGAGGTACCGTTGTCGGAGTAGATGTCACTGGGTTTTCCCCGTCGCGAGATAAATCTAGATAAAGCTAGTAAATACTTATTGCTGGTTAAGTCACTCACCAGCTCTAAATGAATAGCCTTAGTGGTGAAGCATACAAAGATGGCTATGTACACTTTTACTAGCCTGCATCCCCGACCTTGCCTACTAGCAGCCATGATGGGACCCGCATAGTCCACACCAGTGCTTTCAAAAGGATAACCGCCTGGAATGAGACGCTGCTGTGGCAAATTACCCATCAAAGGAGTAACTGTTCTACCCGACATGCGACAACAACGCACGCAATTACGATAACAACTCTTAGCTAGGCTTCGTCCGCCTATAGGCCAGTATGAATCTCTAATCGAAGCCAGCAATAACTGAGGGCCTGCATGCATCAGCTTTACATGTTCAGATTCGAATAACAACTTCGTAAATTTGTGAGTGGACTGTAAAAGAATAGGGTGCTTTTTATCAAAAGCAAAAGTTGAATTTGCTAAGCGTCCTCCGACACGCATGGTTTTATTATTATCTAAGAATACGTTAAATTTTATAAGGGCGCTTTTATAAGGCAACTTCTGGTTATTAATGAGTAATTCATACTCAGGAAAAGACTCAATTTGGCTTCTAATTATAATAATATTTAATGCATCCTGCAACTCGGCTTGTGATAGAAATTTACCAATAGAAGGAATTTTCTTACACAATTTTATAAACCTTAAAACTGTTGCTACACTTCGGATCAGCCTTAAATAACTGGAAAATCTATTAAAAGCGATGAATGTATGACATTTACTATTATTGCTAACATTGGCGCTCAGTAAAACATGAGGTCGAGTTTCAGGCAGCTTTTCTGGTTCTAACGATTTATGTTGAGACGGCCAATGAGACTGGTCTTGCTTCAAAAAACTGGGACCACTCCACCACAATTCCAAAGATTGCAGAACACTAATATCCACGCCACGAGATATAAGGTCTGCAGGGTTTTTGGCGGTTGGGATGTGTCGCCAAGTACAGTGTCCTGCCTTATCTAGAACTTCAGCAACGCGATTTCGCACAAATGGCTGAAGTTTAGAAGGTAACATCTGCAACCATCGCAACACGACGGTGGAGTCAGTCCAACAATGAACATGACTAAACTTTAGTCGCAGTGAATTCACAACCTTCTCGCACAAACGAGCTCCGACTACGGCGCCACACAATTCCAGTCTTGGAATGGTGGTCGGCTTAATCGGTGCCACTCGACTTTTAGCGGCTAACAGATGAACCATGTACTCACCCTGATCATTGGCACTACGTATATAGACGCACGCACCATACGCACGCTCAGATGCGTTTGTGAATACATGTAGTTCCAGTGTAGTAAATGCATTACATATAACGAGTCGTGGAACACGATAATTATTAATAAGCGGCAATGCTTTAATAATAGCATTCCAACTAGCATTAAGTGCCGGCGCTAATGGCTCATCCCACGATAGCTTGTCTAACCACATTCGTTGTAAAAACATTTTCATTGTGACTACGCAAGGGGATAAAAGTCCTAGGGGTTCAAAAATACGGGCTATGACAGAAAGTATATCACGCTTTGTAACAGATTCCGTAGAAGGTAACGTTAGACTTGAAAATCCAAATTCGTCGGAACTAGAAAACCAGTCAAGGCCTAATCACTTATTGGGCTCATTAGATCCCATATCTAAATCTAATGACGACTGAAAAGCTCCTGAGACTAATTCAGGAACGTTGGACCTCCACTTTCTAAGCGGCATGCCAGCAGATGCTAGTGCATTGGTGACCTCTGTGCGGATAAACATAACTTCATTTAAATCATCAGATCCAGTCAACAGGTCATCGACGTAAAAATCATGCTTGATGACATCAGCAACCCTATTTCTACTACATGAGGATGACTCACCCACAGAAACCGAAGTGGTCTTAGCGTCATTGGTTTGATAGTCCATCCCTATTTGCTTGAGGCAGCGTGTAGCAAGAAATGGTGCACTAGCCGTACCATATGTGACGGTATTCAATTTATAAATCTTGACAGGGTCGCATGCATTATCACGCCACAGAACCTGTTGCAGGTACCTATCAGAGGGGTGGACGTATATACATCTATACATCTTCGCAACATCAGCTGACAAGACGAACTTGTGTTGTCGAAACCGTAGAAGTATAGATATAAGATCGTCCTGCACTGTAGGACCCACCATCTGCAAGTCATTGAAGGATACTCCTGAAGAAGTGGCACAGCTTGCATTAAAAACTACACGGAGCTTGGTAGTTGTGCTACTTTCACGCAATACTCCGTGGTGTGGTATGAAATATCCACTGGGACTGTCATTATCCTTTTTCTCGGTCATATGTCCTAAAGTCTCATATTCAGACATGAAGCCACGATATAACTTACTGAACTCGTACTTGGACTTCAGTCTGCGTTCTAGGGAATATAGACATTTAGAAGCCCTTTGGAAAGATTCTCCTAAAATAGAAGGATTTTGCTTAACAGGAATACGAACACAAAAATGACCGTTCTCTAAACGTGTCGTATTCTTGACGAAATGCTCCTCACACAACTTCTCCTCGGGTAAATAATGTGAGGATGGTGAATTAATCTCTTCCAGATTCCAGAATTTTTCTAAATTGGTGCGAATTTTATTTAAATCACCGTTACTAGGGGAATCTGTTTGAGTAAAGTTGCATGAAATGTTATTGGTCATTAATTTACCGTTATAATAGGTAACCGGGCCAGAAACAATCCAGCCTAACAACGTTTCACACAACACTGGCTTACCAACTCCTAGTCTAAGTCTCTGTGAACCAACCAAGTCCCAGAATAGATCCGCTCCTATTAAGACATCTACTTCTGAAGGCTTGTAAAAAGTGGGGTCAGCTAAACAGATATTATCTGGTATATTCAGGTCAGAAATGTCGACTTCACGACAGGGCACAACAGTCGTTAATGAAGGCAAAACATAACAATAAAACTTTGTAACATAACTATTGTCTAATGACGTCATTTTCACATGACATGTTTTGCCTACACGAGAACTTACGTTATTAATGCCATAGACCGAACCATTTATCTGACTAGTATTTAAGTTAAGCCGTGTACATAATCGTTCCGTCATAAAACACGATGTACTCCCACTATCAAGCATGGCTCGCACTATGTGCTCGCGATCATTGTGATCACATAATTTGATAAGAGCGGTGGACAATAACACAGCGCGTTGTTTACGCTCACTACATAACGAACTGAGGTCCGCAGACAAAGTTAAATTATTTGCACTCACATTAGTGTTAGTGCTAGCCACGGCGTCAGTGGGTGATGACGTTGATACGGAATGGGACGAGCTACTGTGTGATTTGTTGTCATTATTGCAAGAATTCGCCGTACCTTTATTTTCCGACGAATGAATCAAAGTGTGGTGTCGGCGCTTACATATCTTGCATCCCGGCTTTTTGCATCGGTTAGCAAAGTGACCTGCACGAAAACAGTTATAGCACACTTTATAGTTAGGTATTAATTTGAGTCGGGCGTCTATGCTAAGTGAAAGGAATTGTGAACAACTACTTAAAACGTGATCAGCTTTACAGTGCGGGCACAACTTACTTATTTCAGTGCTGGAATTATTAGAATCTTGTGAAACAACCATAGATTTTATCTTATTAGTATTTGAACTATGCTTAGCGGGGTTGGGATTACTACTATTTCGTGCTGTTTCCAATGTTTCTAACAAGTCAGCGCGAAACCGAATGAATTGCATGAGTGCAGCGAATGTTATTGTGCTATCTTTGTCTACGCGACCTTTGTGCTCCTCCCACTCACGATAAGTTAATTGATCCAGTTTTCGAGTTACTATGAATATTAATAAAGTGTCCCAATACTTGATGGGCTCATCTAACGATTCCAACGCACGGAGATTTTTATTAAGTTGGTCAATCAATCCTTTCAACGCAACAGAGGACTCCCTTGAAATAGCATTCAAGTTAAATAAGGATGACACATGATTTTGAACTAACATCCTTTTGTTATCGAAACGATCACAAATAAGCTTCCAAGCTGTATCGTAATTGCTTGCGGAAAACTCAATCGCGTGGATTACAACAGCAGCAGATCCTTCCAGGGACGCTCGTAAATAATGGAATTTGTTAATTTGATCGATTTCATCATTACAGTGAATGAGGCTAGTATAAGTGTCACGGAACTCCAACCAATTGCTAAAACTCCCATTAAATTTAGGTAATTGTATTGTGGGCAACTTAACAGGCTTACGTTGACTGATACGGGTACATTTTTCACTAATGCTCGACTCATTTTCGTTGTTATATTTACATAACAGCTCCTGTGCCCTAGACAGTGCTTTATAATATTGTGAATCAAAATCAGTACGCTCAGAGAATTGAACTTTAACATCTTCTACCAGACATTCTAATCGCAACTGTACCTCATCGTAATGCTCATACAAAGACTCGATTCTTCCAATTCGTAACTGCAATTCCTTGACCTCACAACTGGTTAACTCCTTGTCACTGGATGCATCAAGGTAATTGATGAATGCAGTTAATCGTCCCTTGATACTTCCTCGTTTTTTGACTAGTTCTCTTTCTTCGGACATACTAGGAATCGAATGTAGTCAACCTTTTAAATCCATAATTATGGTTAAATGCCTAAGTACTACCCGAACGAGTGTTGGGTGATGATATTTTAACTAAAATATTCTTAACACCGTAAATTTGCTTGAAGTCCTTTGTTCACAGTCACGTTGCCGGCTTTTAACCTCCTCGGCAAAACTCTACGGTAATTATTATCCAAATCCACTGATTTTAGCAAATCTTCATGTGATTACCAATCCGACTCGGTATGGACCAAAATGTTGGGGAATTTTGGGTGACTCTTCAAGGAAACTCCAAAAATGCTGATATTTAGTCAAACATGTATTGTCTCGATGACGAACAAAAATGGAAGGGGCTTAATGACAAGCAAGTACAAAAATCCTTACATCTAATAACTACTAATTAACACGCAACGGTGATTTGCTCATTCTAAACGAGCAGGCGTAGGCTCGAACAAGCATAATTAGAACAACAAGGAAGTACAATACAATATTTATTAAAGTTTGCCCCTTTGTCAAGGGCCGCGCGTATTATAAATAGTATGCCATCGGAAGATTTGTTCCATAGCCTGCCGAAATTTGTGTCAGGAGCACAAAGGTGCATTGAAGGAGGCATACATATATGAATGGTTTCTTGATTTTTGTTATTTTATTTTTATTGTTAATATATTATGTATCTACTCGTATATAGTGTATAACATTATTTATTATGTGGTATAACATCATCTTGGGAAAACTGTAAGATGTTGTACTTATTGGTGTCAAATAAATAAATAAATAAATAAATACAAAAAAGGCAAATTGGGAAACTTTTAAAAATAAATTGAAGGAACAAAAGACAGAAAATAATAGTAGCGTAAATAATATAAATCAGATAGTAAATAAATATGAATTCGAAAAGTATATTTACCAAATTATGTCACTCGATGCAGAAGGTTTCATATTCTTCCTCTCTATGAGCGCAGGAAAATAGCAGATTTGACGTTTCTATTTAAAATAATGAACGGATCGGCGGATATACCAGAGGTGGTGAATAGGATTGGACTGCGTGTACCTGGTGCATATTTACGTAGACCGCACCTACTGGATACACCGGTGGTGAGAACCTCCTTTGGGCAGAACGCGTACCTGGTTAGAGTGAGTCGTGCCTTTGATGCAGCCTGCCGAGAAGTTGACATCGATCTATTTAATACTGGGATTAATAAATTAAAAAGAATCCTATGTAATAACTTCTTTAAAAGCATTTGAATCCCAAGTCGTATCTATTTTTATTTAAGTACCGATTGATATTGTAGTGGACTGTTCTAATGTTCTACTTAGTTTTATTTTATACATTATTGCCGTTAGTGGAGTGTTTGTAGTTACATATAGTGATTTTGTTTGTATTACCTATTATAGGCTGTAAGGTTCTTATTTGTTTTAATTTACTATAAGTGAAAACTTTTAATTGGCCTTAATCTTATTATAGTAATGAACAATTGTTAAACTAGCTGTAAGTTTTCCAAATAAAATAAAATAAAATAAAATAAAATAAAAAAGTTATAAAAAGGTGATTGAAAAGGCTTATGATAATGCTATCCCAAAAGTATGTAAGAAAACTAAAATTACCATTCCGTGGTGGTCTAAGGACCTCGCATCGAAGAAGAAGAGGGTTGCAACTCTGAAGAACCATGTCCGCTCAGCCGCACCGGTCCGCAGAGCGATGGTCGTCAATGAGTATCTGAAAGCAAAAGAGGAGTATGAGTGCCAAGCCAAAGAAGCCCAAGTCGCAAGCTGGAAAAACTTCTGCGAGAAACAGGACGGAGAAAGTCTATGGGAGGGGATTTATAGAGTCATCAGAGGGACCACCAGGAGACAGGAGGACCTGACCCTGATGAGTGATGGTGCATTTCTGAACCCAAAAGAATCAGCAGCCTTACTCGCCGACACGTTCTATCCAAAGGATATAGAGGAAGAGGATAACGCAGAACAAAGGCTAACTAGGGAAGCAGCCAGACGTAAATGAATGGTGTCATGATGAAAATCAGTACCCACTATTTACACCGCTGGAGCTGAAGACAGCCGTGGGACGCTTCAAGCCGAAGAAAGCCCCCGGAGCGAATGAATTTACGGACATGCAGTTGAGCGATCTACCAGGACCTGGACGCTTTCCTTGATCTGTACAACAAGTGCCTAGAACTGAAACATTGCCCGGACACATGGAAAGAGGCAACGGTGGTAGTCCTCCGAAAACCGGGCAAGGAAAATTATACGAACCCCAAGTCATACAGACCGATAGGTCTTCTACCGGTCTTGGGGAAGGTTCTGGAGAGGATGGTAGTGGCGCGGATCAAGTGGCAGCTGGTGCCGCAGTTTAGTACTCGTCAATTTAGCTTTATGTCCCAGAAGAGCACCGAGGATGCCCTCTAAACTCTAATAAAGCACGTGCAGAAAAAGTTGAGGCTAAAGAAGTTAATTGTCCTGGTGTCATTAGATATAGAGGGGCCCTTCGATAGCGCCTGGTGGCCGGCAATCAAAGTCAGGCTGGCTGAGGAAAAGTGCCCCGTGAACACCAGAAGGCTAATTGACAGCTATCTCGACTGCAGAAAAGTAAGAGTAAGGTATGCTGGGGAGGAGTGCACGAGGAAAACCTTCAAGTTCTGTGTCCAGGGGTCAATTGGTGGTCCAATCTTTTGGAACCTAATACTGGACCCGCTACTGAAAAATTTGGAAAACAGCGGATACTTCGTGCAGGCCTTCGCCGACGATATAGTTTTAGTAGTTGATGGTGACACAGCTGCTGAAGTCTCCCGAACTGCCAATGCAGCGCTCGCCCGTGTTCAGAGTTGGGGCGTCAGAAATAAGTTGAGGTTTGCACCGCACAAAACCTGTGCGATGCTTATAACTAATAAACGTAAGTACGACACGCCAATTTCAGAATTGGCTTGGCCGGGGTCGACATTGGTATGGTAAGGAGTATGAAGCTGCTGGGTTTAACCATCGACAACAGATTAACTTTCAGCGAGCACACCAAAAATTTCTGCAAAAAGGCAGCGGAGGTGTACAAGCAGCTTGCACGGGCGGCAAAGGTTAGCTGGGGCCTAAATAGGGAGGTTATAAAGGTCATATACACTGCAACGATAGAACCGATTGTCATGTACGTGGCTGGAGCCTGGGCTCCCGCTACAAAAAAGTTGGGTATACGTAGGAAGCTAGGCTCTGTCCAAAGAGGATTCGTTCAGAAGATCTGCAAGTCTTACCGTACAGTCTCATTAAACTCGGCACTGGTACTGGCATCGGCGAGCATACTGCCTCTAAACCTCCGCATACAAGAGCAAGCCGCCTTGTATGAGGCAAGGGGAGGGTCGTCCCAGTTCATGCCAGGAGACCGGGCGATTGAGGGTATGGTAAGATTTGCAGAGACGTCTCACCCTGCCAAACAAATGGCTTTGGAATTCATGTGCCTGGCAGACCAACAGTTGCTAGACAGCAACAATGTGCAGGCGGTGCGAATCTTCACCGACGGCAGCATAATTGAGGGAAAGGTCGGAGCCGCATTATACATTTGGGATAGTGAAGGCGAAGTCCGAAACCTCAAACTTAGCTTACCGCGTACTGCACAGTCTAACAGGCGGAACTCCTCGCCATCTGCAAAGCGACGTACATATTCCTCACGCGGCAAGAGACGAGCTATGGTTTGTACAGTGACTCAATGTCAGCATTGCAGACGCTTGCAAGCCATGGGTCTCTCCATCCCCTGGCGGTTCACGCGCGCGTCAATTTGGACAATCCCTAGGCCAGAGCAAAGCTGTGTCATTGTTCTGGATCAAGGCCCACGCGGGCCTGCCTGGGAATGAGCGCGCAGACGAGTTGGCAAAGAAGGCAGCATTGCTGTTACGGAGTAAGCTGGACTACAACCAATGTCCGGTGTCATTTATCAAGCAAACGATCCGTTTGGAATCGCTTGATGAATGTAACCGAAAATATGTGTCGGGCGAGACAGCTGCTGTGACGAAAATGTTTCTTCCGGATGCCATAGCGGTTTTCCTTATTATAAAACAGGTGCGGCCCACAGGCGTTCTCACGCAGGTTTTGACGGGGCACGGCGGGTTCTCTGAATACTTGATTCGCTTCAAATGTAAGGATAGCCCATCGTACGTCTGCGATCCAGGCGTGGCAGAGACTGTCCAGCACATACTTTTAGATTGCCCGTTATATATCACGAAACGCTACCAACTCGAATGTTAGCTAGACAGGAGACTGACAAAGGAGAGCCTGCATAGGCTCATGACTAAGCAACACAGGGAAAAGTTTCTAGTGTACCTACTGTGTAAATGCGGCCTCCACAGTCATTGCACGGAACCGAAGCTGAAGCATACAGCCGCTTCAGCTTCGGTTCCGTGCTTCACCAGAATTATTATAATATTTTGTAAGAAGCATAGAAATAGCACGCACAAAACTGCAATGACAAACGGTGCACTGGGTACTACCTAGTAACAACAGATTATCTGTATGATGAAAAGCACTTTCGTGCTTCTCATACCTATTGATAAGCTATAATTAAATATTGTGATTGTTTCCTCTGTGATAAACAGCACTTTTGCACATTCTTGTATTTATAAATAAAAAATTTGTATATTTTATATCAACTTGGCACTTACATTATGAAAATAAATAAAGCTGCCTTTAGGTAAATAAACTAAGTGGGAGTCCCACCCACAGAATACAAGAGATGTAGCAAGATGAACATACCCCTATTTGTCTACTGAGTTTTCCTATAGTGGCCTCCTTCACCAACATTACGTTATAAAAGGCGGCACACTATACCAGGCAACCCCAAATAAATATAGTATACAAATAGGGGTATGTAGCAAGATGAACAATTAGAATTAAGAATGAAAATACGAGAAGCATGAAAGATGAATGGAATGAATGAGTTTTCACAAAGTAGGCGCCAACTTTGTTGAGCGGGATTAGTATTAATATATATATATATATATATATATATTTACCAACCCTACTTACTTTTTTGTTGGTAATAATGAGTACTTTTATGTATCATCTATAGTTTCTCAGCGCACACCAAACAATGAATTTTATAGGCAAAATTTTGTTACTTTGGGTTAAATTATTACAATTTTCATAAGGATCTCTAATATTTTTTAAATATTTGTTTAGCCAATGTCACTCAGGAATAATATGCTTTCTAATGGTCAAAGATTTTTTTTAAATCGGTTCAGTAGATCCAGAGATTACCCCCAACAACCTCACAAACTCTCGCTTAATGGCCTAATTGAAATAAAGAATTTTGACATTGACACTGAGCATCATTCCTATTTCGCAACGGAATCATGATGTATTCAGATTGTTTTGACATTATATCAACTTACTTTCTTTCCTCATTTTGCAGTGTTACTCATTTCGAATAACAATACACGTCTTTCACAGATGGATGGTATAAAACTAGCTGTTTGAGCTTGTTATACTATGTAATGCTATGTAAAACTAGGTTCAGCCCGCGGCTTTGCTCACGTGAAAAGTGTTATATTATCCCAAGGGATCATAATACTTACTTTATCGGAACATGACAATAATAATATATCTATCTCTTTTCCAAATTGCATCCAGATCCGTTCTGGTGTGATTGAGAAACAACCAACCAAACTTTCACATTTATAATAAGTAGGATTGTATGCTTTTTATTCTAACATTCGTTTGATTGCCACTTAACGAAATTACGGTACATCCACTTCGATTGTATTAAAATATATTTGGTAATAAGGTACTACTATCATGAATCGCCGTTAAAAAAATATCATCTATCAAATGCTGGCAGCATAAGCAGGCGATATTGTTGTTAAGCACCTGTTTAAAAATCATCTAAACGTAGAGTAGCAGTAGAAACATACGTTTAAAGATATTTATTTCTCAAAAGAATTAACAAATTCACTTATAGAGAAAACATAATAGGTTAAAATAATTTTATCTGCCAGTAAGCGTAGATAACAATAAAAACAGGCATGCATCTTAAAACTAACATTACAATAATACTTCGACTTAACAAAGGTATGTCGTTTTAGCATAACAAGTACAAAATAAACAAACTAGAAGAAGGTAAGTTACACACAACAAACAACACATCAGTATTGAGCGAAGAGGGTGATAGGTAAATATATATATTTGTACATAAGTATGTATGTATATGATTTATTTTATTCATTTTACACTATGTTGTATATTATTTTGTGTACAATAAAGAATTAAAAATTAAGAAGAATGAGGGTAGGGTGCAATTTAGTAGTCGTTGCGTGTTTACTAAGGCCTATGACACAGTGCATAACATGAGCGATTCATTGAATTGTTTTCAGTTAATATTTGTACATATTGAATATATATATATACATACATTTATTTTTGTTTATGTAGACTATCATTATTTATTTTTGATTAATCCAAAGGTTGGAAAAGATCTTTTAAGATATATTTTTTTAAAGACTTCTTGTAAATGTATGACGATTTGATTTCTTTTATGTGTTTAGGTAGTTTGTTGTAGAAGTTTGCACCCTCATACATAATGTTCCTCTCTCCATATTTAGTCCTAGGCTGGGTTAGGCAGATGTCATTAGCTTGTCTTGTTAAGATTTTATAAATTTGTGCCCTTTTTGTAAATATTATCTGAGAATGTATATCCTTAGTTAGAATTTTTCTCACGAGTATGCATGTGTTGTACCTATATATTTGAAGAAGATTCATAAGCTGTGTTTCTTTGTAGATTTTTTCAGTAGGAGTTAAATAGTTATACCTAAATAGTGTTTTGATTATTTTATTTTGGGCAATTTGTAGTATTTTTAAGTTTGATTTAGCAGCAGTTCCCCAGACCTCAATCAAGTAGTCCAAGTGAGATTTAACCATGGAGTTATATATAGTATAACGCACATGTCTAGGAAGACCCCGCACTATACCACGGAGCGCACCTGTTAGTGATGTGAGCTTGTTCTTGATACTCTCTATGTGTGGTTTCCACGTTAGTTGATCGTCAAGTATAAGACCAAGATATTTTTCTTGATGAACTCTCTTTAGCATTTGACCATCAATATGTAAATTACTGTGCTGACCAATCTTTTTGTTTTTTGCTGCGAATATGATATAATTGGTTTTAGATATGTTTATTGTCAGTAAGTTTGATTTAAGCCAAGTATGTAAGAGGTTCAGATCATGTTGAGCTTGTTCTATGATTGAGTATACTGAAGTACCCGAGTAAAATAAACTGGTGTCGTCAGCGTAAAGCGCTATATCCCCCTTTAGACCGATTTCATGGATGCTATTTATGTAGATTAAAAATAATAATGGCCCAAGAATTGAACCCTGGGGGACGCCGTAGGTGATTTGTCGAGGTCCGCTTTGGACTTCACCGATTTTCACTACTTGATATCTGTTACTAAGGTATGATTTTAACATTTTAAGAGCGGATCCTGAGACACCTAGATGATTTAACTTTAACAAAAGTATATCGTGACTAACAGTATCAAAAGCTTTTTTTAAATCTACAAACACTCCTACTGTAATTTTCTTACTATCGATGTTAGATTTGATTTTTGTCACGAGATCGGTTGCAGCTGTAACCGTGTTTGACTTCGGTCGAAACCCATATTGTTTTTCATATAAAAACTTTTTTGATTTTAGAAATGCACTAAGTCGGTTATGCAATATTTTTTCAAACACCTTTGATAATATTGGTAATCCAGATATCGGTCGGTAATTACCTGGATCTGATCTGTTTCCCGACTTGTATATGGGGCTGACTTTTGCAACTTTCAAGGATTCTGGGAAATTTCCTTCTGTTAGACACCTATTAATACAAAGAGTTAAGTTTGCCGCTATTTGATCTTTAATACATTTTATAATTTTTGTACTTATTCCATCAATACCGGCGCTAGTGTTTGCATCTAAATTGTCAATTATTTTAAGCACCTCTGCAATAGTAGCAGGTTCGAATTGTGTTAGATTGGCCGTACTGTCTATTCTGCTAGCGGGTACCTGTAAAGCTTGATTATTGTGATACGCATTTGGAATTTTGCTAGCAAGTTCTGCGCCTATATTTGAGAAAAATAGGTTGAAGCACTCACAGATTTCCTTTGTGTCAGTAATCTGGCCTGTTGGGGTGTGTAATTTTACAAGAGTAGGGCTACGTTTTGTTTTGTTGCTAGCCAGACTATTAATAAGTTGCCACATTTTAAGAGGATTTTTTTCACAATCTTTAAAGGCATTGTAATAGTATTGATTCTTTGTTGATTGGATTTCTTTATACACCTTATTCTTCTGCTGTAGAAACTCGTCTTCTACCTCTTTGTCTTCAGGTGACGAATGTTTTAATTTATGCCACAGAATATTTCTTTCGTTTATGGATGTTATAAGGTGATTGTTGATCCAGTCTTGTCGTGGCCTGTTTAGTATTTTGTTCTTTCTTGTTTTATTTTTAGAAACAGCATCCAATAGGTATTTTTCTAACGTTGTGTAATAATTGTATATGTCAGATAAAGTATGATCTTTTATTGTTTTATATAGATTACCGTAATCAATAGCTTCGTATGTTACTTTTTTGGGTTTTTCCGGTATGTTATTTCTGTTTACCTCGAAGTACATTTGTTTGTGATCTGACATGGCGCTTTCCACTAAAGCCATATGAAAGGTATTATCTTTTAGAGTTGTACATACATGATCTAATATTGTCTTAGAAGTTTTAGTAATACGGGTGCAGTATGTTTTATCAATTTTGTTTAGTATTCTAAGTCCGTTTTCTTTTAGCACTGTCTTATATTCTTTAATAGATTTTTCATTACTTAGTAGATTCAAGTTAAAATCCCCAAAAACAAGAATTCTTTTCCTTTTGATTAGGTGTTTTGTGTATATTTCGAGAAACTGTTGTACATTTGCTGCAGGCTGTTTATAGACTACTCCAATATCTAAAGAAAGTTTGTCCAGGTGTATCCATAAAAAGTGATTGTTATCTTCGCATTGCTCATCCATCAATTCATGCTTCAGTTCGTTGTGCACATATATTGACACTCCACCGCCCCTTGAAGATGTTCTATAATTGTAATAGTGTGTATAGTTTGGTAATTTTTGCCTTAAGGCTTCATTTTCATCCTTTATCCAGGTTTCAACCAGTAATATTACATGTATAGTGCATTTAAACGTTTGTATGATACACTGTATTTCATCAAGTTTCCCTGGCGCAACAATACTGCGAACATTTGCGTACAGGATACTTATTGATTTAGTTTTAGTTGTGATATTTGCATAGTTATTTGTTAGTTCGTAAGTAATTAGGTTTTGCTTAGTTCGAAGTTCTTCTAGGTTACTTAGTTTTTTGACTGTTCTTTAACTATCTAACATTACTTTATTATCGACCAGAAAAAGAGGTTCAAAGGATGTTTTATCCTTTCAACATACTGCTGACTCTTTTTTTCTCTTCAAAATACCGTATACGAAATAATCTTATAAAGATTAGTGAAAAGCAGTCCTACATACCACGGTTCATTTGTGTTTCTTTAGTGGTTGCTGCGACTGTTTATCGAGTTTATCGCCAAGATATCCATCGTTTTATTCATGACGATAATGCTCCTGTCGTGTTATTTATTTCATTTTTCTTACCCACCTCTCGCTGCCTTGGTTTTCTGTTAACCTTTGTTCTTAATATAATGTATAACCACGATAACGTACTGCTTATTGTGTTGATCCAGATCATTCACAAAAACATTGATTTTAGTAAATATATTCGCAGTTTTATTTTATGGAATTGGATGTTGGTGTCGACTGTATTCAGTATCAATGTCTTTTCTTTTATTTTTTACGGTGCAAGGGCTCATTACTTCGATGTAGTAAACTGTCTTGTTGAAGTAGAATTTATCAGTTTTGAGTTTGATTACATTTATTATATCCGAGTTATATTGTTAATTAAGTATCTTGATGAATGGACTAAACAAGTCCACATAATTAATGATCGACAGAAAAGTGATCAAATATATTGTATGAATTTGTTTAAAACGTATCAGAATATCCTGAAGGCTTTTGATGTGTATAAGAGACTTTTCCAAGTATTGGTAAGATTTTTTCATAATTAATAGTTTGTATTGATAAATATCGTAGAATAAATCACCTTTTATTTTTTTTAGGCACTACATCGTACATTCAATGCATTCTGTCGTAATTGATGTTTATTTGAGCTTATGCTACAAACAATCAAAATTCAACAGGGGTCGAATGATAAAGTAAGAATAAATACGATAAACGAATAATCCATACTAATATTATAAATGAAAAAGATATTTTTTTAAACGTTTCCCCAAACTAGGAATTTTACGAGGGCGATGCCGCTCGCTAAAAAAAAATATTTTCTCTGTACATTTGTACGTTTATTTTGTTGATTTGCTCATGGCTTTTCTGTATCCGAATAGGCTTATATAGTGCAGTGTAGTGGGACAGTAACGGGATATTTTTATTATTATAGTTTGTATCAAATTAATCTTGGACCCACCCTCACGCAGCATGTTCATTAAAGATTTACAGCCTAACTTCTCTCAGAGAGAAAGTCTGTGGGAATGATAAAAGCTGTTCAGGCTATAGCAATGAAAAACAATTTAATATCTTGCTATTACAAAGACTTCTGAAATAAGTAAATGGGCATTTAAAGAAAGAAATGTTTTAACGGAGATTATTGCCAACAGCGTATGAAGAAAGACTTTGCAAGAACGTCCTTAAGGAAAATCGAAGATTCACTAAGATGACCGCGTGTGACCTGTTATGGGACTTTTAACTAATTACGCCGCTGTTCAATTACAGTTTGCGTATCTGTAAACTATGTAAATATATGCATTACTACACGACTTGCTTAATTAGCCACTCAGTTAACAGTCTAGCTGTTTTAACTAAGCGGCGCCGTTCGAGTAGTGGCCTAATATTATGACGACAAACTCATTGACAGACTCCTAAAGCTTTAAAAGCTCGGTTTACTTAGATTTTTCGTCGATAACCGATATAATTCGCATAGATCTTACTAATATTATAAATACGAATGTTTGCATGGATTTATGTTTGTTACTCAATCACGCTAGAACGGCTGAACGGATTTAGATGAAATTTGACACAGACCAAGAGCATTATATCACTTAGTTTAAAAATAGATTGTAAGTTATATAGTAAATAAACAAATAAGTAAACAATGCTTCTTTGTTTTTTTTTATATTGTAGTAAAATTAGGAGATGTACCTATTAGGGTGATATGTTCACACTGGCGAAAAAGATAAATACTACAACATTTTTATGGACATTTTGTTACTTAATCCAATCTGCAAAATAATATTAAAGGCTCCTTACCGATAAATACTCTGTTTCTATTACTTGAAAAAGATGACAATATACTGACTAAAATATACCAAAATTTTCTGAAATTAAGAAAACATTTATCAGCATGTAAGCAGTCGTCAATTCAATTCGTAAAAGGGATGATAGACTAACAAGCAAGGTGTACTTAAGGCTCAAAGGCCCCTTGTTTGTCTAAAAGTCATCCATAAAGTTCACGTATTTAGAAGTGCCAAGATGAATTTATAAATAAAAAAAATAAAAACGCCATTTATTTCTTATCCTTACTAAACAATATTTTTTACATTTTACCTCTTAATAATATCACTTAAATATAAGATATATAACACTAACTTACTACCTTCTGTTTTATATTTATTTCTTATATCTAATCTCTAACATAACGAATCTAATTATTAGTGATAGGATCCCCTTCTCGGGTATAGGCCTCCTTCAGCTTGTTCCATTTATCTCTATGGGAACTATCTTTCATACAACGTTTTCCAGCAGTTATTATGACGTCATCTGTCCAGCGTTTTATAGGCCTCCCTTGTTGTCTCTTGCTGCCGGGTCCTGCCCAGGCAGCACACAAGTCAGATAACTGGCCAACAATTTAACCTTATGCAGGGTTAAGCTTTGTTATGTATGAATAGAAGCTGTGTGTATTACGAAGTTCTGTATTAAAGTTTTTTTTGCTATAATAATGCTATTAGCTGAATTAGTTTAGTAATTTGCGGATTTTATTTCTTAAACCTGAATAATCATCATAAAAAGACCTGTTACTCAAGAGTTTGTGTAACCTTTTGTATAACATTGGTATAAAATTCCGTTATCAAGCATGATACTGGATAAGTTATGTTCTATTTTCTTTTAGTTGTATTACACACCACACCTTGACAATTATTCAGCTGCTGTATAAAATAGGCGTTGTTTTTGTTATGAAGCATATAGTAACTTAACAGAAATTAAGATAGCTGTTGTAACTACTTTATGGCGCTTTGAGTACGAAATTACCATCTGTGCAGCTAACTGTAGTTATAACAATATTAACAGATTCTGATGCAAGAGTTTGCTGAGTATTCATGAAAAGTAGACATTTTTAAGCTAGAACAGCTGTTCTGGAACGTTAGTCAGCATTTAACCGGCTGACTGTGCTTTGTTTTGTAGTGGTTATGTGAAAATGCCTCCTTACAAAAAAAATCTTAAAAAACACTCCAATTCATGGAAAAATTGAAAAAGAACAGGAGGCATACGAAGAAAGTGCTTGCGGGAATATGAAAACATAAAAAAACTCTATTTGTGCCAATACAAGAACGGCTGAAACAAGTTCTTCCAGTTTATGTAATCCAAGTACAAGCCAAGTGCGACAACAATCGATAGAAATGGGTTCCGTAAGAAATGATTATGAATCTAGATTGTATGAAGATTATGAATCAATTCAAACGTCTGAAGATAGTGATGCGAGTTCCAATAATTTTGAAAAAATTGAAACGGAATATGAAAAAAATGTAATCTTTCGTAATAACTTAAAACAATGGCCCATAAATAAAAATATTGGTTAAAATTTCCTTTATGGGCCGCTGATTTATGGCACGGGGGGAACGGGGGAGGGTGGGGGGAGGGGTTTTATCCCCCCCTTACCATCCCCACCACTCGGAGCCCCATGGTTATGGAGATATCCATGGTTAAAGTTTTTAGGTTAGAATCAAAATTTCTATCAAAGTCCATCGATTTTTGGGGCGTGAAGGGGGGTAGGGAAGTGGGGGGTAGTGGGGCTACCCCACTGTACCATCCCAACCCCGCGGAACCCCATGGTTAAGGAGATATTCATGGTTAAAGTTTTTACAATTACTATTTAACAACAATGTCGACGGAGCCCCGCTGCGCGGGGCTCCTATTTCTGTCTGAAGGGTCTAAAGTAACCTAACACGAAGAAGATGACGGGAGCTGAGTTCGCTCGCTTTGCTCGCTCACTTCAGCTCCCGTCATCTCTTCGAACCTAACCTGTCCGTGTCGGGGTGCCCTAAGCTCCCGAGCTCGCTTCGCTCGCTCCTGGACCAATTTTCATATTTTTACCTCACGAAAAACATACAAAAAAACATAAAATTTCCGAGTCTTGAAAATTTGTAAAAAGCTTTCTATTTATGAGTACAACCTATAAAAAAAAATGAACTTCCAAATCAACGGCCCATAATGGAAATTTTATCCAAAATATTTCTCTAGAAGCGTTAAGAGGATTATTAGTTGTCGTCAATCAAAGATTGCCAGGAGTTTTACCAGTGGACCCGAGAACATTATTACAGACTAAGAGAAATGTTATAATAAAAAAATTGAAGGTGGAGAATACTGGCACAAAGGACTTATTGAACCTTTAAAAGATATAATTAATTTTGTATGGCTGGAAATCCCTGAATGTATACAATTAAATTTAAATTTTGATGGTTTACCAATTTTCAACAGCTCTAAAAAATAATTTTGGCCAATTCTTTGCAACATATGCGAAAAACCAGAAATAGAGCCTCTTGTTGTTGGAATTTATTATCGATCTGGAAAACCGCAGAGCCTTAGTCAGTATTTAGAAGATTTTGTCGCAGAAACTGAAAGTCTTCTGGAAAATGGAATTCATATAGTTAGACAAGGCAAAAAAAATATAGTAAATGTGAAAATAAGGTGCTTCATCTGCGACTCACCAGCGAGAGCATTTATAAAAGGTAAATTATCTATGACTAAACGTGTTACATTACAGACGTCATGTGAAACATTTTTTAGCACTAACGTTGTTTTATTCAAGACACAGAACTGATTTAGAGTAGCCGCCGTAATCTTTTTCGTATTTTGTACTTAAAGTAGATCATAAGAAACTATTAACTTATAAATAAAAGAGGTATTTTAGGTCGACTACAATGACCATCCATAATTGAAAACATTTTACATTTTCAGGTGTTTGCAACTTCAACTCTAAGCATGGATGCTTAAAATGTACAACTGTTGGAGAATACTCGAATCAGTACCATACAGTTGTGTTTCCAAACTCAAGATGTCCTAAAAGAACAAATGAAGAATTCAGAAACAAGAAATATAGAGATCATCTAAAATCTGATACACCACTTTTAAAATTACCCATTGATAAGATCGAAGATTTTCCTATTTCTGATTCATTACATCTGATTGATTTAGGAGTAATGAAACGACTACTCGTGGGATGGCGTGAAGGAAATTTTAAAAATCTTACTACAAAATGGCGAGCTGACGATACGCTAAAAGTAACAGAGTTTTTACTCACCTGTAAACTACGAACCGAAATTCATAGATCCATGCGAGGTCTAGATGAGCTTCATCATTGGAAAGCATCTGAATTCCGGTATTTTTTCTATTATTTGAGTATTGTTATTCTGCCTGATTTTCTGTCAAAAGGTCCCTACGAACATTTTTTGACGCTTTTCTGTGGGGTAACAATTTACTCTAGACTAAAGTACAGCTCAATATTGGACCTTTCTCACGAATTATTATTATATTTCGTAGAAAAGTTTAAAACATATTACGGTAACTACATTACTAGCAACATTCATAATTTGGTACATATAACTGATGAAGTTCGTAGATTCGGACTACTTAACACCTTTAATTCTTACCCTTTTGAGAACAAACTATACAGTATTAAAAAAATGCTTAGAGCTGGCAACAAGCCATTATCACAAATAGCTAAAAGGCTCACAGAAAGTGATTGGAATGTTCATTCAAAACTTAATAAAGCGAAAAATGAAACTACAAACCAATATCCTGTCATAAAAACAAATAACAAAAATAGAAAAATACTTGATTTTGGTAAGTTCATAATTTCTAACAAAAGACAAGATAAATATTGTATGACTACAGAAGAAGAAATTATAGAAGTGATAGAAATAACCGATGAAAATATCAAAGGGTACAGAATTGAAAATGTATCTGTCATCTTCGAATTACCTATTAAGTCATCATATCTTAATATGTTTAAAACAGGTGTACAGAATGGTAACCGTACAACAGAAAACATAAGTTTCGATAACATTAGCTTTAAGTTTGTAGTAACTACATACAAAAATGAGCTTTATTTCATTCCTCTATTACATACCTTAACAATTTGAACTGTATACACCGTGATCCAATTGCTATGGATTAACTTGAGCACGCTATTTAGACCATGACCCGTTTGTTAGGCTTTCACGATACTACATTGTTACAAAAAAAAAATGTAAAAGTAATTAAATAAACGAAAAAAGACTTCCTGAGTTATGGTAAGTAAGCTAGCGGCCCTATTTGCAACATAGAAAAAAAAAGATCACTACACGTGGGTCGGATTTGTTCTTCATTTGCGGAGCTATGTTCCTTAAAGATTGTTCAGTGTTATGGTGTTAATAGCGTGCCCAAGTTAATGCAAAACAAAAAGTCACTCAGACACATCAGTCACTTACAAATTCAGTTAGTGACTTATTCAATCACTCACTCACTCGGTCACTCTCTCACTCAGTTATTCAATCACTCACTCAGTTACTAATTCACTCACTCACGTAGTCACTCACTCACGTAATCACTCACCCATTTAGTAAGTCACTCAGTCATTATCAACTGAGCTATCTGGTAATGCATGTGTTTGGGTTTCTTTATGCAATAAAGATTTTTGTATTGTATACAAACTGTAAATGCAGATGATTGATAAGTACCTAACTATTAAGTATATGATAAGAATAATACTTAATATGATCTCATACTATTTACAAAAAGTGTTGGATATTTAACTAAATTATAATAGGTTTTTAATTTAATTCTAATAAAACAATTATGTTAATTAATCAGTCTTCCTTTTATTTTCAGTTCAAAAATCACTGGAGAATAATCACTACCTATCAACCGATTACACTGAACGAAGTATAAAAATAAATCAACAAAATAGCATTTAACGTGTAGCGTTACACATTATAGGAACACAATACTTTCATATAGGAACATCTTCTTTCCTTAAAAATATAATAAAATAAAAAAATCAACAAGATCTATTCATCGTCTTCAATAATAGCTTCGTTTCCATTACTTGGATTATTTTCGCCATCATTGTTTGTATTGTTATTGTCATCATTATTTGTATTTTCATCACCATCGTCATCTGGATTATGGTTACCATCTTCATCATTTAAATTAACTTCAATATCATTATTTATATTGCCTTCACCACCATTATTAATATTGTTTTCACGGTCACTATTAGTATTATCTTCATCATCGTTATTCATGATATCATCTTCGTCATCATTAATATTAGCTGCACTTCTTTGATTCTGAGGCTTTTGTTGGACTCTTTTGGGTTGTGATTTCCTTCTTTTCTTGCTCGACTGACGAATGTTTTTGGATGTCTTTCTTTTCAGAGCATTTCTCAATATGTTTTTAAAGAAAATTTCGTTATCTTGCACTGTGTACGTGTTGTCCCAATAATAGACCATTTCGAAAAAGAACTTTAATATGTTTCTGTATTTTTTGAAGCCTATTTTAAGATCATCTCCACGACTTCCTCCAGTCCAGGAGCACTTGCAAAGGAAGTCTTTGGTGAAAATTGAATCTAAAAGTCTATAAGCACAATTAGAACCTGATCCTGGTGCCGCAGAACATAATATTGTATACTTTTCTAAGTATGTTTTGAGCATTTTAGGACAAGATAGATCTTTTTCGAGTTTCTCCAAGCTTTCGACGTTATCGACAATATCCATACGCATCCTTTTAGTTTCTGGTCCTTTAGCTTGAGCTAAAGTTGTTACTGTAATATTTTCTGTTCTTTGTTCTTGTATTTCTTGTAACTGAACCGACATTTCCGCGAGCTTTTTCATTATTTTATTTTGGTTGTCTAAAATTGCAGTTTGTATCTCGTACATGTTATTGATTTGGGTTACAATATTTTGATCATTAGTAGTCGTATAATAGTGTACTTCTTGAGGCGTATTTTCTTGCTCTTTAGGGGATATTGTATAAAATGTATCATCAATAATATAGGGCTGTTGGTTGGTTAGAATTGACGTTTCTGGAAATATTTGTATGGTTGGACTCGCTGGTACTGTTGGACCTGTTTGTATGATTGGACATGCTTGTATGATTGGACCTGCTTGCATGATTGGACCTGCTTTTGTGATTGGACTTGCTGGTATTGTTAGACCTGCTTGTATGAATGGACCTGCTTGTGTGATTGGACTTACTGGTATGTTTGGACTTATTGGTATGGTTGGAATTGCTTGTGTGATTGGACTAGTTTCTATAGCTGGATTTTCTTGTATGATTTTACTCGCTTGCATGGTTGAAGTTGGTTGTTTCGTTCTTTTCTTTGGGTTTTTAGATTTAATCTGCAACAATGCACACAATACTTTTTGAATTATTCTAAAAAAATCAACTGTAAATTATTTTAAAATAAGTCATCATCATCTACCTAGCCTTTTCCCAACTATATTGGGATCGGCTTCCAGTCAAGCTGGATATAGCTGAATACCAGTATTTTACGAGGAGCAGTTGCCTACCAGACCTCCATACACAACCCATTAACTGGGGTAACACGGTACTTCATGGCAAGACTGGAGTCAGATTTACTGGCTTCTGACTATCCGTAACGACTGCCAAAGATCTACAAATGACAGGCGAGACCTACGCCTTAACGTGCTTTCCGAGGCACGAAGGAAACACGGGATGTTAAGATACTCATCCACAGACCAACCTTGGCAAGCATTGCTTAACCTTGAAGATCGACCCGTGCAGCTGTTATTATCTAGCCACGAGCTCCTCTCTCGTTATAAAACAATTAATTCTGATAATTGCATATACCAGTTGTACTACATTGAGTTATAATGTACTACGTACTAGAGAAGACACCTCAACTTGATTGTTTGTAACATATTTCTATGAAAATGACACCCATAACATAACTTCAATAACTTTTTAAAAAAGAGAACCGACTTCAATTAATTAATTTATTTTTTTCATTTTTAGTGAATATCTCCGAAGATCGTGATCAAACTAAGAAGTACTATATACTAAAACCTTCTCCTAAATGTAACAAATCCATTTCCGAAAACTTCATGGAAATCGTTACAGCATACATACAGGTCAAACTGAGAAACTCCTTTTTTTAAGTCGGTTAAAAATATGTCGCATCTGCGCGCATTTATTGCAATTTAATGCATGCGCTTGCATTGCGCATGTTCCGCTGTCATCAAGCTTACGCGCCATCTTTTATTTGAAATAGCTTCTCTAGTACGTAGCCCCCACGTAACCACTCGTTAAATAATTTTTTCATCGCACTTACACGTAAAAAGTATCTAAACATACAGGTTAACTTGGCATATAAAACCCTCGGGCTTTCTTTTTGTCATGAAACCCTAGGGCGGTAAGTAATATTTTTTTTAATTTATACACCTGTGGGCGAGCTATAGTGTGTACAGCGACTCAATGGCAGCATTGCAAACGCTTGCAAACCATGGCTCTCTCCATCCCCTAGGAGTTGGCGCGCGCGCCAACCTGGCTCACGCCCTGGGCCAGACCAAAGTTGTTACTTTGTTCTGGATCAAGGCCCACGCGGGCCTGCCGGGGAATGAGCGAGGTCATACAATAAACAATGTTTACAATAAACAAAAGGAGAGCAGCGGTGGCCCAGTGGTATCGGCCGCGACTTACAAGTTGTAGGTCGTGGGTTCGAGCCCAGGCAGGCGCTTTACTTTGTGTAAGTTATTTCTTCACCACTGCTCTCAAAACGGTGAAGGAAAACATCGTGAGGAAACCGGCATGTCCTAGAACCAAAAATTCGAAGACATGTGACATCCACCAACCCGCACTGGGCCCGCGTGGTGGATTACAGCCCATTCCCTCTCACAGAGAGGAGGCCTGTGTCCCAGCAGTGGGAACATTAATAGGCTGATGATGTGATGTGATGATGTGATGTCCTACCCACAGAATGCAAGACGATGAATGCAAGAAGAACATTGGAAAAAGAGGCAAGAAAGATTGACCGGAATGGAAGTGTTTGCACTCGATAGGCACCAATTTAGTTGGCGGGGATTAGAGTTAAGAAAAAAAAAAAAAACTAATTATGGAGTATTTTTCTGTAAGTTCGTAATCTAGCTTAATCAACCACTCCATGACTACAGATTTGCATTTAGCTTTCGGTAAAGAGTACATTGAAAGAGGCCTCTTCAACTTATTGTACAAATTGGAGCCTTGGTAGCAAAAGAATCGATGCGCAAGTTTAGTTCTAAATGACGCTGTAGTGCAAACCAAATCCTTGCGTTGCTTATTTCTAAATTTATCTGGTTCATATTTTAAAAGGGAATGATTTTTCAGAACCTTATAGAAACTGAAAAGCTGTCGAACCGTTCACACTTCCATCTCTTATAGAGGTCTACAGTTGGATGATAAAATGGCAGGCACAGGCTAACCTTAAGAAGTGCTCTTTGCGCTCTTTCAATCTTCAAAAATTGCGTCTTACCTCCCCATGAGGTAATACAATAAATAAATACAGACTGGCAGAGGGCGAAATAAACCGACTTAAGTATTATTTTTGGAGTGACATGTCTTAAGGCCTTAAAGATCACCATCAGTTTACGCACTCTCTCAGCTAGGATGTCAATGTGATGGTGGAAATTAAGGTTGCTGTCTATCATTACATCCAGATACTTTGTCGATGCTGTGTTTGTAAGATTGGGACAAGGACAGTTTGTATTATTGGAATTAGAGCATGAGTGTGAGATATTACGATGCAAAGGATCAGGCCTATCACTAGTTTTTATGGCAAAGGTTATGTAATTAGTCTTCGCAACATTTAGCGTTAGAAGGTTCCTGCATAACCAGCTAGTCACCATATTCATTCGTTCCTGGGCACATGAGAAAACCTCGTCCCAAAAGTCACCAGAAAAAGCAGGGCCGTGTCATCTTTGCATTAGGGATTTCCATCTGGCAATGGTCGTTAATGTACACAAGGAAGAGTTTAGGCCCCAGTATACTCCCCTGAGGAACAACAAAAGTCACGGGGACCTCCTCACTGATGACATTGCCAATTTGCACACATTGCGTCCTGTCCGTCATACATACACGAAGTAGACTTTGCGACTAACGTGACGACTTGCGATTCTGGCCCTCACCAGTGTACAGTTATGTCCAAATATACTAACATTCAAAATTCTATTTCTAGCATTAGTGCACACTTTGATACGATAGGTTCCATTAAATCTTATGTGCTCATAATATGAGCGAGCTTGCTTAAGTTGGTAAATCCCACATGCAATCAGTATTAAATCATTTATATTTGTCGCATCAAGGCTGGCCGATAGATGCAAACCATCGGGAAGTCAGGATGTATTCCCTTACGTTAAGACATCGTGTGTGGGCAGGTCGGTGGGTACAATCGTGCAAATAAAATTATTCGATACACTGGGTGACACAGTTACAATCTTGCTTACTAATATAACGGATCGACACTGATTCTACGACGTATTAGCTCTAAGGCTGTCAGTACTCAACTGCTCTATTCTGTTGTTCCCACCACACAAGTGGTTAGAAAAAGCGCGCCAATGCGTAGTTGTTCTTGCTTTGCCGTCAGATGGCGTGCTTGCGATTCGTTTTCACGTGCGTACTATTGACCAAACCCGACATATTTAATATAGTAAATTCTCTTAGATTATTATTTCTAACAGTAATGTTTTGAAAATTAGCCCTACTTCTATTAAGGTTGTGATCCCGAACATAATCAGAAAGATCATTATTTATATACATGTTTTGGTTCACTATTGCTAGTATTTCAGCAGCATCTTTTCTGTCCTGCTCTCTCAAATGGTACTTATTGATAAGAGCACCAGCTACAGAGAAATCTATCATGATATGCTAAGAAGCCTTGTTGAAAAATGCTTGCCTAAATATTTTATACTTAGTTTTAAAAATGCTATTTACCGCTTCCACCACCCATCGACATTATGTGACTTCTCTTGTCTCGTTAGCGTCCCTAGTGGAAAGTTGAGTCTCACCCTCTTGTAGAGACAAGGGCACATGTACACTATAACCACAAGTCTCTAATAACACCAATGAGTCCCTAAAGCCTCTGTCCAAAATAAATACATCCCTCGGTTGAAAAAATTGTCGACAAGAACTATTTTGATTTGCAAATTCTTTATTAATCATATCAGCATCAGTTGTTGTTGCAGGATATGGACCAAAAATATCAATAATATAACCATCACTGCATACAAACAAAAATGGTTTTTACTAAATTGCGGTACTTATGTAGAGAGTAAGTATTTTTTTGATACCAGTAATTGTAGCTTTTCTCTATGTGGATATATGTGCCATCAGCAATTACTATTAGTGTCCTATCTGCCCCCTCCAAAAAGACCATTAGGAATTATAAGATTCCTTCGAGAGATATCTTCTCTTGTTATATGGTTTAAACCAAGGTTTCTGGGAACAAAGTCCTGGTGCAATATTTCACAAGCTGTATACATTAACTTTTCTAGAGTGCCTCGGGCACTCGCAATACGCTCGTTACTATCCCCTGTTCTCAATTTCATTAAATAGGCTGTAAATGCAAAATCTCCTCTATGCGTGCCTGATAATCTTGGGACTTCTACAAGAATTTGCTCAAATTGCTGTTTGGAAAAGCCTAAATAATAGTGAATAATATGATCTGGCATAGTCTGAATGTTGTCGAAATCTAAATGCATTACCATATTATCTTTCAGTAACGAAAGTAGTTCTTCCATTTGCTCTGAACTAAATGTGCTAATAGGATTAAATACCGATTCCAAAAATAAATCCAATGAATTACTGGTGAATGAGCAGATTCTACAATCTGAAGGCACGTAGTAATTATAATTGCAAAGTAAACTTACGCGGAGTGATGCTGGGACTAAAAGTCTTTCTATACCGTTGCAACCCGGGAAAAACATTGCCGTTGTGTACTTGGTGCTCGTATATAGTTTGGCAATAGTATGTGGTTATGATCAGGTATATTATCAGGTATATCTGCATTCCTTTCTTCTGCTTGATTAGGAGCCACAGTTTCTGCCTCAGATTCAAGAGAAGGACTACGTCTTATTGCATTAGGTTCTTGTTCTGAAGCAGAATGTAATGCTGCTCTGTTAGTCCTTCGCCAAAAAGTATGACAGAGAATTGTTGTTCTTGTCAACTGCAATAAAAAGCGAACAGCTAATATAATTAAATAATATAATAAATTATTTTGCTTTGAGTTAGTCATAATTATAAACAATGCTATAACTAAAAGATATTACACAACACAAAAAATATATTACCTGACGAGGTGCTATCTGTTGGGCAACCATATTTCTAATAGCAGCTACACGTGTAGTGTTTGTATTCAGTGTATGCGATCGTTTCCTTAAAAGGGATGTACCACAGCTGTCACATACATTCACATGACCAACAATAGGCTCAGGTCTTGTTGAATGTCGTATCTCATCCCAAGCAATGATCCAACATGCATGGCACACTAGACTATCACTGGGAACTTGTACCTAAAAAAAATATGTTTTTTTAAAGTCAGCACTTAAAATACGTTTAGAATAGTATTGTTAAATAAAGAATTCTAATAAATACGTATTATGATTTACCTGGCCAATCCATCGTTGTATAAGACGTCGAAATTCAGCTATTTCCAAAAGTATATCTTCGCATTCTGGATATCACCACTTACAGCAGTAGATGATGACTGTTGTGAACAACTAGGTCAGGGTTACCAACTCCTAAACATAAATAGCCCTAAGATCAATATGAAATAGCCCTAAATGCAATATTCAAAAGCCCCAAAAAAGGCCCTGTATTGGGTACCTATTCAACAAGGGTATTGTTTAAATGAGTATCTCGTTTTACTAAGGCAAATAAAATATTACTTGGTTTTCATTACTTTTTATTAGAACTAATAAAAGATCTTTATGTTAATAATTGTAAATAAATCGTTTTAGTTCCAACTTGGTGTTTCATTTGAGCTTTCGGAGTTCTTCAGGTCATACAATAAACAATGTTTACAATAAACAAAAGGAGAGCAGTGGTGGCCCAGTGGTTACGGTCCCGACTTACGAGTTGTAGGTCGTAGGTTCGAACCCAAACAGGCGCTTTACTTTGTGTAATTTATTTCATCACAACTGCTCTCAAAATGGTGAAGGAAAACATCGTGAGGAAACCGGCATGTCCTAGAACCAAAAATTCAAAGACATGTGACATCTACCAATCCGCACTGGGCCCGCGTGGATTATAGCCCACTCCCTCTATGAGAGGAGGCCTGTGTCCCAGCAGTGGGAACATTAAAAGGCTGATGATGATGATGACAATAAACAAACTGTAATATTTACGGAAATGGAGTAAATGTAACGAATGATCTATCATCTCGTTTTAAAATGAATCGTGTCGTCATTAAACTTTGCAGTATTTCAAGGAACTATTGGTTTATTTAGTAACAAAATAAATAAATAAAATAAAAACTATCTATTTCAGATTTTTGGAATCCATAGAATGTTAGTACAGTAAAAAAAAAGTCTTCTTTTAATATTGTCTTTTGTCAGACTTTTTATAAATAAATAAATAAATAAGACCCGTCGTACAGATAGAAACAAAAAGCTCAAACGCCACAAGCATGGTGCGGGGGTGTGGTGGTACTCTTCTTCAAGAAGGGCGACAATGCCCGGCTGAAGAACTATATGCCCATCTCACTTCTTAGCCATGTCTACAAGTTGTTTTCAAGAGTCATCACGAATCGTCTCGCGCGCAAGTTGACGATTTCCAGCCCCTCGAACAAGCCGGATTCCGAAAAGGCTTTAGCACCGTAGACCACATACATACGCTGCGGCAGGTTATACAGAAGACCGAAGAGTATAACCTGCCTCTCTGTTTAGCGTTTGTGGACTACGAGAAAGCCTTCGATTCAATCGAGACTTAGGCTGTACTGCAGTCTCTCCAACGGTGCCAGATCGACTACCAGTACATTGAGGTGTTGAAGTGTTTGTACAAAAACGCCACCATGTCAGTCCGTCTTCAAGATCAGACCTCGAAAGCAATCCTTCTTTAGCGTGGCGTGAGACAGGGAGACGTCATTTCTCCGAAACTGTTCACTGCTGCGCTGGAGGATGTCTTCAAGGTTCTGGACTGGAGGGGGCTGGGCATCAACGTTAATGGCGAGTAACTCACCTTCGGTTTGCCGACGACATAGTGGTCATGGCTGAGACCATGGAGAGCCTCAGTAAAATGCTCGATGACCTCAGTAGAGCTTCCGAAAGAGTGGGTCTTAAAATGAACATGGACAAAACCAAGGTCATGGTGAATGCCCATGTAACACCCACTCCTACCAAGGTCGGAGCCTCTACACTCGAAGGTGAAAGTGTCGAAGTTGTAGACGATTATGTCTACCTGGGACAAACGGTCCAGTTGGGTAGGTCGATTTTCGAGAAAGAGGTCAACCGTCGAATCCGACTCGGCTGGGCGGCGTTCGGGAAGTTGCGTGGTATCTTCTCGTCCAATTTACCGCAGTGTCTCAAGACAAAAGTCTATGACCAGTGTGTGTTGCCAGTGATCACCTATGGGACCGAGACGTGGTCGCTCACAATAGGCCTTATCAGAAAGCTCAAAGTCACTCAAAGAGTAATGGAGAGGACTATGCTCGGCATTTCCTTGCGTGAGCACGTCAGAAATGATGATATCCGCAGGAGAACCAAAGTTACCGACATACCCTACCAAATTTCTACTTGGTGTTTTTAATTCTCTCGAAGTAAGGCGTAAGTACTTCTTGCTTATCACAGCCTGCCGTATTATGCGGGGAGAATCCTATTGCCAGGAGCTCGTGGCGCAGTTGTTGAGGCTGTTTGTTCCTATGGTGCCTAAACAACAGCTTAGACCACGAAGTCACTGGTTTTTGGCCGTACCTTCTGCACGTACGGTATCCCGAGCTAACTCGCCTATACTCGTAGTTCGGGCGCTCACAATGCTAAATGCCCTTCTGACATCAGCACCGGAATGTGACCTGTTTGCTGGGAGATGGATAGATGTGTGTCATGAATGTTTAAGTTTTTGTGAGAAGATGGATGAAAGTTAGATCAGTGAATAATTGTATAACTATGTATTCTTGGTATTTTTTTTTTATGTTTTTACTTTTGTAAGTTTTTCTGTTATGAATTCTTATTTTTTTTTAGATTTTTCTTCTATGTTTTTTTTTTGTTATATCGTGTTTCGTTTTTAATTATTTTTTATTTGTATATAGTAATATTTAATTTTGCCTAATTCTTATGTGTTTCGTTTGTGTGTTTTTCCTTCTCTTTGAATAACGCCTTAGGTTAGGTGACCTGTAAAGTTATACATCTATACTTAAATAAATAAATAGCCCGAAGAATTGCCAAACTTAAGTGGCAGTCGGCAGGGCACATTGCTCGCAGAACGGATGGCCGATGGGGCCGAAAAGTTCTGGAATGGCGACCGCGAACCGAAAGACGATACGTTGGAAGGCCTCCCACTAGGTGGACTGATGACCTGGTTAAGGTTGCGGGAAGGCGCTGGATGCGAGAAGCACGGGATCGGTCAATGTGGCGACGCCTGGGGGAGGCCTATGTCCAGCAGTGGACGTCTTTCGGCTGAAATGAAGATGATGATGATGATGATGATGATCCATCAGGTCACAGGTTACTGGTGTTAGAAACCTCTTCGCTGACTTTCAGCGAATCGATGGAGGTAATGGTGTTTTGAGCCTTGCACAATTCTGCTTCTAGTACAGATATACGCTTCAGTGCCTGGTCATGAGTGTCATGGCACTGCTGATAATCTGACACCAGTTGGCGGACATGGTGATGCTGGTCCAGTATATCCATATGCTGGGAGTGTAGTTCTGCAAGCTGGTTCTTGAGTTTTAATCGTTAATCATCGCTTCAGTCGCCGCCAGAATTACATTGTGGCGGCGACTGAAGCGATGTTGTAGAAAGCACCATTCGACGAAATCAACTTGTTTCTTATTTTGTACTTAGCATAGAAGAAAATATCTTGCATTATATTCATTGATTTTAATACCGATTGCAAGTCGTTTTCAAGGTAATTGACAGATGGTTTTCCATTATCTACATGGGTAACTGTGAGTTCGGTTTCAAGAATGATCTCATCTTCAAATTCTCTTCTTACTTCATTGGATGGAAACACTACTGAAGAAGAAATCGCACGTATGCCTGCTACAGAAAGCGGTTCAAAATTGATTAGTGCACGTGATCCCTAATAAATAGACTTTTAATTTGGATTTATATTAACTGTGCGTCCAGTGGGATGGTAAATAGTATATAATAGTGATGACAATTATAAATATAAATTATTTTTAATAGCCGCGTCCTCCCACGCTTCGTGGCAACACTTATTAGAAATTGCTCGCTTTCTTAACCATTAGTATTAATATATAATGACAATTTGTTATTTATTTAAAACTCTAGCTACACACATTTACTTTTTTATCATAAATTGATCAGGAGCAAATTATTTTTACTCGACCTGTATTTTCAATATTATCAGACATTTTACCCACTGCTGCATACAAAGCCTCTTTTTTTACTAGATGCTCCTGATTCCTAAAAATCATTACCGTTGTTAGTTTTGCCCTCACCCACTGATGAGTTTAAGCCTCCTTCATTTTATTCCATGTACTGCATGCTTGAGGATAAATTCTAGATACAATGTCAGTTTTTATGTCAAGTAGAAAAACATAACGTTAGCTTTTATATCAGGTTGAAAAAAAGTTTCAATGAGTTGAAAACGTTTATATAATAATACGTTCTTATAATCAGTGTTAATATTTTAATTAAAATACAAACAAACCAGGATACCTACACTTTAAAAAAATGCATAAAGTAGACCAAACATCTAAGTCCCAAATTTAGGGACGTTCCTGATGGCTTCCCCATAGTATCGCAAAAGCTTTATCAAAGAAAATTTCAAGTGGATATCATCAAATTGCATCGCATTGCGTTTATGTGAACGCACTTGCAATTTCGCTTAATAAAAATCGCTAATGGGTGTCTTATAAATTGAATCGCATGGTGGTTTCATGCGATTCAATTTGCAGGAAGGTCGCTTACAGAAACTCAAACTGTAGTATAATGATAGTGTAAGTAGTGATAAGACCGCAGACGTTCAAGGCTAGTTCAGCGTCGATGAAAAACAGGCCACAAGCTTGCATCTTCGTGAAGGAGTTAATGTGAAGCCGTTGGATATTCTTGCAGACTCTTCTTTGAACTTCTGTAAAAAATATAAAATAGTATCATAATTATATTGGAGAAATTTTTATCTTTATCAAGAGGGAACCCGAAGATTAAAACGAGCACAAATATGATTTCTACGTTTAATTTTACTTGTCGCTAAAGTATTGCCCCTTTTTGAAAATTGTTTTTCAACTTCCAGGTTCATGTTTAAATAAATCTATAGTGGCTATTTTTCCTGTTTAAATTTTTAATGAAATAAAGTACCATCAAGAAAATCAACAAAAAAAAACATATTATTAACCCTAGATAACTAAATCATGTAAGGGCTGGTGTCGTAATAAAACGATTTCAGTTCATGCCACGGTAGAACACTATAATCTTAAACAAACACTTTGTATATCATAAATACACACGCGATCTTATACGCTAACAACAGTATATCACAAACTACTCGTACAACTAAACTTAAAGTTACGACAATAGTTTTGGCGGGAACGAGCTAGAACCGTATAATAACCGATCTATCTAGCGTGCGCAACTTGAATCGAATGTCACTGGCCAGCGGGTCTGCGGGCCCGCGGCCTGCGTAGGCGCGGGAGCGCGATGCATTTCGCACATCACTGAGCGTTACAATTATATTTTGGAGTTACGTAGTAACATTCGCCGAGTCTACAAAATTCAAATATAATTAATTTATTTTATTCCAATATTTCGTGTTAATTGACATTAATTATCAAAATATCTTTACAAGGAAGGTTTTTTATCTTAATTAGGAAGGTAGAGAAAGAACTGAGATCTTAGCGGACCGGGAAGTTTGCAAACTCGACTTTTGCAGAGAGATGCCTAGTCGAGCGGATGAATATTTGGTTACTAGGGGTTAATGTGATCAATTGTGATATTGTGTTTTCATTTATATAATTAAATTTGACTTACCAGAGCACCTGC
This sequence comes from Orthosia cruda, assembly GCA_964057195.1. NCBI lineage: Eukaryota > Metazoa > Arthropoda > Insecta > Lepidoptera > Noctuidae > Orthosia > Orthosia cruda. Next base: position 25,776,937 of record OZ059841.1, read on the forward strand.
TTGAGTTCGCTAGTTGTATACAAGTACTCTGGACGTCTCTCATAGCCGCGTAGAATCTCTCACTCTCCACGCTCAAAAGCGAGAGTAGAATCATGTTCTTTATAATCCACGTTAGAGATATGAATGATAGCAGAGCAAACTAGAACAAAAAATCATACGTTGTTATTTCTTGGTAATAATGCAACAACAAAGTGTTATCATATCAACGACAGTGATTTAAAAAAAACGGAAATATTATGGGATCGACGTAAGCAATATCGCGAAATGCAGGCACGACAATTGCTTATAGAATGTCACATAGTCTAGACCCTAACATTTTTTATTTTGAAAGAAAAACTCCAACTATGTATATACCTAATATAAAAAAAAATATAAAAAACTTTTTACAAAAAATACTAACGACTTCCAAATAAAAACACTACAAAGTGAACAATAACTTAAATTTCGGAAGTCGGTGTTCTTGTTTTCGTTTCTTCGTTTTTTGACACCGACTTTCGAAGTATGAAGTTATTTTTCACTTTGTAGTGTTTTTATTTGGAAGTCGGTTGTATTTTTTGTAAAAGGTTTTATTTTTCACTTTTTAGTTGCAGTATATAATGGACCAGTTATATAGGCTAGGTAATATAATAATATAATATAATAGGTATACTGCCCAAAGTGAAGCCAGAATAGATTAACCAAATAACATGAAACTTAAACAAAACCGGTGGTATACCAAGGTGAACTGTTTAAACCCGCGTACCCCTTTAGAGCGTACTAGTGTGATGTTATGTTATGAAATGGTGTAAACAATAAACAGAAATGCGATTGCAGCTATCCCGAGTGATTTGCTGTGATTTATTGAAGAGTTTTGATGTATATCTCCGAAGTTCTTCATCAGAAATGGGACCACATTACAAGCAACAGCTTTCAAATAAAAAAAGAATCACAATATCGGTTCACCCAGTAACAAGAATTGAGGTAACTAACACTCATAAAAAAAATGAATTGATAACCTCCTCCTTTTTGGAAGTCGGTTAAAAAAAAACGTTTCACTTATTAATTATGAGTTCATAATCAAACTAAACTGTTAATTAAAAAATCTGGTAATTTTTATCTTACAATAGCGTCACTTCCAGTAGTCACTTTTTTCATCTCGATACGTATCACTATAGCTATCAAAGATTTGCTAACCGTATGTATTGTGTAGAATAAGATCTGGAACAAAGAAATTAATATCAAAAATATTACTATTTATTCAGTATAGTTTCATTACTAAAGGAATTAGTTATTTTATAATTTTTCGTTGAAAGTTCAACGAAAAATTATAAAATCATACCATTTTATGAACTGTCTTTTCAAATATTTCATATGCTTCCAATATTTCCATATATACTTCGAACATAGTATTCCAATAACATTCGTTATCCGAATGTCCAATGCGTCCAGATCTCTTAACATTTTTGACCCAACGTTCGAGAGGCTTTGTCAAAAGCTTCATAACTCTAGCAGCATATAATAAAGTCATGTCGAAAGAAACAAAACAATATGACATAAAACTAATTCCGACCCCGGCAACGTTGAGTTCATAGTTGTAATAGGAATAAAACACCCAAGTAACATGAAAACAATTCAAAGTAATAACGGAAACCCAGTTGCGAAAGATAAAACGTTTGACAATTTCGTTGATTTGGAGGATTCTAAAGATACTCTGGATTTTTAATACAACAAATACGTTACTATGCTTCTGCATAGTATTAATGTAGAAGTTCAAGAAACTACCAACGACAAGTAAAAAATATACATAGATTTTGTTCAAATACTGAAAAAACATGAAACCTTTAGCAAAATCTACGAATGACAATCCAATCATGAAATAAAAACAACCACATAATATTGTTAGCGTGCCGAAAACTGAATAGATGGTTTGAAAAGTACCAATCGGAGTTATTTTATGGTCCCAAATGTTGAACTTAGCACAGAAGGATAAAACTAGCATTATATGTATTGGTGTTAAGACTGACTGCAAGTTCCTTTCAAGAAAATTGTCGGCAAGTGTTGAACTAGCTCCATACGATGCTTTCGTCTCAAAAGTGACGACATTTTCTTTAAATCTTTTATCTTTGACAGATGAAGACCTGTCTGCTACAGAAGGCAATTCAAACATTATTGAAATTCATACGTTCGTTAATCGATAAAAATGTAATATAGTCAATACGATATTTAGTCAACTAGTTCATATTGTTTTTATACTAAGTAATAACAGTTTTTAATGTTAACTTGAGTGGCTTCATTTTGAGCTCTTAATATTTTAACGATTGTTGAATGCTATATATAGTATGTATGTTAAGTGATAGCTAGTTTCCAATACATTTCAGGATCCAAATAGTTTAAAGTGGGCAGTAAAAAATAAAAAGTAACATGCCTTTAACATAAACTTTATTTGAACTTATAATCCGAAATCAAACCATATTTATCACAGTTCAAAAATACCGTTTCAAAAAACGCCAATTTCATTATGTAAGGACCTAATGATTTTGACGCACCAAGATGACCCGGTTTGCCCTCCCCTAGATCCGGGCCTGCTTGTCATATAAATTGCAAAACGATTGACAAAAATGAATGCCGTCGGAATTAATAGACTTAGGTCTCAATGGTATAACTTTAACATAGAGCTGTGGAATGAATTAAATAGAGGCTTCAATAAAATCATATTTATTAATTAAAAGTCTATTGAACGCTTTCAGCATTATGATTGGTATACATTCAATTCATTTTTATTTCAGAAAAAAAAAAATCGTTAGTAGTTATTATAATCATCCATATAATGTTTTTTTAGGGTTCGGGACCCTATTACTAAGACTCCAAGGTCCGTCTTTCTGTCTGTCTGCCCGTCTGTCACCAGGCTGTATCTCATGAACCGTGATAGCTAGACAGTAGAAATTTTCACAGGTGATGTATTTCTGTTGCCGCTATAAGAACAAATACTTAAACAGAATAAAATAAATATTTAATTGCGTTATTTTACACGCTTTATTATAAAGCGCTTTTTTAACAGCTCGACTGTATATCATAATAAGCAAACTAGCAGCATAATGGAAGAGCTTTACTACCAGCATCTTGAACTTAGCGAGTCAATCAAGAAAATATAAATAAATATAAAAAAGGATAGCGTCGATAGGAAATCGGATGACTATTTTAAAAGGCGACTAGAATTGTTAGAGAGGTATTGGTCAGATTTTCAGAACAATCATTTAGCTATCTGTCAACATGGGGACAAAGATCATTCATATTTTGTAAATTCCGAGCATGAACAGGTTAGCAAACTTTATACAGCAGCCAAGTCTCTCATCAATGAACAACGCCAACAGTTGTTAAGCAAGCTAACGCCTATGAAATCCGTTAGGGGTACTCAACCAATACAGGAGCAGCAAGAGGACGCCTAGCAGGAGAACTAGCAGAAGCAGGACCAACAGGTTATAAGCAGCCAGCAAAAGCCAGCATGTTACGTACAATGGAGTCAAAAGACGACCAGTAAATTAGATGACATGCTGCGTAAGCAAACAGCAAATTTCAAAGCATTCAAGAGATCTGCAGGGTTTATTGACCTAGACTCCATTTCAGAAAAATGGGAGATGGAGGACGCCTTGAGAACACTTCAAGCGCGCTGGTCGCAAAATGATTGCCTCCATTGGGAGATAGATAGCGAGACAGGTGGAGAGGAACAGGATTACGAAGAAGTGTATACTCAGCACGAGCGATCATATATTCTGTTAAAGAAAATGATAAATGAAAAGCTATGGAGTGTATCGCATAGAGAACACTCCACACCAAAAATGGATATACCAGTATTTTCAGGCAGCTGCCAACAATGGACGTCATTCAAAGACCTCTTTAGCGAAGCTATTCATAACAACCCTATCTTGTCGCAAGCGCAAAAAGCAAAAAATGCAATTTCTAAAAGGGAAGGTCAGGGGCGAAGCAGATAAACTTGTTCAGCATCTTCCTATAAGTTCCGATAACTATCATACCTGTTGGGAAATCTTAAACAATCGGTATAATAATAAAAAGTTAATATTTACGAATGTTATCAATACTTTACTAGGCCTACCGAGTACGCAGCATCAAACGCTAGGCCATATTAAGAAACTGCATGAGGTAGCACTAGAAAGCTTGCATGCAATACGGAACTTAGTAATCGATATCAGCACCTGGGACCCACTTCTTGTGCATTTATTAGCGCAGAAGCTGGATAGCGAAACATACGGAGATTATATAGACTCTCTTAAAAATTCTAGGGAGCTACCGGTACTGCAGGAATTCTGAGACTACTTAGAAAGCAAGTTTACGAGCCTGCATGGAAACTTCTCGCAGGAAGCTAGATCAAGTAACACCAAAATCAACTAATCATACAAATAGCGATGTTTTGAAAACCAAAAGGCAAGACGACATAACCCTAACAAATTCAATACATGGGACATCGAGGATATAAGCGAAAAATCAAACTTATCATTGGAAGATCAACAATGTGTCGATTTTTATTTATCAACTACAACACGTCGCGAAGACGGCCGGTATGTAGTAAAATTGCCACTAAAAGCAGACATCAACGAAAAACTAGGTTCATCTAAAGAGATGGCAATAGCACAGTTCCAAAATCTGGAACGGAAATTTAGCAAACAACCTGTTCTAGCAGAACAGTATAAAGCATTAATTAGTGAGTACATAGCCTTAGGACATATGGTGCCTAGGTACAGCAATGAAAACAAACAACCGCTATCGTGTTACTTGCCGCACCATTCCGTCCAACTAGCAGAATCAGCTACTACAAAGATACGGGTGGTGTTTAACGCGTCAGCAAGAACGTCAAGCGGATATAGCGTGAATGATCTGATGTATAAAGGCCCTAATTTACAACAGGATCTATAAGAACTGATACTGAAGTGGCGGCAATATCGTTATGCTTACACATCTGGAGGTACGCGCCAGACCAACCACTACAAACGTACAAGTTTACTACTGTTACATACGGTACAAAATCAGCACCATTCCTAGCGATGATGACTTTAAAACGTTTAGCCTCGGATGAACGAAGTGCATTTCCGGAAGCAGCAAAGATTCTAGAAGAATCATTTTATATGGATGATCTGGTCCATGGTTCTCACTCTATCGAAAGAGGAAAGCAGCTCATCGAAGATCTCAACAGATTATTAAAATGAGGAGGTTTTACACTGAGAAAATGGTCCGCAAATCATCCGGAACTTCTTGAAAATATAGAGCAGAGCAGCAGCAATGGCGAAATCATTTTTAAGTTGAAATCAGAAAGTACGTCAAAAACATTAGGCCTTCGTTGGAACTCTTGTGATGACATGTTTACTTTCAAATACAGCATAGCTAATCCAAACGCTAAAATTACTAAACGATTACTTTTGTCGGAGATATCAAAAGTATTCGACCCGTTGGGGTGATTACAAAATTAAAGCTGATATTCCGAAAGCTGTGGTTAAATAAAATGCATTGGGATGAAGAAGTTCCGGTAAACATCAAAGATGAATGGGAAACGATAAAAATAGACATGGAATATTTGAATCAATGCAAAATACCACGTTAGATCGGGTATCAATCTAATAACGTCATAGAACTGCAGGGTTATTGTGACGCATCAACTAAAGCCTACGCGGCAGTTACTTACGCGCGATTACATAAAAATTATGAGTCATCTGTGATACTAGTAGTTGCTAAGACTAGACTAGTTCCCATTTCTAAAAGCGTATCTTTACCAAGATTAGAATTAAGCGGATCGTATTTACTAGCCAAGCTAATGAATAAAGTTATTAGCTGTTATAGCGAAATGGACATTCGAATATATGGATGGACGGATTCCATGGTGGTCTTAGGGTGGCTACAAGGCGATTACAGCCGATGGAAAACTTTTGTTGCGAACAGGACAAAAGTTATCACAGCAACAATGAAACTAAGCTGCTGGCGGTATGTTAAGTCGGAGGATAATCCGGCAGATGCAGCCAGTTTTTCAGCCTCACAACTGAAAAATCAAACCCTGTGGTGGCAAAGACCGCAGTCATTGAAAACGTTTAATGAAACAATAGAAGCAAAACAAAGCATTTATACCACAGATCAAGAAATAAAGGCAAAATCAACACCAAGCAAAGTGAATGCTGCCCAAATAGATAGCAAGGAAAGCATCATATTACAATTGCTACTTAAATTCAGTTCACTTAATAAAATAACTAAATAAACATGGCTTTTACGAGCCATCAAAACGATACAATTTAAGCAGATTCCAGTCTCGTTAGGTAAACATAGCGGTTAGCCTGAATTTCTTACCTTGCATAAATTACGGAAAGCAATTACGGAAAGCTCATTATAAAATATGTACAAAGAACTGAGTTTGCAGAGGAAATCATTTCATTACGAAAAAATAATAAATTGAGTAGCAAAGTAATTTACTAAAATTAAATCCTTTCCTTGACAACGAGGGGATTTTATGAGTGGGAGGTACGTTTAACCAAAGCAAACATGAGCATGGAAATGAAGCATCAAGCCATATTACCGTACAGCAGTCTGCTTACTACTCTAATAATTCAGCAAGCTCATCAGCTCACCTTTCATGGTGGACCGCGATTAACTTTATTTAATCTTAGGCAGAGATACTGGATAATCGCTGGAAACAAAGCTGTAAGGAAAGAAGTGCGAAACTGCGTCACCTGTAGAAAACATGAGCCCAAACTACAGGATCAATTGATGGGAGAATTACCCGAAGCCAGAAGCAATACTGCCCCGCCATTCTATCACACCGGAGTGGATTATACAGGTTTCGTAGATGTAAAAAGCAACAAGGGGCGCGGAATTAAGACCACAAAAGGATATATTGCGTTGTTTATTTGTCTAGCGACTAAAGCTGTACATTTAGAGCTTGTATCTGACCTAAGCAGTGCCGGGTTCTTAGCAACATTACGACGGATGGCCGCCAGAAGAGGTTTTTTTTTTTTTTTTTTTATGCTTGGCGTCTCGCAGTTCGGCCAAAGTAGCCGTCTTCTGCTTAACCGGACTAACCTGTGGAGACTAAGCTATGTAGCCTCCGGCCAGGCTTAAAGTTTCTAAACCTAAAGCGACAGCACTAAGGGCTACCCCAGTTGGGGTCGGACCTCGGCTCAGGGCGTCGCTTGGGGGATGGCAAAGGCCGGATCTGATAAAGTGATTCTACCATCCGTTCGGAAAAGCCTACGTGGAGAAGAACGGACAAGAAACTCCAATAATATCTGACTGGTATTTAACTATGGCTCAGCACGCGGGCTAGCTTATAGAATCGAAATGGATTACGCGACGAGCCTCTGCGGTGAGGACGGAACGAATATGTACATTAATCTTGTATGAACGGCGGGTTCGTACTATTTACGAACCCACTGACCGTCCTTGTAGACAAGGCTATCGAGCTCCTTAGTGATGGACTCATACCTCGAAAAGAGGTTGGCGCATTCAGCGGGAAGGAGAGAGCCCGCATTCCGGATTTCAGTATCCAGAGCACGGGCTTGAGGGGTCATGAAAATGGAGTACGCGCTAATTATATTTTTAGCGACGCATACATATGGCCTTTGCCCGGAGGGGGCGACAGGGGGCTGGCACTTAGCAGCAGGGGTGGTGGAAGCCACCTTCTGGCTTTGTGCGGTCATAGGGGCGGCCATAGGGGCGGCGGGGGGCATTGAGTTGGGGATAATGCGATATGCGAATGCGATGGGAGTAGCCATCAGCGCTGGAATCGGCTGGGAGCAAGACTGAGGAGCCACACTTTGGTGGTTCAGCTTGCCCCAGGGTGAAGGCCTCTGAGGGGCTAGTCTGGGGGGGAGTTGAGTGGTAGGGGCTTGGCGCGCTTGGCGCGCGTCATTACGCCTGGCCATATTAGGCGCAAGCTTAGGGGCTCTTGGGCAACCACGGTAATTAGCCGGGTGCCCGACTTGTCCACAAAGCACGCAGCTGGGAGGCTCCGTGCATTGTGATCGGTCTTTTCGACGGGAACAGTCCTTGGTATTGTGCTCTCCCAAGCACTTAACGCACCTGGGAGGAGCAAAACAATTGGTCTGAGAGTGACCGTAGAGTTGGCAGTTGTGACACTGACCAACGAGATGGGGACGGTATGGCTTTTCAATGGAAATGCCTGACAAGTTACATACGGTACTGACATTGAAAATGGGATTGTGACCCTGGAAGGGGAAACACACGACAAGGACCATGTCGTAGAGATCTCCGCCTCTTGCTTTATGCAATCGGTGGACCTCTGACACAGGGACTTTTTGCGCTAATAAATCCTTTCGGATTTCTTCCGTCGGGATTTCCTTCGGAACGCGCTTAATGACAACTCTAGTGTACTTTTCCTCCGGAAGGGAGTAAGTATGGAAAGATACTTTCCTGTCTTTTAGAAAACGAGTTAAACCTCGATAATCATTGGGAGTGGGGAATTGAATTCTGATGCCTTGTTGGCATGCAGTGGCCTTGGTGAAATTAATTTTACGCGCTACACAGGCGCTTGAAATGTCGCTCCATTTCCCTTTATCTTGAAGATAAATGGGTGGAGGAGGAGGAGGCTTCCTAGTGGTAGTATTATTTACTACTACCATAGGGCTAGGGGAGCGGTTTGACCGCTGAGAAGGACTAACAAGGGCGGGGGCGGGGGAGGGTTGCCTGTCGGGCAAGGCCGGCGGCAGAACTGGCTGGGGAGAGGTCTTAGCTACTGGCTTTTTGGCCTTGGTAGCGTGAGGGGGACTTTTCCTCATTTTCCTCTTTCCTCCAGAGTGGACTATGAAGTCTCTGTCATCAGGGTCAGAAGAAGAGGACCTGGTGGCATAGTCCTCTGACAAATCGGGCTTATTGGTGTCAATTGGTAACACCTGATCGATGTGGTCAGCTACTGCTGCCCATTCATCGTCGGTACTAAGGGCTGTGTCCATATCGATGGGAGAGTCACCTTCCTCATCGACCCAAGATTTGGATCTGGACTTAGTGTCCGCGTGAAAAGCGGCTATGCGCTCCTTGTACTTTTTGTACTGGAGACGGTCGGACTTCCTACGAGGAGGAGGCTTAGTAGCCGAAGTCTGGGGCCGCCAGAAGAGGGGCGCCACGCCATCTTTATAGCGATAACGGGACGAATTTCGGAGGTGCAAATAGGATGCTACAGGAAAGCTATCACGATTTCTCAAACGTATATGATCGGAACTTTAGCGCAGACCTAACAGATTTAAATATAGAATGGCACTTCAACGCGCCATCTTGGCCAAGTGCGGGAGGTCTATGGGAGCGAGCCATTAGAAGCTTAAAATATCACCTCAAGCGAGTAATTGGAGAGCAGAAGGTGACTTTCGAAGAGTTCAGCACTATATTAGCACAGATAGAAGCTTGTCTGAACTCCAGACCTTTGTGTGCCTTGTCTGAAGATATCGAAGATTTAAACGTACTCACTCCAGCGCATTTCTTGACCGGGAGGTCTGGAACTGCTATAATAGAAACGGAAACAGATGCTCGAACTAGATGGCATTTATCAGCTAAGATAGTAAATGACATATGGAAGAAATGGAGATTGTAATACCTAACGCAGTTATCTGTAAGAAGCAAATGGCGAAGCACTGAGCAAAATATCAACATCGATGATTTAGTGACCATCCAGGACGATAATGTGCCACCTGGAAAATGGATGATGGGTAGAGTAGTAGAAACTCACCCAGGTCAAGATGGATTGGTTCGGTATCATCTCGCGCAGCTTTTAACATACAAGCGATGCCAAATAACAATTCACTGTATTTCGAAACAGTGGGCAATATGCAAGTTATTCGAGATAAATGGAATCTTATTGTTTACTATGACATGAGCCCTTACTGGGAAGGGAATACAGCTGCTACAAAGTTATTGGATTATTTACAAAGACTCTGCGCATCCCTAAACGATACTAGTCAATGTAATATGTTCAATTATATCACGATTACAAAGAAATACAGCACTATAATCAACTTATGATTAATCAGCACTTTGAAGCGCGCACCAGACAGCGTCGCGGTCTCATTAACGGTATCGGTTACGTGGCCAATAGCCTGTTCGGAGTATTAGACGAACGTTTCGCAGAACAGTACAAGAAAGACATACAGCTTGTAAAACAAAACGAGTGTCATCTTGATAACTTGTTAAGAAATCAGACTTCCATCATCGAAGCTGAATATAACGTATTAAAAAGAACCGAGCAAACTATCCAATTACAACATAAAAATAAACAAACACTTGAATCAATTAGATAATGCAGCCAATGTTATTAAGCAAGAAGTTGAAGGATTGGCTAAAACACAAGATTTTGCCCTGGTGGCACTCACGACCATCAACTTGCTTCAAAACCTAAAAAGGATTCAGGATACTCTGTTAGATATCATCACGGATGTCTACCACGGGAAATTCAATACTCACCTGTTAACACCGGATCAGTTACAACGTGAGTTGCAGTTTATTTCAGGATAACAATTAACAAAGGATACTACATTGCCCGTGGACAACCTGCAGTCTGATCTAGCACATGTTTATAGTATGCTCAAAGTAAAGGCTAGAATGATGCAAGAATACTACATATTTGAGATTACCTTTCCATTGACCAGCAGAGATAGCTACAAAATCTATAAAATCATACCAGTTCCACAGCAAGTTCAAAATGATATGATTAGCGTTCTACCAGCCGCAGACTTTAGCTTCAAAAAAGATGCTTTCTTCACAATGTCGTTTATAGAGCTCAGGTTATGTCAGCTCAATGATATCTCATATTTGTGCCAAGCTAACAAACCGATTAATCATTTAAGCACTGATGAAAAATTCTGTAAACTGGATAGCAATTTAAAACAATGCATTGTAATTAAATCCCCTTGTCAAGACAGATGGCTCGAATTAATAAAATTCTGTAAACTGGATAGCAATTTAAAACAATGCATTGTAATTAAATCCCCTTGTCAAGACAGATGGCTCGAATTAATAAAATCTGTAAACTGGATAGCAATTTAAAACAATGCATTCTAATTAAATCCCCTTGTCAAGACAGATGGCTCGAATTAAATGAGCCAGCTAGGTTCATGTACTTTTGCTGCAATACCTACGCGGTGAGGATTATATGTCAAGATTAAGTTGCCTTTAAACAGGTGACAGGAGTCGGTATCATTGACCTAGATTCGAAATGCATGATAAAAAGAAACGAGTTTACTTTGTATCCTCATGCCCAAGCATCAGCTAATACAATTAAATCTAACTCTGAAATTGTGACCCCTCAGATAGCAGAATTAAATCATTTCGTAAATATATCGTTATTCCATTAAACAGCATACGAAGATCCAATAAACCGCTCATTAGCCGATCTGGGAGAACGGATAAAACAACTGAAATCTGCCAATACTAACTCACCAGATTACACTCTGTCTACGCATGACATGACATTCATCAGTATACTATTTGTTACTGCCTGCTGAGTGTAGCCGTTTTGGTGGCAGCGTACTTCATATGGAGGAGGTGTCGAGCAGTTTCTTCAGTGGAACTATCCCAAAGTGTGGCAAATAGTGTTGTGTTTTCGCGAATGCAGAGTACGGCTGACCGTCAGCCAAGTGAAGTGAACATAACTAGTGCGAACACTGATTGTAAACGGGACATAGCTACGTCACCTATATCTAAAAGATGTCGCTTTAGATTAGAAGACGTGCAACATTTTTGTATCTTTTTGATCCGGGAGCATGTACGGTGAAACCATACACTAATAATAATGCACTAATGCTTATTCGTGCATTTTACCTCATTTCACTAATTGATATTAGTAGAGCATTCAGTACTCGATTAGCGGTCATCGCCTGTGCTTCCTCGCTCCTTTGTATTACTAAACCTTTGGTCCAGATAATATATTTAATTTGACTTTATAAGCAGCAGTATCATTTAGCCATCTTCCTAACTTTCACAGATATTACATCGCTTTTATGAATTAATTACGATAAAATGGAGCATTAAAAATAAACAATGAACTTTCATTCATACTTTCATTTCTACTTCACTATTTTAAGTGCCATACTGGTAAATCACAATTTCTTTTAGACATTTTCGTCTACTATACACACACACAAAACAAATCATTAAACAACAACACAATCTCTCAATCAATCGTCTTTACTTATTAGGGTTCCTTTGGGTAAGGATAAAAACGATTTGCTAAGACTCCGCGGTCCGTCTGTCTGTCTGTATGTCCGACTGTCAACAGGCTGTATCTCATGAACCGTGATTGCTAGGCAGTTGAAATTTTCACAGATGATGTATTTCTGTTGCCGCTATAACAACAAATACTAAAAACAGAATAAATAAATATTTATGTGGGACCGTTTTTTGCGATAATGGTACGGAACCCATCGTGCGCGAGTCCGACTCGCACTTGGCTTACTTAGTAAATTTTACATGTCCTATCACTGTTTACACTAAAAAGCTCGAAAAAATAGCGTAGGTATATTACGTGAGCCGCGCGGTTATCGATATCGTAGTATCGTAGTATATCGATCGCAAATTACGCGTACGATCGATAAAAATCGCTAGCATGCAACGACTGGCCGCCACCTCGTCGCCGCGCCCGCCCGGCGGCGCCCTGCTTCTTGCTTTATTGACTTTTTGCGTTGTGCGCGATTCGTGCGATACTGCGTTATAACGAATTAAACAAATAGCGCATAGCGCCAAGTGAGTGCCACGATAGCGTTTGATTTATGATATGTATATATGATATGTATGTATATAATAAGCACGCTGCTTTAAGTTGCTTAACGTTATATTATATTAACCGCCACTATACCGGATAGTGTGCTTGAGACTCAACATAGCTCTTTCAGTAGACAGCCCAGTTCGAAATTCGAAGCGCGCGTCTGTAATTTAAGATTTTATCTAAATATTTCTCAATCATACTATCCAGTACCTTAGCAATCACATTTGTGAGCAATAATAGGCCTATAATTATTCAAACTAGACGCGTCCCCTGTCTTGTTCTTAATAATAGGGACAACTACGGTTCTCATCAAAGCACCAGGCGAAAAGCATGGCCCTTGGCAAGTGACCGCCTGCATATTGCAAGTGTTCATTGCTCAATGAGTCATCGCCAGGGGATTAACCTCGTTTCATACTTTTTACCGCCCGCGCGACATCCCTACTTTTAATCAATACGACCGTGTCCTCGGTACGTACCTCATGTGACTCAGTTTATTTATTCCTGGTATCCAAAGGTGAGCAGATCTTGAAGAGGCTGGCAGCAATGTCGTCGGGCTCACTACTACTCTCGACGATAACTGGAACGCTTGACCCTGGATTCAGTTTACCGGTTTCCTTCCAAAATTGACTGAAATTCTTAGCTGTGTGTTGTGTTGCTTAAATATATTTTATATGTGTCTGTTTGTTCTGACATTATTTAAGCTTTGTTTTAAACGTAGCACGTGATTTACGCATATTTTCAAAAAGAGGACCGGATGAGGATTTTCCATTAGCAACCCACTCCTGAAACCACAGTCGACTGTCGCCATGAGCCTTTTTCACATATTTGTTCCAGCCAGTAACATAAGACTTTTTCCTTTGAAAACTATTTAATTTACTCTTAAAGCAATTTGATGCTGAATTAACTGTATGTACATCTTGTCTATAGTACCTCTATATTCTACAATGTTACAAAAAAAAACCACGCATTTTCTAAGCTGCGGGGAAAATCACCGTTTCCACGCCACAACGGTCTATCACTGCACTAATCTCACTCAAACAGTCCGTAAACTCGGCCATATTAACCGTAGTATCTGTCCGAAAACACAAAAAAACAAGCGATCGTCAAGCACTACTTTAATGTCAGTGAGCCTCACGTTTTCACACTCCACTACAGATACTAACGGGTAAACACTCTTGCACCATAGTATACAGTTGCTCCAACGCGAATTTCGTCCTGTGCTATACTCTCAGCTATATCATGAGACATGCTATGATTTTTACTCAAATTTATGCACTCATAATTATTGACCAAAGATGCCTGTTTCAGATATATTAGTTCTTGTTTTAACTCATGCAGTTGATCTGATGATACATACGTGTGCTTTAATAACTTCTTTCTTTATTACAGGTATATCTTTCAATAATCTTTTAAAATCTATGTGATTGAATGTAGCGGGACATTTCTGCAATTCTCTGGAAGTTTCTTCGGGATCTATTTCCTTAAAAACAGAAATTACATCGTATAGATCCCGTTACGATCTTCCATTCCCCTTTCGTGTTACTTTAACTTGATTGATTTTCTTAGAAGTTACCGATTCATACAGCAAACCCTTAGCATCAATTATGTCCTCCGCAGTGAATGAAATTGAAAATATATATCCACACCATGTCCGCACAATGATCTCCTCGTCCATGATGTCTATTTTATTCTGAATAACGCCACATATCACGTGTAAGGTTTTCTTTGATAATTACATCTTTTATTTGTTAATAATTAAATTATTTATTTTTTTCATCAAATGGTATTTAAAAGTTGTTAAATAGATTATCCTAGAAAATATTCGAATGTCAAATGACATAACATCTAATGTCAGTTGACGATTGGAGGGGGATTGTTCGGACACGAGGATTTTGTGATACTAAGATAGCACTTGACAATCTCACACATTTTTTTATTTTTTATATATATATTTGTACATATAGTGGTTGTTCTATAGGTAGTACCTCCTAATTTTTTTTGTTGGTGTTTTGTGAAGTTTTCTTTATCGTTTTTGTTCAGTTTTGGCTTATTTTGTGATTGGTTTTTTTCATTAACTGTGCAGTTTTTCTGATAAATTCTATATTTGTATTTGAGTAACTTTTAAGTATTCCAGTATTTATGCATTATTTTTATGGTAATATTTATCAGATTTTACGTGTCATACTTTTCACGTGACGCTTTAAGTCCTGGTAGATTATATTTAGGACCTTTTATAAATTTCTTGCTCGTTCAACGTTTTCATTGATAATGAAAACGTGTTAGAGAAGTTGCGCCTGCTCTTTATCGTAGAATTCTGGTGGATGGACACTGCATTATGTGGTCTTATCCAAACGAAACTGACCACGATACTTCGTACTTTGAAAGTAATTGTGGTTCAAACTCTGTGTTCTTGTATGTTTATCTGGAGAGATCGATTAAGTGTTAACATGAACATCTTGTTTATGATTTTGAGGTTTTATTCGTATTCGTATTAAATGAGTCTCACTCCATGAGTGCTGGTGGTTCCATAACCATATTTTCCAGCAACTAAATGCTAAAGGTTCTTACCGATACCCCGATCTGTGCATTTAAATCTCCCGTAGAGGTATTTTATGGAGGTACTCGTAATGAGTATTTCCAAGTTTTCTTATAAATTTAATTAGCGGCGAGGTTTCAGAAGTTGCATAAGCCTTTATAATTGCGAAAGGCAGGTTTTATAGAACTATTTGTCGTACTCAATCTCTTTCTGATATTCCGGTGAAAGTTTTAATATTTTACTTTTATTTTGTATACTTTACTAAGAAGGGAATATTTTTGGTTTTACAATGTAATACGTGTAATCATCGTCTTCTATAATATATTATTTTAGTAGATGGACAGACAGTCAATCCCAGTATGTTATGGGTAATGTTTATAACTGTTTTAGTTCTATATGTTTTAATGATAGTGATTTAAGGGGCTTAGGACGAACAGTTGACAATCTACATCTGAGGTTCTAAGCCACGCCCACTGTCATCGATAGCTTAGGGGAAAACTTCAATTGGAGCGAAAAGTATTTGAAAATTAAATACACAAGGCCAACCACAGAGACCCGCATCATAAACGGACTCTTCCGATGGTTTTTACAAAAATATAACCGCGCAAGTTCTTATTTTAAACTGGTGGCTAGCATCTGACATCAGATCGTTCACTGTTAGTTTGCTTATGAATGCAACCTTATTGCTACGAAAATAAAGATCACTAAAATAGGTAATCTGGCTAGTGTCATACGAGTCTTTGCCGTGCAAATTGCATACAATGGTTGATGGTCTGGCTGATGGTGGAGCGCTGCCCCGAGATGTGGGCCCTCGTGTTCAGCATGCGCACCCTGCGCGTACTGCTGGAGGATGCGCGCGGCCTCAGCGCGCATACCGCCGCGCGGCCTCAGCGCGCATACCGCCGCGCGGCTGAGAACCTGTCTGCCGCAGTTCATACACCACGTGCCAGACTTGCACATCTTGTTACTATAACAGTAAAAATTTCACTTGAGATTATATTTGTTAGTTATTTAAAGTCTTCAGGGATTTATAACACTCATTCAATTCATGGTAAAGGTTGCGGACATCCACTGGATGGGAGACGCACGGGATCAGTCAATGTGGTGACACTTGGGGGAGGCCTCTGTTCAGCAGTGGACGACATTCAGCTGAAATGATAATGATCGTTTCATTATTTTTCTTTACAGAGGCGTCTCTTCAAGAACGTGATTCTTTAATCGATCGTTCAATAAGATGTCTGCGTGTGGCCTGTTCTATGTCGACGGTGCACTACCTATGAGCTTGATGGGAGTCATCGCTTGATACATTATTATGCATCTGCAGTTCTATTTTTTGTGAAGTAAATGGTTTTCGAAACATTCTGTCTTTTTTATTTTATCTACATCTTTGATCTCCTGAGGCTTGACAAGTGACATTCTATCAACAAAATCGTCGCGTTAGCGATTGGAAAATGTCATAAATGATAGTCAAGCGCTATCTAAATGTCACGTGATCAATTCCTTACATTTTGTCATTGTCGCTGATATCGAATGACACTTGACTTGAGCCTCTGCAGATATCCTAGAGAGACATAAACAGATCCTTATGCTGATGTGCGTCAGAAAGACCAAGTGCATAATACTCATAACCAATGAGCGCGGACCATCAGATGTATGAACATAAACGAAGCTAAAGGAGTAAGTGTGCGTCTTGAGTGACGCTGCACCGCGCAGGCGGAATGAACGGCGCATTTCGAAACGTTTGAACTTGTCCGGAGTGCGAGTGGACGCGCACATATTTTAATAGCTTACCCTCGCACTGGAAAGCCATGCAGCAATTACACCAATGGACCACAAACTTACAAATACTAATACTTTTAATAAATAAATGTGTAAGTAGGAGGTGACGTTCTGTAGTTTCTGCCTACCCCTATGGGAAAAGGAGAAAGTATGTATGTGTAAGTATGTGTATTACACGACATTATCTTTTACATAGGAAGTCTTTTAAATTTTTAAGTCATATTAAATATATTTTTCAGTTTTTAACATAGAAGCTGAAGACATAGGTAGTGTACATTTTATAAACAATATGATTTCAGGAGTGACTAATAGATCAATTTATATAAAAGAAAACATTGTTAAAATAAAATTAATAACAATACACAAACCAACAGTGCAAGAAAAAAACTGTACCAAGTACTTCTGCAGCAAAAAAGATACATACTTTCTTTAAATTCCAATGTATAAAAAAGAAATATACCTAAACACATACTTTGAATAATTGTTATTAAATCCTAATTCTATTAATAATTGTAATCAAATTTTTCTATCCACTTTAGCAGTTCTTCGAACTATTTCATTTATTTTTAACTACTACACAAGCCTCCTACCTACAACCAAACAAGCAACGTATCTTCTGCCAGCGGCTTCGCCCGCATAAAGAGTTATTTCTTAACCCAAGGGAACATTATCGCCGTGATGAAAATTTAAAGTTATTAGCCTATGTGCTATTCCAGATTAAAATCTATCTTTGTGTCAAATTTCATCCAGATCTGTGCAGCCCTTCTGACTTAATTGATTAACAAACGTGCATCCATCCAAATTTTCCCATTCATTATATTAGTAAGAGTACCTGGAGTCTGCAACGTTTTGCTAACAGTCGATTGGCCCATGAACCTTTGGACAACAGAATCTTTAATCCATTAACTTTTCATCCAAAGAACTCTTCACCCACGAACGTTTCGCCAACACAACTTTACGTCAGTGAATGTTTAACCAACAGAATGTTTTGCGCAATAACTTTTCACCCAACGAATGATTGGCCAACAGACACCGGGACAGGTGAAACGACGGAGCCCCGTTACGCGGGGCTCCTATGCTCGCTCACTTCAGCTCCCGTCATCTCCTTCAAACCTAACCTGTCCGTGTCGACCTTAAGCTCCCGAGCTCGCTTTGCTCGCTCTTGGACTAATTCATTGCACTTTCACCTATCTTCTCTATAATCCTCCTCGTGTCGTGTTACTCAATGCTGAGGTTTGTGATTCCGCTGTCGTCGTGGCAACAACTTTTCCTTCACAAATTTTCGCCATCTATGCCAGTCTTTTGCGACATGGAGAGCATCGTGCAGTTTGGTGTTCAACGATGTGCGGACTTGGTCTGACCATCTTATTGGATTGCAGCCTCTAGGACGTTTCCCTTTAATCTTGCCAGTAACTTCCAGCTGATCTAAGTTGTATCCATCCTTTCTGGCGATGTAACCAAAGAACTTCAATATCCTACGAAGGCAGATCGTGGACAGTCTGATCTTGATATTCAGTTAGCGGAGGATGGAGTCGTTGTTGCGAACGGTGGTCCAAGGAATTTGCATCAATTTTCTCCAGCACCACATCTCAAACAAATATATGCGGTCACGGTCAGCTTTCTTTAAAGTCCACGTTTCGGCCCCGTAACTAAAGATTGAGAACACCTGGGAATTGACCAATTTCACTTTTATTTTACATGAAATATTTTGGTCTTTTCATATTCTCTGCTATTGGGATATTGCATTTTTGGCCATTTCTATACGGCTCCTTAAATCTTTCTCACTTTGCTTTTTTTATTTATGATGGGTTTGCTCTTGACTCTAGTCTAGGTTAGACGTAACAGAGACAAAGTCGAGGATGTAGTGAGCTTACCCAGAAGAAGCCTGTTCACTCTTACTTTGAAGAGATTCGGGTTCTATGCGTTCGGAAACACAGACGCAGGCAGTGAGTTCCTTTTGCTGCTCGCATTATAAAAGATGTTTGGAAGCGCTTGGTGCGAATTGCTGGAATGGCAACTAGGGGAGGATGGTAACTTGCAGTGCGTCTACATGTCCGATGGTAGAAGGGGGCCGGTTGGATGAGGTCGTGGAGCTCATGAGCACACTCGCCAAAGTATAGTCTGTAGTAGACCGACAAGCAGTCAACCTTACGGCGATGAGCCAAGCTGTGAAGCTTGGCATCCACCAGTTTGACATAGCCAATTAGTCTCTTAGCTCTGCGTTCCACCGAGTCAAGCGCTTCAAGTTGATATTTAGCTGAGCCATCCCAGAGGTGACTGCAATACTCCATACAGGATCGGACTTGCGCCTTGTAAAGAGTTAATAGCTGTCCAGGCATAAAGTATCTGTTCACTCTGTTTAGGACGCCCAGTTTCTTTGCCGCAATTTGGGCTTTTGGACCCGTGTTGTTCGTACTTGCGCCTAGGTAAATGAAGTCGTTTACACTTTCCAGCACCAGGAGGTGCTGTGGCTCATCCAACTGCAGCATGAACTTGGTCAACAGATAGAAGCAGCTCTTCAAATCAATACAGATAACCAAAACGCTATAAAAATGTTTTTACTTGCCTAATTAAGTGGCAGTGGGCAGGGCACATTGCTCGCAGAACAGATGGCCGTTGGGGCCGAAAAGTTCTAGAGTGGCGACCGCGTACCGGAAGACGCAGCGTTGGAAGGCCTCCATATTGGTGGAGCGACGACCTGGTCTAGGCTGCAGGATTTCGGTGGATGCGATACGCACAGGACCGATCAGTGTGGCGACGCTTGGGGGAGGCCTATTTCCAACAGTGGACGTCTTTCGGCTGAAATAATGATGATGATGATAATGACTTGTTTGGAACCAAACATATTGATATAAGATTTCATTTCCCTAAATATAATGTAGAAAATAACCATTGTTTAAAGGTTTTCAAATGGTAGCTGATATTTTAACAAAGGGGACTTCTTGTGAAACTCCTTTTTTATACGTTTAAAATAGGATTGCGTCCCAGGGAGGGTGATAAGTTGGAATGCACCCATTGATTCTCGGGCTCATTCATTTTTTTTACCTGCTGTGAGCTGTCAATCAAATTTGGTTACATCAGTATTTTATTTATTACTGTAAAATGTCTTTTGACATTAAATTGTCGAAAAGTTATAAATATTATTTCATTTAAAACACGAAATCCTTCAGTTGGCTATTCTCTATTATAGGTACTCGAAATATGTCGGTAATTAATTTTCGTAATCGAATCGAATGTGTTTTGCTTTTTTTGTGCTTATGCTTGTTTGTTAAACTACACTTTCATTTGATGAGAATTCAACTTTTCGATAAATAATATGTACATACGTCACTTGAATTGAACAAAGAATAACTCAGTAAACAAACGAAAACCGTACAGTTCTTCATTTGGATGCGATGGAATTACTACGTGAATTCAAAATGAGGAATACGTATAAAATATCAATTACTGAGAATTTCTTAGACAGGAGGTTCCAAAACATGTTGTTACCCTTCCGATATATGAAGTATATGTTTTTCATATCAAGTTTCACGGTTGAATGCAACTGTATTAGACCTCACAGTTTGTTTTACTGTATCTTTTCGTTTATTGGAACACTTGGATTTATATCGTATCATATCATATTAATCGCAAGTATAGATTATTGTGAAAACAGTTTATTCGTGGAAATCTTCAGCAAACTTATCGCTGTAATGTCGATTTTCTCTTTTATTGTATTTTATATCTTTAACATTGTCAAGAGAATTGACAATGTTCAAATGGTTTTAAAGATTCAAAAAGCTTTAACAGTAGTCAATTTCGAGCACTACATGATGTGTACTATTTGGAATTGGGTCAGTGTTTTGCACGTTCTACTCACATTTTTGATGTATGTTTTATTTATGTATCATTTGCCATTAGGCATTTATTTGTACACTTTGATTTATTTCGACGTAAACATACTATACGGTATAAGTATGCTCTCTTTGATTAGAGATGGAATGATCACATGGATCACTGAGATCGAACAATATGTAAGACTCTGCTTGGAATTGGATGATAAAAGTTTTGATAAGAATTTGAAAAAGCTCTTTCAAGCATACATCGATTTAATGGAAGCGTTTAATATCTTCGAAAGATTATTTCAGTCTTCGGTAAGAGTGATATTTGCGAGTGATATTTACATGTGAAAACATAATTTATTTTTATTTACATATATTTTATTTTTTTAATGATACCTATTATATTTACAGAATTTATTTCATGTTGTATACACATTTTTTCATTCTTTACTACTTCTTCAAATAAGTACTGAATTCAAAGATGATAGTGTAATAAATAATGAGACGGTAAGATTAAGATATTTTGTTATTCATTGCATTTGTAGAATTATTACAACCCGAAACAGAATCGGGTATTATTTTATCTGTTTATTTTTGTTACAGTTAAAACCAGTTTTTAGATAGAACGCGTTTTCCCTAGTTAGAACTAGTTTTTACTAAATGCCTTTGTTAAAACTAGAATTATCGAATGCTCAAAATTGAATATCAGTTAAATGCCCAATATGAGTAGACAATGTGATAAAACTATTATAATGTTATATTTTATGGTTGACATTGGTTTTAATACAGAATAGGTAAGTACGATTACTATTTAAGCAACAAAATCGGCGGAGCCCCGCTGCGCAGGGCTCCTATTTCTGTCTGCAGGGTCTAAAGTAACCTAACTTGAAGAACCTAACCTATCCGTGTCGGGGTGCCCCTAAGCTCCCGAGCTCGCTTCGCTCGCTCTTGGACTAAGTCATTGACCATGATTATCAAAGTGCCCAACCGTTACGTAGCAATATTCTTAATGACCAGACTATGTATAAAATATAGAAGTTTAAATCAGTATTCATTACATTGCCTGATAATTAAAGCTCCGAGTGACAACTAATTTTATCTGAAAATCAAATATATCAGTGATACATTCTAGTTTTGACTAGGTTCTTCTAGTTTTAACAAAGGCGTTTAGTAAAAACTAGTTTTAACTAGGGAAAACGAGTTCTAATGAAAAACGGGTTTTAACTGTAACATTTTCAACATGATTGATTCATGAGGATGTAAATTCAAAGTAGTTACATCTGTTTAAGGATAATATCGATTCACCCATTCTGTGAATGCACCGCATTCAAAACATTGTCTTCATTTTGTTATTTTCAGCTTCTTCTCGCTCCACACCAGATAGTATCCAGCCTTTGGGTATTTAAGAATTTGGTTTTAATTAGTATGTTCAGTAGTAAATGCGAGAAGTTCTATCTGACTGTCGGTAATACAGACACTGCTTGCAGTTGTTTGTTGAAGAACACTCAAGAAACTGGTAATATATACCTTATTTTACAGACACATTCCATTTAAGGATACTCATAACCGGCGTGCGTGTAAGACCAGATTTATGACCATAAATGAAGCGAAAGGAGTATATAAGGATCGTAGCAAGCGTTTTAGTTTCTACCTACATCCATCGGAAAATGCGTTTGTGTGTGTGAATATAGAATAAACAAATTTAACGATGAAATTCTCTCTGGAACAACTATCTGTAAGCCATACAATTAGGTATTGACAGTCATTCTGGATCTGGGTGTTGTGTATGTGAATTTAAATGTGTAAACGAACCCACGATACAGAAGAAATGCCTAGGGTAGAGCCGGGTTTAAGAAAAAGTGCATATATCTTTTGTTGAATTTCCTAAATAAATAAAACATAAACTGTGTAGTTTGAAAAACCGGCAAAGTGCGAGTCGGACTCGCGCACGAAGATTTCCGTGCCATTATCGCAAAAAACGGCAATAAAGTCACGTTTTTTTTTATGGTAGTTCCACTTAAATATTTATTTTATTCTGTTTTTAGTATTTGTTGTTATAGCGGCAACAGAAATATATCATCTATAAAAATTTCAACTATCTAGCTATCCGGTTCATGAGATACAGCCTGGTGACAGACAGACGGACAGTGGAGTCTTAGTAATAGGGTCTCGTTTTTACCCTTTGGGTACGGAACCCTTAAAAGTAACGAGGTTATAACTTAAAAACGAGTTACATTATTTTCTGTTACAGTGGAAGCTAAGAGGCTTTGTAAGAACGTGCAGCGGATGAATCGTGCAGCTTTCCATAAGATGACAGCTTATCGGATGTTCACTATTCATGGACGTCTCCCTCAGGCGTTTATTTACCTGGTGTTGGAATACCAACTTATTATATTACAGTTTGCTCTCTTACAAGCCAACAAACAAGACCAACTTTTTGATTAAGCTTTAACACCCAGTAAGTTTTTGTAACTTAACTGACCTATTGGTCTGTTGGACAGACACATCACTTGAATCTAAGACGTATGATAGAAAACAAAGATAATTTGAATGCAACATACATTATTTAATATTAAACTCGTTAGCGATCTTTATATTTAATTGAGCGTACCCAGAGGTTTTCAGTGTTGGCAAAAAAAAAAAATTTTTCGCTTGCAACAAAGGTGAACTGCTATTTGTCAGGTTGGTAAACGATAAGTTTGCACTTCTCGTTGCCCGCCCATTCCAAGCTTATAAATAGTTTGGCTCATATCATCAAAGTCTGTCCATCTTTGATCGAGGCGTGATAAATAACTATAAGGGTAAGTGCTGCTCCATAAAAGGTTTTCCATAAACTGTGTTTTGTATATTTGATGTGAGAATATACTGGGTGAGTAATCCCTTTCAAGCATTTTTATTTACATCGCCATCCCCACTGCAATACCCACACAAGAAGAACTCACTAACTTTTATTCAATAAACTTTCAGTATTGAATCTTACTATTTACTTACAAAAGTTTCGCAGTAAACATTTCAGTTGCGTTTATTTTAACACCGCCCTACACAGTACTGGATATTTTGGAAGGGCAAATATGACAACGCTTCTTTCTTATTGGCAAGGTTCTGATTTTAGAGCAGTTCTCTGTTTTGATCCTACCACGTCTTGCTTAGCTGCTAAGCGATAACTTGATAAGCCTCTCTTCTTTCGTCTCAGTTTATGAGGTGTTACCAATTCTGTTGTAATTTCACGTGAAAATAGTTTTCTTTATTTATTTTTATCCGTTGATTCCTTGGTTTCACTCTGGATATACATTTTCCATAAAATTTGAAAATATGCAGTCGACTTGTTAACTTAAAACTGAATAGTCATACGCCATATATACGTTATTGGATGATAAAATTAATAATAAAATGAGACTTGCAGGGATTGTTTTAAGCTCTGCATTTGACACCAATGACCATGCATTACTTCAGACTAAAATGAGTCATTACGGAATAAGAGGAAATGCTTTGTAGTATAACGGGATTCTTATGCGACAGCGGAATGCCAATACGTACTAAAGGCAAAGTATACAAGATGGCGGTTAGACCGGCAATGATGTACGGTGCCGATTGCTGGGCCGCGCCGTGAAAAACAGCCACGTCCAAAAACTACACACCGCAGAAATGAAAATGCTGATGTGGTCTGGAGGAGTAACGAGAATGGATAGGGTCCGCAACGAATACATCCGAGGCACTTTAAGGGTGTCTCCAATACAGGACAACTTGACGGAGAGTAGACTGAGATGGTATGGACATGATCAATGATAAATGATTTTATTTCTGTAAGTTGGTTTGTACAAACACTTTTACATGTCGAACATATTTATAAAATTAGATGAGGTCGGCGTTTCCTATCTGACTACTCTGAGAAGAAAGGCCGAAACAAACTCAGAGGTCACAGTCTCTTTTAAAGTCCTGACAAAATCTTGATTAGATCATGTGAAGACCATGTAGACTGATGTCTGAAATGGTCTTTTGAGGAAAGAACCAGCCAGATTGAGTGGACCTGTCCAGTCAGTGCACGCATTTGTCAATAACCGAGCAGCTCAACTCAGAATTTAGGGAGCTTAACGATTCGACGAACAATACCAAAGAAAGGACATTCGGGTAGGCCGCATAAACTACTCAAACTGCCAGACCATGATTAAAAACTAAGATAAATTTAAACTAAAACAAAAAAAAAAATATCCACATAGTCTTCACATTCACAATAATTAAAATAAAATAATATAATACGTTTTTAGTGTTTTTGTTGTACACTAATATGTGTTTGGTGGTGAGAGGAAGTAAATGAAAGATAGGATTCTGTTCACTACTCACGGTTATAATTATGTACACAAACACAGAAACATTCACGGAAGAAGGCACATAATATATCAGTTAGACATACACGGATAGGATACACAACGAAGAAAGTCTTATAGGTTTAACAGTACACTGGTGTACTGTAGTACACGATAGTACACTTGGTAATCTAATCCTGGCGGATTGGATCGTAACTAGTTCACAATCGTAAGGGCACAGGGTTACGTGGGCTTCGCGTCGCATCAGCGAGATTTGACTGAAGGTCAGGTAAGGTTGACGATCGCGCGCTTCGTAGCGCGCCCCCACTCATGCGCATCAGCTACGTCACCGCGTGACGTAGATGCAGCGCGTTTCCACAGCACGATATATTTGTGTACGACATAAACAAACAATATTTATATATATAAGTGTAAATAGAATTTGTTCATGTAAGTGTATAATTGTATAATATATTATTTGGTATTTATGTGCGTGTATAAGTATAATGTTTATGTATTTTATATAGTGTTGTGTAAGATTAGTATTGAGGATCGCCACATCACTCCCCTCCAGAGACCGTCCTACGGGCGATAATAATCCGGGAATCGGATCCTTCGACCAGACCTGGTAGTTCTGATGGAAGTGTCCGTGGGCTGATTGCCCTGGTCTTGGACATCTTGGCCAGATGGTGGTATGTCCGTTGGTGGGGTATCTGCCAATATGTAGGCGGGTTTTAGGCGATCCACGGAAACTTTAACCTTTTTACCTTTATTTATTATTGTAAAGGTTTTGTCGCTTTTTTGTACTACTTCGTGAGGACCGGTGTATGCTGGTTGCAATGAACCTCTAAGCGCATCGTCCCTGAGGAATATGTGGCTTGAGGTAGCGAGGTCCTTATGGACAAATATTTTGTCCTTGGAATGACGTGCAGCTGGAGTGGGCTGCAATTTTGCGGCAAATGACCGTAAACGGGTGGTGAACTCCGTGATGTCGGTGGTGCCGCTTTCACCGGGACTGAAAAATTCTCCTGGTAGTCGTAAAGGCTCACCGTATAGGAGTTCCGCAGAAGAAGTATGAAGATCCTCTTTAAGAGCGCTCCGGACACCCAGTAGAACCAAGGGTAGAGATTCTGTCCAGTTTTGGTCAGCGTGGCACATTATCGCCGTTTTTAGTTGCCTGTGGAATCGTTCCACTAGGCCGTTACATGCTGGGTGATAGGCTGTTGTCTTCCGATGTTTGAAACCGGCTATTTTGGCTAGGCATTGGAACAGTGCGGATTCAAATTGCCGTTCTCTGTCTGTGACAATGTCCGTTGGACAACCAAAGCGGGAGATCCAGTTGGTCAGCAATGCTTTACCAACTGTCTCAGCAGTAATGTCTGCTATCGGTACCACTTCTGGCCACCTAGTGAAACGATCCACGGCTGTCAGGCAGTACCGGTATCCCTGTGATGGAGGTAGTGGTCCTATTAGGTCGATGTGCACGAAAGCAAATCTAGCACGGGGTAATTCGAATGTGCCCAATGGTGATGACACATGGCGATTTACCTTAGTGCGTTGACAGCTGAGACACGTTCGTGACCATTGTCGACAGTCCTTGCGGACTCCAGGCCAAACGTAACGCTGAGCAATTAATTTTGCGGACGTGTTTGCTCCTGGATGGCTGAGGCTATGAAGGCTCTCAAAAATTTGCCGTCGAAAGGGTTTGGTCACGAATGGTCTAGGAATGGCAGTACTCACGTCGCAGAGTAACTCGACGGGACTGCCATCGATTTTCAGTCTCTTTAGTTGAAGTGATGTTTGTGACTGTAGTAGTTGTAACAGTTCCGGGTCGGAAATTTGGGATTTAGCGAGAACCTCGAAATCGACTGGAGTTTGTAGTTCACTGACGCGGGACAACGTATCGGCAACAACATTGTCCTTGCCGGAAATATGTTGAATGTCCGTTGTGAACTGCGAGATAAAGTCGAGGTGTCTATACTGACGCGGAGCACAGTTGTGCTTTCGCTCGTGGAAAGCGTATATCAACGGCTTGTGGTCAGTATAGACGGTAAAGTGTCTCGCTTCCAGCATGTGGCGGAAGTACTTTATGCCCTCGTAAATCGCGAGTAGCTCACGATCGTATGGCGAGTACTTCTGCTGAGCGGGGCTCAGCTTGCGTGAGAAGAAGGCGAGTGGTTGCCACTGCTCATCCTTGTACTGTTGCAAAACTGCACCCATCGCCAGATCAGACGCGTCTGTAACTAGGGCGAGCTTTGCGTGGTAGTCAGGGTGTGCAAGCAATACTGCGTTGCAGAGGCTGTCTTTGCACATATTAAAAGCGGTGAGCGCCTCGCCTGTAACTTCCACGGGATGTTGGCCTTTTACTGAGCCGGTTAGCAGGGCGTTAAGGGGACCTTGAAATTTTGCGGCTTTGGGTATAAACCGCCTGTAAAAATTCAACATCCCTAAGAAACGCCTAAGCTCCCTAACAGTTTTAGGTATAGGAAAATCCTTGATGGCTTCCACTTTGGACGCTAGGGGCCTGGTACCGGCCGCAGAGACGCGGTAACCTAAAAATGTGACTTCGTCTGCTCCGAATACACACTTCGAAGTGTTAATGACGATGCCATATTTCTGCATCCGGGTAAAGAGTTGATGCAGGTGGTCCTCGTGCTGCTTCTGGTCTTTCGAGAAGATCAAAAAATCGTCGAGGTAACAATAACAGAAGTCAAGCCCGCGCGTCATTTCATCGACAAACCTCTGAAATGTTTGGCCTGCGTTCCTCAGACCAAAGGTCATATAAGGAAACTCGTACAGGCCAAATGGAGTTGTTATCGCCGTCTTCTGAATGTCGTCATCACTGACCGGTATTTGGTTATAAGCCTTAACCAGGTCAATAGTTGAGAAGACCTTGCAGCCAGCTATGCTGTGGGTAAGGTCGTGGACATGTTTTATAGGGTATCTGTCAGGTATAGTCCTCGCGTTGAGTAGTCGCCTGTAGTCACCACAGGGTCGCCAGCTGTTGTCCTTCTTCGGCGCTAAATGAAGGGGTGAAGACCAAGGGCTCTCCGATGGTCGAGCGGTGCCGTTGCTAAGCATGATCTCAAACTCCTGCTTAGCGATCTGCAGTTTGTCTGGAGCTAACCTGCGAGGGGGACAAGAGATGGGCGGGCCGGGCGTGGTGCGTATGTGGTGTACTGTGTGGTGTGTGGTTTGTCGGGGAGTGCCAGCAGGTCGCGTGATCTCGGGGTACTTATTTAGTATTAAGTGATACCTCGAATCTCCAACTGAGACCTTAACTGAACACGTCGCTGAAGCCTTCGCAACCGAAGCTGTAACAAACATTGAGGTTGTTTTGTCCACCAAGCGTCGGTTTCTGATGTCAACAAGTAGATCGTAAAAGCTTAAAAAATCTACACCAATGATCGGCTTGGTGACATCAGCTACAATAAACCGCCATGGGAAATTACGGCGCAAACTAAAATCTAAATTTAGCTGTAGATAGCCGTAAGTATCAATTATAGACCCGTTAGCGGCCGATAATTGATAGTTTGACTTAGCACGCTTTTCACATAGAACGTGCCGTGGAAACACACACAAATCACTACCAGTGTCCACTAGAAACTGTGTCTTTGATGTTCGGTCCGTGACAAAGAGGCGACCGGTCGACGTCAGACAGTCGTCAGCCGCCATTACCGACTGCCTTTTAAGTTTCCCGACTCCTCGTAATCACATGGCTTAACGCATTTGCGAGCGTTGTTTCCGTACTTGGAGTGGTAAAAGCATAGCGGATGCTTTTGGTGGCTTGACTGAGACCGCTGTCTGGATCCTCGACGCTGTTGGTGGTTCGGGCGCGATTGTGATCGGGGTCTCCTACCGAGCTGCGTCGTCAGGTGCCTTAAAGCCTTCTTTAATTCGGCGATATCGTTCGCCATCTCGTGCAAGTTCGGACCCGGCGCCGACGCTGCGGCGACTTGGCACGGGGTTACTATGTCCTGAACCCTGTCAGCCAGATCTGCTAATTCCTCCAGGGATGTAAGTGGCTGTGAAGCCAGCAGGGTCTGTATGTTGGCCGACAGTCGGCTGCTCCATATTGTCCGCAGAAAATCCTCGGGGACGCTCGGTCCAGCCAAACTTTGAAGGTGTCGTAGGAACTGCGAGGGTTTGCGATCTCCGAGCTCTTCGTGGAGTAGAAGCTGTTTCACTTTCTTCTCATGTGACGCGGTCAGTCTCTTAATAAGCTCCTGTTTAAGCTTCTCATACTTGTTTTGCTCCGGTGGTTTAAGAAAAATATCCCTTACTTGTTTGGAGTACTGGTGCTCGAGGCTGCCGATGACGTGGTTAAATTTTGTCGCGTCGTTGGTGATGTTTGCGTTCGCAAACTGAGCCTCCACTTGTGCGAACCAAACCTCTGGATCGTCCGGCCAAAATGGTGGAATTCGTACCGCTATACGGCAAATGTCGGATGGCTCGTCAATGGACACGCACTTCGCGCGCCGAGTTTTTCGACGAGAGCGGGTACTTCCGAACGATTTTACGGTGTCACTGCTATCGCTCATCGTGCTACTGCGATTTTCTTCGCTTGTTCAAAAAAAAAAAAAAATAACGTCCTTTTCAGGGCGTACGTGGTTATCTGGCCTTCTTGGCGTGATCACGTCGGGGTCACCACTTTAGTGTTTTTGTTGTACACTAATATGTGTTTGGTGGTGAGAGGAAGTAAATGAAAGATAGGATTCTGTTCACTACTCACGGTTATAATTATGTACACAAACACAGAAACATTCACGGAAGAAGGCACATAATATATCAGTTAGACATACACGGATAGGATACACAACAAAGAAAGTCTTATAGGTTTAACAGTACACTGGTGTACTGTAGTACACGATAGTACACTTGGTAATCTAATCCTGGCGGATTGGATCGTAACTAGTTCACAATCGTAAGGGCACAGGGTTACGTGGGCTTCGCGTCGCATCAGCGAGATTTGACTGAAGGTCAGGTAAGGTTGACGATCGCGCGCTTCGTAGCGCGCCCCCACTCATGCGCATCAGCTACGTCACCGCGTGACGTAGATGCAGCGCGTTTCCACAGCACGATATATTTGTGTACGACATAAACAAACAATATTTATATATATAAGTGTAAATAGAATTTGTTCATGTAAGTGTATAATTGTATAATATATTATTTGGTATTTATGTGCGTGTATAAGTATAATGTTTATGTATTTTATATAGTGTTGTGTAAGATTAGTATTGAGGATCGCCACACTTTAAAAAGTAAATATTCTTGTCTTGGATATCACTGTATTTTTTAAACATTTTTATATTTTTATGGGCATATAAAAGATTTTCATAAATATACTGAGAAGGCACAGTCATTACATTATTCTCCTTAAATTTCTCTCTGAGAGAGTGTCTCGGGCTTAATTTAAATTGATCGAACAGCTCGTTTCTGCAAAACAAAGATAGTCTGGATGTCGGCGGCATTTCCCCACAACAGAATACCGTACGACATTACACTATGAAAATAGCTAAAGTATACTAAACGGGCTGTCTCTATGTCAGTTAAATTACGAATTTTTCTAACAGCATATGCTGCGGAACTTAGCTTCTTTGACAATTTATCTATATGTGGGCCCCACTGAAGCTTAGCATCCAAAGTTAAGCCTAAGAATACTGTGCTATTTTCAGGATTCAATTCTTCGCCCTTTATCAACACATCGGTTTTCACCTGCCTAACGTGAGGTAGGGTAAACTTAATGCATTTGGTTTTTTTTTCATTAAGAAGTAAATTATTAACATTGAACCAGTGAACTACTTTTGAGATCGCGCTATTTACATCGTCAGTAACCAGCTGCTGACGTTTAAGTTTAAACAAAAGTGAAGTATCATCCGCAAACAACACTATAATATCATGGTTATCCTTTATGAGGTAAGGCAAGTCATTAATATAAATAAGAAACAAGAAAGGACCAAGAATCGAGCCCTGCGGGACTCCCATTGTTACCATAGATCCAGGAGATCTTTTTCCATTAACGTCAACGGTCTGAATCCTATTACTCAAATATGAAGTAAGAAGATCCAGAGCGCTGTTCCGGATCCCGTAGTGGCGGAGTTTCCTGATTAGCGTTTCATGAAAAACACAATCAAATGCCTTGGACAAATCACAAAAGATTCCCAAGGCATCGCACTTATCTTCCCATGCATTATAAATATGTCCTAAAAGCTCAACACTAGTCAGTAGTTGAACGACCCCTTGTAAAACCGAACTGTTTGCTATGTAATAATTTATGTTTATTAAAAAATCTTTGCAATTGCTCTAAAATTAATTTCTCAAATATTTTGCTAAACGTAGGTAGTACTGAAATAGGTCTATAATTTGTAGGGTCTGATGTACTACCTGATTTAAACAAAGGTATTATTTTACTATTTTTCATAAGGTCAGGAAACTCCCCACAGTCGATACAATTATAAAAGATAATAGCTAAACTAGGTGCGACAATGTCAATAATAGCCTTAGCAACTTCTACAGAATGACTATACAGATCTGCAGTCTTTTTAACATTTAAAGTGTGAAAGGTTTTAATTATGTCTTTACAAGTAATATGTTCAAAAAGAAATTCCGAATTGCAAACATTAACATTTTCTTTTAGCAAAGACTCAGCAACAGAAGGTGATGAGTTTAAGTAATTAGTAGTTGAAATGGAAATATCTGAAAATAAATTTTCAAAGGCCACTGCGACTTGTGAGTCTGATTTTATGATGTTGCCATTAATAGACAGGCCGTAGTCAATATTTCGGTTACCAGATATTCCTGTTTCACTATTAATAATATTCCAAGTCGTTTTAATAACATTACTACTGTTTTAATCTTCGAGCTCAAATAACGCGACTTGGCCAAACAACAAACTTTTTTAAATAATTTTAAATAATTTCTAACATATAAATTAAATTCAGCAGTGTTTACATAAGTTCTTTCACTGTACAGCTCATAAAGCCGTGTTCTACTTTTATGAATACCAATGGTAGCCCAATCACTGAATGATGCGTTACTATTAACGGAGATAGTCTTTGGAACAAAGGTCGAATTAAATTGTTTACAGTATATACTAAAAAAATCATCATATAGATGATTAGGATCAGCATCAATTGACAAAATTGGTAATTTATTAATGAGTTTAACTTTAAAAGCTGCCATGCGACTTGCAGTTTTGGGGTTAACAGTGATATCCTTTTTAGCCACTTTGTTGTTTTGGTTTGGTATAGTAATCCTCTGCCCGCAATGATCAGAATCTAGTAAATTTATAATTTCTTTGTGGACTGGTATAACATTAGTATAAATATTATCTATGCATGTAGCACTAGTTGGGGTTATTCTTGTGGGCTCCAAAAATAGGTTTACAAGATTGTAGGACTGAAACAGACTTATTATTTTACTACAAGAACCTGAGTTTTCTAATAAATTAACATTAAAATCACCACAAATGATAATGGATTTATTCGAGTTACAAATCTTGTGTAACACTTCATCCATTACGTTTTCAAAGCAGTCATACAATCCTGAAGGCTGTCTGAATACGCTTAATACAATAAACTGCTCCAATTCTATACAAGCTATTTCAACTGTCCGCTCAACAGATAGGCTCACAATATCCTTACGGTCTTTAAATTTAAGTTGGTTACTTACTAAAATCAATGAGCTACCATGTATAGCATTAACTCTGCTGAATGAACTACCAACCTGGTGATTATTAGAATTGAACAATAAGCCAATGTTCTGTTATACAAAGAATATCAATACTGTTAATGTTCATAAATGATTCTACTTCTAAATCTTTGTTCATAAATCCTTGAATATTTTGATGCACCAGGTTAATACTATTTACCGAAATTAAACTTTTATTTGATTTTATTTTGCAATTTTTATCCTGTATAATTTTGCAAGAGGTTGTCCCTATTGTCCTAATTTCTAATTTAGATTATTATCAATATCAATTTCTGATACCAAATCATTGGCTGAATTAAATAACATTCCTTGGCATTGCTCAATAGAAGCAAGTTGTTTAGCCAAATTCTTGGCTGTAATAGAAAAATAATATGATAGCGACACAGCTATCTGTCTTTTATAATACTTTGAAAGAAAGTACCTATCCATGAAAAATTTATCTTTTGTCAAATAAAAATCATTTGGTTTTCCGAGGCTGTATATTTGATGGTCATAGATGTAAGTTTTTTCCTGTAGATGGTCAAGTTCATACCGCAAGTCTTCTGTGTCAGTTTGGTATTTTCTAGTACTTTTTTCTAAGTTAAATGAATACATATCTAATTGTTTAAGAAGATGCAACCTTTCTCTATTAAGTTATAAATTTTTGATGAAAAACCTTTGTTTTTTGATCATTTTCTTAGTTTTAACTATGTATTTGTTAATTTTAATGTACTTTTTTATTTTATTTTTACTAGTAACTACCCTCAATGATTTAATTGATTTTGAATCATCATGACCTGTTAAATCTAGTGTGTAAGAGGGGTTTATTGCAGTAACCATTGATGGGGCAACAGGCACCAATTCATTGAATAGACTTTGATTCAACGAGGCAGTGATGTTATGATTTGTTGTTTCAAGATGTTCAATCTGACTTTGAGCCTCATGTAGCTGCTGTTGTAGTGAATAATTGTGACTAAGAGCTTGTTCATACTCATTGCTACACTGGCTGAACCCGTCCACAACAATTTGGAGCCTGTCCCGGGCTGCTATGGCATCAGTGTGTTGAATATATAACTGAGCCATTTCTGTTTTCAGTTTACTAATTCTGTCAAGGACCCTAAGGAACTCTATTTCGTTTTCATCTTTTTCCCTTATCAGTTGGTCACAGAACTCCTGAGACGCCTTTAATTCGCTAAAAGCCTGACTGAGTTTGGTCTCTTCTAGGCGAGCCCGCGCGCTGCGAGTCATAATCATGACTAAAGAGAAGAAAGATGATGTTGGAAAAGAGTAGTGGAATGAGTAACAGATGATTAGTTGAACGGAAAAATGAAATTTAGATAGTTAAGAAAGAAGTTCTGTCACCAAACTAATTAAGGTTATGTTTTCGTTTTATAGGTCATTGGCATCAACTTGTAACCTCAATAAAAGTGATCCAATTAATTGTAGGCAAAATATTAAAACGCAAACAATCCAATATCAAGTAAAATATATAGTATTGTACCTGATACCGAGGCGAAAAAGTAACATTCGCTTGAGCCGGTAACTGTCAACGAAACACAATTAAATTTCAACACTTATTTTGCACTTGTAGTGTCTGTATTTAGCACAAAACACTTAATTACGCTTTAAAACTAGTTAAGAAATTGTAAATAGGCCTTATTATAAAGGAAATCTATTATTTAAAATTAAAATTATTAGGACAAATTCAAATCAGCTGTTAGCTGTAGTGTAGCCACAGGAGAAAAAAAAAACATGTCATCAGAAGGACAGAAGAACACGTTCAGATCGGCTCTGAGCCTACCTAAGGGCAAAAGAGCCCGAGGACGACCTCCATTACGATTAATTTATTTGCCGTGAATTTGAATTTACTCTTTCTATCAACTCTACCATGTCATTGGCTGCCACTGTGGTATTTGTGTCATCTGTGAAAATTACTAATTAAATATTCGGTAAAATTTATGTAGATAATTATTCAAGTCGATATGCGCACAATTTTGGATTTATACCTTTTCTTACAATTATACTGAGTTTTGTCAATTTCAACGTACTTCCGCCTGTTTTTTGAGAATTTAAGACGTGAGTACTCCAGACAACAATTTTACTTTCCAACAACTTTATTACTCGAATCACATACAAAACGCATAATTAAAAAAACTATTTTACTAAAATATTAAACCGATTTCTAAAGAAAAATTATCAAATATTAATTTTTACCTATTGTTTTTCGACACCGACTTCGGCAAACAAAGTTATATTTCGCTTTGTAGCGTTTTTCTTTAGAAGTCGGTTTTTTTTTTGTTAAAAAGGTTTTTATTATACAAATTTTTAATGTTACTTCATATTTTGTGTTACCTAATATGGAGTTTCTTGTGCGTTCTTCTCCATAACAAGCCACTTTTCCGAATGCACGGTAGAATCAATTTTTATTACTTGTAAATTTTAATTGTTTTAAGTTCAAAAGTGCCACTTATTGGCCTGTTTGATTAAATATATTTGACTTTGACTTTATGTACCTCATATTATCATAAAAAGCATTAATAGCCAGAGTACATCTCATTTCAACTCCAATAAGCTCAAACACGCTGGGTATCATTGTTTTATTACGGAGTTCTAGTGCCCATTCTCTGGTTTGTCTTAGTCGCCTCTTACGACACCCACGGGAAGACATGGGATTCTTTCCGTCCGACAAATGGTGTCGGTACAGTGTAGCGTATAAATAGTGAACAAATAATAGCAACTATACTGTGCTATACGTGTAACTCGTGAACTAAGTGTTTTTAACGTATACGACTCAAAGAAAATGCTACCGAACAATGTAAATGTGCAAATTGACACTATTCTTACTTATAACATTATACAATATAATAATATGTTAGAGTTAGATTGCTTATTAGTATGTTTATGTCTGTTTTTTGTTCATTGTAATCTATTATTAAGAACTTTTGTTTTTATTAATAAAGAAAAAATAAATATGATTCTAATACCATTTACTTTTAGGGCTTGTTTTTCACACACATATGCAAGGTAGCTAGGTGGTGCGAGGAACAAAAGACTGAACGGTAGTTTAATGGCATAATAGCTTTGATGGTTTTATTCAATTCATTCATTTTAATTACGTAAATAGGATGTTGTTTGATTTGACACGATGCAAAAGTATATTTTTTTTAACAACTGTATTTTTGGCTTCTTACAAAAAGCGTTAGATCATTCTGTTATCACTGTTATATTACGAGTATGACCTTGGTATTGGTTTTATCTGTATATGGCATGCGCCTTAGTTTACGCCTGCTTATTCTGTAAGAAAACTGTTTGGTAAAAAACAAAGCTTTCTATATAAAGTAGATTTAATATGTATTTTATAATTTACTTATTATTTCCATTCATCCATGATAATATGGCAAATTGCAGTATCACAACAGTGTACTCCACCATCAATCCATTAAACTTCTGAGGTAGTCTTCCATCGATCGTGAAGATCCGACAGGCAGTCATCTTGTGAAAGGCTGCACGGTTCAGCCGCTGCACGTTCTTACAAAGCTTCTTAGCTTCCACTGCAACAGTCATAATATACTATTGTACAGATAAGGCTTTAACAATCGAAAAAGTTAACGTTTAAAAACATTAGTGTTGCGATAAATAGGAAAAAAAACGTACCGGCCAAGGGAGATGATTAATATTAATACATAATCTATATGATCAGAGGTCTTTGACCTGCTGTGGTACAGAGACAGGCTGATATTACTATCGTCTTACCTGTACTTTGCATGCTTCTTAACATCCTACAGCAAGCAGCGTCTGCTTCATCGACACTCATGTAGAAGAACTCGCAATAAGTGTTGAATATACTGACAAAAGCAACATTCTTAATCAGCCAAAGGATAAAAATCACTACAAAGGCTTCGGTTTGAACCTGTAAATCAAAGTGTGGAAACTATAGTTAACTTAGTTTCACTAAGTTTTGATAAGAAACTTATCAGTATTCCCATTCCCTTGTCCTATAATACCCCAAATAGTTGGCGCAAACACGCTTTCTTCTTATATTCTCAATTTTTAACCGACTCTCTACTATTCACTTCCTTTGATTACGTGTTTTCCTTCCTAACACAATCCTTGTTTATTCGACTTTCTTTCATCAACTTATCTACATTATAGTTGATTCACAAAGACTGATGAAACTATAAAAAATAAATGAACACTCTCAGGTGCTATCTATTTTATCTTTATTTATCACGCCCATAATAAACAATTTATTTTCAAATTTTCTACCACTGGCGTCACCTTCGAACGTCTCATTAGCTAACTAACTTGTCTTGTTAGTTTTCTCTTCAATAAAATCTATTTTCTTTAATCCGTCTTCATCTTGGTCGGGTGTCATGCCTATCTTATTTGTGCAAAATATACTCACCACGCCGTTATGTGATACTCCTGATTTTGCTATTTCTAGTATTGTTTGGAGATACAGTAGACTATGAAAAAATGTGTCAACTGCTTGAAATAAAGTCTGAAAATATATACGAAGTTCACCATTAGAAATTTAACTTCAATTTCGAGAAAGAGGTCAACCGTCGAATCCAACTCAGCTGGCCGGCGTTTGGGCAGTTGCGCGGTATCTTCTCATCTAATTTACAGCAGTGTCTCAAGACAATAGTCTATGACCAGTGTGTGTTGCCAGTGATCACCTATGGGATCGAGACGTGGTCGCTTACAATGGGCCTTATCAGAAAGCTTAAAGTCACACAAAGGGCAATGGAGAGGGCTATTAGCCCTCTTCCATTGCCATTTTGCCTCGGAGTTTTCTTGCGTGATCGCATCAGAAATGAGGATATCCGCTGGAGAAATAAAGTCACTGACATAGCCCGAAAAATTGCGAAACTGAAGTGGCAGGGCACATTGCTCGCAGAACGGATGGCCGATGGGGTCGAAAGGTTCTGGAATGGCGACCGCGAACCGGAAGACAATGCGTTGGAAGGCCTCCCACTAGGTGGACCGATGACCTGATTAATGTTGCGGGAATGCGCTGGATGCGAGACGCACGGGATCGGTCAATGTGGCGACGCTTGGGAGAGGCCTATGTCCAGCAGTGGACGTCTTTCGGCTGAAATGATGATGGTGACCATTAGAAATACGTATTTTTTTTAAACACACAAAATAAAAAGTTACACTTACCGAATACTTAAATATTTTTTTGAAAATATCAAAAGCTTCCATTAAAGTAATATAGGCCTGGAAAAGCTGTTTAAATTTTTTATTGTATTTCTCTTCTTCTGTTCCTAAGCATAGTTTACTATAGTATTCGACTTCGGACATCCATGAAATGATTCCATCTCTTATCAAGGAGATTAATATAAAACCATATGTTAATTGCACGTCAAAATACATCAATGAATATAAGGATACAGCTATTTGGAAATTACGGGTGAACAGCACACAGATAATCAAGGAAATAAAATGCCGAAAAATGCCGAACCAGTTCCTAATGATAGCCTTCTTTAAATTCTTATAATCGACCAATCTAAAAGCTGTTTGAATCTTCAATATTATTTGCACGTGGTCCTCTCTTTGAATAATATTGAGTATGTAAAAAAAGACAAAAGGAATCGACAGCAAGACTATATTGACCTTAATAATGATAATGATAAATGGATTAGATACTTCATCAAAATTCACTAAAGATATTTTTCCAATATGAAAAATTATAAAACCAATGGTTCCAATGAACGACACGATATAGTAAGGAGCACGATGGTGCCTGATACAGTTATACTCAATGGAGAATCTTGACAGGAACAACATATACTGAAAGCAGCGAAAGGGAAAGAGCATTTTTTGAAAACTTTTGTCCAAGAAATTGTTGGTCTTCATGACTAATTCAAACTATGAACCGCACGAGTGATGGGTAGAATACTAAAAGTAGAACTGTCCATAAAATAAGTTTGAATTTGTTAATTTCAGTAATAAATGTTTCATTTACTAACAGACTAATTCATTTTAAAAGGCATGTCATTTACTTTGACATTATTTGAATTGTCTTTAAATTGAACAATAAGCGGAACAATGTTTAGTAAACTTGCTACAATATGGAGGAAACAGCATACATTAAATTCAACTCAGCCTATCGCATTCCACTACTAGTCATAGGTGCTATGCTAGGAAGCTGCGCTATAACACCTACATAGTCCTCCGCCTTTCGCATCCAGGTCTCTTGAATGTCGCGATACCCCCCTCAAGGGGGTGTGGCAAGTTGTCACAGGGCTTTCACCCCCTTGCCTGCGGGTGCCATACCGTGGCCCGCAAAAAATGGGGCCGCCTCTAAATGGCCATTAAAGGGCTAAGGTCGACAGGCGCGCACCTGCTCAAAATTGCACACTCCCTGTGTGTGTAATAACTTTATGTTGTCTGTAGGGAAGTCCGTCCGTTACCTTTCTAAGGTCATTGGTCCAGCTATATGGAAGGCGTCTCGCTTGCTGATAAGCACTTTTCTACCGGTTATCGGTGCTTTCACAAGCATTATAACCCATTGCCACTTCAATTTGCGGCCTGCAGTAATTTATTAACTTAACAACGTACTTATATTGGCAAATTAGAAGTAGCAGGTAAAGGAGTATGGGCATCCAACTTACTTGTTAGTTGATTCGAAGATAATGACTAACAAATTTGGAGCACTGAAGTTTAAGGTTTCATAGCAGGTTCATATGATCTAAAAAAAGATTTTGTCTGGACTTTAAAAGAGACTGTGATCCCTGAGTTTGTTTCGGCCTTTCTTCTCAGAGTAGTCAGATAGGAAACGCCGACCTCATCTACTTTTAAAAAAATTGATCGACATGTAAAAGTGTTTGTACAAACCAACTTACAGAAATAAAATCATTTATCATTTACCCAATACCTATTAGATATTTAGCTCTTTAGGAAGAACCTTTGCTACGTAACAACTTATGCCAATTATTTATAAGTCTGTTTAGTGTTTATGACCTAACTAGGTGACTCTTTAGACACCGAAGTTAGCGTTTTTGTTCAGTGCCCAATAGCCATAAGTTACCAAAATATTTTTTTTTCTATTATAAACGATTTTTGCTAATTGTAAGTTCATTAGAAGTTAATGACCTAAATATATAAGTAATAAGAGCACGATAATTTAGTTTTTTTGTGACATCCATAAGACATACACCTCTGGAATAGCTTTTTGAGAAGAACCTGTATTACAAAACAACTACTTCTAATTGTTCGTTTGTTTGGGGTTAATGACCTCAATAGGAAATTAATTGAACCGTCATTGTTTAGAATGTTTAAGGAAGAGCGATTACATTTAAAAAAAAATATGGTTAGCAAGTATTGTCTTTATTCAAATAAGTAGAAGTCCAAGGTAATCAATTAATTAAATAATATAATTTTTAAACATATATTAAACTAGCTGTTACCCGCGACTTCGTCCGCGTGGTTATGAAGATATAAAGTTTAATAATGTTTAACGCAAACTATTTTTATATTTCAGTCAAATGAAAATGACTAACAATAAACAAAATTTTTAAAGGCACCAATTAGAAAAATAATATAGAGTATCACCAAATTCTTTGTTTGCTTATGTCTACTACTCATAAACTCTAAACTTGCTAAATTTCAGAACGGTAGCACAAACAAAAACCGATCTTTCATACAAACTTGCGAGAGTGCTTAGACCTCTTTAATCCGGCATTGACATTAAATCCGTTCTTAGTAGACGTCTACCAACTAATAAATACCTCCCTGCCAAATTTCAAGCGTATATCAAAAAAAAATAAGGAGTTTCATACAAACTTGCGAGAGCCATTAGACCTCCTTAGTCCGGTCCTGTCGCAATATCCGTTCTTAGCAGATATCAACTAACTATAAACTACCTCGCTGTCAAATTTTAACTTTGTAGCTCAAAAAATTAAGGAGTTTCATATAAAATTGCAAGAGCCCTTAAACCTCCTTAATCCGGCCCTGACGCAAAATCCGTTTTTAGCGGATGGATAACTACTTGCCTGCCAAATTTTCAGTTTGTTGCTCTTAAAATAAAGGACTTTCATACAAATTTGCGAGATCCCTT
The DNA here is from genome assembly GCA_964057195.1 of Orthosia cruda. NCBI lineage: Eukaryota > Metazoa > Arthropoda > Insecta > Lepidoptera > Noctuidae > Orthosia > Orthosia cruda. The sequence continues at coordinate 25,817,873 of OZ059841.1, forward strand.
AGACCCCTTAAATCCGGCCCATTCGCAAAATCCATTCTTAGCGGACGTTTTCTAACTATAAACCACCTCCCTGCCAAATTTTCAGTTTGCAGCTCAAAAAATGTAGGACTTTTCATACAAACTTGCGAGAGCCCTTGGGCCCCCTAAATCCGGCCCGGTCGTAAAATCCGTTCTTAACGGACGTCTTCTAACTATAAACTACCTCCTGCCAAATTTTAAGTTTGCTGCTCAAAAAATGAAGGACTTTCATACAAACTTGCGAGAGCCCTTAGACCACCTAAATTCCTGCCAAATTTTAAGTTTGTAACTCCAAAAATTAAGGACTTTCATATAAACTTGCCGGAGCCCTTAGACCCCCTAAATCCGGCCCTGTCGTAAAATCCTTTCTTAGCGAACGTCTGCCAACTATAAACTACCTCCCTGCCAAAATTCATCTTTATACGTCAAGCGGTTTTCGATATTTCGTGATACGTGAATGAGTGACCTTTCGCTTTTATATATATAGATTATCACTAAATGTGAGAGCGCCTTAGCTCCTCTCCGTCAATATAAGAAATATTCGCATTGAAGAGATCTATCCAACGACATATACATTACCACTATTAAGGGTGGCTTAACGTTTTGTTAGACCGAGCCGACTTTTAAAACATTGATCCAAAAACGGCATCTGGGAGGCCAATATTTTTAAGTGAACACTCATAGAGTTATAAAACGATGATTGAAAGGCACAATAGTAACGTAATATCAGAAGTAAAATGAGATTTAATGGCTCACATTTAGAGCTCTCTAGCTCCTAGCCTATCCAAAATTCAAAGAAGTCATCATATTCAGTAATACTAGCCTTGAAGAGATCTATCTATCGCAGCCATCTGATTAAATTAGCTAGCTACTTGGATGCCTAGGCCGTTCATTAAACGCATCCAATTAAATGGCTGAAGGACAACTAGGCAAGTCATTAAGAGCAACGTTTAACTAGATGGCTGAATGTCATGTAGGCATTTAGTTAAATTGGATATTGATGAATTTGTAATTTTTGGTTAGGTGTCTAAATAGTTTAGATTCAAATATTTTGCGAAAGCTTGAAGAAGACGTAGTATTAATTGGCGACTCCATCTTTTCATACTATTTTAACTATATCACAAATTAATTACACTTAAAATTGCACACAAGTACGAAAAATATGTTAATTTGGTATATTCGATAAACATATTTATTTTGGTGGCTACTAGCACTACAGTGCAAACAAAACTGAACTAAATTTGAATCACTTGGTCGAGCCTTCGTCAGTCATCTTTAAAGGTGCATCAGTGCAGTGCGATCAGCCGATGCAATCGGACGCGACTACACTGAACGCGAAAATTATTTAATTTGTGCCGAGCGCGGCAAGTTCCGCTGCCACCATGCGTTCGGAAGGATTAGTGGCGAACGAGGTCCTGGCATTCCAGCAGTATCAGCTAGATTTCATGGACGAGGTCAGTGTTATGCAGATCTGCACGTCCAACTTCAATTATGAGGAGATACGCAGGGCAAAAACACTGCTGTATGAGTCGCTACATATGGCTGACCGAATACCCTCCCGTAGGAGGGATGAAAAAGGAGAAAGGAGTCTCCAGGACATTATTAAAGTGTTGAAGGAGACCGACCCGAATGACGCGCCGACTTTCGTGGCGAAGAATTTGCACAAGCTGCCTCCCGTCACATTCGACCACGTTGACGTCACTAGGGTACTGCGGGACATCACAACCCTCAGGTCAAGCCTGGTCGTCGAAGTATCTCAATCTACCATCAGTGATCTACGAACCGAGGTGATATTTACGCAACGCGGTATGTAGGTCACACGAGCCAGCTGACAACGACAACATACGTCACGGCGCGTTCAATGCATCGCAGCTGAGTTTCAATTCAGCAAAATTTGACTCGTCGCCGGCCGCCGTCACTGCAAGCGATGCAAAAGCGCGCACCGCCCTCCCCACGTCTCCCATGGTTGGGGCGCCGACGAATAACAGCACGTCAACACCAGGACGTGCTTACTCGGCTACCGTTATTGCTGCTCCTGCAAGAGGATCAGTGGCAACCCAAGCAAGCAAGGGGTGTCCATGGGCCCCCTGATCAAGTTCGATGCTCGTTGCCAGGGGTAACAAGACCAGTACAGACCGATGAAGAAGGCTTCGTTCGAGTCGTGAAGAAACAGAAGAAGAAGCCTGCTTGTCGCAATCAGTGCGGTACCGCATTGACAGGGCCGAACATGTTGCTGCGTCCCACTATCCCGTCGACGCAGCTGAATGTGTCACATCTGCATCACTCCACGAAGGCAGAAGAGGTCGTGGAATACATACAAATCGAGACCAAATTCTCCCTGAGAGTTGAGCAGTTGGAGTCGCGTCACAAGATTAATTCAAATTCAAATCTTTTGTGGTCCATGTTCCGACTCATCATTTGGAGACCTTCATGAAGGAATAATTTTGTCCGACGGGTGTCGTATATCAGCGTTTCTGCGGAAGGCTACTTGACACCATGACTCAGCGCAATACGTCGCCGACCCAACGTAATAAAGAGATTTATGTTAACTTTGTTATGAACTATGTATTAGTTTATTTTTGTATGTTTAATTTGTGTATTGTATCTATGGGCCTTAGTTGCCTGAAAATAAATTAATAATAATAATAAGCCCCCTGTTAAATACAGGTCTGCGGATCCCAAGCCAGGAGCTCATCACTGGGGCCCATTAGCAGCGTGCCACTCCTGGATCCAATCAGAACCGTATCCCACGAAACCGCGGTTCGCGGCAGTGGAAAGCTAGGGATTTGCTCCTTATTGAGAGATATACAGGTTCCTACTACGGGTTTGTGGTGGCACAAGGGTTGGCCGGTAATATTATTCGTACTTACCTTAGATTCCCGCGGTAGACTCCTGGGCGTCGATCAATCTCGTGCCGTGAGGTTTGGAATAGGAGAATATATATATAATAAAGGACAATAAGGGATAGACTGACGGCTGTCTGGACCGAAGAATCCGGCCGGCGTCCACCAGGCAGCACGTTTCCCGCAAAAGCACTTCGATGCGCGTGAAAATATACTCTAAATCCACTTTAGGGGCGCCCCACAACGCCGATTGCGAACGGCGGGCGCGATCAACAAATACAATGGGTGAAACACGTCTCGATTCGATATGTTTCGACAAAACCCCGACTTCCGCGTGTTCACGTTTCAAACCTTTTCTCTCGACTGTTTAGTGTCAGCTGTCAAAATCGTTTACAGCCCACCGGAACGGTGTTGCAAGTAAAATTCGGGACGAAACACCCCCTAAACAACCACACGTCCTGATTGACCATCTAATCACGTAGGGGGCGGACACACGAATGAGATATTACTGGCGTGGCTAACGTGGCTCTGGAAACCCATTCAACATGGAGACTCGGTTAATGAATAAACGTATAGGACCGCTACCCGAGGACGATCGTCGGGGCGCACCTGAGGCCGATGCTGGATGTCACAGCATACGATCCATCGGCGGTGGGGCACTGAGCAGAAGGGTTCTCCCCGATAAAAATACTACAGCCGAACCGACAGACAGACTAGACAATAGAGCAGTTACATCTGTCGAAGATGTTTCGCAGGTGGAATCAGCTACTCAGCCTGCGACCACCAAGGCGGGAAAACCACGAGTGCGCATGAAATGGACGGAAGATATGAACACATTTATCATGCGTACATACTTGTATGTTACAAAACTTGAAGAGGACAAAACAATGTATTGCACACAACTATTTGAAAATTTTTATTTACTACTAACTGTTATCGGATAACTTGTTAGATAGAATCAAATTTGAAATAGCAGAGCAGCTTAAAAAAGAAGAAGAGGAAAGTTTAAATATTTCACAACAAAATAACACTTTACAAATAATACAATCACTCACACCTTGTAATCCATCCTTACAGTACGACACGAGCCTAGGGACTGAATATTTTGACACCATACTACCCATTAACGCACCACATAGTAGTCAGTCAACTATAGATTATTCAATGTTTATACAAATACAAACGGTATTCGACCCTTCGTTAGTAGAGACACTAAATAATGAACTAGAAACAAATATGTTAAAATATAATGGAATACATCCTACATGTAGACCTTTATTACCAAAAATGCGACCAACTCGTAAAATATCTGATATCATTAGTATATTTAACCAAAAAATTATCCCGCTAAAACTTTCATCTCTGGAAAACTTATCTGATACACATTCACAAATTTATTGCATAGCTCTTACGGTCGCTGAACATTTTAAATTAAAAATAAATATAGACAGGTCAAGCTATAAAATAAAGTAAAGAACGAGCCATGAAACAAGATTAGAAACAGACATAGACCTACTAAGAAAAGACATAAATAGGTTGACACAATATAAAAATGGTAACACATCTAGAAGGCTTGAAACAAAAGTCAATGAAATTATTGCGAATACCAAACAACACAGCTAAAACGAAAATTTTAATAAAAGAATAGAAGACCAACTAGACACCTTAAAACAAAAACTTAGTCAAGAGTCATAGGATAGCAAGATACAAAAAAGCCAAAGAAAGAATGGATAACAACAGACTATATACAACAAGTGAGAAACAATTTTATAGAAAGCTTAAAGGAAAAGATACGACTGTCATAAATCCTCCATCGGAAGACAATCTAAAAGAATTCTGGCACAGAATCTGGTCAGACAGCGCTGAACATAATAAAGAAGCGAGATGGATACAAGAAGAAATAGTTAGATCAGAAAAAATGCCGTTTGAAGATATAGATTCTCTTGAATTAAATACGATTATAAATAAAACACATAACTGGAAAGCAGCAGGAATACATAATTTTTAGATAAAAAGATTACAAACACTACATAGGACATTAGCTGAACAAATTAATGATATTTTTAAAGGTAACGAAAATTTTCTAGAATTTCTCACAAAGATCCCTCACAATACAGACCAATAACTTGCCTCCCAACTATGTACAAAATCATACTGTCTTGCATTACTAACAAAATTATCAAACACACCGAAAAATATAATATTTTAACTGAATAACAGAAAGGCTGCAGATGAGGGCATATGGGTTGCAAGGAAAAATTAATCTCTTAAAACACGTCCAGAGAGCATGAATAAACTTATAAACAGCGTACATAGATTACAAAAAAAAGCATTTGACAGCGTGCCGCATTCATGGTTAGTTCAAGTTCTTAGCATCTATAAAATCAACCCATTGTTAACAAATTTTCTTAAGAATACCATGGGCTCCTGGAAAACTACTCTTAAGCTACAAACACAAACCTCAAAGTTAACCATAGATGAAATAGCAATTAAAAAGGGAATTTTCAAGGGGACTCACTAAACCCTTTTTGGTTTTGTCTAGCCCTAAATCCACTCTCTCGTGCATTAAACGAATCTAAATTAGGATTCGACAATAGATCACTACTACACCAAATAACACATTTACTTTATATGGATGATTTAAAACTATACGCTAATAAAAATACAGATTTACATGGTTTATTAGACATATCGTTTTCGAAAGACATTAGAATGGATTTAGCTTAACATAGAAAAGGGTAAGATAGTCGGCGTAAATTACACAACAGATTCGGAAGAAGTAATAGAAGCATTGAAGAATGAAGAACTTTATAAATACTTAGGATACAACCAAGCGCGACTATTAGAGCACAAATATATTAAAGATAAACTAAAACAGGCATATTATAAAAGAGAAAGATTCGTTATGTAAAATGTACCTAGCTAGTAAAAATTTGTTCAAATCGATAACTATGATTAATGCTATACCTATACTAACTTATTCTTTTGGCGATATACAGTGGTCTAAAACAGAATTTATGCACTTGAAACTAAAACTAGAACAATCCTTACACAACATAGATATGACCACCCTAAATCAGCAATCGAAAGAGTGATTATGTCCAGAAAGGAGAGTGGCAGAGATTTAATTGAAATATCACATTTACACAAAAGGCAAATAATAATTATTATTAAAACAATTATTTAATAGAAAGAAGAATACTAGACAATTACATAAAACAATAGTAGAGATGGATAAAAAATATACACCACTGAATCTTAGCGAAGGTAATATTGAAACAATAGACAAAGCAAGACACATAGAAGAGATACACAAAAAATGTAGACAGAAAGATCTACACGGAAGACATCCTAACGATCTATTCCAAACACACATTGATATGGAAGCTTCAAACAAATGACTTGAATTAAGTGGGCTGTTTCCAGAAACAGAAGGATTTATGTTAGCCATTCAAGACCAAGTAATTAATACCAAAAATTATAGAAAATATATTATAAAAGATAGGTCAGTTAGAAACGATTTATGCAGAAAATGTCACAGCAAGCCTGAAACAATACAACATATTACGGGAGCTTGTATGACATTGACTCAGAACGACTATAGTCACCGGCATAATCAACTTGTTAATATTATACACCAAAACTTGCAATCAAACTTAAACTCATGCAAGTCCGTACAAACCATATTAAAAATATTCACCTGGAGCTGTTTTAGAAAATCAATTATATAAAACGTATTATGACCGCACAATAATTATAGATCACACTATTTATATAACACATGTTGATAAAGAAAACAAACACACATACATATAGCGGTCCCAAACACTAATAATATACAAAAAACTATCACGGAAATAGGAAGTACACAGAGTTACAAGAAGAAATTACCAGAGTATGGAAAATGAATACAGTTACAATAGTCCCAATAGTAATATCAACAACAGGTGTTATTCCAAAACAAATATACAATAGTTTTAATGTTCTCAATCTATCAAAATACACATACCTAACACTACAAAAATCTGCAATATTAAACACTTGCCGAATAGTTAGAATTTTTTTACAGTTAGATTTAGATTACAATTTGAGAGCAGTGCAAAATAATTTACCAGTTCAAATAGAAAATTAGGATTTCACCTTGGTTCACTCTCGTGAGATCATATAAAACACCAGGTTCTTACCTGAGAAACTTAAGTTTAAAAACCATAATAATAATAAAAGGCTGCCTTTCAATACGCCAAGTTGTTAAACGTTGCATGATTCTAGTTCAATTAACTATCGGCCTAGGCTTCCAAGCATTTTTTCTAAAACTGTTAGTGAAGGCAACCAAGTTCTCAGAAACATTATATTTTTGCCACATCAGAAAAAAATAACTATTTTGAATATTTGTCTCTTGTCTTCGTCTTAGAGTGTCAAAGAATGTTTTCCATAAAATTCCGCAGTCATACTGCTAATAAAGTGTGAAAATCAGTAGTACAGTATAGGACAGTGGCGAAAACTTTAGTGATATCATCTAACAGCTAAGTTAAGATGCAAATTAAACAATCATGCTATGAAATAACAATACTGACAGTCTGACAGTCTAACCAGGACCACGGTCGTTGCAACACGGCCGAAACGTCGGGTGAAATAGCTAAATAAATAATCGAAATCATCGCATTAAATTCCCGTTATATTTTGTTTTTTCAATTATGAAACGCGAAAGTTTAAAAGTTAATCATGCTATGGAAAAATGATGTGCCAGGGTTAATCCATGTAGTGAGTGACTTGGATTAATTACTTTGCGTATAACATTGACATTATAACCTTCCTATTGACATAAGGATCTACTTAAAATATTAACCCTAGAGTGGGCGAGTCTTTCCGGCAAAACTTCAGTGGGCGCGTGGGGACCTTTTTGCCGCGCCTTTTTAACCGACTTCCCAAAAAGGAGGAGGTTCTATGTTCGACATGATGTTTTTTTTTTTTTGTGTATGTTCACTTATATCTCCGTCAATTGTGAACATCGGTTCACAATTAAAAAATTCTTTTTTGTTTGAAAAAGTATGTTCCGAAATCTGTCCCATGTTAGTTTGGTGAAGATCTGATGAAGAACTTCGGAGATATACAACAGAACTCTTCAATAAATAAGGGCAAATCTCTCGGGATTGCTGCAATCGCATGTCTGTTCATTGTTTATACCATTTCATAACATAACATCACGCCTGTACGCTCTTACGGGGTACGCCGATCTCTCATTTCAGCGGTTATGTTCAAGTTTAATTAAATCAATTATGGCGTTAAAGTTACCTTACTAACTTGCCTATTAGGTAGGTACAACTAAAAAGAGAAAAATAAAAAAAACTTTTTGCAAAAAAATACTACCGACTTCCAAATACAAAACTAGAAAGTGAAAAATAACTTTATTTTTTGAAGTCGGGGTCCATAACGCACAAATAATTGGTACCTACGAAAGACACAGACTTCAAAAAATAAATTTATTTTTCACTTTGTAGTTTTGTATTTTCATTGACCATTTTAAGTAGGATTATTTAGCATTTTTTATTAGTAGCAATTGAATTAATTTATTTTCTGAGGATTTAAGTAAAACATAAATAATTGTGTAATGAAAAATCAAAATATTTATTTAAATCTGTTTTAGGAACTTTGGTTTATAAAAGATTTTGGAAAACTTAACAATTTATACTGCCTTTTTTTAACTTATCCAACATTATCTAATACTCATAAAAATGGAAAAAATAAACAAACATATATATTTTCCACATCTACATGTGTAATGTTCATTACACAGTAATTTTGAACATCATAGAATTTTTTTTTTGTGCGCCAATTTTTCTTTGTAGTTTCTTCCATGACAGAATCGTCGTTGTCTGCTGACTGTTCTGTCTCGTGTTACGTTGACTAGGTTGACTAAATCGATCACTTTCAGACACATTCTTGTCTACAAACTGAGAACGAGCATCTTCACGTGCATGGACAGCACAAAAATAAAACACAACACCAAAGAAATGTCATGTTGCAAGTTTGCATCATAATTTTAAGCAATTTTTTTTTCAGTTTTAGTCATGTTTTTTTATGATTTTTTGTATCAAAAACTATAAACATAAGGACACAAATAGAAGCAGTGTATCTTTATTTTGTCCTTCTGCATCTGCGTCTTTTCAGCAAGCGAAAAGGTGGTTTGTGCTCATATTTTGAGCAAATCTAAATTTTCTACCGTTTGGAAAGGTGTAGTAATTTGTTTTTTGTACACATTTCACAGTAGGCTGGCGAGGTTTAACCACCCTCAACATGTGAATAAAGATACTGTTATTAGTAGTTATTTTTTACAAATTTACTGTGTAAAATAGCTGCATAAACTTATTTTTCTGAATAAATTCGGATATTGAAAGTTCATGTAAATTCTGGAATTTCATGACGTAATTTGCAACACCTCGTCGAATCAGCTCGTATGTCATGAGTCAAAATCTTTTCGAGCAGAGTAGTTAAGAACCCCAATGTTTTTAAATAACTTACATAACCCAAGAACAAATCCTAGGTTCTTATAAGCTTTTGTGCTAAAAAGGTTTATGTGGTCTGAAACATTAGTTTACTGTCAAAAATAACTCCAAAATCCCTATCTGGACAATTCCATCATAATTATATGAGCAAACAATCGGGTTCCTCTTACTGTGTAACTGATACATTGACACTTTGCGACGTTTACAGTGATCTTCATTATTTAAGTGATTAAGATCCCCTTGAAGGGTATTACAATAATCGGGTGATCTTATTTTATAAAACTGAACAGTAACTCTGGTTACTGGGGCGAGTGATGGTGTCTGATGGAATCCATCCTTTCGGCATGAGCTGCAAACGAAAGTAGGGACAGCTACTAAAGAGCGCAAACTTAACGGTCAATTGTTTTACGAATTATTAATGTATTTTTGGTGAGGGCGGCAAACTGCTCATAGCGCGCCCACTCTAGGTTTAATCTAAATAATTACAAAATAACACGACAAAAAAAATGTTATGGAAAACATTTAGTATAATGACAAGATCTTATTATATGATAATAGAATTTTTGTCTATCGGTTTTTTTCCATGGAGATACTTATGTTCAGCACACGTTCCTGCAAAACAATATTTTGTTCAAGAAGAAAATAGAATATCCGAAAAAGAATCGCGTTCAATTCAAACACTGCTATTGATAAAGAACTACAATTAATGCTTCTACCTTTGAACCTTATGCAAAAATTGACGTTTGTACAAAAATATTCGATAAAAAATAACTATTTGACGCCTAATTGCCTAATCAGTAACGTTCTTTCATTATTTTGGACTACATTATATGTATCTCCATTCATAACTCGTGCGTCTATAGCTTTTTCGATAATTCATCCTGAGATTTTCTAGCATTTCCTGATTTTCTGTGAACTCTTCCTATACTGTGTTGCGTTCGCTGTCATTTATATTCTCAACATTGTCCATTCGAAGAACAATATTGATTGTGTTTTGACCTTTCAAGATGTTCATGGATTCTTTGTCAATTATGACACCTTACGCATCTTTATTAAAGGGAATTGGATTAAATTGTTTCTTATATTTGACTTTCATTTTTTTTGATCTAGGACACATTCGTCAGATTCATTTTTCGTCAGAATAAATTATAGGCTGTTTTTTTTCTGACGAAAACGGACTGTTGGTCAGATTCCGCTTTCGTCAGAATAAAGTGTCGGCTGTTTTTATCCGACAAAAGCGGAATCTTTTATTTAGGCGGTTTTTTATTCGTAGTCCAAATCGGTAGGGCCACGGGTACAAGATATACTGGGATGTGATTACATTCATATAGACGTGTGAGAGTATGAGGAAAAGTTTTAATACATATATGTTTACTATTAATCATTGCTGGCCACTTATAATTTATTATTCATTTTGTAATTTCTTGTCATCTTTATAAAATTAAAATTAATTTTGGAGAAGATTCAAGCCAAAATAACATTAAATTTATAATAAGTAAGAGAGTAAGGATGTTTTGTTATTTCAAGACCATAAATATACATTAGCAGCAAAAAATAGAAAAGGGTCTTCTAATTGGCGGTGTGAAAATCGTTTAATTCGCAATGCAACCTTGAATAAAGATCGTGATCAGTTTATAAGACAACCTAAGCATGATTGTGTGGTTGATTTGACCAAAAATGAGGTTTCGATATGTCTTGACAATTGTAAAAAAAGAGTTATCAATGAATACCGACCCATTCAACAAATTTACGAAGATTGTATGTTGCCGTTATTGAATAAAAGGAATGAGGAAGGTAAAAGACTAAAGGAACAGAACTTACCATCATTCACTAAAAAAACCAGGATTGTATAATCTAAGAAAAAGAGCAAATAAAATTAAAAAAAACATGTTCAGTACTGTATGAGAAGTTGAGTTGCCCGAAAGATTTCAATGTAATTTACTATGTAATGACGGAGAAGATAACAAAATTATAATATTTGTAAGCTTTCGTGCAAAGAAGTTGTTTCAACGTGCAAAAACAGTGTTCGGCGACGGCACTTTTAAAATAATTTCTAAACCTTTTGCACAGTTATATACAATAGGTACACACTGAGTTATCTGGCACGAAAATAAACTATTTTGGATCACTTGCCTACGAATTACTACCATATAAAAGTCAAGAGACTTATACTAGACTCATGTCTCTATTGAATAAAAAACTTTTTGTAAAAAAATACTACAGACTTCCAAATACAAAACTAAGTGAAAATAACTGAATTCGGTGTCTTTCGTAGGTACCATTTTTTTGCGTTATGGTAACCGACTTCAAAAATTTAAGTTATTTTTCACTTTGTAGTTTTGTATTTGGAAGTCGGTAGTATTTTTTTGCAAAAGTTTTTTTTATTTTTCACTTTTTAGTTGTACGTACCTAATAGGCAAGTTAGTAAGGGAACTATTTCGCCAGAATAGATTTCATGAAACTTAAACATAACCGGTAAATTGAGAGATCTGCTTACCCCTTAAGAGCGAACTGGCGTGATGTTATGTTATGAAATATTTTAAACAACAAACAGACATGCGATTGCAGCAATCCCGAGAGATTTGCCGTTATTTATTGAAGAGTTCTGTTGTATATCTCCGAAGTTCTTGATCAGATCTTCACCAAATTAAAATGGGACCAATTTCGAAACATATATTTTCAAACAAAAAAAGAATTTTCAAAATCGGTCCACAATTGACGGAGTAATCGGTGAACAAAAAAAACATACCTTAAGTCGAACATAGAACCTCCTCCCTTTTGGGAAGTCGGTTAAAAACAATTTACCTCTCTGGAATCCATCCGTTTTTAAAATAGATTACGAACCAGCAATGTGTAATGCCGTCAAAACAGTTTATCCTGATGCAAAAGTCAGTGGTTGTAGCTTTCACTATAAGCAGGCGATTAAAAAACATGGCAAATTATTAGGATTAAATAAAAACAAAAATGGGAAAATATTTTTGCAATTATGCCAGGCATTAACGTATCTACCACAAAATATGATACCAGAAGGTTGGCTGTCGATTACAAAGAACCTTCCAAATACAGAGAAATATGAAGAATTCATGTCTTATTTTATTAAACAATAGATGGTCAATACGGTATTCGAAAGTTTTAGTACATTTAGTGAACAGCACTCTACAACTAACTGCGCAGAGGGTTGGCATAGCCGCTTTAATAAAAAGTTGCCGAGACAGGCAAACATATTGGAAACCATTCACACTATTCAGAAAGAAATCGCATGTCAAGATTTAAAAATAAAAAAATGAAACTTTGCTTGCAGGTGTTAGAATTATGAAGGAACTCCATATAAAAGTATCAATATATGTCAAAATGGTTATTTACTATGTATCAGAGTTCCTATGTATGTGGTGTATAAGGGAAAGGTTTTATGAAGAAAAGCACAAAAAGACAAGACTAGGTATTTATTTCAATAAGGCTTGTCAATTAATTTATATTGAGGCTCAGAGAGCTTACCGCCCGTTCGCTAGACCTAGTTCTCGTGGAGAAGAAGGGCAAGAAACTCCACGGAAGCAACTATGGTTGTAAAAGTATTTATAGATATCTTTCACAACCATATACACATCGTTTATCACAATAAAGATTCGATTCTATTATGGCCATTATATGATGAATCTTTCTAAACAATAAGGATAAGGCAAATAACATGACTAGCCCTTAAATCAATTTAATATCATTATGAATAAAGGTCACAATATGAAATAGAGTATCGACACAACCATTAGTAATAAGCAAGTTATAATATCAAATAACTTACGTGAAGCTTGTGTAGTCCATCTTTCCATCTTTCACAAATATAACAATTCAGGAAAACAATATCACTATCACAATCGCAACATAATATCTGGTCCGTACTGGTTTGTAGCTCACAACAAAGTAAATCAACTGCTGAGGATAATCGCTGCGACGCCGTCAGGGGCGCGGCGAGCGGATCTTAGGCATGGCCTGTGCTCCGCGGTTTCTTTGCGTGTGTGTTCTTTGTTGCCAACGGGCACGAATCAATTGTGTTTGCCGTCTTGGCGTATTGGTAAATGGCAGGCGTGTATACACTGCCTGCCATGGGTATGGGTGCACTGTGTTCAGCGGGAGCGCCGCAACGCTGTCTCAAAGCGCCGGTTTTTCACGGCACCTAGGTGTCACATTCCCGTCCGGTGAAACTGAAGGCGAACCCTTCAGAAGCCAGACGAGAAATAGTCAGCAACTAGATGCCGACTATGCTGGCGCGCCCAACTGAGGATGTATGGTCCCCGCCTGACACGCTTCCAGAGCTAGCCGGTTACGTCCAAGGCTAAGGGACCGATTGTGTATGTTTGAACGGTATTGTAATGTGTAACACCGTTCATGTATGTAACGAAGCACGCACCGCGCGCGGCTTATACTTGTTACGTGAATTTATACGCATGTGGAGTCATGTTTGTGTGACTTACAGTGTACATAGTGCCTATATTAACTTAGAACATTATATACACCGCATGTATGTAAACAGTGGAGTATTATTGTATGAACGAGGCGCGTGTAGTGATGTACGGCTCGCTCAAGCGTCAATCCGGTAGTGAGGCTGCGGGGGGGAGGGGTTGTGGGGGGGTATGGGCGGGGCCTATGTGTCACACAGGTCGCGCGGAAGGCGGCGGGAGTCCAGCGGTCGCGCGTGCCACGGCGGTATCTGTTTGATGTGCGGGTGAGCAGATGCGTCGGCGCGCGCGAACCTATTGGTTGAGAGGCGGGCGCAAAAGCTATCCAGGCTCTCAATCCCCAGATCCCGTGCGATGACGTCGTTCCTCACGTAGCGAGGGGCATCCGTTAGTAAATCAACTTACGAATTACACACTATTTATAGTAATGAGTCGACCTGTCAAATGTCCCCACCATTTACTACATTTCTATAAATAATCTCACAATTAGGTCAATAATCAATTCTTGAGTAATGAAACCTTTTTAAAACGTATCAAGACAATTAAGGAATTTAATATCGCTTATTTAGTCATTCTTAATCAATATTCAAAAGAATATTGATGCTAACCGACAGTCTTGTACTAATTGTCTGAAAGGACTTATAATACTAAAATGGTAATATAAAATCTAGGATACATCACAATGATCATTACAAATTACGTAATATTTTATAGGAATATCATCACTATGGCTTAAATGTAAGATTAGAGTTATTTCCTGTACACACAACAATATTTACTCAGGTGGGTACTATAACAATTGTAGGTATTTGACAACACAATAATAATTTAGGTAGGTACTTCGACATTTGTCGGTAGATGCTTAATAAATACGACAGTTTGTATTTTGTAGCAGACCAAAGAGGAAATTCATGATTTAATGACGTCACACGTACTTCCAATACTAACACAGGCAAAAGGTTTTAGATCTAAGAAAAATAAGAAAATGATAGAGTCGAAAAGAAATAGTAAGAAGCTGCATTAAGGGCAAAATAACAATTAACGAGTGCCTGCGACGGTTACGACAATTGGCACATTATCGTTAGACTAAGCTTATTGATTTTTTCATTGATGTAAGTAACAAATAAATATTATAAAAATTAACCTAACTTTTTTCTGACCAAAGAGGAAATCCGTTTTCGTTAGAAAAAAAAAAAAAAAACAGCCTATAATTTATTCTGACGAAAAAGGAATCTGACGAATGTGTCCTAGATCTTTTTTTTTTGTTAACTAACTACTGTTGTGGTCTACATTGGTCTATTCTTCTATGTAATTGGGTTTTGCTTTGTTTTGACGCAAACATGGTAAATGCAACTAGATTTATTACCTGGTTAGAAACTTATGTTGTTATATGGCGTGATCAAGCATTAAAATCCATGAACAGAAATAAACGGATAGCGAATTTTAAGCAGTTGTTTCATGCTTATAACAAAATATTGGAATGTTATCGGGTTTTCAGAAAATCTTTTCAGTTGTTGGTGAGTTTACATAATATAATCAATTATATTTCTGCGTCTGGTATAAAAAAAGTTTGAGTTGTTTACTTATTTCCTTCCTCTTATTTCAATTTGGCGTAACATATCTTTTTCTTTGTCTACATTTTTTCATCAGACGTCATTTCAGTAGTCCCCCATTTCTAGCCGTATCCTATTCTGATAAATTCATCCATCGTTTCTTTGGTCTTCCGACTCTCTTTAAATTTATACTCAAAACTACTAGGTACATGCTCTTCATTTCTCCGCCTCACATTACCATACCAAGACAAACGATTCAACTCAACTTTTCGGTCACCGGTGCCACTTTCAAACTTCCCCTTATACATAATTGTTATTAACTATTTTTTTCCTATTCACATGTCACCATACATATCGCATAGCACATTCATCCCAGCTGCATACAACTGCATTTCATTGTGGCCAAATATTCAGATCCAACTTTGATTTCTCCTTTCAGATCCTCATTGGAGACTTGTATTCACGGGTTGATTGATATCAAAATATTTTTAGAAGTTATGTTTAGCGTACACGTAAGTATAAAATCGATGAATACTCCCATCAATAAAACAGGGTGTAACGGGTAAAAAGGTGTGATCATATTTTAAATACTGCTTTTCGCAAAACAGGTGAAGGTGAAGGTTTTGAATTTATATGGGAAATACATTTTTTTTTTGAGAATCGATGATGAGTTTCTTGGAGAAAGTTATTCATATACATGGGCAGAAGTGGTATTTAAAATAAGATTGGATATTTCCGTCTATTTAGGTGAATACAAAATGTTGTTAACTATTTCTTGTTATTCATCATCTCAGCCGAAAGACGTCCACTGGTGGACATAGGCCTCCCCAAGCGTCACCAAACTGAACGGTCCTGTGCTTTACGCATCCACCGGACACCCACAGCCTTGACCAGGTCGTTCCTTCACCTAGAGGGATGCCTTCCAACGTTGAGTCTTCCGGTATGCGGTCACAACTCCAGAACTTTTCGGACCATTCAGCCATTCTTTCTGCAAGCAATGTGCCCTGCCCTGTGCCACTTAAGTTTGGCAATTCTACGGGCTATTTCGGTAACCTTGTTTCTCTTGCGGATGTCTTCATTTCTGATTCGATCACGCAAGGGAACTCCAAGCATAGCGCTCTCCATTGCCCTTTGGGTAATTTTAAACCTTCTGATGAAGCCCATTGTAAGCGACCACGTCTCTGTCCCGTAAGCAATCACTGGCAACACACGCTACTTTCGTCTTGAGACACTGTGGTAAGTTGGACGAGAAGATACCGCGGAACTTGCCGAACGCTGCCCGGCCGAGTCGGATTCGACGGTTGACCTCTTCCTCAAAGTTGGACCTACCTAACTGGACCGTTTGTCCCAAATAGACATAATCGTAAACAACTTCGAGTGTAGAGTCTCCGACCTTGATAGGAGTGGGTGCATCATGGGCATTCAACATCATCTTGGTTTTGTCCATGTTCATTTTAGGCTCACTCTTTCGCAAGCTCTAGTGGGGTAATTGAGCTTTGTACTGAGGTCCTCCATGTCAGCCATGACCACAATATCATCAGCAAACCGAAGGTGAGTGATTTACTCGCCATTGAAGTTGAAGCCTAACCCTCTCCAGTCCAGAACCTTGAGGACATCCTCCAATGCAGCGGTGAACAGTTTCGGAGATATGACGTCACCCTGTCTCACACGTCGCTGCAGATGGATAGGTGCGGAGGTCTGATCCTGAAGTTGGACTGACATGGTGGCGTTTTTATACAAACACCTTCAACACCTCGATGTACCGGTATTCATAGTTCACAAAAGCTACGCAAAGAGGCAGGTTATACTTTTCAATCTTCTGTATAACCTGCCGCAGTGTATGTATGTGGTCTACGGTGCTAAAGCCTTTTCGAAAACCGGCTTGTTCGGGAGGCTAAACATTTTCAAAACTGTGCGCGTGACGATTTGTAATGACTCTAAGAAGTGAGATGGGCCTATAATTCTTCAACCGAGCATTGTCAATCTTCTTGAAGAAGTGTACCACCACATTCCTGCACCATGTGATGCCTGTGGCGTTTTCTCTTCGAGTATGACGGAATCAAAAAGGAAGGAGCCGGGTGATGACAGAATTACGTCCGAATGCGGGTGGAAAGCGCTTTAGAAGCTGTTCTAAAGGGCTTTCCACCTACATTCAGTCGTAATTCCGTCATCACCCGGCTCCTTGTTGTTCTTAAGTTGTTTTAGAGTCAGCCTTATCTCGTAGAGGCTGACGTCCGGGACGTTTTCGGTATAGTTGCTATATTCGCAACGGGTTTTCTGATTGACGTGTACAACTGCCCTTAGAACTTCTAAGAAGTCCGGTTTGGCGGATACGATCCTTCCATCGTCGGTCTCCAGTTTCGTGAGCTGGCTCTGCCCAACAGCCAGATATCTTGCAAACGCCTTGGGGCACGCACTATTACGCAAAATTTATTTTTATCAGAAAATCAAAAAATAATGATAAAATATGGTAGAATTTAGTATTAACAATATTATGTATTTTATTTAGCCTACAAGTTTTTGTTTTTAAGCCATATATTTGCTATACATTAGCCATATGTAAGTAATATCGTTTTACCAATAAGAGTTATTTTCTAGTCATATAGTGCATTCCCATATATTAGTTATATATTTTTACTAACAATCCACTATCTATCTAATACCTTTAAACGAGCAATTCTTGTATATACATACGAGTATATAATCTGAATATCGGCAACGGCTGCAACGATTTTCATGAAAATTATCATGCTGGGGGTTCGGGGTGCAATGAATCGATCTAGCTAGGTATTATTTTTTTAAAACATATTTTTCTCTGTTTGAACATAGACGGGCCTGGGCGGTACTCATATTTATTCGTCATCCATGATTCTTGCACATTCCTACTTACAGTAATGTCTCACTTCAATTATTAATTACAGTTTAAAATTTCAGCATACATCCGCGAATACGTTAAATTTGATCATTTTTTTATGGGTTTTAAAGAATCTCTTTTTGCAAGCACTGTTTAGTATTCGTTGCGAGATATTTTACTCAGCTATGAGAAAATGCCAAGAATCTTGTACACTTATTTTGAAATCAGATTTTTCAGGTAAGTGTAGTATTTTGCTTTGTAACATTTATATTGTATATCTCCGAAGTTTCATTTAATTTGGATACCATCACTAAGATCTGTCACCAAAGAAGAGAAATGTATGGAGCCTGGGCAAGCACTATGTTTACCATAATATAGACATACAATAAATTCTCATAATTTTATCGCTATATAGTAACCGTTTAATATTGTAAATTTGTTTTAATTGCACTTCGTTTTAATATACATTAAAATCAAGTTAGTCAAAGAGAGCAACACAACATAAAATTAAACATGGTGAATCAGATCAGCGGTTTGCGAAAAATGTCATGTTGACAATGACATTTGATTGACATGTATTCATGATTCGTATTAATACTTCTTAAAACTGTCAAATTCATCTAACGTTATGTCAAACACAACACTCTGTCTGACTGTCTGTTGTTTTAAAGATAGGGAAATAGAAATGATCATTTTAAAAGATTTTTAATAAGATTGTTGAGTCCCTGGTGTGGTGGTGTGCCTTGGGTAGGGAAAGTAATTGAAAGTCACGGGTATCAGAGTCTCACAGTAGTTTAAAGTTCTCACTCAAACTGACACATTTAAGTTGTAGCCTCTCAATCTATCCACATGTTATTGCTACCGCTGTTCGTTAGGGACTGCGCTCCCGCACACAATGAATACAGTTGTCGACTATGCATTTTGTCGCGTCAGCCCCCACAATATTCCCCCCTTTTAAAAAAAAAAAAAAAAAAATTGAAAAATATCCTATCTGAACATCAAAGTTTCATCAATTTTGATTTGAAGAGACATCATTACTTACAATTTAAACAATGACTTTATCGTCGCCAGAGCGCTCAAGTAAGGAACAAACAAGGCGTCAGCACATTGCTCGCTCGTCACTTGATCGCTTTATTTACCTAGCTATTCGACATACAATAACAAAGTGTTGCGAAACTGAATCTAAAAATAAATGTCTAATAACCAAACATTGTTTTACTTAATTCCTTACACTTGCCTCTCTTCTGGGGCTTTACAACATAATATGAGACAAACATTCATGTTTTGTTGATATAACTGCAGTTAACTACGTTAACTTACTTATAATCGTATATCTTAATGTAAATTCACACGTTGGACACTATCACGAAAAACATAAGCTTGTAACTCACTGGATTTAGGTACTCAATAATGCACCGTAATAGGTTGAGCGTCTGACTGAGCTGCTGTTTTAGCTAGCTGGGTTCCACGCCCTTCCTCCATAGTTGACACTACTTGCTCGATCATTTTTCCTTGCATTTTCCTGCCCCAAAACCGGCAGGAAATAAATAAACAAACTGCACTTATCAAAACTACCATGACTATGGTTATTAAACTGTAATATTCTAATTTCCTCTCTAACTCGGCTTGGGCCTGGTTACCTGCTCCATTCTGAGCGATAATTACTTCAGCGTTTTTAGACTGTTCCTTGCCCATGTTCGCGAAAATAGGCATATGCTAATAAAACACAAAGTGAGTTAGAATGATGTCCAACGTTTGAATTTTCTTAAAACTAGGTTTTGGAAAAACGCACGGGTGGCTTAACTGCTCTGCCGCTACGTGTGGTATAAGTAACAAACTTACTATCTAAACTATCCCTACTGCTAATGTCTTGTTTTTCACAGGTTTTATTAGCTTCTGGCAGTTTAATTTGTTCCGACTGCTCTAACACATAGGCTGGTTTTAACCTCTCTATTGAAATATTTGCTTGCCTTTTGGAGAGTTGTATCCTGAAAACCTTGTTATCCCTACTTTTGACGCTGTAAGGGCCATCATACGTTGGTATTAAAGGTTTCTTAACCGCATCGTTTCTAATGAATACATGAGTGCAACTGCTTAGATCTTTGTGAACGAAAGTTACCGCGAATCGCTTGCGCTTCGTGACTTGGGACGGAGATTGTTTATAGTTTCTCGCAATCTCTCTACGTAAGTATAATCATCACCGTTGTACTTTGGACTTACCTCACTGTAAAATTCGCCGGGTAAGCGCAATGTTTGACCTAGAACTAACTCGGCTGCGCTAAGGCCTGTGTCACACCGACTGGCTGCTCGCAACCCGAACAAAACAGTGGGTAACTCGTCGTCCCATGAGCTGTTGTCCGATAACCTACTAGATAAAGCTACCTTTAGAGAACGATGCCATCTCTCTATCTTTCCGTTACTTTGGGGATGGTATGGTGTGGTTCGGATCCTCTGGACTCCTAGTAACTTTAACAGATTAGCAAAAAGTTGACTTTCGAACTGCCTACCTTGATCGCTGGTCAGTCTACTTGGGCAACCAAACCTGCATATCCAGTTTTCGTATACGGCTTTCGCTATCGTCTCTGCAGTTATATTTTCAACTGGTATCGCTTCCGGCCAGTGTGTACAACGGTCTATAATTGTAACACAATACCTGTTACCGTGTCGTGTTGTAGGCAGTGGTCCTACTATATCCACATGTAAATGCTCGAATCGTTGGCTGGATTCAAATTTACCTACTCCTGTTATCACATGACGACTTACCTTGCTTCTCTGGCATTTTATGCATGTTTTTGCCCTATTACCTATATCTTTGTTCATACCTGGCCAAAATAATCTTTTAGTTATCATCCTACGAGTCGTTCTTACGCCTGGATGACTGATATTGTGTACTGATTCGAAAACGATTTTTCTAAACGTCGGTGGTACATACGGCCTTATGTTCCCGTTGGCAATGTCGCAGTACACGCCTTTGCTGACGTTGGGAACATGTACTTGCTTTAACTGTACGTTGTTCGATGTGGCTCCGCCTTGTATTAATTGTGTAATCTGATCGTCTCCTTCCTGTGCCGTTGCTAATTCTTCGTAATCTATGACGGTTGGGCAACCGATGGTTTCGATACGTGACAACGCGTCTGCTACCGGATTATCGGTGCCGCAGACATGCTGTATATTGCTAGTGTATTCGCTAATATACAGCAATTGCCTAATTCGCCTAGGAGTTTCTTTGGTTGAACTTATCTTTGAAAGTGCGTATGTTAGAGGTTTGTGATCGGTATGAATGGTTAAATCTCGACCCTCTATCATGTCTTTAAAGTGCATGATCGACATATATATGGCGAGTAACTCCCTATCGTATGTGCTGTAATTTGTTTGTGTGTCTGATAACTTTTTTGAAAAATAACCAAGTGGTTGCCAGGTATCGTCAACCCTCTGTTGCAGTACGGCGCCTACGCAGGTATTGGAGGCGTCGGTCATCAACGATAACGGAGCTTCAGCGACAGGATGAGATAACGTTACGGCGCTTTGTAGGCTTACCTTACATTTCTCGTACGCAGATTCCGCTTTGGCGTCCCATTCTATTTTAGTTTTATCCTTCTTCTTTGAGTTGTGCAGAAAACTATTGAGATACGTATGACATTCTGCTGCTTTGGGTAAATGTGATCTGTAGAAATTTACCATTCCAAGGAAACGTCTCAGCTCCTCGACTGTTTCTGGTCGCGGATAATCAGTGATAGCCTTTACCTTCTCGGGTAAGGGACTGATCCCTGCTGGTGTGACCTTGTAACCTAAAAAATCGATTTCCTTCAATCCGAAAGAACTTTTCCCGAGATTTATGGTCAACCCAATACTGTGGAATCGCTCGAATACTTTCCTGACGTGCTCTCTATGTATGACTTCATCTTTTGACGCTATGATGACATCATCAATATAACAGGACAATGATGACTCATATTCATTACCTATTTTCTCTCCGATGTTCTCGATTCCTTGCAGAACCGTATTGTCCATAAACCTCTGGAAAGTCTGTGCTGCGTTCCTAAGACCAAAGGTCATGCGTGGAAATTCATACAAACCGAAAGGTGTCGTAATAGCGGTTTTTTCCACATCTTCCGGTGCAACTTCGATAAAGTGATATGCCCTATTTATATCGAGATGAGTGTAAACTGTTTTACCTGTCAATCCGTAAGTGAAATTTTGGAGTCTGGGTATCGGGTATCTGTCCGGTTTTGTTACCGCGTTCAGTCGCCGATAGTCTCCGCAAGGTCGTATATTTCCGTCCTTCTTCTGCACGACATGTAGTGGACTGGCCCACTGACTTCTAGATGGTCTACAGATTCCTAGTTCCTGCATATAGCGAAATTCGTCTTTAACTTTTTGATACTTACCTGGTGGGAGTGGTCTCGGCTTCGCGTATAGTGGTGGTCCAGTTGTATCAATGTGGTGCTTAACCGAATGCATAGGTAATGTTTCTTTAAATGATACGGGCTTAGTAATATCAGAAAATTCCTCCAACAAGTCACGAAACGGATGCGATTCTTGTATACTTTTGATTGTTGACTCATTGTACTTTACAATGGTGCCCACGGTATATAAATAAGTAACTGAATCTACTAACTTCCTATTATGTAAGTCTACTAATAGTCGATGCGTCTTTAAAAAATCTGCACCAATTATAGGTTTCACCACGTCACAAATTATAAACGGCCATTTAAAACTACGCCTTAAACCTAAGTTAAGTTCTAATGTTAAAATGCCAAACGTTTTAATTTCAGTGCCGTTGGCAGCAAAAAGCTTATAACTACATTCATGGTTACGTTTTTTAGAGCTAACTTTGGTGACTGGTATCACCGATACATTGGCACCTGTATCAATAAGAAAATCCATACCATTTTTCGAATCCGTGACACACAAGCGATGGTTTTCGTTGACGTTGATGCATGCTACCACCGCCTCGGGCTGCACCCTCTTCAGTTTTCCTGTTTGTTCAACTTCACCCAGTTACATGGTAACTCGCATCGCCGTGCTGACTCGCGGTACCGAAAGTGGTATCGGCACAACCAGTCCGGATTGTGCGGTGTCCGCTGCGGTGTTCGGGACCTTTGACGAGAACGGGAACGATTATGCCTCGATCGTCCTCTACCACTTTGTTGTTGGCGCTGACCGATGCTGTTTACCTCATTTCGCAGTGTCTTGAGCTCCAATGACATGTTCCTGAGCTGGTTAAGTAGCTCTATGTTTACATCTACCGTAGCTGAAGTTGGTGCTGATCTCTGGGCATGTGTTACATCTACTGCGGAAAGCTCCTCGTTACGCATATTGTCCATGATCTTGTCGGCCATATCTGCAAGGTCATCCAATTTGGTGTCTGCTTTGTTCGTGGCCAGTATCGCGCGAACCCACGCTGGTAGCCGTGTCAACCATAGGTTTTTCACGGTGTCTTCCGCAGCTCCAGAATGTTTGGCTAGTTCACTCATCTTGGCCAGCAGTTGTGATGGGCGTTGCTGTCCAAGGTCCATCTCCGAGACTAGTTTGTTGAACTGAGCTTCTGCGCTAGCTTGGAACGTCTTCTGCAGCCTGTTTTTGAGAGCTGTGTAGCGCTGCTGCTCCGGTGGGTTGCTTATTAGGTCTCCCACTTGGCTCAATTCCTCCTTTGCCAGCTTGCCTAAGAGCATGTCATATTTGACCTGCTCGCTTTGATGTTGTGGTCCCATTACAGCCTCGAATTGTGAGAACCATATTTTGGGCATGTCCGACCAAAAAGGTGGTATTCGCGATGACAACCCGATGGCAGCTAAATCGCTCACAACTGTCGGTGTAGCCAGCGTTGGCTGCGTCATTGTGGCACTATTCCCGAACACTATATTTTGCACTTCCGTTCCCTACTCAAGGCTACGTCGCGCGTCGGGGTCACCAATGTTGAGTCCCTGGTGTGGTGGTGTGCCTTGGGTAGGAAAGTAATTGAAAGTCACGGGTATCAGAGTCTCACAGTAGTTTAATGTTCTCACTCAAACTGACACATTTAAGTTGTAGCCTCTCAATCTATCCACATGTTATTGCTACCGCTGTTCGTTAGGGACTGCGCTCCCGCACACAATGAATACAGTTGTCGACTATGCATTTTATCGCGTCAGCCCCCACAAGATTATTATTAAAAACCTTTTCAAATGATCATTTCTGTACGCCTGTACCCTTCTTCAAATTAATTTGTTAGTATTTTGATGAAATTCCCATATTTGTTTCAGATTTATCTATGTAGTGTACATATTCCTTTGTTTTTTTATTGGTATGCGTCGTGCCTGGCGCAAATAAACGTTTTTCTTTCTTTCTTTCTTTATATTGGTAGCCCAAAATCAAACATCTCCTTTAATGGTACCACCACGGTAAAATATTTATTCATATAAAAAAAGAATATTAGAAATTGGTTGGCAATTATTGGCTGAAAAAACATTTTGGCGAATTGAGAACATCTTTTTGAAGTCGGTAATATCTTACCTTTTATCTCACATTTTACAGATGTTGAAAAACGGATTTGTAGAAATATGCAACGCTTGCATGAAGCCCGATTTAGCAAGATAAGCTTATGTGGCGTGGCTTCCGTTGATGCTCTTCTGCCACTAACCTTGCTTGGAATACTTACTCAGTACACTGTTGTACTGCTGCAGTCTGCGCTTCTGTAATTCTAGTACTACATACCACTACGACCTGAATTTTATTAAAGGATCAAAAGGAAAATAGTATCTGAAGGGTCAATCTAAAATCAGATTCAAGCACTTTATGTATACGTTTAGGTATTTCTGTATTTTTTTAATAATGTCACAACATCTCTGCGTAGTATCGTACTAACACTAAATGCGAGTTAAACTCATTACGTTACCTTTGCTATCATAAAATCAAGTTTACCTACAGTGCCAGACACCATTAAAGTTCACACGTGCTCAACTCCGAAATATGCTACCTGCACTTGTTTCCACCTGTCTAAAGCTGAATCTGTGAAATATCTTGGGGTAATAGTTGACAACACCCTTAGATTTGAACAACATATAGACTCACTCATTACTAGGCTACGTAAATTGATATATGTTTTCAAAACTCTGAGACAAGTGGCGGACAACAAACTAAAGAACTATCCTTGAACTCGAGAGAGCCCATAGAGTTATCTTAAAAGTCTGTAATTTTCTTCCATACCGTTATCCTACAGCTCTTCTATACAAGCAATAAAAAACCCTTCAAGTACGACATTTTTTTATCCTGACCGTAGAGTGTTCATACATCAACATTCATTACACACCTATCACCCCTCAATGACACACGGTAAGAGACGATATAATCCCGTAAGTCGTACTCACTCTCCTCTTTCGACTGTTTTTTCTAACCGCTTCTTTTGCTATTTGTCAAGATTTTTGTACAACAAAATCAATACGATTCAACCCATATTTAAACTCAATAAGGAACAATGCAAAAGGAAGCTTACCATGTGGCTACTGGGACTCAACTATGATGACACCGAAAAACTACTTACCACCGTGACTTAATTTATACCGAATGCTATCTGATAAATCCTCACCCACAAACTCAGTCTCAGACATACATATACACACACCAAACACATCTACTTACTCACGCTCTCGCAAAAATGTTTAATTAATTCCAATCGATCGGTGTCAGGCTTACTCTCTGAGAAAAAGAGTGGTTAAGAGGTACACGACGTGCATGGACCTATTATTTATACCCACTCTCTTTCACTTTTAGTAACGATACTTACAGTGACGTGCAGCTGAAACTGCCTATGTAACTATCGCAGTAACTTTACTTGGATAGATACAATGCCCATGTAACCCTTTAAAGCCCTTGTGAGGAAGTAAAAGTAAATACTACGCTATCTTTTATGGAGACAAAACAAAACACCAACGACTGTGCACATATTTAATACCAATACCACAATACAAATAACTACAGTATGTGCCTGTCAATTAAACGGTTTAGTTAAAAGGTTGTCTGTAAGAGATTGCCTAGTGCGATAAGACCGCCCATTGTACACTTGTTATTGTGAATGTTTGTCCTGTATATTTTTTTGTGGTGTACAATAAAGTATATAATAAATAAACCAGATTTATCTTAGAATGATTTATTCATAATATTTTTTCCCATAGATTTTGCTTCCATGGTCTATCTCGTAGAAACCGTAAGAACGGTGTGTAAATTAAAATATTTTGAATTTAAATACCTGAACCATTAGAAGTCAAAGTAGGTGAACAAGAATCTTGACATGCTGCTAGAGCAGTCTAAAACATGTCACACTTCCAGCTGAACATCAATTGTAATTCTTGCTGATCCATAAAATATTGTTACGAGATTATCTTTTGGAGTAACTCAACTGACAAAGAAGTTGCATTTAAAGCACAATAGGTGCCTCACAGTCATGTTTAAGTTACAAATCACTGACAGTTGTAAGCCCTATTTCATCCGCTATAAAATATTAACATTGACGTCTCTTTATATTTTGGAAACGGTAATGTTTGTTAGAAATAATCATAGCTTATTTTCACGTTCGCTACGTGAAAATAAGCTATTACTGCAAAAATCTATTCCTGAAAAATCTATTCCTATTCTTCCGAATAGATTTCCAAGAAACAGGCGTGATCAAAATCAGCTCTGTCTGCATAGAAGTAGGACGGCACTTATGCCTAAGTGTTTGTTGCATGGCTCCTACGATTTATATTACGAGTATATTAAGTTACCCAAAAGTTGGAGGAAGCTTAATAATGTACAATTAAAGAAGCAACTAAAGTCATTTCCAAGTAACACGGCCTACTTAAATATTAACAAAGTTATGGAAGAATTTTATATACACACATCAACACGGTCTAGGGATATTTCATACTCAATTAAATAACTCGAAAAGTACTAGCCGCATTGGAATCTTTTATACACCAATTTGTTTGTAATTTATCTCAGACTAATTCCAAATTCAAATTTTTGAAAATTCTTTTGTTTCGGTGGCATAAAAATGTCTTGATGTGTAGGAGAGGGAATTTTCATTTGTGCGAAATTTAGAAAACAATACGAATTACGTTTGGTTACAGTTTTTTTTCATTTTTAAATGAAAGATAAAGTTAAAATTGAGGTATTGTAGCCATGCAACGCCAACATTTGACGAGGGCGGAGATGTTACGAGCTGTGGGAATGCTGGAAGCTGGGTCTGTTCAGCGTAATGTTGCTCAGGCCATAGGGACCCACCAAAATGTAATTTCAAGATTGTGGACACGCTATCGTGCCACAGGTGAAGTAGCGGAGAGGCACCGGGGGCCAAGTCGCATCACTACCCCCAGACAAGACCGAGTTTTGCAAAATACTGCGCGAGCTCAACCAAATGCAACGGCGACTCAATTGGTCCAAAGGCTGCGAGTGGAACACCAAGTGCTTGTGAGTGACCAAACTGTAAGAAGACGACTGCATGAAAGCAATCTACGCTCTTGTAGACCACTCCGGGTCCCACCTTTACAGAGAGGCAATCGTGGACGACGATTAGAATGGGTTCGGAACCACGTGGACTGGGGCCGTGAGCAATGGTCCAATGTGCTGTTCACGGATGAATCCAGGTTCGGCTTCCATCCAGATTCACGAAGGACGCGTGTTTGGCGAGTTCCTGGACGATGGAGCCGTCTTCAGAACCCTCAGGAAGTTCACCCATACCAAGGAGGAACAATTATGGTTTGGGCAGGAATTCGTCTTGGAGGACGGACGGATCTCGTTTGGGTGCGGGGCAATGACGGCAGAACGATACGTCCAACAGGTGCTGGGGCCCGTAATCTTGCCCCACAGAACACAAATGGGGCAAGATTTCCTGCTCATGCACGACAATGCCCGGCCACACACGGCGAGAACGGTAGCAGCTTGGTTACATACACACAATGTTAGGGCCTTAGACTGGCCTGCTCAATCGCCAGATCTAAATCCCATTTTGCATGCGTGGGATATGCTGCTAAGAAGAGCTCTGAAGGAAGTTCCTGAAAATCTGGCTACAGAAGATCAACTTTTTGCGCACCTCCGAAGGACATGGGACAATATTCCGCAGCAAGACATTGACAACCTTGTTCTGAGCATGCCGAATCGTTGCCAATGTGTTATGAACATCATGAGCGCTTTCTCAGACTACTAACTTCAAGTTTATAAACACAAATTAAATGATTTTTCTATTTTTTTCAGTTTTTACTCATAAATTAAAAGTTAATTCATATACGGTTTCCGTCTATGCTTCATTTTTTTCCATAAAATCCTGAAATTTTAATCGAAGTACCTTAACCATTATTAAAAAATTGTAGAATATTAAATAACGTATCTTTTAAATATATACATGTCATATAAATAATTAACACATTGATAGTAATTCGCTTTTTTAAAAATATCGCTAGACCGTGTTGATGTGTTTATTTAGACATAGATATTATTGCAATTATGACATTTTAGAAATTTTACATAAATTTGATATGCATTATTTTTTATTTGATATTTTTAAATCTAATAAAAATAACATCATCATAGATATAAGTATTATTACTAACATTGAAACTGGTGGTTCATTAATAACTAAAATATTGCCTTTGGTTTTCTATTTAAAGGGCATGAAAGGCAATCGTGGAGTCGGTTACGTTTATTATGATAGCTAATTGCTGTTACATTATGTTTTAAATACAAATAGAATAAATACAGTTTAATCAAACAAACATTTTATCTATTTTACATATTTTTCTTCTAAGAACAAAAAAGACACCACTTCATGTGAATATAATCAATATAATAATAAATAATAATATAATAATATGAAAATAAGATATGATATGATGAGGATATGATATTAATTATAATAATATGTAATATATTACATTAAATATTTATAAAAAAGAACCTACAACTAATGTGGCAAAAGAGATACACGTGACTAAAAGATCTTTGATTATGAATATTTTTGGATAAAGAGGAAGTGGAGGAAGGACAAAGAAAAGTTAGATGGAGTGAATGATATAGTGATTATTGACAGCGAAGAAAAGGTGCAGAAACAGGTTGTGCTAACTGCGGATGATCTGGTATTACACAAATGCAAACTGCAGCAAAACAAAAGTATAGTTAGCAAGTAACACTAACAGTTTGAACAGATATAAAGCTTCGATGTTAAATATCCGACAGGCTTTTAGCTTATTGAATCTCGCTCGATGTAATCGTTTAATATTCTTACATAACCTCTTCTCGACATCTGTAATGATTGCAGAAATAGGTCAGAATAGTATAATATAAATTACAAACCACCAAAGTATACTTTTACTTAAACATACCTGAACAATTCAAATTCAAAAGACGTCCGCATGAATCTTGAACATTGGTCACAGACAAGTAGAATTTTTCACAGTGTAGATTCCATGTAATCTGTAATGTCAATGATTTGTTAAACCAAACGTATCATAAATGTCAAATACTGCAAAAAAAACATTCAACAAGAGACGTTAATTAAACTGCGACTACGTTGTCAATAATGTTACAACAAATAACAAAAGAAATTGCCCAAAAATCGAAAGTATCGCATATTCTTATGAACCGACCTCGGATTGTAGTACATTTATGGTGCATATATATTTATTTAGGTAAGTTTTATATAAAATATTTATGTATGTGTATTTTTAAACAACTTATTATTAGTATTTTTTTCTTCTTTTTTGCTTGTCACTATTTAAATAATGCACCTGCCATGGTATCTCTTCACCACCCTTGGTTGACTGGTAGAGAATGCCTAAGGCATTAAGTCCGCCATTGTACCTTTGTGCATGATGTTTTAAATAAATAGAGATTAAAGACAAGCGGTATTGGATAATAATATATTTTCAAGAGATAATCCATAAAAATACTCACATTGGCTTTGCCCGTTAATGCAAATAATTTAAAATCATCTATAAGTATCTGAACGCTTATAAGATAGTGAAACAAAAACTCGATAGTATGGAACACAATCTGCAAAAATCACATGTTAAAGAAAACAATTTTAATAAATATTTCATATTATTGTTCTATTATGTTTAATGAGTTCTGACTTACAATTTGTTGAAAAAAATCCTTTGTAGATGTCATAACAGTCCAATATATTAACAAAAGCTGGAAAGATTCTCTTACAAAAGTCCTTTGTGGGCCTATCATTCATGCTTTGATATTGTAGAGCTTGAACATTCCAAAGATCAACCTTATATTTTAATAGTTGAACAAGTCTGATAGCATCAATAATGTTTGCGTCAAAACTCGATAAAATTAAAGTACTAATTAATGTGTGAAAAGATAATTCTGTAATCATGCCAAAAATAATGCCGATCATTGAGATCAAAATATAGTACAAAATGACAACAAACCACCGCCTATGAAGTGTTTGAAACAGTTCTTATTATTGAGATACCTGTGGACATCTTGGACTTTCAACACGAACAATACATTTTCTTTTCTATAAAGAAAACTATATAATAAATTAACTATTATTTCGGAACTGAACACAACAAAGTCAAATTTTGAGACGATAGATCTTGGAACACTAAAATCCCATGCATAGCTCTTGTTGATATTTTGGTAAACCAATATATAAAATAATAACAATATAAAAAACATAGTGCCACACTCTGAGATAATAATCGACAGACGAATTAGGTGTTATAAAATTTACAAAACTGAATAAATTTACCACAAGATTATTATCATCCGAGCTAATTTAAAATCAATAGAAAAGGCTAAAAGACTAGTAAGAAGCAGACATGTTGTGCCGACCTGATCAATTGTAATGAAGGCTCGAGAATAATGATGACCATTATGCTAGTTATAATATTTATTATACGAAAACTTTACAGGAGAGCAAACTGTAACAGCACAACAGTATAGTGAGTAAGAAGTGCCAGCACTCGTAATGGATGACCAAAATCTACGTAAAACAGGCCTAAAACACACATCTTGCTGAATGACGCACGATATACCCGCAGAATATTTTTGCATAGATTCTTTTGATCGTCTAATTCTGTAAACAAAGAAAACTGGTATATATATATGCACTCACCACATCAGTATGCTTTATTGCTACTCTATCAACCACAGACTTCAATTAACAACACTGTTGTAAATGGTTTTACGGATAAAATATAATTCTTATCAGTACATGGTTATGGTGCATATGAAGAAGAGGGAAGATACCCATAAGACTAATAATAATTGTCATATAAACCAAAATGTCAGCTCAGTCGGTTAGATATAGTTCCTGTTGCAAGATTTGAAAAAGTGTACCTTAGAAATGTTTTCAAAAATTACCTCCACAGTCTGATGCTAAAATTAATTCACATGCATTTTGTGTTTTCTTAATGGCTTCATAGAATGCATCCAGCTGCACACTTATTGAGATTTGTATGACATAACTTTTCAATATCCATAGAAAAAGAAAAATCGATATGAAAGGGTTTTCCCGCTAGAAAAAAAAATACAAAACACATCTCATTCATTTGTCAAAACAAATCGCAAGCACGCCATCTGGCGGCAAAGCAAGAACAACTACGCATTGGCGCGCTTTTTCTAACCACTTGTTTGGTGGGACAGCTGAAGATGGCAAGTTGAGTACTGACAGCCTTAGAGCTAAGACGTCGTAGAATCATTTCTACGACGTCTTAGCTCTATATTGTACAACAGTTACAATCAGATTGTAACTGTTGTAATTGATTATTCGTTGTAATTGAATAAACAAAAATAATGTGTTCTCCCAAAATGCAAATTAAATAATAAGATACTAAATTCGGGCGCCAGGGTGGTTCACACAGTACAAATACAATAAAGGTTGCCGTAAAGAACTTATCGGAAGAGTCAGGCTTTTAATCTGCCGGGGGGAGGCAAAATAAAGAAAATAAAACAACTTGTTTGTCTTTTCTCCATTTAATGGCCCGTAGCTTCACATGTATTAACCATTATAGTTTAAAAAATACAATAATTATTATGTTAACTTTACTAAATGAATGGCTATATTACTTCTTAGGGTGATATTACTGCATCTTGCACTAATTGAAGTATTAAAAATAGAAATAATGGAAAGGTCCTACCAGATTGCTGGCTTTAAGAATAAGTTTTACATAACCATAGAAGCGACGATTGATGAAGGATCCCCGTAGTGCAGTCCAATAAAAAATTAATAATTATGGACATCAAAGAGAAATCCAAAATTTAAAGTAAATTAAAACTAAAGAAGAAAACTAAAGAAGAAAACGCCAAAATGGGCTGGAACAAAAATTTTAAATGTTAGGAAAAGTCAATATAATTTAAACACGTGGAAGCGTGCGTTTGGACGGAAAAACGTACCGTTTTTCTTCTTCAAATTAATATTGATGCGCTACGCAGCCAATAACATCAACTGTTTGCGAGCGAAAATCATCAAAATCTGAAATTAACAATCAGTCTAATGAAATTCCAACACCAATTACACTCAGACATTACAATGTCTAGAAGAATTCCAACTTACCGAAAATTAAGGTAAATCCTTCTCACAACATCGTTCTAGTATTTGCTTCATTATAAACTTCATTTATAATTTGCAAGTATTTGCTTCATTATGAAGACGATATAGGAGATAACTACGGATTAATTAAACAATTGACGAAACGTTTAAAATTAACGCCTGGCCATTTTAAAACAAAATCGTAGTGTTTCTGTCAAAAATGACAGCTCACAGCACAGATCTAGAGTAGCGTCGTTCGGAAATCGACTAAAGCCAAAAACCATGTGATGAGGTTAAAAAAAACTCGTTACACTGTGACTATTTAAAATAAACCCAGTGTATCGAATAATTTCTGTGATTTCATTTGCACGATTATACCCATCGACCTGCCCACATACAATGTCGTAACCTAAGGGAATATATCCTGACTTCCCGATGGTTTGCATCTATCGGCCATCCTTGATGCGACATATACATGTTAAATTCCAAAATCAGAATCTGAAGATATGAGAAAATTAGTTTTTGAAAATAACATTATTCAAATGTCGTCCTTCGCGGCTCTGGCACTCTTCAAAGCGATCCCTAACATTCATGAAAGCTCGTCTCAGAAATTAAATAGCCCAGGTTTCACACCTCCAGATTTTCATACCCGCCACTACTACAACTAATTATTGAGAAATATTCTCCTAAATTAAATAATTGATCATCTTACCAGGTTAGTTTTGAACTCAATTTTGAAGAATTCAATCACAATTTGATTATTACTCAAACTTTGACAAAAGGCTTCCATAGTATTATACAGTATCTGAAAATTATAAAAATTAGAAAAAAACCATGACATCTGCACCCTTAGTGCATTTCGTTTTGACAATTCAACTATATTTTAGCGTGACATCCCTTTCGTTGACAGCGTGTTTTACGCTGTCAAGGAGATGTATTTAAAAAAATATGAAGCAGTGAATGATATTATCGCGCACGCTCGTGTACTTTGAGCTATCGAAAACTTTACGCAATGAGACTGCTGCACTCCTACAGCCCAGAAATGGCAAGACTGAAGACGAAAATAATTTATGAATAGTGCATTGAAAAATCATCATCATCATCAGCCTATTAATGTTCCCACTGCTGGGACACAGGCCTCCTCTCTGTGAGAGGGGATGGGCCATAATCCACCACGCGGGCCTAGTGCGGGTTGGTGAATGTCACATGTTTTCGAATTTTTGGTTCTAGGACATGCCGGTTTCCTCACGGTGTTTTCCTTCACCGTTTTTGAGAGCAGTGGTGATGAAATATTTTCCACAAAGTAAAGCACCTGCCTGGGTTCGAACCCGCGAACTACAACTTGTAAGTCGCGGCCGATACCACTGGGCCACCACTGCTCTCCCTCATTGAAAAATAAGGTATCATTAATGTGAAAAGAATATTGACCAATGACGTAACTATGAACAGAAAGTGCGGTCGGGGGTCCCCCGTCGGGAACGAAATTGCTCACTCCTTTTCTTCAACTAACAACTTACTTTCTACATTTGTATTACATATCATTTCTGCACATGTAATTTCTTGAATTTACATTAAAATATAGCAGTACTCAGATAATTTAACTCACGTTTAAATTAAAAACACAAAAAAAAAACAGAAGTCACGTTTATTTAACACATGATGTAATCAAGTATGGTAGCCAGCACTAATACACCGAATGAAACTGAACTTCTGCTATCGATTATTCATCGCATGATGATTTCTACCAGGCAACTACATCGCAATAAAAGAACAATTAATTTATGTCCAAGTATTTTAGATTTACTTTGCGTACGAACATGTTGTGAAACCATTAAAAATCAGTAAATAATTTAACTTTTACTCACGGGTAGTTGGTAAACATTTACAAAAATCTTGTAGCATTTCAATATTCGGTCATACGCCTGAAACATTCTCTCGCGCTGTAATTGACCGCAACCAATTTGACGAATAAGTGACAAATGAATATTCCATAGCACAAGTTTATCAGTCAATAATTGAATTAATCTTATTGCATAAATAAGAGAAGAATCAAGAGTTGCCATAAATATTGTGTATAAGATAACATTCCACGGAGGTTTGAGGAAAAAGAAGTTGCTATAGATTAATATCATGATGTAAAACGTAAAGAGAGCTGCAATAGTCATCCAACTTCTAACAATGAAGCGATCGAGACTAGCCTTGTTATTTAGTAATCTATGCACCTCTTGAAAG
This sequence comes from Orthosia cruda, assembly GCA_964057195.1. Classification (NCBI taxonomy): domain Eukaryota; kingdom Metazoa; phylum Arthropoda; class Insecta; order Lepidoptera; family Noctuidae; genus Orthosia; species Orthosia cruda. The sequence goes on from OZ059841.1 coordinate 25,852,824, forward strand.
TACAAAACAAACAAAACACCATTTTCAGATTCAATGAGGTTAGTAATGAAGTTCATAATGAATCCCAAACACTTGAAAATAAAGTCAAAGATTGAAGCAAACATCAAAAAATTAATTGTACTATATCGTCTGAAATTGTCATCTAGAATTATCTCCAAGATACGATAGACGTACGTAGTCAGAAAGAGTACCACACCACTTATTAATATAAACTTATTAAAAAAATGATTAGGATATATAAGATTGTTCTTGATGTTATATTTGGGATTGAGCATTAACATTTGCATTATATATAGCGGGCGAAACATTCTTTGAATTTCTTTATCGATTTGGTTGTTTAGAACAGTTTTTACACTTATTTTGATTTCGTTGTCAATATGTTCGTTCAGAGTTTCCATTATGATTATTAGGATTGTGAACTCGAAAGGATTATGAAAATGACTAAAATTTCAAAAGCAAGAACCCACAATAATGTTTATAAAAACGCTCATTTCATTAATTGCTTTCAATATTATATTAAAGAAAGTTATTCATTACAGTAAGCACTTAATAAATTGATATTACTCGGTACACTGGTCTATTTAATGCCAAATAATATATAGAATTAATATTTGTTTCGGGATATTTACCATGTATATTTATATTTTGGTTGATAATAATGAATGTGATGAGAATGTTTTATAATCAGATATATTTTTATACTTCTTCCACCTGATCGAGGCTTTCTGTTTCTTTTGAAATGTATGGATCAAGTGAAGCGAGGACCAGACTGGAAAAGCGGAAGATTTAGAACTAGTCAGAGGAGTGTGCAACTTAATAATCTCGTCTAGTTTGTCATAGAACACAGATAGGGCATCTTCTGATTTTTAGTGCGTGAGAAGTTCGGGCCAATCAGTATCTTGTATCATATTATTTATTTTTTCATAGTTCACCTTGTAAAAAATATATTTCTGCAGCGAATGCCTGTCAAGGAGAAGATATTTAATATTAATATTTATGTTACAAACAAGTGATTGCTATACATTACAGGGCCAGTTGGATATTAAAAGGTCTAATATTTTGCCTTTAGTGTTGAGTGTGCTAATTAAATAAATAAAATTAATAATTAAATTCTAATTCTTTAAATTTAATACTGAGAGGCATTTAGAAGAGACATGTAGTTGTTTAGATGATCACAAGACACAGTTGAGCCGGAGCACAAACGAAAAACCAATGCCATGTATTTAGGGTAGATGGCATGTGCCATGTTGCTTCTGGAAGATTATAATCGCCGACCAAATAAAAGAATTCGACGCTAGTATGACCCAGAGCGTCATAGAGTAACTCGAAATGTTTTTCATATACAAGCGAGGGAGTCTTAGGTGGTATGTATACTTCAGCCACGATGTGGCGCTTTATATTTTGACCACTAGATATTTCGACAGCAATTTGCTCGATGTAGTTGTATAACGGAGTGATATTAGCGGAATTATTTAAGTCAATCTCAATAGGTCGGAGAGTTTTTAAGATTGCTACAAGTACACCGCCACGGTCCAGTTTCTCCGTACTGGCCCTGTCACACCTGAACACAATGTAACATTGGTCAATGAATTAATTATTGTTAATTTCCGCCACTAGCCATAATTCTGTGAGTATTATAATGTCATATGTTTTCGTGAGGATATTCACAAACAAAGCTTGCAGTTTCGTACGGATACCCCTATATGATATTATGGAGCATACAACCGAATTCTTTAGCGACAAACAGCACAAATGTGTAAATTGAGTTATTATGGGTATTTTTTCAGTCCTTTAGGTACTGCGACTGTTCCTAATTAACCCTAGGCTGATAAAATTTCCATTTTTCCTAAAATCTCCTACATTTAGAGTTAAAGGTCGACTCCTCCGAGTGAAGAGAGGCAGTGCTCCGCCGCCCACACTGCCCTGTGAATTTCGTCTCCTGATTTGAACAATTCCCCATCGATTATACGTGAATGTCAAATTATGAATTTTGTTTTGTTTTTGAAATTCACAGTTATAAAATTATAACTTGGAAGTGGTTTAGAAAGATTAAATATAACTCAAGGAGTATAAAATAAATTGTTATAATTAATTAACTAAAGCTTGTATGAAAATCCTTTACACTAATGTAAAGAGTATTAGGTCAATGACCGAATAGTGTCGCAGATAGTAGTGAATATAAATTCAAGACTTAACAAGTAGCGACTTAACAAGTAAGTTGGCAGTGAGTTTTAACTCAAGAAGTAAAGTAATATGATTAGATCAACTCTCTTATAACCTAAAGACAGCCCATAAAACGCCCAGCCCTTCATCATTTCCTAGTGTTTAGCTGGTAAGAAGAAATGATGAAACAAACTCCCAGCATGCATATCTGTCTGTTAGCCATAAGGACTATATAAGTAAAAAAATAATATTGTATGAAGTTAATTAGACAAGAGGGTTACAAAGTGCATTATATACCTAAAGGAAGGACAGTTTCTTGATGATAGTCTAGATTTCCACTCTAGTAACGTGCGACCGCTTTACAGCAGCAGGCACGTCGTACGTGTACTCCTAGAACGCAAGTCCTTAGAGAGGACTCGCAGCGGTTCCAGCAATACAGGCTCCCTACGCTGCAGCATGTCTTGCCCAGTCCTAAGACAGCGGACAGTGTTGTGCCTAAGTGTATCCGCCATTGAGCGAGACATTTTATCGACGAAGAAGAAGAAGTACTGGACGAGCGCTATGGTTACAGCTCTCTGTCGGCCTACTCACACTTTTAAAAAAAAATACAAAACTATTGCAAGCGCACCGTAGACTCAACCTGTGGCAGAACTCATTGCGATCGGTATTGCTGTACGCCGGAGTGGGTTTAGTCGTCGCTCCTCATATCCTTAATCTGCCCATTTCATGGATATACGGCGCAATCCAGCAGCTCCCATCCAATATCTTGTCTCGCTAAATAGTGACGATTCAGTATTGCCTACAATTGGCTTGGTGTGGTTTTAACGAGACATGTTCCCTATGCGTCCTTAGCCGATTTGTTTGGGATACTTTGTGATGCCTACCGTTGGTAGCCTATCCCTTGGCAACACTTGGTCGTCCTACGTCCCCAATTAGGGTGCGATATAGCCCATTTTATACAAATAGTGAATATTAACGGTTCTATCTCCCATGTATGTAATGTCAGTTAAAGGTGAATAATGGTCCATAATGAAATGAGTACCTCGGCCAAATAGTCTCTTTCCAGGCGAGGCAAGATAAAGAAGTTGCTCGATACACCGAAAACGCATGGAAGAGCTATTGGTCGATGAAACACCTTATGAAAGGATCACTTCCACTTTCCCTAAAAAGGAAACTCATGGATATGTGCATCCTTCCCACCCTCACCTACGGAGCGCAAACTTGGTCGTTAACGAAACGTCAAAAGTCCGCACTCGGGGTCTGCCAGCGAGCTATGGAACGAAGTATTCTCGGAGTCAAAATCATAGATCGCATTCGGAACAGTATACTTCGTTCCAAAACACAAATCGCAGACGTTGGCAAAACAGCCGCCAAACTAAAGTGGAATTGAGCAGGCCATATCTGCCGCATGTCGCAACAGAATTGGGCAAAAGTAACCACTGATTGGATACCGAATAACAGGAACCGGCGACGCGGTAGGCCCAGAAAGAGATGGCGTGACGAATTAGACATCTACCTGAAGGATTGGCCAGACGTAGCAAGAGACAGAAAAAAATGGAAAGACGGAAGGGAGGCCTTTGCCCTGCAGTGGGACATAACAGAATAATAATAATGAAATGAGTAATTGTATAGAGTATAAATGATGGATTAGGGTATGAAAGTGTGACGGGATACTTCTTAGCTTCCCTTAACCAAATGCTAATGACAATTGCCTGCCATGGTGCGGATTTGGGTAAAGGTACAAGGTCACGCCAAGCTAGAATAAATAAGTACATTAGTGAATTGTCCCTACCTATGAAATATAAATGATTAAAACTTACCCAGTCACAATAGCAATCACTCATACAATATTGATACGAGATTCATCATCATCTGCCTAGCCTTTTCCCAACTATGTTGGGGTCGGCTTCCAGTCTAACCGGATTCAGCTGAGTACCAGTGTTTTACATGGAGCGACTGCCTATCTGACCTCCACAACCCAGTAACTGGGTAATACGGTAGGTACCCCTTGGCTAGACTGGTGTCAGATTTCAAGCTTCTGACTACTCGTAACAACTGTCAAAGATCTTCAAATGACAGCCGGGACCAACGGCTTAACGTGCTTTCCGAGGCACGGAGGAAACTCGGTATGTTGAAATGGTCACCCATCCACGGCCCGACCTCGTCAAGCGTTGCTTAACCTTAAGATCGACCCGTGCGGCTGTTATTATTTAGCCACGAGCTCCTCTACTATTTAGCGATATTGATACGAGATTAGACTAAATTATAATTAACTTAATGATTAGCACTCGTTTCAACGATACTTGCAACGCACTTAGGGGCATGGACCTCTGGTATTACACGTGCCCTAATTCCACTAGTTGCTCGAAGCAACCCTACACTCTCACGTCTCTCCATCGTGATTCTTAAGCCAGAGCTCCTCTACGTCTGCCTAAACCCGTGTTTCCTAGACAAATCCGTGTTCTATCGTCGCCCGAAGCCAAGGCCAGCCCTTGTCCGTTGGCTTGTCGAGCTACCTGATCTCAGCAACTCTTGTAACCCGGCCCCCGTCGATTTCGCCCGACACACTTAAAATTACCACTAGACTGTTCTCACGGCTTGCAGTTTTTTGTACAAGTGCTCAATTGTTTTTGTATTGACCATTAAGAGCGTTCCCTCTCTATTCAACGCCCCACACGATTTTTAATTATTATCGGCCAATTTACTTGCTCACCTCTCTTTCAAAGGTATTTGAAAGAATTATTAATAACAGATTTGTGAAATTCTTAAAATATAAAAACATCTTATCACCTAACCAGGTATGGCTTCAGAAAAAGAAAATCTACAAGTGACTGTATTCATACTGTAATAGATCACTAGATAGACAACAGAGCTAGTACAAAGCGGTAGGTCAGTAGGATAGAAAAATACTCAAGAATAGATAATACTCACGTGTAGTTGGTAATTCAGCAATAACACACAGTTTGAACTATTATTAATTATATATAATCGGACTTTGAACTATTATTTATTTTCCTCTTCACACTAAGTTACTATCAACTCCATACAATATATCCACTTAGGTCAACAGTACAATCTTCCAAGCCCGCCCAGACTAGACTGCCGAACTGATTCGACTCAACGCGCCTCGTGTCCGAACAATCCCCCTCCAATCGACAACTGTCATCACATGTGACGACATTTGACATTCGAATATTTTCTAGGATAATCAATTTAACAAATTTTAAGTACTATTTGATTATAAAAATAAATAATTTAATTCTTAACAAATAAAAGATATATTTATCAAAGAAAACCTAACAATACAATCACTGAACATATTGTTAGTAAATTAGATAGTAAGAAAAATGCTTGACTATCTTTCTAGACCTTCAGAATGCTTTTGATACTGAATGCCCACGTATATTAATTTCCAAACTAGAACAAATGGGAATAAGGAACACGCAATTAAAACTATTCCAGAACTATTTACAAGATCAAAATCAGTCAGTTCGGATAGGCAATACGCTGAGTGAAGAAAGACCGATAAATATTAGAATCCCACAAGGCTCCACAAGGTTCTTTGCTACATAAATGAACTTTGCCAGCTAAACATTAGAAACTGTCATGTAATGTCTTATGCAAACGCTCTACCTTAACGTTTTATGGAAACTCATGGGACGAAATTTTTGTTGCGGCTCAGGAAGGCTTTAATATAGTAACTTATTGGCTGGCTCTTAACAAACTGATCTTAAATGCCAGTAAAACTAAATATAGAGAGTTTACAATACAGAATGTAGCATCATATACCAATAATAGGGGCTAAAGTTTGAAATTGCTTTGCTTTTTTCACATGGTACCTATGAAGTTCTTCTTTTAAAAATGTGCAACATTCGATTATCGACTTTCGGTTGTTTTTTTATTCAGCTTAGACAAGAAAGATGGATACTTCGAAAATTCGAGTGATTTTTGAATACAAGTTCCGACGCGGAACTAACGCGGCAGAAACAGCTCGCAATATCAATGTTGCGTATGGAGAGGGGACTGCCAATGAACGCACCGAGCGATTTTGGTTTAAACGCTTTCGTGATGGAAACTTTGATTCGAAGAACGAACCACGTGGAAGACCGCCCACACAGGTAAATAACAATAAATTGAAAGAGATGGTGGAAGCCGATCCGAGCCAAACTACCCAGGAATTAGCGGCATGGTTTAACGTTACCTTACCAACAATATTGACTCATATGCGTCAAATCAATAAAATAAAAAAGTATGAAAAATGGTTGCCTCATGATTTGACTGATCTGCAGAAAGAGACGCGTGTTGTAACTTGTGTTGCCTTGTTGAATCGATACAGAAACTAAGGAATATTGGATCGAATTGTGACATGTGATGAAAAGTGGATTCTTTACGATAACCGTAAGCGAAAAATGCAATGGCTGACCCCAAGCCAAACGCCGCAACAGCAAAGCTAACAAATAAAAAGGTAATGGTAACTGTTTGGTGGTCTCAGCATGGTGTTATTCACTATAGCTTTATCCGATCTGGTCAAGCAATAACGGCAGATGTCCACTGTGCCGAACTCCGAATGATAGCAAAACTAGCAGTGAAACAGCCCCGACTCATGAATCGATCTTTACCATTATTGCTCCATGATAACGCGAGACCTCATACAGCACGAGAAACCATTTTAACACTACAGGAACTGCAATTAGAAACCATTCGTCACCCGTATTCGCCAGACCTTGCTCCAACGGACTACCATTTTTTTCGTGATTTGGACAATTTTCTACGTGATAAAAAGTTTTCTTCTCAGGTACAAAATTATTTCACACAGCTTGTCGAATCTAGACCACCAGAGTTATATCGCAAAGGCATAAATAACCTTCATATTAGATGGCAGCAATGTATAGATAATAATGGTAATTATTTTGATTAAATAAATATGTTACATAAAAATAAACTAATTTCTATTTTTCGGTACAAATCGGCAATTTCATACTATAACCCCTCAAAATATATTATTGCACACACATGTAATCCTGTAACCGCAAACTGTACCATGTGCCAAATGATATCAACAGAATCAATATAATGTCGAACATAGAACCTCCTCCTTTTTGCTAAGTCGGTTAAAAATACTTAGGCATAATAATCGATAAAAACTTATCTTTCAAACAGCACATTTCACATCTGGTCCAGAAAACAATAAAACTCTCTCTTCAAACCACGTTTATACGCTACAACTACCCTTTATATTTTTTTAACGGTCAGGTAATATATTTACTGCCAACATTTGTAAAAAACCGGCCAAGTGCGAGTCGGACTCGCGCACGAAGTGTTCTGTACCATTATCGTAAAAAACGGCAAAAATATACCGTTTGTTGTATGGTAGTCCTACTTAAATATTTATTTTATTCTGTTTTTAGTATTTGTTACTATAGCGGCAACAAAAATGTATCATCTGTGAAAATTTCAACTGACTAGCTATCACGGTTCATGAGATACAGCCTAGTGACAGACAAACAGACAGACAAACGGACCGCGGAGTCTTAGTGATAGGGTCCCGTGCTTACCCTTTGTAAAAAACAGCAAAAATATCACGTTTGTTGTATGGGAGTCCTACTTAAATATTTATTTTATTCTGTTTTTAGTATTTGTTGCTATAGCGGCAACAAAAATTTATCATCTGTGAAAATTTCAACTGACTAGCTATCACGGTTCATGAGATACAGCCTGGTGACAGACAAACAGACAGACAAACGGACCGCGGAGTCTTAGTGATAGGGTCCCGTGTTTACCCTTTGGCTATGGAACCCTAAAAAACACTCCTCTATAGACGGTCTTACAGCTACAGCTAAACAGAAGGTTAATACTAGGCGATTCTATGAAGCCTATGAAACAATTCCGGTAAGAACTTTTCAATTTCAGAACTTTTCGGAATTTTTTAAATTTCAGAGCAAGCAGATTAAATAATAATATTTAAAAAAATCTTGAAATTGTTAAATTGTCTAGGGTAGAATGTTAAAAGAAGATTACAAAGTGGCTTTTAGAACTTGATTATGAAGAAACGGAAGAACTGCTTACTATTTTATCCTAGTTTAACGTTTTTCATAAACCCATACCGGCACCCGTTTACGCAAACACTCACACAACATCACACCACACACACGACACCTTCCATTTCACACTCACACTTCGCATACTAACAAACATACACACGCGTTATTAATTTTATTTTTTTGTTATTTTGTTTAATTTTTAATTGATTAAATTTTTTGGTGCTTTTTTTATTGTTCTTTTCTTACATGGTCCTACATGGTCTACGTTCTACATTTGTGTAAATCCCAATCTCGGCGAGGGAGGCCAGGAGTCTATAGCAATTAGACCATGCACGGTAGAATCAATTTTTATTACTTGATAATTGTTAACGTTCAAAAGTGCCGCTTAATGGCCCAGTTGAAATAAATACATTTGACTTTGACTTTGAATTGGATTCCTGACTCCCACAAACCTTTGTACCTCCAATACTTGTAACACAATATAGAAACAAAATTGTACTTTGCGGGAGATAATACATATTACTATTACTATTATTTATAGTTACTTAAAACGATACAAAGACCAATTAAAATTATTAACATAGAAATAGAATATAACAATGTGGCACATAAAATCAGTTATTCAAAAAACAATACAATGAACAGTGTTATGTCAATATAATCTAAATATAAACAAAAATTACAATACAATTACATAATATGGCACAGTTGAATGGCAATATTACGTAATTCAAATATAACAATATAATCAACATGGCACAGTGGAATGGCAATACATAATCAAAAATTCAAATATAAAAATACAACTAACATGGAACAGTGGACATCCTCGCATACTTTCTCTCACAGAACACCAGACATGCACGCATTCGTTTATTCCATTCGTCCGCAAACACATAACATTCAGGATTGGCAGTCAAGAGGGCATTGAGCATCCTCAAAGCACGACACACTGCACACAGCCCTGGCGACAGTTCTGGATGGTGGTGGTGCGAACAGGTCGTGACGGCGACTCTGACGGTGCCCAACGTATTTGCTGGGCACAAACAGTCGGCAGAAAAGGCTGTGGAGCTCAGGGCAGTCAATCCGTCCGCTTAGGATCTTACAAGCTACCGCGAGCTGATCGTAACTTCTCCTCACCTCCAACGAGTTAAAACCCAAGATTCCTAAAAGGTAATTCGTGTTATCGTAAATTACCAATTCCTTTGCATATGTAAGAACCGTATGTTGATAAATTCCCTTAATTAACAATATACGGCAGCAATTAGAAAATTGAAAGATTCCTTTCAATATGGTTTTTACCGTTTTAGAATGAATAGACTATTTTGTAGTTAAGTTCGGTCTGGGTGTCTGGTCATATAACCCAAAGTTAATGTCTTTCTAAATGACTTTCACGTGTAGGCCTATGTGGGAATTATTGGTACAAATATAATTTTCTAATATTAAATAGGAATAAATGATATGTAGTCAAAGTACCTTACTATGGAACTTGCTCAATTTGTAGTGATGGTGTACCAAAACTAAAAAGAGAGAAATAAAACTTCGTCGCAAAAAAATGAACCGACTTCAAAAACAAAACACTAAAAAGTGCAAAATAACTTTCATTTCGGAAGTCGGTGTCTTTCGTACCTTATGTTTTTATCGTTTTGCGACCCTCACTTTCGAAACGAAAGTTATTTGCACTTTTTAGTGTTTTGTTTTTGAAATCGGTTATTTTTTTTGCGAAAGTTTTTATTTACTGTTTATAATCATCAACACACAGATGCGAGTTAGACCATTTTCAATTTGCAAGCCCTGGTTTGTTCTTACAGGATTCTTCATTATTATGCACAGTGTTCATAAGCAAGTGGTTGATAAAGAATATATCACTGCAAACTATACTCTGCCATCATTGCGAAAAATATTATATTGCTGTGTTAAATGCTCAAGATTCGTGCATCCTCCTGTTGTATATAAGTCGTACAGGTATTCTTCAATTTACGAGTATATATGTTTGATGTAAATAAAAACAATGGTAAACTGTGTAAACATTCCTAAGCACACCGACAAATATTTGGGCTGTTAAGCTAGTGACCACTAGCTAACGATTATAGTGAGTGTCATAAGCTACTTTTTATTCCACGAAAATCCACGGTTCCTAAGTCAAGCGAGAGCGAAGCATCGCACAAAAACTAAGCTAGTTTAAAAAATGGTGACAAGTGAAACGCAGTGGAAAATATCCATCGAATATCCAACCTATCCTTTACCTAACTAACTACGTTGGGTTCAGCTTCCAGTCTAACCAGATACAGTTAAATATTAATATTTTACAAAGATCTGGATATCAGCCTTTCACAAGTCCTTTTTTACTAAACTCAATAAACTCATCAGCAAAATTTAGGGTACCGTACCCAAAGGTTAAAAACGGGTCCCTATTACTAAGACTCCACTGTCCGTCTGTCACCAGGTTGTATCTCATGAACTGTGATAGCTAGACAGTTGAACATTTCACAGATGATGTATTTCTATTGCCGATATATAACAACAAATACTAATAAAAATAGAATAAAATAAATATTTAAGTGTGGCTCCCATACATCAAACGTGATTTTTGTTCAGTTTTTTGTGATAATTGTGCGGAACCCATCGCGCGCGTGTCCGACTCGCACTTGATCGGTTTTTTTACAGATACTAAAATAATGCTATACAAAAATGTTCTGCGACTCAAAGTCGATTTTCTCGAAAACTAAAATACTACAAATTTTCTTGTGCAAGTACTAATTGGTACCAATTGAGTAGTAATTATTTATTTATCAAATATCCGGCGGAAGTCGCGGACATAAGATTGCAATATGGAGCAGGACCAGCATGTTTCCAAGCGTTCTTATAATATTCACAACGCAAACACAATACGTGGATGTTACAAATGTCAAAAAAAATATTGTTTCTAGCGATTCCGTTGCCTTACGTTTTTTTTTTTATAACTGTTGACTTTAATTCCTTATTTTAAATAATATTTGATAAAAAAACACTGACTATGAATCGATTTCTTAATTAGTGGTTTGGTGTTTAACCCCGTATAGGTCGTAAACCTCAAACCAATAACCCGGTGAAGGCCGCGGGAGTCCGCTGGAAGCAAGGAGCATGGGCCCGGTTGATGTACCAGGCACTTGGTGCAGACATTATGTCTAGTAGTGCTCTTCGTTCGTTCGTTCTTCGTTCGTGCCTACTTTTGGAGGTCGAGCCTAACTCGTGGTAAAGAGCACGCTAGTAAATAGTACCATAGCCTTATAAGTACGTACTTATAAAAATGCTCTTACGATATTAGTCCATGACATCAGACACAATATTATTAGTAAACATAAACACCCATTATTTACATAATTTCTTTTTAATATGTCACTAGTCTTAAGTAGGCCGTCTGAAAACTTCTGTATTTTATTGATAAGAACAACAATATGAAGTCTACAACTAAAGTACTGTTACAAGACGACCTTCTAGGTGTCTTCTATCCTTTTTACTACATTAATACTATAATGTGTGTGCGGAAATATAATATCAATGACAATTTTGTGGAAATTATAACAAGAAAAAACATTATATGTGCTATATTTATAAACTGTTTAATGATTTGTTTTTACTTATTGGTTATGACTTTCACCCAATTTGGTCAACCATTCAAGTGGGCCTACTATTTGATTTATTTTGAATATTTATTCGATTTTGAAGCCGTGTGTTTCATAAATTTATACTTCAGTGGCAAAAGTGTGCGGTTGCTGTCAATCTTAAACGAGATTAACAAAATCCTTGGTAGTAGTAAAGATATGTGGAAACTGAAGATTTCCACATGGGTGTCAATTGTTTTAATCCTATCAAACTGTGTTGCCCTAGTATTTTTCAAAGTCGCATACGACGCGCACTGGTCTTTCATGAGAGGTATTTTTGTATCAATATCTGCATTCTTAGGTATTGAATTGGTACATATCACGATAACAGTTAACATGTTGTGTTACCAAACTAGAAACTGGATATCGATTATAAAAAATACACATTTTGAACAAGTTAATGATGATGTAATAGCAGTGGACAATGAAACCGCATTGGAAGAAATGAATGATGTATTATTGTTTGTAACCGAAGCTTGGGATCTCTTAAGAAATTCATCTAGTTTTATTGTAAATTGTTCCTTTTTATGTGTGTTATATAGCGATTAACTGATTAGAAATGTTAATCCGTAGTGCTTGACCGCTAAGATTATTCCATTTTCAAAACGCATCCGTGTCCTTTGGCCTAGCTCAGTTTTGACTTCTCTTTGCTCTGTTTGATGCAGGGGAAAGTTCATTGCGGTGTCCTAGACAGTTGAATCGTTTCTCCGAGACTCCTCGAGTTTGATCGTCTCTTCGCTATTCTTTTGATCACCACTGTTGATTTTGGCTTGCAGAAGTGGTAGAGAATAGTCATCACCTTTATTCGATCAGCCTAAATATAATCTATACCTTTATTGATCTTTTTTTTAAGTATTGCAGTAATATCTAACTTAAATTCATTATTTTCTGTTATAGATTGTGTGTTACTACGTTACAACCTTTGTACAATCTTTGTTTTACGCTGAAATTTTAATTTTATCGTCGACAACACAAGTAAGTATAATTACCTATTTGACTTTTAAATTTATACTTTCAAAGTTATAATGTTTTTGAGAAAATTTTGTCACTGGTAGAAAAATGTACTATTGATGAGTGCTGAATTGTACTGAAGATACGGTGTAACGGCCACGGAAACAAGGCCGCGAGTAAAATCTACTTAATTTTGAATAATAGTTTCTACGCTTATTTTCAATTATAAATTCTAGGGTAAGAGAGATTATGAATACTCCTTACTAAGCCATGCCGTTGGTATGGTGTTGCTGTTATTGAAAGCATTCTTCGTGGAAACGCAACTGTGTGTTGCTTGTGAAGGATTTTACAGAGAAATCACAAGAGCTCAAACTAATGTGATTTTGAAATTATCTCAAAACTGTAAGTATTTATCATTGTAGCAAACGAAAAATGGCTCACGATCAGAAGGTCTAAGTAGCTAAATGTCCACTAGCGCGAAACGTCTAATGAGCAGTAAGTCTAATTAGCAAAATATCCATGTAGCAAAACGTCCAACTATCGGATGGTCTGTATAGCAGAACATCTATATAGCAAAAATTCATTTAAAAAATGTGCACACTCATGATAGAAAGTTTTCTGATCTGACATCTGTCTGTCCGATTTCTTTTCTGAAAAAATAACCTACCATGAACTACTTCTTCTTCTTGACTATCAATAAAGCTGGTTGTACTTTATAATTTTCATAATAGGGGCAGCGGCAGACTGCCCCCTCTGTAAACCGTTGTTTTATTCGTGCTGGTCTTGATTTCTTACTTGAGATTTGAATTTGAAAATCAGAAGATATGATGACAGAACGAGGAAAAACGGGTGTCAGTTTTTTAGTTTGTTTTGATTGCGAAATTTGCAGGATACATATTTTAGCCTTGAATTACTAAAAGTACTAATAAAATTGTAACAAATTCAGTTTGTGAATGAGTGTTAAAGAAACTCTAAAAACAATAAATTAACAGCCTGAACTCTTAAATACGCTTTTATTGCTATTCAAATCGATGTGCCAGTCCGGTACGTAGTGCGTGAGCTGCATCCATCAAGCCTACAGCGTTGCGCGCGGCCACAGCGCGTCTGCCAGCAGCACGCGCAGGTTCTGAACCCGCCTTCTTGTCCGTCCGCCTGAGACGCCACAACCTAGCTTATTCTCATAGCTTGCTGCCTGCCTTCCAGTCTACTTGATTACCTGGTTACCTGCCTCCTGTCCATCCTGCTGCCTGCCTAGCTGACGACCTCATACATACAACCCACGACGTGCGAAGCTGGCCCTTATTTTTATCCTTTTTATTAACTTGGCTTACGTTTAGCACATCTGATCTAAACGTAACTTTACAATATTAGCTAAGAACTTTGTTTTCAAATATGAACATCACATTCCGAATACAAAGTTGTTTTCCACTTATTCTTTCTCTTGAAATTAGATTTAACTCATAATTTCCTAAACGGACCATGGTTTAACATCCATTTTTTTTATTTTAGTGCCATCAAAAAGCATATGGAAGAATATGTTTCGTATAATCCAAGGAGAATTTGAAAAACTCAGTGCATTTCGATTGTTTGATGTAGACGCCGCAACTTTGTTACATTTCTGCAAACTTGTCACCACTTATATTATCGTACTGCTGCAATTTGCGTTTTTGTAATATTAAAAGATTTTGAATTCGAAGCGTCCTGTTGTGAAAATAAATACATATATGTAGGTATATTATTCGAATAATTTTGATATATCGTACATCAGCAACGAGAGTGTCACAACACAATAAATATATATTTGGAAAATCACAGTTTTCTTTTTTTTAGAACTTATAATTCGATAAAAAAGATCTGAGAGAGCATATCGCAGAACTTAATATATATTTAAGAAGACTATTTAATACTCTATTATATTTTTATGGCAATTAAAATCTTAATATATTATTTTCATTGTATATATATTTTTTACTTTTTAATTCCTATTATTCTGTTTTTTGACAAAATTATTAAAGATTTCATGAAATGAAACACTTTTATTAGTTCATAAATATTGATTGTTTTTTTTTTTAATTAATCAGGTAATATACATTTGTAGATAGCTACTATTAGTTACATTAGAAACAAATAAGGTATCAAAACTCGTCATGGTCACAAGAAAATAGTTTACACATACCCAACTAAATTTGTAGGGCATAATTTGTGATAACTTAACCTAGCCTAGAAGTGAAAAATAACAAAAGTAGCTCTTTGTACTTGCGTAATAGGTACATGACCTATAACTAAAACATTTTAAAGTATTAGAAATAACAAAATTTTAAAAATCAAACCTTTAAGAAAACAAACATGGAAACAATCATTAAATTATTTCTATAAAAATAAAATAAAAACAAACCCGTAAAATTAATAGGAACATAGAATCTACAGTAACAGAACAGAGAAGCAAATCTTAAAATATTTTTTTTTTATTGAGACATAATATGTAAAACGACGCATAGAATTGTAGAATGTGATTACTTTTCAACCAAACTTGATTGATTTAACTTGATTGATTTGACTGGATGATTAAGACTGATGATTGGATTCTGGTTCCCTTTCGCCTGCATGAAGCCTGAAGAGAAACTGCGATTGGCGGGGATAACACATTGGCCGTAGAGCTTTATTGAAATATAGCGGCGTTTGAACGTGAAGTACTGGAGCTCGAACCAGAAAATAAATTGGAGCTTGAGGACGTTATTCGTCCGAAGATAAGTTAGAAGAAGACGAATCGCAATTATAATTAGTCGTGTTAGATTTTGTATTGGATTAGAATTAGGAATGTTATCATAATTTAAATTAGGTGAAACCATATCGTAATTGAAATCGGGATTATTTTAATTCACTTCCTGCTGTAGTATATTTCTAGATTCAGAAGGTATTTTAACAGTTATTTCTTTATCTTGACTATTACAAAAAAAAAGCTTCTTTAGAGCATACCACGACCAAGAATAAAATGACTATCCTCGATGAAATCATCTTCATTTAAAGAAGTTGTAGACTTCTACAGGTAAGGTACTAGTGCCTGTAATTAAAACTTAAAGTATTAGTTTCATTAGAATTCTTAGTTTAAAATTATATTTTTTTAAACTAAATTGTTTAAAACTTGTTGATGCAGGTGCTGAAAATTCATGTGAAGAGCCTACCTTTTTTGGGTTTTGGTAGGTATGAAAATCATTTATAGCCAAAGTAAATCTCATGACGATTCCAATATGCCTAAACACGACTAGGATCCATTGTTTTACATAGTCTTTTAACAGGCGGGAACAACGTTCGCGCCTTCAACGGCTGGGTCATGCCGGTCTTGATGTACTCTTTCGGCATATTCAAATGGACTCAGATAGACCTTGACGCCCTGGATAGGAGAGTCCGCACATTGCTTACAGCAAATCGTATACATCAGCCACGGTCATCGTTTATGAGACTGTATACCCCTCGGAAATGCGGGGGTCGTGGCTTTTTAAATGCTAAGACCCTGCACAACCGCGAGGTACGCAGTCTTAGGGAGTACTTCCAGGCCACCGACGTGGATATGCATCGAGATGTGGTAGCGGTGGTCAAGGGTTTAACCCCGCTCTCGTCGGCTAACGAGAACTGGCGAAAACCTATAGTATTAGATACTAATGACCGCAAGGAGGTATGGCAGAGCAAGGAGCTTCACGGACGCTTCTACCGGGTCCTACATGGGCCCGTTGTAGATCTTTTAGCATCCGTGGCCTGGCTGTGATTTGGTGACCTTTTCGGGGAAACCGAAGGTTGTGTCTTTGCGATTATGGATGAAGTTATGATGACGAACAACTACCAGAAACACACTGTGAAACGCACGGTTGACATCTATCGTGCATGTCACCGGCCGGGGGAATCCATCCGTCACATCATCTCCGGTTGTTTTAGTCTAGCTAACGGAGACTATTTGCATAGGCACAACCTTGTAGCTAGGATTACCAACTTGCTCTTAAATACAATCTTGTGGAATCGGAAATGCCTTACTATAGGTATGAGCCCGACCCAGTTCTCAAAAAATGACAATGTCACAGTATAGTGGGATCGGTCTATCATCACTGACAGGACTATTTTTTTTTTCAAAATGAAAATCAAAATTTCTTTATTCAATTAGGCCATTAAGCGGCACTTTCGAACGTCAAAAATAAAAATTAAATGTAATAATAATTGATTCTACCGTCCATTCGGAAATGTAGCTTGTTATGGAGAAGAACGGACAAGAAACTCCAAACTTACTCTTTTAAAAAAACATAAATGTGTTTTACAAGTATTTGGTTACAATAATCTTGTAGGAAAAATACATATATGTGAGAACGATGTAAAAAAAAAAAAAAAACGCACTTAAAAGCGTCTAGAGTAAAACAAACAATTAAAAATACAATAAATAGGTAATTAAAAACATGCGGAGGCAGCTAAGATATGACCAATCCCAACTGACGGCGCCCGTTCACGAACATGACACATGGATCGGCACCACTCAGCTCAACCATCATGAAGGGAACCGAATGATCCAACACATGTGCCACCATCAGATAGACATTAGAGAGAGCATGACACACTCAACTGCCGGGGCACACTGAAGTCAACGAACGACACATAGGTACAGTAAATGGTAGATTTACAGTTAGTACATAGTACTCACATATGTGCTGTGCAGTTATATAATCCAAAAAATAAATTGAGTTTATACAACACAAATATACATTATAATTATTCGTACAGTCTTCAGCAGGTCCAACAATACTTCAGAACTTTTCTGCTTATCACTTGTTTTTGTGCCCTAGTGGCTGTGGAGCTGGAATAGCGTTGGGCCAAGCATTTTTATCAGCGATGTAATCCCCCAACCTATAATATGCCTGCCTGCATAGTGTGCGTTTTATACAAGTTTTAAATTTCGTCTCATTCAATTCTAGAATGTGTGGCGGTATTTTATTGTAACATTTTATACAGTACCCCCTAAAAGATGACGCTACTTTAGCCAGCCTGAAACCTGGTTGAATTAATTGGTCCCTATTTCTAGTAGCATAACTATGTCTATCGCTGTTTTTACTAAAAATATGTGTAGGGTGCAAATGCAAATACACCTTAACATTAATTATTGTCAATGCAATGCAAATGTCAATGTAATGTAAAATGTCAATGAGTGCCAACGGGCTGGAATCAAGAAATAAAAAATGCAAGTTGTCCGATCCAAACCGCGTCTATTAGAACACTAAAATTAATATTGAAACAATGCATCATCAATGCTCTGCTCGCTGCTGCTGCTGCGTGATTATCATAAGATCTAATGTAGGTCGCACGTGTAAGTGCAAAGGTGCGAGCCTACTTATTGCACAACTCTTACTTAGTAAACAATTTTAAACTCATGTACGTGCACCGTACATATTGCCACCACAAGACTGCTAACAACTACTGAACTACAAATTAATCAAATAAAATTAAGACAAGAACGACTGTAGAAACTAATGCAGAGCACTGATGTAGTAGGTACTAGGTATAATATGTAATGTAAAATATTTGTATGACTAATGTAGATATTATGTAACTGTACACTTAAAATCCATAAATATAATTGTCAAACTCCCTAATCACACACGTCACTATGTTTTTCAGTGTCAAATTTCACTTCACTTAAGGCGCGATCAACACTTATCACTTCGTTCACTTTTGACACCCGTTTGTTGATTTTGCTACACCCGCCCTCGATGTCATCTTCTTCTTCTCGTCCTCTTCTGCTTATCGCATCTCGCGAACCCTCCCCCTGTCTTTTGGTGCTCGTCTTTCTCCAAAAGTACACGTACGATGTTACAGACAGAGCAATACTAATCGTTATTACGACATAGATTGCGGTGTAGTGGTGAATGTCATGGGGGGATAACGTTTTCAGGTTTGATTGCTCTTTAATCGAGCGCAGTTGTGTGTCAATCTTCTGGAACATTTCTTCATGCGTTTCGATAGGCAATGACGAGTTGCGGATCGACGTATTGATGATGTTGTTGATGGGAGAGATCGTGGGTATGATCATGGCGAATGGTTCGTTGACTATGACGTCACTTTTATGTTCTATGTATGCGTGCAACATGAATGAGTCACCCTGCAAGTTACATCCTCGTTTAAGTGTAATCAGACCCGAGTGATGTAACGACTCCGATGTCATTTGAGCGCCGCAAACTAATTGCACTTCGCACGTGCCACAACAATAATAAAACCATGTGTTTTGCTGGTGTAGTTTTACCCACTTGTCAGCGCATTCCCTTATTTCCGTGTGACAGTACACACTGTGTTCTTCGTTGTCTCGGATCAGCTGTACATCGCAAATTGACTTGCGTCGGTCACCGGTGCGATAGATAGGGTGGTTTAATTTGCACATCAATGTTTTGTCCTGGATCTTTTGGCATTCTTGAACGTCAGATTGCTCGAGAGGTATGAATGAGTATTGGTTGGCGTTAAATGCTATTAGTTCCGAATTTGGGATGACGTACATCACCCGATTTATGCCAATACGTTGAGGTATGCTTATAAGTTTATTCAGCTCGTATAGAGCATCATTCAGAATGGGTATTTTTACTTCCATCAGTAAATATTGCTGTGTAATACTCCAAATAGTGAGTTGGCAACATATCCCACTCCGTCGATTAATCCTCTTTTGAATCTGTGTTGAATTAATCGTTGGGACTTCAGCAGATTATTGTAATAGTCCAGTTCGTTCATGCTCTGTTCGAGTTGGTTGATTAAAATGTGGAATTGCATCATCCAGTCCTCGCAACGATATCCTTTTATATGAGACACGAATGATGAAATACATGTTGTAGTAGAATACTAATTTCCATTCATCTCGTATTTCTTGTAAGTCTGCAATCTTGTCAAAGTAAATCGTTTGATTTTTTGTCAGTGGGGTAAGCTTCATGTCTTGTTGAACAGTGGGCGTTATAAATGCCATGGTCAGCATCAATGTGTAGCATATCAAGCTGTGCCAGGTAAGCTTTTTCGGTCGGCTCCGTCTGTTTTTTGTAGATGTGATGGTATCGCCAAGTCTTTCTTCTTCAACCTCAACTAGTGGTACTAGTTTTGTGATCGGCCGTTTAACTTCTCCTTTTGCAGTTTGTAATGTGACAACTCTCGTGTGGCCGTCTTTTCCTGTATGTAGCTCTGCTACACGACCCAGAGCCCATTTGCCTGCCGGTAATCTTTCATCCTTGATGCAAACAATGTCATTTTCTCGAGGATCGGTAGTTTGTCGTTTCCATTTTAGCCTTGTTTGGAGTTGTTGAAGGTATTCTTGCGACCATCTTTTCCAGAAATCCTTACTGAGCTGCTGTACAATTTGCCATCTCTTGCCTAAATTATACGTATTGTCAATGTCCGGTTCTGGAATAGTCATTAGCGATGTGCCGGTTAGAAAATGTCCAGGCGTTAAGCAGTTGATTTCTTCGGCGTTCTCTGTTACGGTGCAAAGTGGTCGTGAATTCAGGCAAGCTTCAATCTGGCATAGTAGAGTGGTAAATTCTTCGTACGTCAGGCGCTGATCTCCAATGACCCGTTTTAGATGATACTTCATGCTCTTCACGGCAGCTTCCCATAGTCCGCCTGCGCTTGGCCATACTGGGGCATTGAAGTGCCATTTAATTCCCATCTCTGATATTTTTCCCAAGAAAAGGTTGTCAATGGTGTCTACAATGCATTTATATTGTTGCAGTAAAATCCGGTTAGCACCCACAAAATTCGTGCCGTTATCGCTGTACATGTCACGTGGCGTACCTCGACGGGCGCAAAAGCGCTTGAAGGCTGATAAAAATGCTATACTGGACAGCTCTGACACAAGTTCCAGATGTATAGCCTTTGTTGCCAGACAAACAAATACGGCAACGTACGCCAGCAATGTTTTGACGCCTCGGCCTTTATTTGCCTTGATCTCAATGTGGCCAGTAAAGTCAACCCCTGTATGTGTAAAAGGGCGAGAAACTGTCACTCTCGGCTCTGGTAGATCTGCCATAATCTGGTTTGAGGTTTTTGCATGAAATCGGCGACATGGTACGCATTTGTGTAAAACCTTCTTAACGGCGCGATATCCTCCTACTATCCATACTCTTTGGCGTAGATGTGTTAGGGTTAGCTTCGGACCTCCGTGTAATGTTGTACTGTGTGCTTGCCAAATTAATAACTCTGTCAATTTGTGGTCATGTGGTAGCAGAATTGGATGTTTCGTGTCTTCATTTAGGTTCGAGTTATGCAACCTTCCCCCTACTCGCAAAATGTCATGTTTGTCGAGGAATAGGTTCAAATTCAAAAGGTTGCTTTTGTTGCTTAAACCCCTATTTTCCTTCAGTCTCATAATCTCGTCTTTGAAGGTATGTAATTGAATCTGTTTTAGTATAAGATTTTCAGCGTTTTGTAGTTCTGTTGATGTTAAATATGCAGTTGTATTTGTGCTGGATTTCGAACAGTTGTTTATGAATCGTTTTATCCACGCTGTGACCCTTGTAATGTGAGCCATGTCGCTGTGTCGATCTAATAACTCAATTACAATTGAGGACGGCTCGAATTTCACAACATACGCTTTCATTTGTTTTTGTTTTTTTATTCGCATGTTGTCGGTATGATTTCAACTTTATCAGCTGTTTTGTCATTGTAATTTTTCACCAATTCTGGTCCTTGCCACCACAAAGGATGTTGCAATAGCTGGGAGCAACTGATGCCGCGTGATGCACAGTCTGCTGCGTTTTCTTCTGATTTGACGTACCTCCAGTGTTGTTTCGGGATGACTTCATGCACTTGTTGCACTCTGTTGCTCACGAACGACTTCCATTTTGTGACGTCACCATGCAGCCAGCCTAGTACAATCATGGAGTCCGTCCAGGCGTATATGTTGTTGTCGATGTTGTCCCACTTGCATGCCTTCCGGACCTTTTTCATTAATCGGGAAAGTAATAAGGCTCCGCATAGTTCAAGCCGTGGTAATGTCAATTTGTTATTGATTGGCGATAGTCTAGATTTTGCTGCTATTAATCGACTTAAGGGCTTGTTTTTGCTGTCTAATGTCAGTAGATATATAGTGCATGCATAGGCCTTTTCTGAGGCATCACAGAATCCATGTACTTGGAAGGGTTTAGTTGTATCGCCCAACCATCTCGGTATCTCGTATCGCGTTATGTTGTGCAAGTCGCTTGTAAACCGCTTCCATTCTTCTTGTACGCCTGTAGGTAAGGTTTCATCCCAGTTGCATCCTGACAGCCAAACGCTTTGGAACATCAGTTTTGCTTTCAATGTCAGAGGTGTCAGCCAGCCCAGTGGGTCGAAGATTTTTGATATCTCGGACAGTAGTTTCCGTTTTGTCAATGGTTTATTGTTGTCAAAGTTTATTTTGTTAGTGAATGCAAAAGTGTCAGATGTAGGGTTCCACTGTACACCCAGGGCTTTTGTAGTTCCATCGTTTGTAAAGTGCATTGTGGTTTGGTTTAGGTCTGATGATGATAAACCTTTAATCAAGGTCGGCTCGTTGCTTGACCACTTCCGTAGCGTTAGTCCTGCTCCGCTCAGCATGTTGATGAGTTGGTACTGCGTTTCTTGTGCTCGCTCGATGGAGTTGTTACCACTTAGTACATCATCGACATACATTTCGTTGTTAATGACGTCAGCTGCTAACGGGTATTTCTCTGCATCATCGTTTGCTAGTTGCTTTAGCGTCCGAAGTGCTAGAAATGGTGCCGCCTTGGTTCCATATGTCACTGTGCATAGCTTGTATTCCTTAAGGGGACCTTGGTTAGTTTCCCTCCATACTATCTTCTGCAATTCTTGATCTTCTTCATGCACTAAGATCATGCGATACATTTTCTCACAGTCTGCTGTAACGACATACTTGTATCGCCGCCATCCCATGAGTAGTGTCAGTAGATCTTGATGAAGCTTCGGGCCACACTCCATCAAGTCGTTCAGGCTGTAACCTGGGTCAGTCTTCTGTGAGGCGTTGAAAACAACCCTTAATTTGGTTGTCAATGAGTCCTGTTTAAGGACTCCGTGGTGAGGTACGTAACATGACGGGTTGCAGTCGGGCTTACTCTCTTTCATGTGTCCCATTTCCAAGTACTCTTGCATGAATTTGACATAGTTTTCTGACAGTTTGTCATCTCTGCATAATCGCCTTTCTAATTGCATAAATTGTGCCACTGCTCGTGGCTTTGATTTTCCTAATAGCTGATCGTAATTAGGCTTCATTGGCAAACGAACTGCATATTTGCCATTTTTCAGACGTTTTGTTGTTGCAGTGAAGAACTCTTCGCAGTATCTCTCCGCTGACGTCATTGAACTGCATGCATCCCCACTGATGTCTTCCATTTCCCAGTATTTTGTCAAGTCATCCACTTGGTTTATCACCACGTTGCAATTGAATGTCTTGCTGACGTTGCCTGACAGAATCCACCCTAAGCGAGTCTGTTGAGCTATGGGTTCATTAGTCTCTCCCTTAATCAGTCCATTCATTAGGATTTCAGAGAATACCTGTGCATCTAGAAGTATGTCAATGGGCCTTGATATGTTGTACTCTGGATCGGCTAATGTGATGTTTGTTACGTGAGTCCAAGTTCTTTTTGTAAAGGTGGCGTTAGGTAGATTGTTTACCACCCGTGGCATGACTAATGCTTCCGTGGTGAACTGGAAGTCGTTGTGTACGGACCGACAAAGTAGGTTCACCTTTCCTTTGCTCCTGTTGGATAGTGTGCCGATCCCACTTATGCTCGCGTTTAGCTGTTGACGCTTTACTCCCAGTCTTTGAGCTGCATTCTCAGTGATCAGGGTTATTTGTGAGCCTTGATCAACTAACGCCCGTAGTGTGATGTAATCGCCATCAGCTGTTTCTACTTGCAATAATGCCGTGGCCAATAGTATTTCGTCATCATTATTCGATGCGAAGTTATTTTGCATACTTTTAGGTGACCTAGTTGCAGTTGACTTCGACGGTTTATCCATCGTTTGTGTTGCTGAGGGCATTTGCGCTGACTGGACGATGTCGTTGTGCAATAGCGTGTTGTGTGGGTCGCTGCACTCTCTGCATCTTTTTTGTGACGCACAATAGCCCTTGCTATGCACATACAGACAGTTTCTGCAAATATTGTTTGATTTTATGAATTCTAGTTTCGCCGAGCTTGCCATGTCAGTGAATTTCGAACACTGGAACAATGCATGATTGGTGTTGCATAATGCACAAATGATCTTATTAAATTGACCAGCGTTGTATGCATGGAAGTTTCGAGAGTTTGCTGGTTTGGGGGTTTTGCTGAATGGATGAAATGCGTTGGATTGTGGTTTTGCAGGAGGCTTGCTACTGTTTTCTGGCTTCTTTCTATGCAAAGGTTCTAATGCCATGAATTTGTTCTCAATAAAATCCATAAACTGGTTGAACGTAGGTATCTCTCGCGGATCCGCCCTAGACTGCATGTATTCCGCGTACGTTTCGGAGTCTAGTTTCTCGCATAACACGTAGACTAGAATAGGATCCCATGAACCTGTATCTACCCCCAAATTGTGTATCGCATTTATGGTTTCATTGCTCGTGTCATATAACCGCTTAAGGTCGAATGCAGATTGTTTTTGCAGATGTGGCTGACGCATGCAACTCTGGAAATTCTTAGTGAACAACATAAACTTGTTGTTGTACCTATGGTTCAAGATTTCCCAACACGTGTCGTAATTTTCGGGTGAGATGTGTAGATGCTGGACGAGTTTCTCCGCTTCGCCGCGCAATCTCCCTTTTAATGTTGCATTTTTTGTGCTTTTGCAATTGCAGGGTTATTGTGTATTGCTTCTACGAACAGATCCATGAAAGTAGGCCATAACGAATAGTTCCCGTTGAAAATGGGAATGTCTATTTTGGGCACGGATTGTTGTTGGTGCACGGAGGCGTTCAGTTTTACGTTCAGCGCCCGCTTTGTTTTTACAAATGCCCGTTCGTGGCGGCAAAACTCGTCATAGTACTCATTAGGCGCCCCGTCTAACAAACCATCGATTCGCAGATGCATATTGTCAATCGCTGACCACCGAGACCCTAACGTCTTCAAAGCGTCTTCTATCTCCCATCTTTCGATGATCTCTTCAATGATCTTACTCGTCACTAACCTGTCGAACGCACGGAAGTTCGCGTTCTGCAGCTGCTGTAGCTCGAGTAGCTTGTCCTCTGCTCCCGAGGAGCTCCCGAACAAGGTCCTGTCAAACTCCACGTGTACCTTGCTAGAGCCGGGTCCACTCTGCACCTTGGTCCCGCATGCTGTAAGCTCCTGCCGCACACCGTGGTACCAATCCCTTAATACTTCGTGAATATTGTTGGTGAAGTACTCATGCGTTTTGTCTTCTACCGCACTCAGCTCCTGATGTTTCTCTTTACATTCCGCCCAAAGCTGATCTAACCGCTCAAGCCTTTGCTGAATGTACTCGGGGGTCTTCCTGCTCGCTGAATCCTTCTTGAAGTTGGTATGGACCCTCTTCATCTCCTCCAGGATCTTAGCCTGACGCGCGATTAAACCCTCCATTGTTAACGAAGTACGCAAAAAATGAACGATCTTACTTGAAACTCAGGAACTCTCCCTTTACGCTGATGTAACGCGTCGCTCTGGAACCTGGATCGCTGCGACTGCTTCTGCACGGCAACACACGACCAAGACACAAGTCACACGCGACGTTTTACTGACCGACAAATCGGACTGTACGGTACTTGCAATAATTTCGAAGGACCAAAAAAAAATGTAGGGTGCAAATGCAAATACACCTTAACATTAATTATTGTCAATGCAATGCAAATGTCAATGTAATGTAAAATGTCAATGAGTGCCAACGGGCTGGAATCAAGAAATAAAAAATGCAAGTTGTCCGATCCAAACCGCGTCTATTAGAACACTAAAATTAATATTGAAACAATGCATCATCAATGCTCTGCTCGCTGCTGCTGCTGCGTGATTATCATAAGATCTAATGTAGGTCGCACGTGTAAGTGCAAAGGTGCGAGCCTACTTATTGCACAACTCTTACTTAGTAAACAATTTTAAACTCATGTACGTGCACCGTACAATATGTAAATTCTTTCTAACGTACATGATGTTTTCGTAAATATACTGACAAGGTACCGTCATGATGTTAATGTCTTTAAACAGTTCCCTTAGAGAATCGCGCCGGCGAAGATTGTATATCGCTCTGATGGCTCGTTTTTGTAGAACAAAAATTGACTGAATGTCTGCAGCCCTTCCCCATAGTAATATGCCGTAAGACATTATACTATGAAAGTAACTAAAATAGACCAGCCTCGCGGTATCTACATCAGTAAATTGACGAATTTTTCTAACAGCATAAGCCGCCGAACTTAACCGCCCCGCAAGTGATATTAAATGAGGACCCCATTGTAACCTTGAGTCTAGCGTGATACCCAGGAAAACGGTTTTGTCGACGAATTCTAGCTTCTCGTTGTTTAATATAATGTCACAATCATAACTTTTGACATTCGGCAAGGCAAATTTTACACAATTAGTTTTTTTAGCATTCAAAACTAAATTATTAGCAGTGAACCAATTTAGAACTTGCCGCAATGCATTATTTACGTCGGCAACGTTACTCGTACGTCTATTTATGTTAAAAATCAAAGAAGTGTCATCAGCAAATAACACCATGTTCAGTTTGTTTTTCAATAGATGGGGTAAATCGTTAATGTATACTAAAAATAAGAAAGGACCTAAAATTGAGCCCTGGGGTACCCCCATTTTCACGTTCAACCCCGACGAATTGACACCGTTTATTTGAACTAATTGCTGTCTATCATTCAAATAGGATTTTACTAAATTTAATGCTGATTGGCCTAGCCCGTAATGCTCAAGTTTCAAAAGCAATGTTTCATGATCAACGCAATCAAACGCCTTCGACAGGTCGCAGAAGATACCTATGGCATCTTGTCCCTCCTCCCACGCATCAAAGATGTGTTTTATTAAGGTGACACCAGCGTCGGTTGTACAACGTCCTTTGGTGAAACCATATTGTTTCTCGTGTAGGATGTTTTTCGTATTAAAATAAATGAGCATTTGATTTAGCATTATCTTTTCAAATATCTTGCTGAAAACCGGCAACACGAATACTGGTCTATAATTATTTGTGTCTTTACTGTCCCCGGATTTAAAAAGTGGTATAACCTTACTATATTTCATTAGATCCGGAAAGACTCCCTGATCTATACACAAATTAAAAATTAAAGCTAAGTACGGCGCTATAGTCTGAATAATGGAGGTACAAACTTTGATGGACATTCCCCATAGATCTTCTGTCAGTTTTATCTTTATTTGCTTAAAAGCTTTTATCACTGTTATTAGGTTTATATGTGAAAAGTTAAATTCAGTCGGGCATGCTGAAACGTTAGCGTGTAATAAACCATAAGCCAGCGACGGCGAAGAATTTAAGATTTCAGTAGTTTTAATTGGGATGCTGGTAAAGAAATTTACAAACTCTTGAGCAACCTCTTTGCTATCTCTAACAAGTCCATGTGTAGTCTCAAGCGTGTAATCAGTATTATTTCTTTTGTTCCTGTTTGTTTCATTGTTAATAATTTTCCAAACCGTCCTAATTTTATTTTCTGCGAATTTAACCTTATTGCTAATGTATAAAGCCTTAGCTAGTTTACATGAATTTTTAAAAATTCTTGAGTAAGTAGCAACATACTTATTAAAAGTTTCAGTGTTTATATAAGGCTTAAGGCCATACAGCTCGTAAAGTCTTTCCCTACTTTTCCTGATTCCTTTAGTCGCCCAGTCACTGAATAAAAACTTACGGCATATAGTTTTAGTTTTCTTCTTAAAAGTGTTATTGAATTCTGTTTGAACAACTGAGAAAACTTTTTTGTATAAAATATTACCATCGTTCACTGTGAGGTCCTGACAACTTAACTTACCAATTAAAGCGCTGTTAAATTTATTTAATTTGCCGGATGTTATTGGTCTGGATTGAATCTGCACTTGCTGTATTGGTATGCTGGACTCAAATGTTACCAGTAGCCCACTATGATCTGAAGGCAGACAATTCATAATGGCTTTGTTTAAGTAGTTGCAGCAACAAAAAACATTATCAATACATGTAGCAGTAGTCACAGTTGTTCGGGTTGGTTCCTCAAACACATGCGACAAATTAAATGATTTGAAGAGATTCAATAGTCTACTGCTATCTGAATTATTTTCTAAAATATTTATATTAAAGTCACCACAGATTATGACTAGTTTATTACCAGTTGTAAGTTTTGCCAAAACATCTTCCATCACTGACTCAAATATACAGTAGTTTTTATAATTGGGGGGTCTGTAAACGCACACTATAATATGCTTATCCAGCTCAACACAGGACAGTTCAACACTATGTTTAACTGATAGATCTACAATATCTTTACGAGATTTTGATTTAATACCATTTTTGATTAAAATAAGTGAACCTCCACGTAACATAACATTTCTGTTAAAACAGCTGCCCACAGTATAATTTTCATAATTAATAAGCATTGAATGTTCTTTCAGCCAATGCTCAGTAAAACAAATAATTTCAAACATTGTCTTTTCTAAAAACAGTTCTATTTCCAATTGCTTTGCAGAAAAACCTTGAATGTTTTGATGGAATAATTTTATAGAATTCTGCTTAGCCATCTGCATTGCCAATAAGCCTGACATAGTGGTGATAGACCGACTAGAGCGTCGCGCAATGATTGTTGATATAGCGGTCCCCCATGACGAGAACCTCGTGAAGGCTGAGAGAGATAAGAAAAGTAAGTATCTTTATCTGGCTCGCGAGATTGTCGACATGTGGGATGTGAATACAGCGATCATGGTGCCGATAGTCGTGACGGCCAATGGCATAATAGCCAAGAGCCTCGACGAATATCTGAGGTGGCTCTCGTTGGGCAGCTGGATCAAGGGCTTGATCCAGAAAGCGGTACTCCTGGACACGGCGCGTATCGTTAGGAGGTTCCTCTCTCAGGAGCCCTGATCACCGGTGGCTTGGGCCCTATTTCCGATACCGGTAGGTCACTATTTTTTATATTTTTAAATGTTACTTGGGCCCCTAACTACCTGCAGTCAGCCAGCGACGCACCGTGCCTCGGATCCCGCTACACTCCACGACCAGTCTCCCGATACGCCCAAAACAGCGCGTGCTAGGCTGGTCTGCCTGCAGTGGAACAGCTATCTCGACCCAACTCCTCTAGTTGGCTACACCGAGCATCGTAACCGTAACACGGCTAGGCCGCATGGCGGTACGTCTTTGCCCGGTGGGTGGTCACAAGCCTTCGGCCGAAACCTACCACCAGTTAGTATCACCTGATTTGCACCACCCGGGGACCACGCGTAGGAAATCAAAGGGCACACTCCTACAGACGTGGGTGACTCGGCCCCCCATTTAATTATTACTGGGGGACGTTTAATAAAAAGAAAAGATTAGTAATGGAAATGGCTGACGCGGGATTCTTTTATTATGGAAATGGTATCAATGATATTGCATCATGTTTCTCATGTGGGAGTGTTATCGAAGATTGGGTGATTTATGATGATCCTTGAATGCAACATGCTATTCATTATCCTGAGTGTGTTTATTTGAACGCTGTAAAAGGAAAATAATATAGAATTAAATACGCAAATCTCCAACAAAGCATTAAACTCTTAGCATTGTAGTGTGACGAATCGATTTTAATCATGCATTACACTAGTAGTGGATAAATTGCAATAATGCACTACTCGTAGACATTCTCGGGGATCTGTGTCATCTGGAGAAGGCAGCAGACACAATATGTTGGTGGCTCTCCGTATGGTGCTTTGTGAGGTAGATACGTCAGCAACTCGTGGCACTCCATCAGTGCAGGGGAATAGCTATATCCTATCATCTTTAATTAGGACTAGGTCGTATATCTTCAATTCTCGGCACCGCACCTTCCACTTCTTCCGCTGCTGGAGCTCCGTGACGTACTCTGTCGACCATCGCTTTCAAAAGTGCTGACGAGCTTGCTCTAATCGCTGAAAATGGTCAAGACGGTTTGTGCTATAGTACAGCAGGTACGGCGATGGTAAAGACGTCAGCGGCCTACCAATTATAAAGTGGCCCGGGGTAAGTGGAGATAAGTCTTGTGGTGAAGGACTTAACGGGAATAAACGTCGGCTATTTATTTAATAAAGCTTCATGCAACATACAGGTACATAGGCGAAATTAATGCCTGAGGCATTCTCTGCCAGTTAACCAAGGATGGTGTTATCTAACATGGCAGGTGCATTAAAAAATAGATATATATATATAAATACTGGCTCCTGTAACACAGATTAATTACCTAGCACAGGAGTGAGGGACTTCACTGTAGTTTATTATTTTTCTTATGTAAATAAAGCTAATATTATTTCGTTTATTTAATTTATTTTCTTATTGTCTACATTTTTATAGATTCCTTTAAAAAAATCAAAATAAAAAACATATAAAATTATAAAAAATAGAGGCCCACCGGTATCGGGAAAGGGTCCAAGCTACTGGCGGTCAGGACTATAGATAGAGGAACCTCCCAACAATACGAGCCGTGTCCAGCAGTACTGCTTTCTGGATCAGGCCCTTCTATTATTATGTCCTATATTTATTTTTATCATTATTATTATTTATGTTTTTGACAATCTCGGGACCCTGGGTCCCGGTCCTTTGAAAGGCGTGCGAGGGGCTGAACCCAATTCGCAGAAGTCTTGCTAGGCATGTATCAGGAAATGTGAGACCAACCGACGATTACCCCTGTATGCACTGCACAAGTGCACCCAAGGGCAATCCCCGGTTGGTGCAGGACTATTGCAGAATATGGAGAAAAATGTATTGGGCTATGGGTTTGGTAGATTTAGTGGATCGATTGCCTTAAACTATAGGAGGAATACTGGCCCCTGCCTGACAACTGTTGAACTACACGGCTATAAAATGGCATTGGGTGACTGGCACACAATTAATTATTATTATAAATAATTATTAAAATAAAATTGAAGAATATATATATATTGTTAAAATAAACATACATATACAATGTCCTATAATGTATATATATATGATTATTCGTTACTTGCTCAGATCGAAGCTATTAAGTATCGCCTCGAGCTGAGCAAACAACGAAATCAGCTCCTCGAATGTCAAGTGAATATTTTTTTGTACTCTGTATAGGTGGAACTTCGCGGAATTGACCCCCAGCTGCCCATAGACCACCAAAGTGAGAATGTTGTGAGAATATACGTATGCTTGTGAGAAGCGGCATTTAATGTTTTCGCGAGATGCAGAGTCAATAATAGAGTCACTATAGGACTTAAGAAACGAATTTACTTCTTTTGCTGCTGCAACAAAATTTCTACCATTGTCGTAGTAGATGGTTTACCCCTGCGGGCTATAAATATTTTTAGTGACAGCACAAATGTATCCATTGTCAAGTCGCTGACTAACTCTAAATGAACGCATTTGTACCGAAAGCAAACAAAAATACTCAGTTAACTTTTAGTTATTTTACAGCCTCGTCCCTTGCGGTCCGTATAAAGAAATGGACCGGCAAAATCGGTACCTATCGTGGAGAAAGGATAGTGTACGGTGAACCCGCACATTTCATAATATTAAGTAGGTTAAGCTAGTGTCCAAGTAAGATTGTTCCTTATATTAAATAATAATGGCCGTTTTAAGCGCTCGTCAATCGGAAATATTAGAAGGTCTTAATAGGATTAAGGTGAACTTCGGTAAGGATCCGTTGTCGAGAAATACGCCGGAATACATCCAAAAGTTCAATTTTGACGGTAGTCGTCACGCAAACATTGTGCTCCCGTATTAAATTGTCTTAAAATATAATATTTAACTATTTTAGTGACTAATTTACGACTAACGTGAAGAAATCAGTGCAACCAGCGTGTGAGAGTGTTATCTGAACATAATATCTACTATAAACTAAATAATATCAACATTTTAATATCTTCCGTAAAGGACCAAAATCTGCGTTTTAAAATAATAATACTGTGTTTTCTAACAATCCATGATAGCATAATTAGCTATCATTCGGAAAGAAATTGTGCAAAGGATTGATAATTGCAAAAAATAAGAAAAACAATCTTTCAAATCGAAGTGACAGTTGCTGGAAAAAAAATTCAAACACAGTCATATTAACGAGTTTGGTATTTTTTTGTTATTCCGTACTAGCAGGATAACACTTATTTCAACGCTTTTCGCAACTGCGTCAGTG
This sequence comes from Orthosia cruda, assembly GCA_964057195.1. NCBI lineage: Eukaryota > Metazoa > Arthropoda > Insecta > Lepidoptera > Noctuidae > Orthosia > Orthosia cruda. The sequence continues at coordinate 25,884,890 of OZ059841.1, forward strand.
GCCTGTTTATTACAACGTCTACCTCTTACGACGCATGACTCGGGTTCGGATCTCACACTCGGTTTGTCTTTTTGTGAATGTTAGAATAGTATATTATGCAACTAGTGAATAAAAGACGGATTTAATGCGAGGGCCGTAGATGAATCACAAGTAAGTGAAGGATTCTAACGACTGAATCACGACCGTAGGGAGTGATTCATGATGATTGAATCACGAGCATAGCGAGTGATTCAAGTGTTAGAATCATGAGCGACGCGAGTGATTCATGGCCCTCGATATAAATTCGTTTTATTCAAGAGTTGCATACTATATTTTATACCATGACTGCGAGAAAAAGAAAGATTGAAGCGGCACAAGGAATAATAATAAATAAATGGGTTTATTACCTTCAAAATGTACAAGAAAATGTGAAACCCTGACCCATGAGCTAGGTAACAGCACTTCTGTTTCAATCTATCTCTAACTCTATCTGAAACTCTATCTCTAACTCTATCTCTAACTCTATCTCTAACTCTATCTCTAACTCTATCTCTAACTCTTTCTCTATCTCTATCTCTATCTCTATCTCTATCTCTAACTATATCTCTAACTCTATCTCTAACTCTAACTCTATCTCTAACTCTATCTCTAACTCTATCTCTAACTCTATCTCTAACTCTATCTCTAACTCTATCTCTAACTCTGTCTCTAACTCTATCTCTAATTCTATCTCTATCTCTAACTCTATCTCTAACTCTATCACTATCTCTATTTCTATATGTAACTCTATCTCAAACTCGATCTCTTACTCTATCTCTATCTGTTTCTCTATCTCTATATATATTTCTATGTCTATCTCTAACTCTAACTCTATCTTTAACTCTATCTCTATCTAAGTTTGTATCGAATATTTTACGCGCAAGGAGGTTGTATAGCATTGAGATGGAGTTTGAATATTATATTGGTGTGTTCTAAATTCAAACACCAAAACAGTGATTAAAAGTGCTTTTTATTCACTGTTTTCAGTGAATAAAATAAGCTTTTTAGAGGGGGAATGGTATAAATCTATTATTTACCGAGAAGTTTAAATAGAATAGAAACGATCAACATAACCATTCATTACACACGCTCATAATGGATGATTATGAAATCGTTACTCAAAGAAGACAAAACATTTACAATAAAAATATGACATCTAGCGGTAGCGAATTCGATATGGATGTTTCATACCAGAGTCTCCCTAACGTAATAGGAAATAGTGATGATATTGCTATATTGAAGGAGGACATAGAAAAATTAAGACTGGTTTACCTAGGACTTCTTCTAGAGAATACACAATGCAGGCATTAAACTTGATAAGCCCAAAAGCTGACATACTAAACAAATCCGTGACTGATAAAAATAAGCCTACTGGAGTCGATAAGCGACTTTCATTTATAGATGCCACACGGATGACTAAAAACCTATAGGATAGTGTCTTAAACAAAACTATCCTAATTTTTTCCAAAGAGGGCAGTTGTGAAAGTGACGAAAGTATAAATATATTGCACACACCCATAATTGATAAACTAATCCACGACACTCCAAGCAGCAGAAATACTTACTCACGCAATTATAAAGAAGATAAAATAAAAAAAAGAGTTATGATATTATGTAATGAACAAGGGAATGGACTACGTCAGTCACTTGTTCAGTTATTGGGGTCAGATTATATGGTTTTCTCGTTTATAAAATCTGGTACTACATTGAGAAATCTCATTAATTCATCAAAAAATGAAATATAATATAATTATATGTGAAGTTCCATCAAATAGATATCTTAATGAAACAAAGCTCAATTACATGTTAAGGTTTATCTGTGGAAAGTATGATAATGTTATTTTTATGGATATGGACTACTCTAGATATCGGCCTCGGAGAACACACTTTACACTTAACCTAGCTAGATCTTTACTAAGGGCAGTTTTGCAATTGGACTATAAATACAAATCAAATGAATATCAAAATTTATTAATTAAATAAAGCAATGAAATATATGTGGATAAATCTATACAAACTGACTTTACAAACCAAGAAAATAAAATAGAGACCGAGAATTTAGAAGAAAAATATGTAATAACTCATTCACTATTAATCAGTCATTAGATGATAATACTGCTCGTAGTGATTTTTTTCGTGAATAAATATCTATGTGTTCTACACCAAAATATAGCAGGACTGCTTAACAAAGTAGACACCCTCTCAATATGCCTTAATGAAATGTCAGAAAAAGACCTGTCCGTTGATGAACTATGCGTAACGGAGCATTTTATGATGTCAGGTCATGAAGACCGCCTGTTGGTGCCTAATTATAAGTTGGCTGCATATTTCAGCAGACAAAATAGCAAACGAGGTGGATCTTGTATTCTGGTCCGGTCTGGTCATTTATGGAGGGAGTTACCAGAGGTTTCAAAACTTTAATTGTCTAATGTAGTAGAATGCTGTGCAATTGAATTGACTAGTAATAAAATTGTAATAATATGTATTTATAGGGTACCAAAGACAGGGAATTTGAATGTATTTTTTAGCAAACTAGAGCAATTATTAACAACACTGGCAAGAAGAAATTATAGCAATATTATTGTAGCAGAGGATATAAATATAGACGTAATGAAAAAAAAAAAAAATATTCGAACTAAGATGTCTCCTAAAAAGTTTTAACATGACATTAGACCAACCAGGATGCAAATAACACACTCAAAAATGAAAAAAAATGCAAGCCAAACCTGTATTGATAATTTTGCCCATAATTTCGAGAAAAAGTGCAGAACTGAAGTGTTAGAATTTGCCCTATCGGATCACACTGCGCAATTGCTGAAGTGTCCCGTACCTATTAACTGTGTTTTGAAATATTGGTATAAATCGCAACGGGATTTGAACCCAGAGAAATTGAAAAAAATTAGAACCTGCCTTGAGAAACTAACGTTCTCTGAAATCTATGAATATGACGATCCAAATGATGCATTTATAGCTATTTATGCAACTGTTACGTTATGGAAGGTCTTTTAATACGAGTGCCATTTTTCGGTACAAGCGTAGCGCGTACCGAAATAGGTGGGCACGAGTTATTAAAAGACCAATAACGTACAGTGGCATACAAGATTTTATCTACGAAGGAAGGAATAAAACACATATTTAGACAAATAAGTATTTCAGGAAGTGTGTTTAAGTATTTGATTTCTCATATACATGTCTTGATTTTTCTGGTAGTAAATTATTTGTAGCCACAACTGCTCTATTTCTTATATCTGGTGGAGTATTTTCAATATCAATTGATGTTGAAAACATTTTAATTAAAATTTGGAATAAAATTTCAGTCAATCCCGCGTCAACTTTTTATTTTATTTAGTCTTTATTGGGTATAAGGCAAAGATCTTGTAGCCGCAACAGCCAAATAGTATACGATACTTTTGTTCTAAACTTGTTCCATTTTTAAAAACATCATTTACATTGTCTCGATTTCGAAGTAATATTATAGGTACCTGGCTGTATGTTCAGAATGTCTTTGCTTGTGTTTTATAATTTATGACGATTCGCATAATGCAACCCGATGTCGTTATGGGTATAATAATGAAACCGCTGTCAATTTTGTAATTCGAATATAACGAAACCGAAGTAGATAAACTCATTTATCGAACAATTTAAATTATTTTATGATCTATGCTTTCCCCGTAGACGTATTAAAATACCAACAACCAAAAAACCAAAATGGAAGCCGCGAGGAATTAAATTATGTAGCTTCAAGAAAAGGAAATTATTATGGACGTCTAGACTTAAACCTACTCAAATAAATAAATTAATATATTCAAATTATTCAAAGTTATTAAAAAACATAATTAAACTGACTAAACCATCTCAAAATACCTATAATATTAAAACTTCTGACAATAAAAGCAAAATGACGTGGAATATAATAAAAAACCCTAAGTTAATTCTACCTAATGACTCAATAAATACAATTCAAATTGACAATGAAACAGTCAACAAACCTCAATTAATTGCTGACAAGTTTAACGACTATTTCGTAGAAAAAATTATGCCAATACCAGGATCAGGTAAAAGATCGAGTGCTTATATATTAAACAAACAAAAATCAATGTTCATGGCTCCATGTGAACCAATACAAATATTTAACATTATAAAAGGTCTCAAAAACACTAATAGCGTAGGCAATGATGAAATTTCAACTAAGATTATAAAACATGTAGCCGATTTAATTTCTAAACACTTGAGTCATATTCTTAACCTGTGTATCAGCCAGAGTGTTTTTCCCGACCGTCTTAAGATCTCCATAGTTAAACCTATATTTAAAAAAGGTAATAAGCAGCTAATGCAAAACTTTAGACCTATTGCGCTCTTGCCAATCTTTTCCAAAATTTATGAGAAATATATTTATAATGAGCTCTACGCTTACCTAGAAAAAAATATGATTCTCTGTGACGAGCAAAAAGGTTTTCGGAAGAATATGACAATTAATATGGCTATCTATGACTTTTTAAATAAAATTATGACTAATATTGATAATAAAACACCTGTTTGTGCTGTGTATTGTGACATGACGCAAGCTTTTGACTGTGTTGACCACAATATTCTTAGAAACAAACTTGACTCCTATGGTATAATAGGTAACATTTTGGACTTATTATGTACTTACCTTTGGTCCGTCCTTACTTGCCGTTGGTCCTGGCTGTCATTTGAAGATCTTTGACAGTCGTTACGGGTAGTCAGAAGCCTAAGATCTGACACCAGTCTTGCCAAGAGGTATCGTGTTACCCAGTTACTGGGTTGTGGAGGTCAGATAGGCAGTCGCTCCATGTAAAACACTGGTGCTCAGCTGAATCCGGTAAGACTGGAAGCCGACCCAACAATAATTGGGATAAAGGCTAGGCAGATGATGATGATGTACTTACCTTTCTAACAGAAAACAATTTACTGCTATATCAGAGTTAAATTTAAAGACTAAAGAAGAAGTAACATACCTGTCCAAAGAACGCACAGTATATTTTGGAGTACCACAGGGCAGTGTATTAGATCCCTTACTGTTCTTAATTTATATTAATGACCTGCCCAAAGCCATAGACTTCCCAATAACACTCTTTGCTGACCATAGTACGGTAACAATACCTTGCAATAAACCTGAATCATATGAACTTGATGTCAATAACGCAGTCAATTCAATAATCTCTTGGCTTAATAATAATAATTTAAGAATAAATCTTGGAAAAACCCAAATAATGCACTTTGGCCATAGAAAACCCAGCGCGAAAATGGAAGTACTATACCAAAATAACAAAATTCACGACGTAGATAGTGCAAAATTTCTAGGTTTGATTATTGATAGGCAGCTCAATTGGAAGGATCACATTGAGGCGCTCTGTAATAAAATTAGTAGTTCATCCTATGTCCTGTATAAACTTGCTCCAACAGTAAACACAGATGCACTACTCGCATATCATGGTCTTGTGGCATCTTTATTAAGATATGGTATTATTTTCTGGGGTAATTCCACAAACAGAGAAACCGCTTTTAAAGCACAAAAGCGATCCATCAGAGCCATGTTTGGACTGCAAATAACTGACAGTTGTGTACCATATTTCAAAAAATACAAGATTCTGACACTGCCGGCTTTGTATATTTATGAAACTGCCTTATTTGTTAAGCTGAATTCACACTTGTTTCCCCATCTATCAGACACTGTTAAACGTAACAGGCGCAGGTATATAACAAAATTCCAAAAAAAATAAAAGAGTTACATTTAAATGGATTTAAAAAGAAACTAAACGACCTGCTATGTAATAAATGCTATTATAATTTAAATGACTATTTGAATGATACTTTGACATGTTAATTGAATTTTAATCATTTATACTTTGATATGTTAATGGAATTTTAATCTTGTATACTTTGACGTCCTAATTAAATTTTAATCTTTTATTCTTTTTTTTATTGTAAAAGAGATGTGTAACTTTAGTTTTTGGTGTACAATAAAGTATATTCTATTCTATTCTATTCTTTGACATCCTAATTGAATTAATTGAATTTTAATCTTTTATACTTGGACATCCGAATTGAATTGTAATATATAAGTGACTATTTTGTGTGTTGTGTTGTTTACATTCCGCCAAAATGTGATGCTAATGAGTATATGCAATTATTTCAGATATTGGAAAATGTTTGTGTTAGATATGATAAAGTTTTGTTGTTGGGTGATTTCAATATGCCTTCAGCGACCGTGGAAATTCAAAGTTACCTGGATTACTTTATTGCATACTGTGGATTTCGGCAGGTAAATGATTTGGTTAATATTAATGATCGTACTTTAGATTTGGTACTGTCAACGTTTGATATGAGCGACTTAGGGGTACAACTATCTGAGGAACCGTTAGTTGATATTGATGCTCAACACCCGCCGCTGGTCATTAGAGCCAACCTTTCTGATCGGGCACTAGAGGGTAGCATGGCACTTTCTAGGAATGTTGGGTGTGGTGTCTCAGTACTTAATAAAAGCAGGTGGAATTTCAATAAAGCAGATTTCCTAAGATTATATCATTCTTTTATGTTATTAGATTGGGAACTGTTGTTTGAAATACATAGCTCAGAGATGGCTTTAAATTACTTTTATAAAATAATAAATGAGGTCCTGGACGAGTGTGTTCCTAAGAGAAATCTTAAGGTTTGTAAGCTAGGATCTAGGTTTAATTATCCAGAGTGGTACACATCGGATTTGATAAGTGATATCAAAAAAAGTGGCGTTATCATAAATTGTTTAAGACAACTGGTTCCCAAAGCGATTATGAAGTGTTTTCTCGCTTTCGAGCTCGAGTCAAAATTAAAATCGCTTCAGCTTATGAAGCCTACGAAAACAGACTTCAGAAAAACCTTAAAGCTGATCCAAAGTCGTTCTGGAGCATGATAAGGACTAAAAAAGCTAGTCGTAATAAACCGAAAGTCACGAAGGACGGCTTATTGCTTATGGATGAGGAGTGTGCGGAAAGTTTCGCCTCATATTCCCATTCGGTGTACAGCCCAAAGCGGCCGGCGCTGGACCCGGGGGCTGCAGAGTACGCAAGCGGCGGCGCGGTGGGGTCGGCGCGCGTGCATGTTGACCGCGTCAGTGCGCGAGACCTGCGCGCCGCGCTTCTGCGCCTCAAGCCCAAGCGCTCAGTAGGCCCGGATGGCATACCGCCTTACATTGTCAGAGACTGTCGTATGGTTTTTGACGAGCCTTTGTTGCACATCTTCAACTTGTGTTTGCGGGAGGGTCACTACCCGGACGAGTGGAAGATCACGCGAGTTATACCAGTTCCTAAAGGAGGTGCGGGCTCTGACGTGAGTGGATACCGACCGGTGGCGGTTCTGTCGGCATTCGCCAAGGTATTTGAGTCGGTATTGCATAGAAGTATTTATACACAAGTGAGCTCTCGATTAACGGACGCACAACACGGTTTTCGGCCGGGTCGCAGTACGGGGGGCAACTTGCTGTCTTTTGTTAGCTACTTGTCGCCGGCTATTGACGCGGGGGGGCAGGTGGATGTGGCATTTTTTGATTTCCGGAAAGCCTTCGATACTGTGGATAACGATGTACTTTTGTGCAAGCTCGCTGCTGTGGGCTTCTCGCCGCACTTGCTTAAATTCTTTGCGAGTTACCTTGGCGAGCGCCGACAGTACGTCGAGTATGTAGGACGTGATTCCAAACCTTACTACACGTACTCAGGGGTGAGTCAAGGGAGTAATATCGGGCCATTGGAATTTATATTGGTAGTCAACGATCTGCCAACAGTAGTCAAAGAGGCGAAGTGTCTGCTGTTTGCTGATGACTTAAAGTTATTTTTAGCTGTTAAAGACGAGGCTGATTGAAATCGGCTCCAGTCAGACATTAACAGTGTAGTCCAATGGAGCAAAACTAACAAACTTAATTTTAATGTTGACAAGTGCTGTGTGATGAGTTACAGCCGTGCGCGTGCTCCATTGCATTATCAGTACGAGATGGACACGGAGGTAATGCCGCGCGTCACACAGGTGCGGGACCTGGGCGTGCAGATGGTGCCGGAGTTGAAGCTCTGCAAGCACATAGTTGAGGTGTGCGGCAAGGCTTTCAGTAATCTCGGTTTCATTTTGAGACAATGTAAGGATTTTAGCGATACGGCGGCTGTAAAAGTTTTGTATAATGCACTGGTACGGAGCCACCTGGAAACAAGTGCTATTATTTGGAATCCTCATGAGGGAAAGTACAGCCTCATGTTGGAAAAAATACAAAACAAGTTCGCGAGGTTTCTGTATTTGAAAGAATATGGGGTTTACCCTTTTTATCCCCTCATGTACCCGAGTCTTTTCGTCCTGGGCATGGTTGGATATACCAGGCTGGCAGTTAGAAGAGATGTTGCGCTGGTCAAGTATGTGGCTAGCGTACTGCTAGGTTTGTTGCACCACCCAGAGGTGCTGGAGGCGCTGCGGCTGTGCGCGCCGGACGAGTGCGTGGGCGCGCGCCGCCGCCCCGCTCTCTTAGACGTACCGTTGGCTAGGACTAACTTACTTAAGTTTACCCCTATGACGCGAGTCATACGTTTGATAAATGCTGTAACGTTATCGGAAGATATATTTTGCCAAAACCTGTCGAGATTCGTCAAAGTAGCGCAAAATTTAATTGAAAAAGATCTGACCATTTAAATAATGATTAAAGTATTGGAATGTCTTATTGTAATGATTGATATATTGTATTTTAATGTTTTATAGGTGTGTTATGACATCGCCTTGGAAGTCTCTGTAAAGGTGTTATAATAATTAATCAGTAAATAAATAAATAAATAAAAAATATTTGAATAATACTTTGACATCATTATTGAATTTTAATATTTTATACCTACTTTGACATTCTATTTTTTGTTATATCTTATACTTTGACATCTTACTCTAGTTTGATACTCTGGCGTTAAATGATACCTTGACATCCTAAATAAATTGTGTGTGTTTACGATGTTATTTTTGATTGACATACCTCAAATTCTAGTTTTGTTTGGATTGTATTGTGTATTTTTTTATTCGTAATTATGCAATTAATAATGTTTAATACTAGCCTAATAATCTATGTCCTATAATGTATGTACCTATATTTGTACGCCAGACTTGGCAGAATGTGATGATACCATTTACTAATCTTAAGACCATAATGTACCATATTCAGACAAATAAATGATTGATTTGATTTGATTTGAAAAGAGAATAGAGTTGTTGGATAACCTCTGGGGAGAGTTCGAACAAAATCACTTGAAACTCTATGAGTTTCCGGATAAGGAACCTCAATACTTCGCATCTAATTTTTATCAACAGGGTAAGAGCCTGTACCAGTCTATTCGAAGCTTACTTTCTTCCTTGGTTCGGAGGAAAGGGGTACGCAGTCAAATCCTGAAGCCACTGAACTGTTGGCTCAACAGAGAACCAATTTTAGGGCTTTCAACAGGTCGGTGAGGAGCATCAACGTAGACGAAATAGCCGAAAAATGGGAACTTGAAGACAAGCTTAGGGCTATACAAGCCAAGTATCAAGTATCACTATCGATACGTTACATCTGCGAAACGACCACATACTTCAAGGTGGAGATATATCGTACGAAAATGAATTTAGCATGTACGAACGTAGCTACAAAGATATGAAGCGTTCGCTAAATAAGAAAATATCGTCCATGGTGCATATACAACAGGCAACGCCGAAACTTGAGATTCCTACCTTTACGGGGAAATACACCTGTTTATCGAAGCTATTCAGGACAACAACACAATAAACAAGGCTCAGAAGATGAAACACTTGAAAGGAAAGATCAAGGGAGAGGCCGAACGCCTTATTCAACATCTTCACAGCTTGGGAAATCCTTATTCACCGATATAATAATGCTCAAGCTCTCTTTACAAATCAAATAGAGATATTTTAAATCTGCCTTTTATCTCCAAACAAACAGCTTATGAGCTGAAGTGGTTATATGATACCACCACGGAGTGCATCCAAGCTATACACAATCTTGGTGTGAATACAAACACATGGGATCCGTTGTTAGTACATTCTCTCAGTAAGAAACTGGAGCAGGACACTTACTGTGACTACAAAGATGCGCGTACATAAGCCAGGGAGCTCCTATCCTTGACAGAATTTATGACGTTCTTCGAAAACTAGTTCACAGCCCTAGAAACCTTTCACCGAAGAGAGAGAGAAACAACGAAGCCGGTCTTTAAACTGGAGTCTGGTCAACTGCGTGACAAACCTGCAAATCATGGGAACCACTACAAGAAGCATTATCAAGTCGTCGCTACTCAAGGGCCAGACTGTCCGATTTATAATATACGTCACCCTTTATTTCGTTACCGGAAATTTACGAAAATGACCCCAGTTGATAAATTGACCTTGGTAACAAAGAGTCAATATTGCAAAAATTGCCTTTATTATCATCCTGACAGTGAGTGCAACAGCACAAAACGTTGCAAAAGGTGTAACAACGAACACAATACTTTTCTATATGATGCGTGTGTACCACATCAACAAGCCGCAGCGACGACGCGACGTGCGCTACCGTGCAGCCATCACCGGCACAGCATAGCGTCAACCACGTCGCTGCTGATAATGAAGGAATACTAACCACGTTGTCGTTAACTGTATTATCTGAAATGGTACATATGTCACACTACGAGCGCTTCTAGATCAAGGGTCCCAAATTTCATTGATTTCAGAAAATGCGACGCAAATGTTAGGCTTGCAACGTCGACAATATCATGCCTCCATTTCAGGGGTAGGTCCACTCTCCAAACAAAGCAAAGGAATTGTAACACTAGAGTGCAAGTCCATCTACGGAGATTATACCCTGAAGACTGAGGCGTTAGTTGTATCAAAGGTCATAAGCAGCCTACCAAACCCATCACTCCGCAAACAGAGCTGGTCCCACTTGCAACATCTTCAGTTAGCAGACCCGGAGCACAACGTATCAAGACCTATTGATCTTCTTCTGGATGCCAGTGTAGCAGCAGTGTAGGTCTTATCAAGGGCCCAGCGCAGGCTTCAATAGCCCAACAAACCAAAATGGGTTGGATCTTATCAGGCAATGCCAAAACGTTCAACTGTCATGTCGCCATCAATAACATTGAAGAAAATAGCCAAATTTTGGGAGTTGGATTATATTCACGATTCATCATCATCAAACGTGACTATTGGTGATCAATTTTGTGAAGATTTCTACAAAACCACCACGAGACGCTTAGATGTATGAAGTTGGGACACCCATGATGCCAGGCTTTGAGCAGCAACTCGGATCATCAAAGTTTAAAGCTATAGCGCAATTTAAACAATTAGAATCAACAATGGCCAGAAATACAACACTGGTACTTAGCTGAATCCGGTAAGACTGGAAGCCGACTCCAATATAGTTGGGAAAAAGGCTAGAGAGATGATGAATGGCCAGAAATACATCATTTTCAAGTCAATACAAACAATTTATGAACGAATACCAAGAATTAGGTCACATGCAGCAGGTTGAAAGTACAACCGATCAGGAGTATTACTTACCACATCATGGTGTATGGAAACTTGATTCCACAACAACAAAGTTGAGAGTAGTTTTTAATGCCTCATCCAAGATTAAATCGGGTAACAGTTTGAACGACTTAATGTACAGTGGACCCAACTTACAACAAGACCTATTAGCATTTATCATAAATTGGAGGCAATACCAATATGTAATCACTGCGGATATTGAAAAAATGTTTCGTCAGATACTCGATAGAGAGCAAGATCAGCCTCTGCAAGCGATCATTTGTAGAGATTCATCGGATGATCAATTGAATCTATATCAATTAACCACTGTAAAGTACGGGACCAAAGCAGCTCCATTTTTGGCTATGCGGACTCTAAAACAACTCGCGGCAGATGACGCAGAAAAATATCCACTAGCAGCAGCAGCTGTACAGAACTCCTTTTACATGGATGATTTGCTGAGTGGACAGAATTTAAAGAAGACATCGACAAATTTCGCATACCAAGATTCTTAGATAACACAGAAAAACCTGTCGATTACATGCATTCTGCGATGCCTCAGACAAAGCTTACGCTTGCGTTATTTACCTCGTCACCAAGAACGATAAGGCCGAGTACACATCGAAAATTGTTGCTGCAAAAACAAAGCCAGCACCGGTCGCAAAGAAAACATCGCTCCCTAGACTGGAACTCTGCGGCGCGCTACTTCTATCTCTTGTAAAGAAGGTCATTGAGTCTTTACCAAATATTTGTATGACTCTTCATGCATGGACAGATTCTATGATAGTTTTGGGTTGGTTACACGGAAATATATCCAGATGGAAGTCATTTGTAGCTAACCGAGTTAAGCAGATAACCAACATAATGCCGGCAGAATTCTGGAGTCATGTCAGCTCGGAAGAAAACGCAGCTGATTGTGCTACACGAGGCATAACGTCTTATCAATTGTTAAATCAATCTTTGTGGTGGGAAGAGCCTGAATGGCTAAAAGGTTGCGAGAGGAAAGATGCAGTTAAGATCTTATACCAGTCCCCAGCAATAGAAACAAAAGCGGTTTTTGTGAACACAGCCTTAGTGGAAAATAATGTTTCATTCATTACTGAATTACTGCAAAGTTACAGTTCGTTGACACTAATTGTGCGGGTTACTGGCTGGGTTTCACGTTTCATCAAGCGAATTCGCAACAAACATATTGCAACACATGGTTTTCTGGAGTCATCAGAAATAATCAACGCTTACAATTTAATTATTAAAGAAGTGCAATCACAGGCATTTCAGCAAGAATAACAACATATTAAGTATAAACAACACGTGGGCTCGAAAAGCAAGAATTGCAGTCTAAACCCTTGGCTAGATGAAAATGGTTTAACGTATAAAACATGCCAGTCTTAGTACATTGGTGAAGCATCCCATCATCCTACCAAGCCACAGTCGACTTACTGATCTTGTCATTAGCCAGGCACACATAACAACTTTGTACGGTGGTCCCCTTCTAACACTTTCTTACATAAGGGATAGATACTGGATCATCAGCGGAATCAGGACGGTAAAACGGCAGTTAAGATTGTGCGTTAAGTGCCGCCGATTTAACAACGAAGTTCAACAGCAAATTATGGCAGACTTACCACGAACCAGAGTCACTCCGTCAAGGCCATTTACTCATGCTGGGGTCGATTTCACGGGCCACGTAGAGCTGAAGGTAAATAAAGGACGCGGGATCAAAACGACGAAAGGATACGTAGCAGTCTTCGTTTGCCTGTCAACCAAAGCGGTCCACCTGGAACTGATTTCAGAACTGTGTACGGCCGCCTTTCTAGCAGCGTTTCGTCGATTCTGCTCCCCACGTCGGGATCACCAGGTTCACATGTATAGTGACAACGGTACAAACTTTGTAGGCGCTAATCGACTCTTGAAGAAGGAGTATAAGGAGATTATTCAGAATAACAACCCGGATTTCTTTAACAAAATCAGTGAAATGAACATCCACTGGCACTTTAATACACCAGCCTGGCCCAGCGCTGGTGTACTTTGGGAGGCGGCTGTGAAGAGCTGGAAATACCATTTGAAAAGGGTCATAGGCAATCAACACCTTATGTACGAAGAGTTTTCGACGTTACTTAGCCAAATAGAGGCGTGTCTGAATTCCAGACCACTATGTCAACTCACGGAAAATGCCGACGACGACTGCCTTACTCCGGGATACTTATTGACTGGGGCGCCGATTTTATCACGGCCTCAAACTGAACCGGAATCATCAACGCTTAAAGCGAGATGGCAACTCGTCCAAGCTATGACAAAGAATATCTGGCAACGGTGGTCATCGGAGTATCTGCAACAGCTACAAACCAGAACCAAGTGGAAAAAGGCACGACATAATCTTAAAGTCGATAACTTCGCCCTCATACGTGAAGAGAACGTACCTCCGGGTAAATGGGCAACGGGTCGAGTACATCTACTTCATCCTGGAAAGGACTTTGAATGAGTCTTCCACTCCGTCATCAGATCATGTTGAAAACAAAAGGCGGTCTCTGCGACCACGAAAGTAGAAAACATTGCAAGCCTTTTTCATCAGTGTTTCACTAATGCTTTTATTTGCATCTCCTAGTCTACAACAGAAAGTGACGTACAACGATACGCAAATTACCGCAAATCAAGGAGTTTACTTCGACAAGATGTCCAACCTCCAAGTTATCAAGGACGATTGGAAACTTATCGTGTTTTATAACATGTCCACGTTCTATCACGGAGTATCGAACATTAAAAATTATGTCAAGCACTTCAAACAAACCTCCGATTGCGTGGGTTCGCAATACGACAGCGTCATCCTACAATTAGATTACGAAGTAAAGGAACTTAAGCATTATCTAAATCTCCTGGAAAACCCAAACGCAAGAAGGCAAAAACGTGGTTTAATCAACGGAGTAGGGTAGCTGGCAAACACATTGTTCGTAGTATTAGATGAAAACTTCGCTCAACAGTATAAGCAGGACATAGAAAGAATAACGAATAATGAAAATCATCTCCAAAGGTTACTGAAGAATCAAACCTTGGTATTGGAGTCGGAATATTACATTCTGCGACGCAGCGAGGAGACTATGAACAAACAGTACACATTTTTAAAACAACATCTTCAAAACTTCATTGACGTAATCAATATGGTGCGTCTAACCAACAGAAACGGCATTTATGTTACATCTTCCGCCTTAGCTGTGAGTATCATATTGTCAAACCTAATGCGAATCCAACACACACTTATCGACACCGTCGCATCGACCCGTACCTTTTCACTCCCGAACAGCTGGCTCGTCAGATCAATATTATTTCCGGACAATTGCAGGGAAATCTAATGGCCCCAATCGAGTCATCAAACCTATCTGAGCTGTACAAGATTATGAAGGCGTCTGCAACGTTGTATGAAGGCTATCTTATTATAGAGATCAAAATTCCGCTTGTGAGCAACGATATCTTCGAGATAGATAAAATAATACCTATCCCCCAGAAAAGGGGGTCGAACCACGTTTGCACTGTCCCAAGCTCACCGTATATTGCCTACAACATACAAAAGGACATCGCACTTTTCCTGTCAGATAGTGACCTGCAAGCATGCTTCCATATAATAAGTAACAATCGCCTACTGTGCTCCATTGATAAACCTGTTTACAATTTAGAAATAAAACAGTCGTTATGCGATATCCAGACTGTAAGTAATTTCAGCGCTTGTAAACAAGAAGTTTCCACGTGCTAAAATCATTGGATTAAGTTACACAACTTGAATGCCTGGTTTTACACCTGTTGTGAGTCATGCGAACTCCGTATTTCCTGTATTGCTGATACAACAACGACGGTTATATGGGGCAATGGTATCATAGACCTAGGTTATGGATGCATGCTGAAATCCGATTCGTACAGTATTCACACCCACAACAACTACTTACGCTATTTGAACATGCGATCTAAAATCGAAGTCCCAGATGTTTCCATCCTGAACTGTCTCATAAACGCAACCTTGCCCAAAGATTTCGACGTACCGGAAAACCACACTAATCAGCTGAGAGACCAAATAACCAATATAAAGGAACAATCTTCTACACAACTAAACGTTCACGACATCCACCATTATTCCGTCGTGTACGTTACCTTGGCCTTGGTTCTCATCTTAGGCGGCATATGTGTATACTTAATTCTAAGAAGTAAACGCCGCACCGCACCTGCGCCGCAGCAGCGTGAGATGTTGGAGGTACGTGTACCGGAGGGCGAGCCAGCCCCGGGGGGGAAGGGGCAAGCTGACCGCACAGGACCGGGATCTACTGAGTGCGTGCGTGAAACAGTGCCAGTGACCAGTAAGTTTAGTGAAATTAGTAAAAGTGTAAATAAAGGGACCTCTCCTATGGTGGAATATTAACAAGGACATAATCAGATAATTTAGTGTTAGTTACACATAGTACTTAGAGTAAATATTGTTGAAATCACCTTGTATCAGTTTTCAACAAAAAAATATATCATCTATCCTAAGTCATCATTTTATTGTATTTAGACACACTAAGTTTCATCTAGGTTTAACGTATTCCCTAGTCTTCTCCTTCAGAGTTGGCAGTATGTACGGTGAACCCGTACATTTCATAATATTAAGTAGGTTATGCTACATCAGCGTTTGCATACGCGCAATCGTTTAGTCTACTTGCTTAGTAAAATAAATCAGTGATTTTACCATACTCAACACGGGCGGTTTATTTCATTATCCCCGGGATTCCATCATCTCAAGTGTACAGAACAATCATCGTGCACTTGAACACGATCTGCAGGTAAGTTTCCCATAATGTTATCCATAGTACGAGCATTGAAACGACGACAGGTAATGCACTCGCGCGCTGCACGTCTAGAGAGGCCTGCCTCTTACAGGCCAATAGATGCCAGGAAATGCTGAGGTCCGGCGTGCAACAAGCGTAGATGCTCCTGTTTGAATATTAGCTTTGTTAAATAATAAGTGAAATGCAACAAAATAGGATGTCGTTGAATCTACGGTCATCCCATAACCGCCTTCTTCAATGTCCCACTCACCGCACTGACTTCATTCACTGTTCTTTCTTCGTTCAGTCTATTTCTCTGTGGAATGCGCTCCCCCAGGAAATCAGGATGGCAACCAACCGGTTAACATTCAAAGTTAAAGTTCGTGAGCACATTCGCAAGAAGTTGGCAGTAGTATCGTCACAACTCTAATGTTTTTCAATTATTAATCTAATATTACTAATGTTTAAGTATATCTTTATATTTAGTTTATTCTTTTGAGTATATATGGTATAATTTTCTTTATTATATTGTATTTATAATTTATATATATTTTTTGCATAAATCTGTTTCGTTTAATTGTCAATATTGCACCTACCACTAGTTGTCTCTGCACTACCCAAAGGTTGACTGGTAGAAAATGCCTAAGGCATTAAGTCCGCCTCTGTACGTTTGTGTGCATGAAGTATTAAATAAATAAATAATACCAGTAAGTAGATGAACCGATGCGCCCTCCGACTCTAAGAATCCTATTTTCATCAAAAAATTGGTTAAGAGAGGCGAGCGCGGCTTTGGAATTTAAAGATTTACCCTTTTGTATTAGTCCTAATTCTATAGGAAAGGAATCTTTCTGGGCTTACTCTATAGAGACATTGTGAGCGTTTTCTAACTCGGCAACTTGAAGTGGACCTTGTAATCTGTCCGATTTTTTTGTGTGACCAACAATTGTTGGTGAACCTTAAAACTCTAGCTAGAACCCGAAAAAGAGTAGTTAAATTGGAATATTTTGCTAAATCTACAGACAAGTCTGGCATGGAAGCCTCCCCCCCCTTTAAAGTATGGTGGGTCTTAAGTTCTGGCAATTCTATAGAGTCCGCAGTATAGGCGGGAAAGGAATCCTAGGATTCTAAAAGAAACGATGGACCGTACCACTATATAGAGAGATCTACCTGGTCTAGATCGACGCCACGCGAGACTAGATCAGCCGGGTTGATAGAAGTAGGAACATAACGCCAGACTGTGAGGTTTGTTAGCTCATTTATAGCTACTCTGTGAGCAACAAACGGTTTAGTTTTACTAGAGTTGAGCCAACCTAAGACAACCTTAGAGTCTGTCCAATAAACCTGACGTTCAATAGTGACGTGCAACGTAATGCGGCTGAAACTGTAGCAGTTAGTTGAGCTCCTAACAGGGCAGCGCAGAGTTCGAGCCGTGGTATTATCGTGAGTTTAATAGGTGCAACCCGTGACATTGCTCATACCAGGCTGACTTGTATAGTGCCGCTAGTAGAAACAGACCACAAATATATACAGCTGCTGTAGGCACGCTGCGTAGCATCACAAAAGCAATGTATTTGTACAGAAGAGTTGCTGTCAATTAAAATGTATCTAGGAATCCTTAAAGAAGACAAATATGAAGACTTAGTAGAAAACTGTAACCAGGAAGACCTTATTTCAGGAGGAACAGGTTCATCCCAATCAATTGTGTGAGTCCATAGTTCTTGTAGCATAATTTTAGGTTTAATTGTGAGAAACGGATATGAATAAACTCATCATCACTGCTTGCACCAGTAAGTAGATCATCACAATATAGATCATTTTGTATTATAGTTTTGATTTTCTGATCTGAACACTCTTCACTTATCTGACAAAGAGAATGAGTAGTAAGAAAAGTAGTAGTAACCGTATTTAAACGAAGTGTTCTTAAAGGCTTATCCTCACTATCTCGCCATAGTATCAGTTGAAGATTGCGATCAGATTTTTGAGGATCACGCAGCGAAACATTTTCTCTATGTCTTCTGTTAAAACATACTTATGTTGTCTAAAACGAACTAATATATTAAATAACTAGTTTCTGCCAGCAGCTATGCCCGCGTGAATGACGAAAATTATCCCAAGGGAATAAAACTTAAAATATCTATTGTCATTCCACTACATAAAAAAGATGAAAACGAAAAATTGGGAACTATAGACCCATAGCGTTGATACCCATTTTTTCAAAATTATTGAAAAGGTCGTATATAGCCGTCTATACAGTTATTTATAAAATATAATATTTTGATAGATGAACAGAAAGGCTTCGGCATGGGGAAATCAATAAATAAGGCAATTTTTGACCTACTAGAAACTATTTTAGGCGCCATTGACAACAAAATACCAACATGTGCAATCTTTATGGATATGAGTAAAGCCTTTGAGCCTTTGAGTTTAGCCATACTAATGCAAAAATTAAGCATTTATGGCATAAGAGGTAAAGCGCTAGATCTCATCTATTCATACCTGCAGAACAGAAAACAAGTAGTTGAAATAACACAGATATGTCAGAAAACAGGAACTGAGATTAAACATAGGTCAAACTCGAAAACTGTAAAAATGGGAGTACCACAAGGAAGTGTTCTAGGCCCTTTATTGTTCTTGATATATATATCAATGATCTCCCTAACCATATCAATCAACCAATGGTACTATTTGCAACCCATAGCACAGTCATAATAAAAAGTGACAAAGAAAATTATTATGAGCACGTAGTCAACCTAAAATTAAATAGGATAATTCAATGGTTAACCGAAAATAATCTCAAAATAATTATAAACAAAATGAAAATAATACACTTTCACCAGAGAACAAAACTGACAAATATAAACATTAGTTACCAAAGTGAAATAGTACATCCTGTGACAGATACAAAGTTTCTGGGAATAAATATTGATAATAGGCTGACATGTGTGACAATGTCAGCAAAATAATTAATAACTCCTCATTTGCTCTGTATAAACTCTCAAAAATTGTTAATAAAGATGCCTTATTAGCTGCTTATCATGGACTTGTGGCACCTGCTCTAAGATATGGTATTATATCTTGGGACAACTCAGTCGATAAGGAATCTGTATTTAAGGCTCAAAAGAAATGCATTAGAGTAATGTGTAATGTAGACAAAACTACCAGCTGTCAACCCTATTTTAAAAGCTTGAAAATTCTGACAATGCCTTCGTTATACATATATGAACTATCTGTGTTTGTGAAATAAAACCCTAATTATGATAAGACTGCTTTTAAAAGCTACTATAGACAATTACGCGATAAAAAAAGATTAGACATTGAAATACCCTATGGGAAAACAGCACTAATCAATAAAAGTATTCTTGTTATGTCATCATTGGATTACAACAAATTGCCTAACAATGTGAAAAAGTTACCTATACTTCAATTTAAGTCGAAGCTGCACAAATTCCTAGTGAATAAATGTTATAGTGTCAAGGACTACTTACAGGATAAAAATATAGATAAAGACCTATAGTAAAAGTAATTTACTAATTTAATAATATGACATTAAAAATAATGTGACATGCATTAATTTGACAGCTTTTTAATTTATTTGATTGATAGGTTTATGACATGTAATTTAATTCATCTGACAATCTTTTATTTTTATTTTATTTCACTTTTGTCATTTTTTGTATTTTGAATTTATTTTATTTTAATTGTGTTATTTTTTGAGTGTACTTATTTTGTAATGTTATTTTAATAATTATTTAAATAGATTATCAATAATATAAATATTTGCACACCTTATTAGGTAATGATACAGTGTACTATATTATTATATATATTTGTAACATCTGTTTGAACCTACCTGTATTAAGCAAATAAACAATTTGATTTGATTTAGAATATATTTCCGGGATAAAAAGTATCCTTTGTGCTATTCCAGACTATAATCTATCTCTGTGCCTAAACTCCAGATCCGTCCAGCCGTTTTAGCGTGAAGAAGTAACAAACACACTCACAAACTTTCGCCTTTATAATATTAGTGTGAAGTGTCATAGTGTGATGGTGCTTGCACTACTGGTGCCACCATTTGTAATTCGTTAACAGAAACACCAGATGAAGTACGAACCAAGGCGTCAAAAACAACGCGTAACTTAGTCGACTCGCTTTGTTCCCGTATCACTGGGTGGTGGGGTTTCGTCCCGATTTTTACTTGCAACACCGTGTCGGTGGGCTGTCGACGATTTTGACAGCTGACACTACACAGTCGAAAGAGAAAATTTGTAACGTGAACACGCTGAAGTCGGGTCTTGTGAAAACATATCTAATCGAGATGTGTTTCACCCATTGTAAATATTAATTGCGCCCACCGGTCGCAACCGGCGTTGTGGGACGCCCGCAAGAGTGGTATTGAATATATTTCAAGTACATCGAGGTGATTTTGTGGGAAAACGCCGGAACCCGGCCCAGAACGCGTTGGTGGTCCCATCCAATCATTGTCCTTTATTATATATATTCTCCTATCCCTAACCTCACGGCACGATATTGATCGACCCCCAGGAGTCTACCGCAGGAATCTAAGGTAAGTGCCAATAATATTACTGGCCAACCCCTGTGCCACCTTATACTCGTAGTAGGAACCAGTATATCTCCCAATAAGGAGCAAATCCCTAGCTTTCCACTGCCGCGAACCGCGGTTTCGTGGGGTACAGGTTCAGAAAGGGTCCAGGAGTCCCAACGCTGGTATGGGCCCCAGCGTTGGCTCCTGGATTGGGACCAGAAGACCTGTATTTAACAATTGTTATAAATCAAAATATGATTTAGGTAAGTTGCCGGTAATTTGCGGCAAAACTAAACATGAAACCGTCACATTAATTGTTGTTACCGTGCGTATGTGTACTTTGTTTTGTATTGATAATATTGAACTAATTAAATATAATTAAGCTCGTCGACTCTTCACGTGACCAGAGGGCTGGCCTTTTCTTCGGCCAGAGAATCAGCATTGCCATTCAACGTGGCAATGCTGCCAGCGTTCTGGGCACGTTTCCCATTGACATCGATGTGGACGAATTTTTTGATGCACAATGAGCTCTTTTCCGTCTCCCCTTTGTTTTTATATATAGGTTAATTTTTTAGAATATTCAATTGTATATGTTTCATTAAAAACTTTTTTTTTAATAAAAATAAATAAATATCAGTTATTAGACCTAAAAATGAATATTATTAGGTATTCGCTTTCTTTGTATAAAAAACATTTTTAAAAAAGTGGGGTGGGTGAGAAACTTTAATTTAAAATGTAGATCTGCAAACCCTAGATAATTTACTTGGTTTAAAGTATTCTGGTTAATCAGGAACTGGGTGAAAGAGGCGATTTAGCCTAATTAACATTATTTGTTGTATGTTAGTTTACATTTAGAATAAGATCTTTTTTTATAACTTTATTTCAATAAAGACCTTTAAAAATCAGCAATGATATTCTAGTAAATTATATATTATAGTATTATTATAGTATTATTTATATTTATTATTATAGTATTATTATAGTATTAGTATATTGACTTTAAAATCGTATATTATCATTAATATTGTATATTGACATTTGTACATAATATATTGACATAGTCTTATTATCTGTTTTTCAGTCTGTGCATTGACATGTACTGTATTGACATTTTGTTTTTAAAGTTATTATTATTGTTTTTTTTCTTTTTATTGACATTGATTTATATTGATATTTACATTGATATTGATTTCATTGATTTGTATTATGCAATTCTTTATAATTGTTGTTTTATTGTAAAGGCTTATTTTATTTGATTATTGAGATTTAGATGGCTCGATTTTTATTTTTAATTACCTACTTGCAAACATTTGTACGCCCTCTGGCATAACATAGCGCACTCTTTATTACCTGTATATACCAATTATTTTACCTATGTTAAACAAATGAATAAATGACTTATGACTTATGACTTAAACAGATAATTATGTGATGAGCGCGCGCATTGTGAAGACTCGAATATGTCCTAATTGGACGTATAGTCTTTAGTCTATATCACGCATGGCGAAGAGCGATACGCTTTGTTGAATTATGATACCAAAGTACATAAAACAGAAGGGATCTCATACTATATGTAAGTACGCAATACACCTCAATTTACTTATTTATTTATTTTTCTTACCTAATATTCTGATATTTGGAGGTTAGAAAAATAAAAAACATTGGTGGTCAGAATAACATTTGTTTACATTCACACGCACGTGACAAACACTAGCTGACTCTTTTTTCTTGTTGGTTTTATCAAGCCTGACTCTTTTTTAAGTGTGTATGTGTGCTGCCGCTGCTGTGCGGAACACTTTTTCGGTTGTTTTGTCACTGTATCTGTTTACTAGAATATCATTGAAAATCAGTCAATCAATGCCTACTATGGTAGTGTCTGGTGGCTGAGGAATCAGGTTTAGGTGGCGCTTTACGGCCTGTGTAATAATTGTCGACTGACTCCCGCTGTCGAGCGTGAAGAAGACAATTATGTTGTGATTTGAAATGACGACATGTAGTTGAAAGACGACAACGTTAAGCGATGTGACCTGATCTCAAACAGTACTCACATAATTTGTTAGTAGAAACAAAGGTTAACCTATCCTCTATTTAGCTCGACTTAAAAGACGGGCACTGATACATGCGATGATTTTTCAGGTGTTTTAGGAGTAGAAGTGTTGCCTTCGTTTGGTATAGCCACTAAAGACTTGGACCTATTATGTTTGTTTTGATTACTTAAGATTTTTTTTGGTTTATTGTCTTGATTATCATGTTTATGGTTTTTATATTAAACGGTCTACAATACAACAGCGCGAACTTTAAGAAAACTGAAGAATTAATTAAGCGAAAGTATGTCACTTAAACTATTTCTATATTCTGCCACTTGCAATAAGTACTACTATTTAATTTATCTGCAATAATATATATAAATAAAATATCTTATTTGTCAGTAGGCGGTCCGAGTGAATTGACTGCGCGTAAGTTTTTAGTGACGTGGTCAATAACATATCTTAAAGACTTTTCATTTTCTTGAACTGAATTGATGTTGAATAAAGTCATAAGATGGTTATTTACCAATTGACGCTTATTCTTGAAACGTTCGCATAAAAGTTTCCATGCTTCGGAATAATTACTATGAGTAACTTCCAAATTGGCGATCACCCGAGCGGCTTCACCATCGAGATATGATTGTAAATAGTGATATTTATGAATACTTTCGATCTTATCATTGTTGTGAACTAGCGAAACGAATTTTTCCTTAAATTCACTTAAAATACGTACCGTCGGAGTTTGGAATTGTAATCACTGGTAACTTAACACCTAACACGTTACAACTGTGATCGTTATGATGACACGTAGCCATAGAAGATTTAATTTGAGAATTATACTCATCTGTCTGAACTATTGAATTTTGTTAATCAAATTTTGGCTTACGCAATAAAATGGTATAAATCGTTTTCTATTAAATCTCTAGTAACTAACTCGCTACTTTGAATAACTGAATCTTTGTTATTAATTTCTGTCAGGTTCTGCAACTCATCAAATTCAATGAACAATGCCTCAATTTTTATAGCTTCAGTGTGAGTTGTCTTATTTCTAGATTCTAATGAAGCTAAACTATCGAGACTTATCTTAAATTTCGTTACGCGTCCTCTAATAGAACCGCGTTTGCTTATTAGTTACTTGGCAATAATAGACCTGTCAGTGATGATAGACCGATCCCAATACAACGTGACATTGCCATTTTCGAACACTGGGTCGGGCATATACCTGAAGTAGGTACCGAAACGCAGCCAGGCTACGGACGCCGATTGGTCTATATCGAACCCATGTAGTTCCCGGAAAAAGCGTTTGCTTATTAGTTACTTTAACTTTGATGGTTCAGACATTGTAATCAACTCGTAATAACCTAACACAAACAGATGTTAATAGATAACGAGATAGGTATATAGCATACGATACGCTCCTCGCTTTGTTGTTCAGCTGATGCCCGCGGCCCACGTAGACTGCATACAACGGTGAGCTATGCAGGTGAGACGCGCCAGCAGTGGCAGTCAGGTAACAGCGATGCGCAAACGATGCCGTGTCACAAGTTACAACGCACGATTCCTGGAATAGATCAATTCCGTGTGCCTTAGTAAACTGATAACAAAAATCTTTCTGATCACACGTCTCAAATTCTTACAGTGCCTATTGAAAAAACATGTAAATTACCGTAGCGTTCTGTAGTTTCTGGCTACCCCCATGGGAAAAAGGCGTGAGTTTATGTATGTATGTAAATTACCCCATTGAAAATTCAAAAAGCAAGATATCTCTACGGAAAACCTAATAACATTTAAAGCTCATCTTGAATGTTTATCCTTCTCGCAAGTATATAATGCCAAAGAGGGCCTTGAGTCCTATGATAGGTTCATGGATGATTTCCTAATGCTCTATAGACTTTGCTTTCCGAAAAAACACCATAAAGACTAATAAGAAAACTAAATGGATATATCGTGGGATAAAAATATGCAATAAAAAACAAAGAAACTATTTTGGAAATATAGGTGCAATCTTGACATAAGCTAATAACTTTTAAAAAATATACTGTATTATTTAAGAAAATAATACGTTTAACCCAAAAGTAGCAAAATAACCAATATATACAGAACTCTTAAAATAGATCGAAAGCAGTCTGGCAAATAATAAATAAATATAAATCAAGATTGCCACATGATACAATAACTGCCATAAAAAAGACCAACTTTCTATAATGAATCCTATTGACATTTATAATGAATTCAATAACTACTTTGTTAGCGAAATCGAAAATAATATACAAAATGACATGAAATTGACTAAACAAAATAATATTGGAAATTCGATAGTGCAATCCCTATTTATGTTACCTGTTTCGACGAACGACATTATTAAAATAATTGACAATCTAAAAAATACAAGCCAATTGGTTATGATGGTGTATCTACTAGAGCTATTAAATATGTTAAAGAAATTATAGCGCCACCTCTCGCACACATCATTAATTTATGCATCACTGATGGCATATTTCCGAAAGGTCTAAAGAAGGTTGTCATTAAACCTCTATTTAAAAGAAACGACAAAACAGATGTAAAAAACTATAGGCCGATAGCAAAACTCCCAGTACTTTCAAAAATATTTGAAAAAGTAATTTATAATTCAGTTTATATGTACTTTGAAAAGTTCAACCTATTCTGCAATGAACAAAAACGATTTCGTAAAAATCATACTATTAATATGGCACTGTACGATTTATTATCTAATCTTATGACATCAGTACGAGTAGATAAAACTAATCCAGTATGTGCGATCTTTACTGATAGGACAAAGGACTTTGACTATGTGGATCACAAGATATTACTGAAGAAATTACATGGATATGGCATAAGGGGCAATGTTCTGAAACTTCTTGAATCATACCTTATAGTGACAGATATCAATACACGGAAATATCTAGAATATGTCCTAAGACAAAAACGCAGATCAGATCTGCGTTTTAATAATATTACTTATATTATATAATATAATAATATTATATTATCGTCTTATATTATATAGATCAAAACCAAGACACGTAAGATATGGCGTGCCCCAAGGTAGCGTGTTGGGGCCGTTATTGTTTCTGATAATTTCTGATTAATGCTCTGCCAAAAATAATACGAAACAAAATGATCCTATTTGCCGATGATAGCACAGCTGTTATAAAATGTGACGAAACCCCGTTTTCGAGATAATTCTATTTATATTTTGACATATATCCCCACAATTATTTTAGCATTTTTTATTGAGAAGTTACATACCCAACGTTTCCAAGTTCCAGAGTAAAGATGCAACGAGCTATCGATCCTTCTCCGGTTCGGTGCCTGAGGACGCCCAACCGTAGAGAAGCGGGTCGTAGTGCAGACTCAAACAGACGAAGCCGCAGCCGCACGCGTCGTGAAGGCGGCGGCTACCGCAGCCGCAGTCACATGCGCACTCCGAATCAAAGGCAGGGACGTGACAGTGTCCTAAAACTGGAGAGTGAGGTGGAGCATTATCGCGAGCGCCTCCGCGCTTTGGAGAGTGAGCTGAGCCGAGAGCGAAGCCTTAGACGACGCGATTCTCCTTCGGTCAGTGTTGAGCGTTGTTATCGCTCTTCGAAGAGAGCTCTTCGAGATCGCAGCCCTGCAGTCAAGTGATCCCGTGGAGTACGTGATGCTGTTCACGACAAACAAACAAAAACAAACAAACGGTCAGAGAGCCCAACTTTTAACTCTAAAGATATTATGAACTTCATAAATTCTATAAAAAATATAAATAAATCACTACCGATAACAGTGGCACCGCAGTCGCAAAATTTTTGTAGCAGTAGTAGTGTTATTCACAAAAATACTTTACCAGATTTTGACCCTTCTTTAAAAAGTCAGCGAATACATACTTGGTTTAAAAAGGTAAATGAGTGTGCCACTGTCTACGGTTGGGACGAAAGGACTGTAATTCATTTTGCTATGAAAAAACTGCAAGGATTGGCCAAAACATGGTATGAGAGTTTGAACTCCATACTGTTTGGTTGGAGTAGGTGGCAGCATAAATTGCCATGTGCTTTTCCTTTTGATCAAAATGATGGCCAATCCTTAGAGAAGGAGTAGGTATAACGAACCTCTTGAGATCTATTACTATGAGAAACTGGCTCTTTTGAACCATTGCGACATCGATGGCAAACGTGCAGTGGAGTATATTATCCATGGTTTGGGCGACATGACAATGAGGTCTAGTGCCAACGTGATAAGTTGTACCCAACCCTATCAATTGCTACTTTTTCTCGTGATTAACAATTCGCTATTTCGTTTCTGATTATGATCGGGTCATTCTTAAGGTCGGTCGTCTGAGTTGTCTGATAATCATCGATCTACTAAGAGCGATAGTAACAATAGTTATCGTAATGAACTAATTTGTTTTAACTGCAAAGAGAAAGGACATACCTACCATAAATGTCCAAAGCCCTTAATTTAATGCGAGAAGTGCCACAGGTTTGGTCACAACAATGAAAATTGCACGGTTAAATTCGGAAACGACAATAAACCCTGATAATAAAATAGACAACGAGCATAACCAAATTCAAAATTAAATATTATTGCTATAAAAACGTTCGTTGTTTTTTGTTAGTGAGGTTACGTTGTTAAGGCAGTACGCAGCCTCATCGTTGGGTCTAACCTACAATTATAGCTCTTCTATATCCACCTTATAGACCGATAGCGCTAGGCTATCTTAATGTCATAAGTTAAAAAAATTGTAACGTTGCTTATTTCTTGCCTGTGGATACAGTCGTACCTATGAAGCTTATTATTGCGTTTTGTGTCACATCTGGTACTTGCATTTTCAGTAATTCGATGATTTGTGGTTGATTATTTTTATTCAAATCAAAACTGGCAAAATTATGGTGTCATACCGACATAGGGTCATTATGTAAAATAGTGCAAAAAAAATATTACAATTAATGAGATAACTATTTCCTTTCTCAGATCACTAACATAAGCCTATTAAATAAATTTGTGCCAAATTAGGGCATGCAATTTTAAGATTTTTAATTATTTTGCTTTGTCAAGCTACAAACGCTTCAAAAAATATTACAATCATTAGAGTTCATATATTCAATATCATAAATGCATGAAAAGTCGACATTGTAAATTTGTGTCATTTTCAAGCACGATAAGTATATATAAATGAATAAAACACAATAACAATGTTTGCGATCAAAGCTGGCGGACGCGGCTAGGCGGCATACGTACCTATACCAAAGTACCTACGCACACACGTTCGTTCGGTACGATTTCTTCTTAGATGCCAAGGGTTCATTAATAAATAACTTACCTATCATATTGAGTATTGATTGACTCTTATCTCCGCTACGTAATGAACAAATGTGTAACATAAAGAGATAAAAATAATGACCTGCGAATTTTGTGCAAAACGTGCATCTGCAATCTCATTAACCTACGAATATCAATGATCAATGCTCAGAAGACGGTCAATGTGGTCAGTATTATTTTAGATTGATGCTTCGATTCGCTTCGAATTTGAACCTGAAAGCGGTAGGTAAATAGGTATGCCGATACCTACCTAAACCTACCGCTTTTTCGTTATACTTCTCGATATCCCGCGCCCCGCATCGTGTAGGTAGGTACTAGGTATTGTACAGTCAGCAAAACAAAATATACACGACGTAAAAAAAATATTATTTTTGTTGTGTGTGATGAATTTTTAGAGGAAGAGGAAGGCCAAAGAAAAGATGGATGGACTGTGTGAGGAGTGATATGAAGGAAAAGGGAGTCAGTGATAGCGTGACAGGGGACAGAACGGTATGGAGGAAGAAAACGTGTTGCGCCGACCCCAAGTAACATGGGATAAGGGCAGGAAGATGTTGATGTGATGAACTTTTATGGTGTACAATAAAGTATATTCTATTCTATTGTGATTTAAAATCAACAAAGTTTCTACTGAAGTATACTTGTAGATCAAGTTCCAATACGTAATAATATGGGTGCACGGTTGGCGCAGTGGTTGAGCGATTGACTGCTGCGCTGCGTGTTGCGGGTTCGATGCCCGCACGGAACAAATATTTGTATGACCTACAGATAGTTGTATCGGCTCTGGGTGTTGTGTATGTGAGTTTATGTTTGTAAACGCACCCACGATACAGGAAAAAATTCCTAGTGTGGGAAAAGTTTAAAAAAAAAAAAAAGTTTGTTTTGGTAACAAGGGTTTCTCTGTGTTCAAGTCATTTTAAATTGACATACGTACAATGTAATACATTTGAAATTTTGGTCTATTTATATTTTAATCATATTGTAATTTTAAGTTACAATGTTTTTCTTCTTAAATCTAAACACTTATTTTAAATGTTATCATTTTAAAGAAAGATGCAGTGTTGACATCGAGAATAGGTATCAGCATAAATGGTCTTGGAGAAAAACTAAGAGTAGGTATGTAATAAAATGTTTTTAGACTCATTCAATATTACAGATATGTAGTCAAGGAGAATATAACAAAAACATATGAAGAAGTAATTGCAAACGATAGGCGTGGTAAGCATTAGGATAGGTTAGGATAGATGGACCCCTTTTTCCGAACTTAGACTCCCATTTGGTCCATTGTGCGTGTAGGCCTCCTCTCTGTGAGAGGGAATTGGCCGTAATCCACCACGCGGGCCCAGTGCGGGTTGATGGATGTTATATGTCTTAGTTTTTAAGGTTCCGTACCTAAAGGGTACCCTATTTTAAGACTCCGCGGTCCGTCTGTCTGTCTGTCTGTCACCAGGCAGTATCTCATGAACCGTGATATCTAGTCAGTTGAAATTTTCACATATGATGTATTTCTGTTGCCGCTATAACAACAAATACAAAAAATTGAATAAAATAAATATTTAGGTGAGGGCTTCCATACAACAAACGTGATTTTTAAATCCCCGAAATGCAACTGATAAAAAACCGATAAGCTGGCAACTTGGCAACGATGTTCAAGGCTCTTAAGCTTTGACTCGACCAGTGCCTCATTGCCGATGAGCTTCTTGGCCCGTTTTTTGATCAACTTAACTGCCGGCTGAGCCTTTTCCTCAATGTATGGACCAAAATTGAGGATCGCGTTAAACGTAACACCAAGAAGCTCAAAGTGGTCCATTATCGGCCCGTTTACATCTCGGAAGGAAGGAGCCGAGTGGAATTGGCTCGTTTTAATGGCCTGAAAAGACACGCCTGGGTTTTAGCAGCATAGAACCTGACCAAATTGGCATCGCCCCATTTGGAGACTGCCTTCAAGGATAGTTCAAACGCTCCACTATAGCACGAACAAGGATGGACAAGTACCTCTCAGCAACAGTGCTGTTATCTCCATACCCAAGTTTTTGGCAGATCATTTATGTGCAGCAAAAATAATGTTGATGAGAGTACCAACCCTTCAGGGACCCCGGCATTGGACAATTGGTACGACGAGCAGCCATCGATAACCATTCGAATGGACCGATCTCTCAAGAAATCTGCAATCCAATCACACATACCATCACCAGGCAGACCGAATGAAGGAAGCTTACTAATAATAAGTAATAAAATAAGTTATACATCTACACTTAAATAAATAAATATATAAGGCTTCCGTGCCAGACCCTATCGAAAGCTTTCGAATTGTCTAGGGAAAAGGCAAGCGCCTTCCCGTGCCTCTCAATGGCCTTACTCCAAATGTGAATGGCATACGCTAGAAGATCCCCTGTAAAACGATTGGCAATCACTTAGGATGTCAGTAGCTTCTTGGTAAGCCAGGAGCTTAATATTAAGCACACGTAGAGATGGGTCTGTAATTGGCCGGGTCAGCTCGACTGTTCTTCTTGGACATAAGCTGTACGTTAGCTTACTACCAAGCATTCGGCACATTTCCAGTTACATACGAAAGGCGAAATAGACGTGTTAAGATCGGAGAAAGTTCGGGCGCACAAGTTTTAAAGACAAGTGCTAGTATCCCGTTGGGTTCACTACCTTTGTTCAAGTTGAGGTTGCTGGGCAACCTTCGAACGTCCTTTTGATGGATTCGAATGTCCGACATATTATGTCTTACATCCGCCAGGAGAAAGAAGGGGCCGCGCATCACCAGAACGCTGTCGCGAATATTCCGCAAAAAGAGCCAAACAAGTTCGCCTTCTCCTCAACGAAGCGGGCCAGCGACCCGCTGCGCGCCGGCTTTCAGCAGTGGTGGTAATGAGGGATGGCAAAAGTTTGACTCAACCGACTTACCCAGGGAACAAAACGCTTATTACATGCTGGGTAAGAAGCAAGTTATGTCCCTATTTGGCCAATGTGGTCGAACCGAGCATTTTGCAACACCTTCTTGCAGGACTTGGCAGTGCTGTTAAAGGCCATCTTTTCTGACATATGTGACTTGCATTGCGCGTTCGAGCGTCGACCCATGCCAGGTACACCTCATGTTTAAGCGCGTCTGCATGATCACAATCGGTGCCAAACCGTGACTGGCCTTTGCTAGACATTGGTAAGTCATAGAACGGAATGTAGTAATTCAATCTCTGACGCAACACATCCGTCATGGTGTCCGCGCATGATGAGGGGTCAGCCGAAGAAAATCAAGTAGGCAGCCTAGGATAGCATGTAAAGAAAGATCGCATCACATCCCAAACTGCTGACTGGTACTGACAAACCCGCCGGGAGCCTCTTGGGTGGACAGTAGACGGACGTCTTTAAAAAACAGCGGTTGGAGCTCGGAACTATCCAAGGTGAAGTTATCTACACAGAGTATAGGTCTGGATCTGTTGTCAGCAGAAGGTCCAAGCAATTGGCAGTATGCGAATCAACATCCCCCGTTACAGTTGTCCCCTGAAGCAGCTGGCTGATAAGCGCTAAGGAAAGCTTATGCATCTCCCCTCCAGCATAATCAATGCACTGGTATGGGAAGAGCCACTCCTGGTGGTCAGCATTAAAGTCCCCCCATATCACTAGTTGGACAGATGGGTACCGCTGCTGTGCTGCATCTGCCGGTTCACTGATGTAATCTGTGAGCCTGCTTGTCTTCTGATCTCCACTGTGCGAACGGTAGACACAGCAACAGATAATTTTATCCAGACCTGTGTCCACCAGAACCCAAAGCGTTGTTAATATTAGATTGTCAGACCAAGTCTGCACATCGTTAAATACCAGCCTGTACGATGCTCTCCACGACGCCAAAGATAGAAGCAGATGGCGCAAATTGGTGAAGGAGAAGTTGTTTCCACGAAGACCAGTCACGACCCTCAGTAATGAGGAACACGATGCGAGCAGGAGGAATTATTAAAAAGCGAGTTTCATTAGCTCTTCCATAGTACTTAACATGTCTTTTTATCCGAATGTAACATTGACACACATTGTAATGGTTGCTTACAATAATATTTATCACAGATGTTTATTGTCGGTATAATTCATAATCAGACAATAAGATAGAATAATATTCACAGAAAAAATCATTCAAATGTTTTCATGGGGTCCCATTGTAACGGCAGTTACAATGCTTTTCATATTAAAAATGCTTAAAATATGTACATTGTAACATTGCAAAAATCATACATGCATCATAACTGAAAGATCAGTTAAAATAAAACAACATGAAACCTAAAATGTACAGAACAACTTATGCCTGCAGCTGCAAATAAATAATAAACTTTGCTAAAAAATAAATATCTGTGTTGATTGAAAACCATGCCATATTGAGTTACAATGTTATTTATACTGGGTGTCGATATAACACATTTGATTCAACCTCCATTTTAGTCTTTCATAGTTTCATATTTAACTTTTAAGACCTACTTGCGCAAAATACTTAACTCAGAGTTAGTTGCTCACTCTAGGTTAAATTGACAGTTTGTTATCAACTAGTGTTAGCAACTAATTCTGAATTAAGTTTATCGTGCAAGTGGTTCTTAATTAATCAAATACATCATAAATAACGCACGCACTTGTTTGTTGCAACTTGCAAAGACCGAATGTAAACAAATAAACGCGCCGCGCGTCTAGCTGGCCGGCACCCGCTGCCCGCGCCCGCGTTTTTCTCTGCGCTTGCACTTCGTTCGAACACCTAGTATTTTTTTTTAATAATACGATTTCGTGGATAAAAACGACACAACTTATGAATAGTAGTTTGTTACATCATAATAACCAAAAACACGTAAACTCTAATAACTTGCATTTTCTTTTATGGATTTTACAGTGTGTTGTAATAAAAAAATAAAATATCTATAAAAGTCGTGGATGAATTTGACACAAAATCTTTTAAACAACAGTACTCTAAAACGAGTAACACCTATTTAAACTATTATAATATTCTTTTAGAGCTATGTTCGGCGACGTGTTAGGTACTAGTTAAGTATTAGTATTCTCTTGGACAGAGATGACACAAAATGCCTCAGTTACTACTTTAATATCATGAAAGTAAAATGTTTACCTCTAATTTTTTTTCGTCCAATACTGGTCGAAAATACAAATACCTAAATTTCTACCTATGCAAATACCTAGGATGACACAAACTTTTGTAGGTTGGGGAAATGGTCCGGAAACTATATGCGAAAAACAAACAACTTTAATATTTTTGAAACCTCAAAACCTAGCGCTATCGGTCTATTAAGAGGCTTTGGGAATGATATTAAACGATTCATCGCCGGGGTGGAGGTTGATTTGAACATTGGAGTTAATTAGTCATATTTTATGTCATGTAGTAGATGACAGGCTTCTTGATTTACCATTGCTTCTAGTGTAGGACAATTATTTACAAAATGGTCTTAGGTTATCTTGTATAAAAATCGGAAGTTATGTTTTGCATTTGGAATAAGCTGCCGTCCAGCATTGTTTGCTTAAACAGCCATTTTATAGTCTGTGACACTTAACGCGACGCAGAAAATGTATGCAGGTTGCGTTTTGTACTTAGTAATGTTGTAGAAGTATAGTGTGGGATTTTATGTTTGTATTTAGTAATTTCAGTTTATAAATCATCTTGGATTAAAACTCTCCATTCTAAAATTAACATGGAGTTTTAAAAACAATAATTTTCAGTTTTTACTAAAACATTCATGTTATGTAAAAATAGAACAATGTTCAAAACTAAACACAAACTTTTTAATAAAAATGCCTTCGGTAAATCGATCACAACATCTATCAGTAATTGCCCTAATATGAATGTAACCGTCAATATTAATTAAACGAATTTGTTGTTAAACTTTCTTTCATTTTTGAGAAAAACATTATACAAGCCTCAACCAGTAAGAAAGCCATCCTGGCCTCGTATATAACCGGACCTCACCTGCGGTTCGGTCCAGTTAACTCATACTTGGCCAGGACCGCTTACTTACTGGATTCTGCAGTAATATAGGTACTATTTTTAATTGTTTGTTTTACTCTAGACGCTTTTACGTGCACGTCTTTTTACATCGTTCTTACATATATGTATTTTTCCAACAAGAATGATGTAACCAAATACTTGTTCAACACTTTTTTTAAAAGAGTAAGTGTGGAGTTTATTGTACGTTCTTCTCCATAACAAGCTACATTGCCGAATGGACGGTAGAATCAACTATTATTACTTTTATATATATTTTTTTGGCTTTCAATAGTGTCGCTTAATGGCCTAATTGAATAAAGAAATTATGATTTTGATTTAAAAAAAAATTCAAGCAAAAATTAAAATAATTTATAATTTTGGCGAAATTCTTCTTCCTAGAGTAAATAGTATCCTGTGCAGCGAACGCTCGATCTAAGTAGGTAGCAAGGTAAGTAAGGTAGGTAGGTCTGGGTAAGTAGGGTAGGTACAGGTAGATAAGTAGGGTAGAAACAGGTAAGTAAGTAGGGTAGGTACAGGTAGGTAGGAAAGTAGAGTATAGTGTAAGCAGTTAACGGGAGCGAAGCCGCGGGCACAGCTAGTTGTTAATAAATTTCAGCGAGGGAAATGTTGGTAGACCCGTAGCAGCCCGCTACGGCCAGATATCCCCATTCCACAGCAACAAATCCATGCCCCCTATCTACTAGGGAGCAGTGAGACCCACCACTTCCATCAGCCCAATAGACGGTGACAGAGTCGTCAGCATCCCGGAATACCAGCGAGGGTGGTCCCTACGACCGTATGGCTCTGCTACCACCGCAAAAGCAACCGTCCACTCCGCAACGGTTTGCAAAAATAGATTTTGCGCGTTGGGGCAGTGGTTCAGGTTGCATTGGACATATCTCACATACCCCACATCACACACACTCGACACACCCCACACACATCACACACTCCGCACACCGAAAACACTCACATTAATGTATTTATTATGTTTAATTCACAAGCGAGCAAGCGTATTTGAATTTATAATAATTTGACTATATTTAAATGGCAATAAAGCGCACAACACGCGCTCGAGAAAATAATTATATTGTCTAGTAATAGCTAAAAAGGTAACTTATTTTTTTTCAAGCTGAGGCAGATCGGAGTCTCCTAACACAAGCATCATCATGCTTAAAAGGAGGCTCCAATCATAAACTAATGTAAACTAGTTGGTACAGAAATAATAATAATAACATTTTGTATTTTTTTTAGAGGACTTAAGGCTGGGAAGCCGAGGTATTCATTTCCTCTACATACTACAAGCGGTGGAGCTGTCGACGATCCTTGCGATGCCGTGAGGGGGGCAAGCGAGACCCGCTTCTTGCGCGGAGTGCATTTTGCCACCCAACCATGATCCGCTGGGATATCCTGTTCCGCACACAGCGGACACCGCATGGTTGCCGACGTGCACTCTCTCGCTTTGTGAGCAGCAATAGCAGCTGCTACGTCCTTAGTGGTCACGGCATTATCAGCAGGGGTTGAATAAATAAATAAATAAATTCTCTGCTCAGCTCGCTTAGTTGGACGTGAAATTTTCACATCTAAGGCCGGGACTCCACCAAAGCGGAGATGTGCGGAGAAGTCTAAAGCGGAGACGAAAGATGTGGGAATAACGAAATTCTATTGGTTGTGTAAAAAACATCTCCTCCCCGCTTTGCACTTCTCCGCGCATCTCCGCTTTGGTGGAGTCCCGGCCTAACTCGAGCTTGGCGAGGACCTTCCGCATACGGCTGGCGAGATTGTCCGCTTTGGTAGAGGAATCGGTGCCAGCGATGGTTAACACCATGCCGCCATCGGCAGTCCTCTTTTGGCCGACGGTATCAATACTGACATCGGCCAAACGAATTCGCAGCCTCACTGCGGTCATTACATCACCGAGTTTGGAAGATGATACCTCCTTGACCGATACCGTAATGGCTGCCGTGGTTTTAACTCTAGGCAGTTTTATTTGCTGCTTTTTCCCTTCGCAGTGACTGACGACACGGACATGAAAGGTGGAGCACCAGACTGTGCACTGGGTTGGAGAGTCCTGTCTCTCTTGTTCTTCCTCCCCACCACAGTAGTCCATGCCTCTATCCCAGTCGTAGCCACTTCCCGCAGAGCCTGCGAAGCCTGCGTAGACGCCG
This sequence comes from Orthosia cruda, assembly GCA_964057195.1. Taxonomy (NCBI): domain Eukaryota; kingdom Metazoa; phylum Arthropoda; class Insecta; order Lepidoptera; family Noctuidae; genus Orthosia; species Orthosia cruda. The sequence continues at coordinate 25,921,237 of OZ059841.1, forward strand.
CAGACACAGTAGGCAATTCCACAGCTGGAGCCACAGCCTTTGCTTTTGCCCTTTTTTTCCCGCGGGATTGGATACCAGGCTGGGATCCGCAATTTGCTGCTCCTTCGTGGCCGGTAATGAGGTTCTTCTCGTGTCTGCAGCAAGTAGCGGACGCAAACACTTCTCTGGAGGCAACCTACTCTCTAGAGCGGCCAGTTGGCGTCTACAATAGTTCCGAATGCTAGGGCTATATAACGCCGAAACTGGGCCTCTGTGTCATCCGACCCAAAAGGTTCGGTCACCGCAGCGGCCCGTCTAGGTCCCGCCGATGAAGCTGCCACAATGGGGCCAACCCGTGCTGTTAGCCTCTCAATCTGCGCTGACAGAACGTTCGCAACCTCTTCCATAGCCTTAAGACTATCCTCGATGCAGGCGGTAAGTTCTGCAGTTAGTTGCGCCTGCATCGTTTTAGCCAAAATCTCCGAATCTGGCGAATTCTGGTTTGCCGTAGCCCAAGTTTTAGCCTGCTTAGCGGGTGGGCTTGCAGGCTCGGAGTCTCCGTCCTGCTCACGACCGTCTTCGTCGGTAAGTGCCTTGCTAAGATTTAGCGGCTTAGCAGACTTCTTCCTGAACGTAAATGGGTGCGCACGCTTGCGTGTGCGGGACCGAGTCGATCTCGTTGACTTTTCTGAGGCAAATGACACCTGTGAGCAGGAAGATTCGCAGGCATCACTAGCGACCTCATCGCTAACCAGGGTAGGTGGGCACACAAATTTAGTACGCGTTTCTATTGGCACCTTCTGTGTCTTCTCAGGTGCTACAGATGTGCTGGGAATATCCAGCGACGCCGCGTATCCGTTGCGTAAGCCACATTGGCTAACATCTTCCTCCTCTATCAATTCGATTGGTTCGTTGTTTTATTTTTATTTAAATTCTCAATATCCATGGGTTTGTATTGATTTAATTCACCGTTGGAGCTCTCCACCCACCTCGGAGCCCTCAGCCGGGGACGTCACTTGTTCTACGAGCAACGCCAGAGCTACTCCTTCGGTATAGGGCCAGTTAAGCAAGAAGTTGACGTGCCCACGCAACGAAAGATCACGGGAGTGTATATGACACGAGACTATGCCGCAACCCATCCCGAGACCCCACGCCATGCCCGCTGCCCCCCTCACCAAACCGACGCTCGCATGATAGCCCGCTTATCGGATGCCTCAGCCGAATGATCAGGGGTAGCTACCGCACGTGTGAGAGGAAAGCCGGACCAATGTGGTGTGTTGTGTGCAACCTGCTCCACTCAACAACCAGGATTCCTTCATCACTCCATACGGGTCACTGCGCACGGCACTATCACGCAGGTGGTCATCACTTTCCACCATCTGCTCTTGTTTGATGGTGGACACCCAGGGGCATGACCTCGCCACCCCTGGGTTAATTCGCCTGGTGATTTTTGTTACGTCTAATTCTTGAGGAATTAGACCAATAACGGGGTGGCAACCTTGAGAGGAAAAACCATCAGACTTGCCTTGAGGATCTACTCTTCCTCAAGACCACGCCACCTTGCCGCCTCTAAAGGAGGGGCAAGGTAGGCCTGAATCTACGCTAACATGTAAGCAAAATATGTCGTTGTGCAACCGCAAAAGCATATATACAGAGGATAACCGTGGTCGTATGCTATTTTGCAGAATTTATTGTAGGTGGCATACGACCACGGTTATCCTCTGAGATGAGAATATTTTCTTCTTTCATACTTTTCAGAGCGTGATTTTTCAGTAGTCGGGTTTTAGTTTTTGAACTTATTTTTTATTTTAAGTATTTTGGGTTTTTGCACAGCCACATCACAATTATTTCAGTTTTGGATTTGTTGTTTTACATGTTTCTAGATACATGTATCTTTCTTTTGTTATCTAGGATAAACATAAATGTATACATGCTGATATACTTACATACATTCCGATCAACAAAAACTGCGACGCCGTAGTCGGGGAAAAAAACAGTTTTTATAACTTTGACTGGCTATATCTCGCAAACGGTACGCTTGACAAAAACATGATGTACCAAAACCTACATTCATTTTAAAATTCCTGTTCAACGATACCACACATGACGGAGAGGGGCGACATAAAATAATTGTTCTTTACTTCGGGCCGCCTAAAGGGCGCCATATTCAACTTAATTTTACGACACAGCCTATAACCAGCGGACAAACAAGACGCTTCCAACGACACCTCATTTGTCAAATTATGATAAGTAGTTTAGAAGTTACGAGGGAACATACATGCATACATACATACGTGCCTGTCAAAAAGATAACCCTCCCTTTTGCTTCGCTGTAGTCGGGTAAAAACAAGAGGTACCAAAGACACCGACTTTCGAAACGAAAGTTATTTTGTACTTTTTAGTGTTTTACTTTTGAAGTCGGTTTATTTATTATTTTCAGTGTCACAAATTGTCAAATACATTGGAGATTTAATTATTTGTCAATTGATCAAAAAACGCGTTTTACAGTTTTTTTTTTGTTATCCATCTTTATCGTATTTAACCATTGGTTGAGATAACTAAAGATCAAAAATCTGGGCCTAAATTTTAGCAGCCTTCGTTATTTTATATCGTTTATTTTATAATGTTTTATAAAACTACACTTACTTATGGACCATTATGTTTAGTTCCAGTTTTTGATAAAAATAAAACAACATCGTCGTAATGTTAGTCTTTATTACAAGACGAACGATTGCATGTGAATGCAAAATAGTCTCGTGTGCCTTACCGTGCTTACCTAGTAATAATATTTGTATCTTTACAATACTTAACAGTTTCGATCTAGTTCATAAAACCTATGACAGTATCAACTTAACATTAGATTCATCATGCTCTGACGTCGCACTAGAGAGCGGTACCGGCGCCGCCTGGGAAAGCTGGCTGGCTGTGTCCTTTACTAGGATGTCACCCGCCAGACGTGACAACCAACGTCATAAAATTTATGACTTACAGATACTGGCGAAATAACTAATATAGATATACGTCGCCAATGGATTTATTTCAAGTTGAAATTCTTAACAGAACATGAATAACAACATAACATAAGAACTAACATTGGATTTGGAACAATTTTTTTTTTTGTATCTTTTTACAAAACACATTCTTTTTGTGATTCTCAATACAATGAAACACCTGTTCATTGCAGAATGTTGTGGATAACACTGCAAGAGTTAGATAGGTTACGGGACTCATACCTACGTAATACAAAATGTGACTAGCATTATTAATATATATGTGTCTCTTAATATCTAAACATATATCGATGAGTCCTGCGTACTTTATTATTTTAATTGAATTAAGTACATTTACATTGAGCGTGTACTTCAACGTGTGTGGGGAGGGGAGAGGGGGGCGCCGGCACCAGCACTATTATATTATATCTTATTTACAATTTCTGTACAAGTTGTCAGAGTTCCTATCATCTATTCTAAGGTATGATCAGACCGTCAGTTAAGTCTACGAGGGGTCGTGACACTAGCGTTTTGCTAATCGACATTATATTACATGAGTTATGTACACTCGAGCGTGTAGCGGTGCGTGCGGTGCGGGCGCGCGGGTGGTGGTGCGAGGAGGGGAGCCCGGCTGTCGGCTGCCGGCGTGGGTGGGTGGTGTTCACTTGTTCTCCTCGAGCAGCACCAGGTCGTCGGCCACCACGTCGGACACGTGCAGGTACACGATCCAGTACATGAGGTTGAAGCACACGAAGCACACCGGGAACACGATGCGCGAGTACTTATCGATGTCCGACGGCGTCATGCCCAGGAACTTGCCGTAGTCCTGCAACACGACACCCGGTTCAGTGAGTGCACACACATCAGACACGCGGACGCACGTCACATACAGTCAGTCGGTGGGTTATACCTTGGTGGGCTGCAGCGCGTGTAGCGGCGGCGCGGGGACGTCCTCGATGGAACTCTCCAGCGTGCCGCCCTTGGAGTGCGCCTTGGGGTCGCGCACCTTATAGCGCACCTCCTGCAGGTGCCGGCCGCAGCGGTCCAACGAGGGGTGGTGGTGGCGCGGTGGCGGCGGCGGCGCGCCCCCTAGCGAGTGGCGCGGCGGAGGGGGCGCCCCGCAGCCCAGGCTGCCGCCCTTACTCAGTGAGTGTGCGTCCCACGGTGCGGGCGGCGCGCACTCCGCCGGCATCTTCTTCTCCGACATGATCTTCTGTATCGCGACGAAGCGCTGCTTCCTCATCTGTATCCTCTTGGACATGTAGCCCACCGTCGCGTACTCTGAAAGCGAATGGTCCGGTCAAAGAGGCTAGCAGTGCCAGCACACGGCACGCGGCGGGTGGTGGGCCGGCTGACACTCACCGAGCAGGCTGGTGAACACCATGACGAAGCAGGTGCCCAGGTACACGTCGATAGACTTGACGTAGGATATCTTTGGCAGTGCCGCGTTAGTGGAAGACATGAGCGTGGTCATGGTGAGCACGGTGGTGACGCCCAGCTGCACGCGCGCCGGCGTCGCGTTGCGGTTCAACCAGAACGACACCCAAGAGATGATGACGATGAGGCCGGACGGGATGTAGATCTGGATGAGATAGTAGCCCATCGAGCGCACGAACTGGATCTCGCACGCCAGGCGGGAGTAGTTTCCTAAGGTCGTCAGGGTGAAGTACAGAACTCGATTAGAACAGGAGAATGAAAAAATAAAACGTTCAAAATTTCACTAAATCTACCGGAAGAGCACTTAATTAACAGACAGTCATATTCGATATCGTATCAAACTTAAAGAAGTGGTTCGCACCTGTTGTGAGCGATATCTCCATGGCTCGCTGGCGGTGGCCCAACACCTTGAACTGCGGGAGCGATACTTCGTTGGACACGCCCACCGAGTTGGGCCCCTCGTTCCACTTGTACCGGATGTCCCGCATGGTGTAACCGACTGCGGCGCAAAGAGGAGTGAGCGCGGCTCGGTCGCGGGCCGGAGACGCGCGCGGGCGCGTGTGTCGTGTCGCGCGTGTCACACGGGTCACGTGGGGCGCGGGGGATGGGCGCGCGGGGCGGCGGGGCGGCACGTACTACTGAGCGGTTACCTGTGCTGAGCGTGATGACGGTGGCGCGCTGCCGGTGGCCGAGCACTCGGAACTGCGGCAGCTGCACTTCGCTGCTCATGCCGACACTCGACGCGCCGTCTTTCCAAACGTACAGAATGTCGGTCATCGTGTATCCGACTCCGGGGACATGCCAAACACAAAACGCTATCACTCGCGCCTCGAAGCGACGCGCCTCGAAGGCGTCGCGAGGCCCATTGGCGCCGAGGCGAGCCGGGCGACGCGGCGACGGCCTCGCCGCTCGGTTGACCCGGCCGATGATAGAAAAATATCGTCTACTACCGTGCGCGCTAGTCGCTATCGCTACTGTATGTGATGGGTGCGGCGGTGAGGTGAGTGGTGGTGAGAAGCGCATGCAGTGCGAGGCGGCATGCGGCATGCGCGTGCGAGGCGTGCGGTGCGGGCGTGCGGCCCCGTCGCCGAGCGCGGCCGCGCGGGTGCGGGGGCGGGGGCGGCGCGACACGACGCAAGCCGGTGCCGCGGTGGTGCGCGTCTGTGCGGCACGCGGCCGGGCGATTGCTCCGTGATCACAACACACACACACGAACATCGGTGTACGAGTACATCGTATTAGTACGTTACTATTTTTCTATCATCTGTGAGACGTTAGCTTCTGACGAGTGTTTAAATCTGTCAAAATTGCATTAATCGCATTTTTATTAAAGTTTTTGAACAGGCACATTATTCCGATTCATTTGGTCGCCGTCGTCTCACCCTACACGAAGAGTTACAAACAAAGTGGTATTAATAGAACACTTATGGAATACTTGCACAAAGTGGTCGCAGTACCGAGGGCGTCAAGGCACATCGCGCGATACTCCGACCACTCGTTATCGTGCAGCGTAGGACGGCTTGGTACGGTTCAGACGCGCTGAAGTAGATCTGGCGCTGACCGGGACGGGTGGATACTTACAGCTCTCGATCTCGATGTGACACAGCTGGCGGTCCATGGGGAAGTACTGCAGGTTCATAGGGCAGGAGGCCGTGATGGTGAGCCTGCAACAGACACGAGCGGGTCGTGAGGCAGCGCGGGCGGGGCACTACACACTCAGCACCGCGCGCACTCACCTTATGCTGCGCGTGATGGAGCCCGAGTGGTGGATGCGGATGAACTCGTTGCTGGTGGTGGCCGTGTGGAAGTACGACTGCTTCTCGTTCACGAAGAACGTGTCGGGCACCCAGATGTTGCGGATGAACTCAGAGCCCACCGACAGCGTCTCTACGCCCGCGCGCTTCTTGTACGCGAGCCGCGGGTCCGTCCAAAACTGTCTGAAGTAAAAATCCAACGTGAAGTCCTGAGGGAGAGACATCGCACGTTATAGTATGAGACGGCGCTACACACTACACACACAGTGAACAGTTCGGTGCAACATAATAATTATGTACTGGTATGGTAACAGACTATACTAAGATTAAACACTGTACAACATCGAATACACAAAACAGAGCGACAAGCTTCAGTTAGTTTACTAAGAGTGAAAGTGCACGCAGAGTGTTGTGGACGTCAGAGTGTGGAGCGCTGGAACCCACTGCGCGAAATGTGCTGCACAGGACTGAGTCAGAGACTCGGAGTTGCAGCCTCGAGGCGGAATGCGACTGACGAGTCGGTGCTTGAGGAGCGGTCCACCTCGGCCTCCCCCTCAGCTCTATTCTAATTGAACAATATCTGCTCATTTACCTATTTATTATATTGCAGCGTTTAATGCCGAAGCAAAATGGTCACGAGAATTTTTACTGACTTGAGCTCATTTTTCATAAAAATTGTAACGATTATGGTAATTTGGTGAGTATGTATAATGTATAACAGTGCTGAACTAGTTAAGTTCGAAGCGGGCAAGTCACGAAACTCACGGAAGAGCCATTAAAGTGGGCACGCGGCGCGCGGTGCGGCGGCGGCGGCGCCAACATCACGCCGCGCGCCGACACGCGCTCTCCTAGTCCTACTCGCTGTCTTGAGACTGAAGTACAGAGTACCTAATACAGAGTGCCTGTGGACTGTGCGGCTGCGGCACAGAGCGTCTGCAGTGTGTGCGTGTGTGTCAGTCATGTGCGTGTGAGTGGTAACAGAGAGGTGCGGTGTTAGCGTGCGCGCGTCGTCTGGACGCGTGGTCGGGCTCGTGGCCGCGACACCGCCCGCCCGTTGCGCGCGTGCAGGCCGCGGCGCCGCGCCGCTGTCCTTAGCGTTTCTTTGTCCACACATTTCGCTTATATTACACAAATAAGTACCACAATTAGATTAGTAATAAAAACAGAAAGAGGGGAAATCTAGTACAAGTAAACATTTGTAAGTTAACTTCGGTGCTTATGCTCAAACTGTAGACACCTAGTAGTACACAGTAGGGGCGCGCGGCCGGGCGGCTGCCACCTCCATGACTCCACCGATTACTGTTATCTGACATACGAATACATTTAATAGTTTCGATGATTCTTCCAGCGATACACTTTCGCGATAGTCATAAGGTGAAATGAAGGGAGATGAGACGTGAGCTTCGGATGCACTGCACGCGGGCTATTGATCGCGGAGTGGCAAAAATTAACTATTCTGTGAGTCGGTCAGGGAGCGCTCCGCCTCCGCCGCTAACAACCTCCGAAGTCCCAGATCTCATATGCCTGTCATTTACTTATTTAACTCTGTACGAAGCGGGGATAGCAAAAATCTGTTATTTTTTATAATTATTTTAACAATTAAAGTTTACAAATTCTGTAAGCCTATCTATCTAAGGCCCAGTTTCTCGACGGTAAATTATCGCAAAATGAATGTGACAAATTGTGATCTGCTGTGATTGATTGAATTAATTTTCTACAGCCAATCACAGCAGATAGCCGGTGATTATTCGTCGATTACGTTAACAGCCTGATAATCGAATTTTGAGAAACCGAAGGTGAGACATGTTTCAACGCGTGAAATAATCTTAATACCTGCTAATTACAAGCTTTTATTTAACTTGCAATGTTTGTATGTATGTATGTGTTCGGGCCAAATCTTGCAACTGAATTATAAAGCAGCTATCCTCAACCGATTAAGATGAAATTTTGCATAAATGTTTAGTTTAGATGACATTGCGTGGTTAGCTGAGTGACATCATTATAAATCCAATATGTCGGACAGCCTAGTTATTTTTTGTGCTCTGCCATGATATGGGTATCAAATGAAAGGATTTGCTAAGAATACGAAAAAAGCTTGTGTAAAAAGATTTTTTTAATGAATTATTTATTATTTAACTTGCAATGTATGTATGTAGGTAAGTGTGTTCGAGTCAAATCTTGCAACTGAATTTAGCAGTTATCCTCCACCGCTTAAAATGAAATTTTGCATAGGTACACTTTTAGTTTGGATGACAATGCATGGCGACATAATTCTAAATCCAACATGGCGGACGTCCAAGATGGCGGACTAGTTATTTTAGTGCACTGCCTTGATTTGGGTATGAAATGAAAGGGTTTGCTGAAAAGAATACGAAAAAAGCTATTTTTTTTCAGTAAACCATATAAATTTTCGTTAACCATAGTTTTTTTTATTGTACTATCTCATCTGCTGTTTCATATAAATCGCATATTTTTTCCGATAGAAGTGTAGATATAATAAGTACCTAATGTAAGATTTCGTCAGTAAATTTAATCTAAATCTGCAGGTATTAATTGTCCAGGAAAATAACTGCAATTAGAGGCCAATCTGCGTAAAAAATCCTAACTGAATATTTTCACCGGAATTATGATTACTGTGCTGGTAGTAATGTTGTCTTAAAAGTCCATTAAAGTCGCATGAGACTAAAAAAAATAACTGTCAAAGGTCCTAGATAATATATTATCAATAAAAGCCGGATTTAAAGTGAGGGCCACAGATGAATACCGAGCATAGCGAGTCATTCAAGTGTTAGAATCCTGAGGGACGCGAGAGTTTCATGGCCTTCGATATAAATCCGTTTTATTCAAGAGTTGCATACTATACATTATACCATGACTACGAGAAAAAGACAGATTAAAGCAAAAAGCACAAGGAGTTTGTATGTCGAGTATTCTTTGCACAAGGAGTTTGCATCGGGTGTTTTTTTGTGCAAGGAGGTTGTATAGCATTGAGATGGAGGTCGAATATATTGGCGTGTTCTAAATTCAAAAACCAAAATAGTGATTAAAACAACCTGGGAGCCTTCAAGTCAAGAGTGAATAGGTTTCGTCTAGGCATGCGTGCTTCATCGTCGACCACATCATCGCTTCCCATCAGGTGAGATAGTGGTCAAGCGCAGGCCTACCAAGAATTAAAAAAACTTATTTAAAAAAAATCAACATAAAACCCGACTGCTTATGAAGCGAACTAAAAAGACGTATACAAGAAGAAAATCATGCCGTGCAGTCGGAGTATACATCTATCTAGTTTTGGTCAGCCAGCTCGCGAATATGTATCTTACTGCACAGCATGATTTTCTTTTCGCGTTCGCTTCTTAAGCAGTCGGGATTTATGATTTTTTGAAAGTTTTTAAGTATTTAGAATAGATAATATTGCTATTAAAACATGTCAGGAAATGACATTTAGAATGTTAAACGGTTCTCTTGAGCATACAAACATAATTTGACTAGCCTTAATTACCATACGCAAAGAGTTTAATTTTTAATTATGAACAAAAAAAAATTTTTTTTTTTTTGTTCTTAATTAAAAATTAAAACTTATGACAAATTAATTAATCTTAGGCTGTTAAATACAGTTGTTAAATAAACTTGCACTAAACAACAATTGCAGTAAAATCAAAAATTTACTAGAATTAAGCATTATAACTGATTTTGGGCAATTTGACAGCACATTTTTTTTTTATTTCTTCGCTATTTTTGTGGACTTTCCAGGCAACGTTACTGCTACCATAATGAACGTAATGCCGTTAAAAGTACTTAACTAGGTTTTTTTCCGCAGCAAAAGTCTTCATTTCCTGCACTATCAAGTACGAGTATCAAGGTTATTTCTTATTTCACGCTAAACATTTCTGCTACAAATACTTTTGTGATTTCTAACTCTTGTGGCAGCTAGAAGATAAAACGAAACGTTTGCAACAAATTTTCCAAAAGGAAATTTTGTAATCAAAGCAGTACCTAGGTATTTTTGTTTTGAACGATTTCTGGATTGATTTAGATGCGTGGCAGGGTTAAGTGTCGCTCGCTGGAAGCGTCGGGCGGTGGAGTCGCGTGGAAGGGACAGTCGGGGCCGGCGCTCGGTGCGTCTGTATCAGTTCACAACAGATAGGCCACAGTCAACACGAGCGTTACCAGTCATCGACAAGATCACTAGGAAACAATACGAAAGCGAACAGATCCATGAAACGCGACATGCTCGCAGCCTCGCGTCTGGGGCTGCTGTCGTGCGGCGCGAGAGGTGCGAGTACTGGGGCGAGTACCATGAGCACTTCCGACACGGAGCTGATAGAGAGCACATACATGGTGACGCCCACCTCCACCGGCGGACCTGCAAGCAAGCCCACATGTAGTACTAGTTCGATCCCGCGGCGCCAGCTGCCCGCGCGCGCCTCCACATGCGTGCGGTGCCGCGTGCCACGTGCCCCATGCCCACATGCCCGAGTGACCTCTTACTACTTGATAATGATAGTACTGCTAGCTAGGTACCATTTGCACTTCCGACAGAGAGCTGATGGACAGCACGTACATGGTAACCCCCACTTCCACTGGTGGTCCTGGAAACGACATCACATTCATAACACGACAACGGCAAGCTACACCGTGGCACTTGTAACGAATCTGGTGGAGCACTGCCGTCGGACTCCTGATCTGAAGCAGGAGTACGGAGCCACAGCGTAATACGTACAGTGAAAATTGGACACACTTAAACTCCCATTGAACAAAAACGAACGACCCGAACGCGTCTGGTTCTCGAAGCTCATCCACACTCAGTCGAACTTCGTGTCGTGGCTCGTGGCACCTGCAACCATGGCCACAAAGCGTTGAGGCAATACAAAAGGTCCATCAGTGGCTGAACCACGTGCGGCACTGCTGCCTGCACCAGCGCACATCGTCACAGTACACAATGATAGTTGATGCAACCAGAATGCTTAACTTTAAATGATTTTTCAAAAGGAACTTAGTAGCTACCTAGGGCAGATCTTCATTTTAGCAGCGAGTATTATGACTGCTACTTTACTTAACCCACTTCTGTCAGGTTCTGAATCCCCAATTTAGTTACCTCAATGCGTTTTATTTTACAATGATGTTACTTTGACGTCTGAACCACCTTTTCAATCATAATTAGTCATTTTGGTAATATTTTTCTTTCGCTCATTGCGTTGTATTTGTTTTCAGTCATTTTGTCTGCATCAACCAATTTAACTAACTACATTTCCCGATTACCACAACGCGTTATGGTCAAATTTTGAAATACCGTTTTTAGCCAAAACGCGTTGTGGCCAATATGGCCATAACCACTGCACGAATTTCGTGATGCCGATGAAAATTAAGAGCCAAAACGCGTTGTGGTCTAGATGTATTCGTTGATATAGGGTTTTCTATCCTTGCCCCGCATGTTATGCATAAATTATATTAGTTGTAAAGCTACGGCTACTCCACATTTAATATTAATAAGCTCAGACATCCCAGAAGTCCATCAGATTCAGAGTTAGATAAACTCTCATATCGACCGCACACCACACCAGCTTGCTGACTGGATATGGAGCTACCTTGTGCAGGTAGTTGCGTATCCAAAGTGAGGGTGCAGTCGTCTTTCAGATATTTTTTTAAATAAATAACAATGACTCAAATATTTTTCGCCATATTGACGTAGGCAGCGTAGGCAGCATTATGAGTAGTGCAATATAATTATTCGATTTTTTTTATTATAATTTACTCTTCTATCTTTGATTACAAAAATAAAATAAAGACACAATATTTTGACTAGTTACTTTGATTCATGATCGATATTCCAATTTGTATTGCCAAACTGCGCGCCAGGTCAAAATTTGGCGTCTGGAATAGGATCAGGACGATCAGTCGAAGACGACAATTAGACACAGAGGTAGTTATTACGGAAGTAAAGTTTACTATAATTACTAACCTCCATAGTTTGGTCTCACTCTCTTGTCATAACTTATGCTGAAGGAATCCAAAATAGAGGATATATTGACGTCCCCGAACATGCTCCCGCCGCCGCCGCCGCCGCTGCCACAGGAGGAAAACGACACATGTCAGAGGGTGCGAGGGATGCAGGAGCGCTAGTTACTAGAGCTAGCAGTACTCACGCGACTCGGTCGGCGTGCGGCAACAGTGCAGCGGCGAGCGCGAACAGCAGCGGCGCGCGGCGGGCGCGCGGCCGGAGCGCGCTCATAGCGCGTGGAGTGCGGGCGGAGTCGCGCGGCGCACTGCCGGCCGCGCCGCCGCGCCGCCCCACACCCTATCGATCCGCCCGCGCGCCGAGCCCGGCCCCGAGCCCCGAGCCACCCGCACGCTGGCACTTTACTCTCTGTTGCAACGTCACGTCCCCCTCCGTATCGGTGTACGCCGTACCGACATCGGTCTGCCAATCCAGCGCTTTTCACTTTCATTGCGACAAGTCTATGATACATTGGACAACGAATGACTCACAGTTTTCCGGAAGTGTACCTAACAAAAGTACAAAGATATTCACACAATCATAAAAAATCTTTTCGGATACAAACGAATGACTCACAGTTTTCCGGAAGTGTACCTAACAAAAGTACAAAGATATTCACACAATCATAAAAAATCTTTTCGGATACAAAAACAATAGAGGTGGATTCAAAGTCACTGGAGTACGTAGATGAATACAACTTCCTGGGCCAAATAATATCACCAAAAGATCAAACCAGCAAGGAAATCAACACAAGGATAGCAAGTGGTTGGAGAAAGTACTGGTCACTAAAAGAGATCATGAAATCCAGAGACATAGGAATAGTCTTGTTTATTATATCTATGGGAATAGCTATGAAAAGAAAAGTCTTTAACACCTGCATACTATACCCTGTATTACATACGGATGCGAAACATGGGCACTCACAAAACAACACAGAAACAAACTGCAATACTGCCAAAGAGCCATGGAACGAAGCATGACAAACATACGTAAGGCAGATCATGTAAGAAATGAACAACTGAGAGCTAAAACTAAACTACTGGACATCTTGACCAGAATTGACCAACAAAAATGGAGATGGACTGGCCACATGATGAGATCAAGTATAGAGAAATGGGCTAAGGTGATGACTAATTGGTACGCAAGGGATAAACGCAGCAAGGGGAAACAGATAAGAACATGGGAGGATGAGCTGAAACAAACAGCGGGCCCCAATCGGAGGAGAGTGGCTCGTGATAGAAATCAGGGAAAAGAGCTAGAGGAGGCCTTTGCCAAAAGGCACAATGAATTGAGGGACATACTGTAACCAATACAAAACAAAACAAACAATTCACAATAAAGGGCATTATTATTATTATAATATATCTTTTCGTAACCGCTATCTCCTGCCTCTTCCGACCAGTTAGTAGGTAAGCAGTTTTGCACTGCTCAACATTATCCTTATAAACACTAATAAACCTATGTATGTGACCACCACTGACACTATCATCGGTACTCTCGCAGGCGATCCTCGGAAATAATGTTGCCACGCCCCAGCATTTCTATCAATTAAACCGGTTTTAAAATATAATTTGTTCATCCCACATTTTGTGGGCCTCATCAGACTAACTACGACAATGGAGAAGGCTATGGTTGGAGTTACCATGCGTGATCGAATCAGAAATGAAGACATCCGCAAGATAACCAGGGTTACCTACATAGCCCACAGCGTTGGGAGGTCTCCCTCTAAGTGGAGCGATGACAGGGTTGCGGGAATCCTCTGGATTCGAGTAGCGCACTGCACAGGACCGATCGAGGCGGCGACACTTGGGGGAGGCCTATGTCCAGCGGTGGACATCCTGCGGCTGAAATGATGATGATGAAATTAATTGTGAGTGACACACTCACACAACTGGGCTAAGATTTCCAGATTCTCCTTCCAAACCTCTAGGTCCTGTGTGATCTCTGAATAAGATAGTCACGCCTCCTTCAAACATCCAGTAGGTAAACGAGTGACGAATAAGAACTTTCTACAATCCACTATTTCACCATGAAAATAGTCAGTAATGGCCCACTTGCACGAAATACTGAACTCAGAGTTAATTGCTGCTAACACGAGGTTAAATTGACAAGTGTTTCTTGCAAGTGGGCCTAAAGGTCATAGCACTCTTATCAATTCGGCAAGGGATCGTCACCGTATCAACTCAAGCTGTGCAGTATTCTTTGTATAAAACTCCCTACTGCAACGCACACTAATCGGAATCGTAACGTAATCGCCTCGCCTTGAAGCCTCACGAACCGCGGTGCAGTGCGTGATCAATTTGCAGTTCCCGCGCTTACGGCTCGTCTTCCTCGCGCTTACGGCTTGTCGTCCCCGCACTTACTGCTCGTCGTGTGATCTTGTGCCAGCCAGGTCATCAAGCAGTCGGCGAGTCGCAAGCGCGGCTTCGCCTAGCCGATTCGACGTACCGGAGCTGCTGATCCGCATTGGTTACGTACTTACGTAAGGTTGACGCCTGTTTGACGGCGAGACGAAAGGCGACACGGTTACGATCCCTTTCAGAGTTGATAAGTGTGCTATGACCTTAAGAATACCTAAGTTAGGTTACCAATTTATTTACACAATGTACCAATGTATGTATGTATTTTTTTAAATAAACGATTCAATTATTCACAAAGCAACCCGACAGTACTAGTCGAACAAAATAAATTATCTGTGTACTTGGCATAAATCTGACGTTTGACTCTCGCTATTGGCGCATGAGGCGACCGCTGGCCGCCGCACGGGTAGGCGGGAGTGGGGTCGATGACAGTCGACAGTTATTTATGTCTAAAAATCCTGTAGAAATTATCATTAGGCACCCCATACATAACTACAAAGCTTCAACCATCCGTACAATTATAAGATACTAGCTTCTGCCAGCGGCTTCGCCCGAGTGAATAGTGTTTTATCATCCCAAGGAACATTATACCGGGATGAAAAGTATGTCATGTATGAGATATTCCAGACTTTTTTTGACAGAGAGATAGATTCAAATCTATGTGTCAAATTTCATCGAGATCGTCGAGCCGTTCTTGTTACGAAGAGTAGAATGAAACCTTGTTCATTAATACCTCTTTATATTTTTATAATCCTTTACTTTGTCATCTCAATACTTAGCAACCGTTGTTACATGTCAATCAAGGAATATAAGTACTATATTTTTCCTGTCACTACAATCTACGTTTCTTTTTTTTTTTAGTTAAATACTAGTTTTAACATGGTAGCAGAGCGTGGTTGAGGGAATAAAAAGAATTTTAAAAAAAACAAAGTTTTTAACTGACCTATTGTTCTAAGCATTCCGGCAAGGAAAATTTCAAAATGCAATCGCCAAGTTGTAAATTGATATTGGCCACCTGGAAAGCACGACAAACTGGTCTACATGGAAATTTAAGGCTACGCTACTACTTAGAGGTATGCCCGGTGGATTAGATGCAGTTACTAGAATAGAATAGAATAAAATAGAATGCATTTATTTGTCAGAATATTGTACAAAGCTGTTATGTGAATTATATATTACGATCATAATATTCTGCCGTTTCCGGCGTACAAATATGGTTTGTAAAATTATGGGTTATCATTACATTAAAATTAAGTCATTAATCATTAGAATTAGAATTACAAATTATTTAAGTAAATTGAACAATAGAGAAAAAGATTAATTATATAAGTCAAAATTCAGTGATGTCAAGGAGATAAAATATTATTTATAGGTATTAATGTCAAATATTTAGGTAAATTTTTCATTCATAAAATCTTCAGTTGAGTAATAGCATCTGCTTAAAAGAAAGGTAAATAATTTAAATTTAAATGTTCTGAGGCTGAGAGTTTTGAAGCCATCAGGTAATTTGTTATAAACAGTAATAGACATGCAGCATACACCATTAGAAAATAACTTAATTCTACGCCTAGGAACATTAAGCATATGCACTTTGCGGCTGGGTCTGGATAAAACATCGTTATGCAAGTCAAATTCATTTCTGTTTTGGTGTACAAAGATACAAATTTCAAAAATGTATAGTGCCGGAAGTGGCAGTATTTTAAGTTTTTTAAATAGTGGAACACAACTGTCCAGTGGGTGCGCTCCACAAATTGAGCGTATACATTTTTTCTGAGCTCGAAACACTCTGTTAAGGTCAACAGAATTACCCCATATTATAATGCCGTAGCGCAAAACTGATGAGACATAGCCATGGTATGCACACAGTGCCGCATTAACACTAGCCACACGTGTTAGTCTATATAAAACAAAAACAAATCGATCTATCTTCTTACATAGATCATCAATATGAGATTTCCAGTTACAGTTTTTGTCAATTGTTATCCCCAAGATTTTTGCGTAATCAACCTCTTCTATTGTCTCATTTCCATATTGTATTTTAAGCCGTGGACGCGTACTGTTATATGTCTGGAATTGTATCATTTTAGTTTTCTTAATATTAAGATTATTGTGTTCAAGCCATGTAATAATTTTATTTAATGTCATGTTTATTTCATTTTGGTATTCAACAATGTCGTCATTTTCTTTTATAATACTGAGGGTCGTATCGTCAGCGTATAGTATGCAATTGTGGGCTGTTACACCAGGCAAGTCGTTTACATATAGCAAGAATAAAGGCGGCCCCAGTATGGTGCCTTGGGGAACACCGCAGTTATTTTCGTGATACTGAGACCTATATGCGAGCTTTTGATTTCCTGTTTGTCCCGAAATCTCAACACATTGCTGTCGATGTGTAAGGTAGCTTTCGAGCCATTTCAACGCGTTTCCCCTTATGCCATATCGGTCTAATTTATAAATTAACAGTTTATGGTTCACGAAATCAAAAGCCTTGGACATATCTAGAAAAATGGAAACAATAGGTAGTTTATCATTAAGGATTTTCGTTATTAATTTTAATAGAGCAAAACAAGATGTTGTGGTCGATTATTTTTTTCTGAAACCAAATTGATCTTCACTTAGAATTTTGTATTTGGATAAAAAACCGGAGAGTTTTTCGTGCATAACCTTTTCAAAGATCTTTGATAAAATTGGAATGAGTGTTATGGGGCGGTAATTATTCATATCACTTCTATCACCTATCTTGTGGATTGGTTTAACTATTGAGAATTTTAACCGTGAAGGGAATAAACCTTGCATAAATGACAAATTAATAATATGGCTAATATGAGTTGATAAAAATTTTGAGCATAATTTAAGAATTTTTGTGTTAATGTCATCGTAGCCCGTAGAGTTGGTCGATTTTAAAGAGTTTATTATCTTATATACATTGGTGTCATCAGTTGGGGTCAAATACATAGTATTTGGGAGATAAGTCATCGGTGGTGTGTAGTCAATAGATGGGTCAATAGTATTATTAGTAATATCAATAAAAAAAATGTTAAAAATGTCAGCTATCTTTTCAGGTTGAGTGTAAGTTTGATTATCTATTTGAATTTTATTTATGTCATGAGAATTTGGTTTTTCGCTGGTATTACTTTTTATTACTTTCCAGGCAGCCTTACATTTGTTGCTGGATTGGGACAAATAACGTGTGTTCTCGCATTTTTGTGCCTGCAACATGCATTTTTTTTTGAATACCAGTATATTTACAGTAGGTGTTTTTATTTGCTGTTGAGAGACGATGTTTTAGATATAGACGCCGTTTGTTTATACAACATTTTTTTATGCCTTTTGTCATCCAACTATGTTTTAAGGGCTTAATAGTTATACTACTGGTACACTAGTGAAACCTGTGAAACCTATTACTATCGATCCTCAAGAAATTTCTCAATACCAAACGCCTCTTGATAAATAAAACCAAATAGATAGTTCCGCATTACTATTACTTACTGCAAATATAATATGTCAGACGAAACTCTTAAGAAAATCATGCGCTTCAACTCGTCTAAAGATGGGATGAATTGCATCGTTTATTCGACGGCACATCTGAAGATAAAAGTTACGCCCTTTGTATGGAGTTTTTCGGCTATCGTAAAGATCCGTCACATGACATTACGACTCATGTTTCAAAAATCCCAAACCTTTTGGTCATATTTAAAGCTGAACTATTGAAAATAGAGAAATACGACCTACCAGATATCCTCTTAATCTGTAAGATTCTCGATACTCTACCTGAAACCTACTTCTCTTTCAAATCGAGTTGGATGTTAATGTCAAAGACAGACAAAACAATAGTAAATCTGACGACGCATCTCTGTGCATATGAGCGCTCTATCTCGTTGAGACACGAAGGTCCTGCAGAAGCTCTAAATGTACAATACAGTATTAAGTCGAAAAAGAAATGTGGATATTATGGAAAAGTCGGTCATAAGGTCAGACAATGTCATAAATGGAAAGCTGACGGGAAACCATCCAAGCCATAAAATAAACAGCCAAGCAATCTCAACGTAATGCTCTTGCCAGTCATCATCACCTCCGACGTAAATTCGATGCATACAAACAGTGATACTACAAGTTGGTTTGTCGACAATGGAGCAACGAGTCATGCCACTTGTCGAAATGACTATTTTTCTAGTATTCAGCCTTTTAATGATGCTCGGACAGTGACTACAGCTAATGGAGCTGTTAAAGCTGTTGGCAAAGGTACTGTTGAGTTAAACACTGTTATCAATGGCAGAGAATCCAGATTAACACTCTGTGATGTACCTATGGTACGTACTATGGGCCAAAGCTATATCTGATCACTTTGAAAACAAAATCCCGTGCACAAGATGACCACAGATGCATCCGTCCATTTTGCGTCGACCATAGCCAAATGACTTGTTTGTTTTTTTGCTGTCTTTTTTTATTACAAAAACAAGGGGCTGACAGGTACTAGAGAAACAGTCACCCGATGCTGCGATGCTATTGGTTGATGAGTATAATACGGCGTTAATTTAGCAGGCGAGCCCTGCAAGCAGAAATAGTCCTTGTACCTGATATAGAGCGAAACCTATTGTCTGTACTGGCCGCTCAAGACTGACTAGACAATAGTGTTTTCATGTCTGAAAGGGATCACTGCTTGCTTAAAGTTGCTGAAGTTAATACTGACTGGCAAAAGAGTCAAGAATGGAGGCTTGTATAAGCTTGATGTAGAGACTATTACAAAGCCAATACCAGATTTGAACGCCTTGTCAACAGATAATTTGTTACAACTTTACCACGAACGATTAGCCCATCAGAACAAGAAACACGTTAAAGAAGTTATTGAAAAGGAAATTGGTATTAAAGTTCGTCTAGATTCAGAATTATGTACTGGATTTATGTATGGTAAAACTCACAGACATGTATTTGGAACGAGAGAACGAGCTAAAGTACCTGCGGCAATTATACACGCTGATGTATGCGGTCCATTTCGCCCTTCCTTCAATAAATTTCACTACTTCGTTCTATTCAAAGACGATTACAGCAAATACCGACACGTTTATTTCATGCGACAGAAATCGGAAGTTCACCTCAAGGTCCGACAAATGTTACATGAATGTAAAGTGGCTGGACATACTGTTAAAGAATTTCTTAGCGACAATGGAGGCGAATTTAATAATGAGAACGTCATATGCATTTTAAAAGAAGCTGGAATAAGACAAAGGCTCACGATGCCATACACGCCGCAACAAAATGGGCTCAGTGAACGTGAAAACAGAACCTTAGTCGAAGCAGCTCGCACATTGATGCTTGCACAAGAAGATTTACCCCTTGCTACGTGGGCAGAATTGATTAACACCGCTGCATATGTCTTGAACAGAACTGGACCAACTATAGAAAAGATAAATCGCCATTTGAATTGTGGTATAATAAGAAGCCAACAATAAGTCACCTTAAAATAATTGGATGTGAATGTTATGCTCATGGTCCTCAACAAAAGAGAACAAAGCTATCCAATAAAAAAAGTTAATTAAAAAAATCAAAAATCCCGGCTGCTTAAAAAGCGAACTAAAAAGACGTAAACAAGAAAAAAATCATGCTGACCAAAACCAGATGTATCCTTCGACTGCACAGCATGAATTTTTTTTGTTTGCATCTTTTTAGTTCGCTTTTTAAGCAGTCGGGTTTTTTGATATTTTAATTTACTTTTTCATTTACAAATTTTTTGTATTTCTTTTTTATTTAGGTACTTTTAAACATATAAGTGTTATATATTTTTGAAATCATGTCTTAAAACCCTTTATTTTGATACCCCACACAAAGGGGTTGGAGGAAAAAAAAACAAGGTTTCATTCTACTCTTCGTACCATCCTTCCTTTTTTTTAACCCTTACGCTATAAAACCAATCTGCATTGTAATTGATACAATTCGTGGCTTATGCAACGCTTTGGTCAGCAGATCCGCTAGTTGGAATTCAGTAGGAACATATTCCACACACATTTCGTCATCAGCTACAAGTTCTCTAACATAAAAATGTCTTATTCCAATATGCTTAGTTCAAGACTAGCCTAGCAGACAGTGACATCACCCAAGTCAGAGTCTCGAACGCATCGAACCCAGAAGATCTGGAGACAATCATTTCAAACTATACTCAGAACATCCACCGCTCATGCGAGGAAGCGATTCCAAAACTCGGGTCGCCCAAACACAACGCCAAACCCCCATGGTGGAGTCCTTCTCTAGACCGTCTCAAAAAAGACGCCATGACGAAGAAGAGAAGGATCCGGAACGCAGCCGCAAGCCGGAGACACTTCACCATCCAAGAGTACGTGCTGGCCAAACAAACTTACACGACAGCAGCAACGGAAGCAGCCACAGCCAACTGGAAGGAGTTCTGCACGAAGCAGGACCAAGAGAGCATGTGGGACGGTATCTACAGGGTAATAAGGAAGACAGCCAGAAGAAAGGAAGACGCACTCCTGAGAAACAACGCAGGCGAGACGCTCAGTCCAGAGCAATCTGCGGATCTTCTGGCAAAAACCTTCTACCCCGACGACTCAACGGATGCCGAACAACCCTACCACACTGCGTTAAGGAGGCTAGCCGAGGAGAAAAACCCCCAAGGTCTGTCTGCAGACGATCCGCCCTTCACGACCGCGAAGCTGGAAATGGTTCTCCAGAACCAAAATCCGAAAAAAGCCCCCGGTCCCGACGGATTAACAGCAGACATCTGCATAGCGGCAATAAACTGCGATAGGGAGGTGTTCTTAGCGATAGCAAACAAGTGTCTGTCGCTGTCACACTTCCCGAAGCAGTGGAAGGTCGCCCATGTGTGCATTCTCCGCAAGCCAGGAAAGGACGACTACACCAGCCCTAAGTCGTACAGGCCTATAGGTCTGCTCTCGGTCCTAGGAAAAATCGTCGAGAAACTACTAGTGGGCCGACTACAGTGGCACTTCCTCCCAACACTACACACAAACCAATACGGCTTCATGCCACAGCGCGGGACTGAGGACGCCCTCTATGCTCTGGTGGGCCACTTACGAGCCGAAATCAAAGCCAAAAAGATCGAGCTTTTGATATCACTGGACATAGAGGGCCTTTGACAACGCGTGGTGGCCCGCACTCAAGAAGCAGATGGTAGCCAAGAGTTGTCCAGCTAATATCTACACTCTCGTCGCCTCATACCTGGAAGACCGAAACGTCAGTGTCAACTACGCCAGAGCGACTAGCGAGAAGGGAACCACGAAAGGATGCGTCCAGGGTTCAATTGCCGGACCGACGTTTTGGAACCTTATCCTAGATCCACTCCTACACAAAATGGCTAGTATGGGGGTATACTGCCAAGCCTTCGCGGACGACGTTGTCCTGGTTTTCTCTGACTTCACAGCCGGTCCCCTGCAGCAATCAGCCAACAGCACGTTAGCCAAAGTATCGGAATGGGGCGTCCAAAATAAGCTACGTTTCGCCGCGCACAAGACTAATGCGATGGTGTTAACGAGGAAGCGAAAGTACGACGTTCCGGTACTTCATATGTCGGGCACGCGGCTAAACCTGGTTGAGGAAGTGAAACTGTTGGGCCACCCGGCGCAACTCACAACAACGGAGTATGAATGCCTAGAGAATTTGACTCCCGAAACCCTGGCAACCAACCAAGTAATCGGCCCCCAAATATACACCGATGGCAGCAAGATAGAGGGGAAAGTCGGAGCTGCCCTAACTTGGTGGGAAAACGGGACGGAGTCAAGGTTCAGCACCTTTGGCTTGGAGCCTCACAACACAGTCTTCCAATCGGAAATGTACGCTCTCTTCAGAGCTGTCAGGATGGCAAGAGAATCCAAGGCGGCCTCCGTAAGCATCTTAAGTGACTCGAGATCGTCACTTGACCTGCTGAGGAGACCGTCTGTCACTCACCACCTGGCACTCCAAATCAAGAGAAGCGTCCGTGAAATCAGAGAGGAGGGCAGAGAAGTGAGGCTCTTTTGGCTCAAGGCCCATGTGGGAACTGCCGGGAATGAGAGGGCGGATGAGCTGGCCAAGGAGGCAGCCCTAACAAAACTCACATCAGAATACAGCAAGGTCCCCGTTTCGTTCGTGAGGAAGAAGATTCGGGAGGGGACTATAAGGAAATGGCAAGCGCGGTACGAGTCTTCGAGTACAGGATCGGTCACGAAAGCGTTCTTTCCAGACGTCCTAGCGGCGAAAAGGACACTCAGAGACGCAGTGCTCACACCGGTCCACGTACAAGTCCTTACAGGACACGGCGGATTCTCAGCGTATCTCCACCGCTTCCATCTCAAAGATAGTCCCTCGTGCGTCTGTGACCCGAGTTGTGAAGAGACAGTCTGGCATCTGCTGTTCGAATGCCCAAGGTTCAGCCAAGACAGAACGGAGCTCGAGGTAAAATTCGAAACCCAGCTTAGCCAGTCCACACTCCACACCATCATGGGGAGACCGGCTACTAGGATTCCATTCTTGGCATTCGCGAGCAAAGTCGCCACAATCGCAGCAAAGGCCAACAAAACGGACGTAACCTTGCGAAGTCGACCACACAATCGAACACAAACAACCACAACCACACAAACAACAACCACAACTACACAAACAACAACAAGTACACCATTGACTGATACACAAATTACACACACACAATCTAACCAACGGCCATTACCAACGGTAGCAGCAGCGGTAGCAGCAACAGCCAGCCTACAACCAGCCCCTAGCATGACTACCACACAATTCCTGGCAAGCGGAGAAGACGGAGTCCCTGGCATCAGACTGCGAGGCGTCGCTCTGTTCATGAACAGGGAACAGGAGAAGTTAGGCATAGGCTTCTGCATAGGCTCAAGTCAAGCTGCGGCCCGAATAGACCTTTATTTATTTATTTATTTATTTATTATATACTTTATTGTACACCAAGATAAAAACATAACACACGGAAACCTTAAAATAACAACAAACATACAACAGGCGGCCTTATCACGTTCAGCGATCTCTTCCAGGCAACCCAGAATGGAGAGAGATAGCCTGGACACGACATGGGGTTGCACTTGGTGCAATTTTAAAATTAAATAAGTTACAACATAGGAAGCACTAAATATAAAATACTAAAATAGATACGTAAGTATAAAATAGATACATAAATACATACATACATTTATACAGGCAAGAAAACAATATAGCTCCAACAAGAACAAGATCACAGTGACAGGTAGTGCTCCTTTACCAGTCTTTTAAAGATCGGTAGTGATTGCGCGCGTTTTATTGTCACAGGCAATGCATTCCATAGACGAGCGGCCTGGACAGTAAAAGATTTGTCTAGGAAGATAGTGGAATGCATTGGCATTTTAAGTTTCATGTTATCCGATGACCTAAGAACTTTCGTGTGTGAGTCACATAAAAACTGAAATCGGTTTTTGAGGTAAAGAGGGGTAGACGGGAAAAATAGTATATTATACAGGAGGGATAAAATATGAGCATTCCGGCGAAGGCGAATTGGCAACAACTTGAGTTTTTGGCGGAATTCAGAAACATGGTCATATTTGCGCAAACCGAATATGAACCTTATACAAACATTTTGAAGTCGCTCAAGTTTATCAAGTTGTACTTCAGTGAGGTCAAGATAGCTGGCATCAGCATAATCAAGGATGGGTAGAAGAAGAGACTGTGCAAGCGCAATCCTGGTAGCAGTCGGCAGAAAATTACGCAGTCTTCTCAGAGATCCAGCAGATGCGAATAGCTTGCGGCTAACTTCCTGTAGCTGGGCAGTCCAAGAGAAGTTCTTGTCAATAAATATCCCCAAGTTCTTCACCTTCTCGCTAAAGGGTACAACGGAGTTATCAAAATAAACTTGAGGAAGAGTCGTCCAGTCGATCCTTGAGACCAACCTTGAACTGCCCACCACCAGAATTTGCGTTTTTATAGGGTTCACCGTAAGTCCATACCTCTTGCTCCAGTCGCATATACGGGCCAAATCACTATTTATAGTCAAGATAGTCTCAGATAGATTATCAAGAGGAGATCGCGTGTAAATTTGAAGATCATCTGCATAAAGGTGGTAGGAAGAAATTAATTCGTTGGATATTGAGTTAATAAAAACTGCGAAAAGTAAGGGGGATAGAACGCCGCCCTGAGGTACCCCGGCAGATGTACTACACCAGGAAGACAAGGTCTCTCCGATGCAAATACGTTGTCGGCGACCAAACAGGTAACTACGAAACCATTCAACAACCGATGGAGATATGTTAAGTGAACAAAGGACGCCAAGTAAAACATCGAAATCCACGGTATTAAAGGCATTACTGAAATCCAGTAGAGCCAAAACCGTTAGATTGCCCATCTCCATGGCAGACCTTATATCTTCCGTAATATTCAGAAGCGCTGTAGTTGTGCTATGACCAGGGCGGAAGCCGGACTGGAAGGGGTTAAGGAGATTATTTTTGGAGAGAAAGGTGCTTATTTGGTTGTGGATTAACCGTTCAAGGACTTTGGATAGGAATGGCAAGACGGATATTGGACGATACTCAGAGAAGGATGTGGGATTGGACTTTTTAGGTAAAGGAATTACTTGAGCATCTTTCCATGAGCTTGGAAAGACACTGCTAGACGCAGAGAAATTGAGGATATGGCAAATGACGGGAAGGATAATGTCCAGCACCGGGAGTAGCATTTTACGGCTGATACAGTCGCTTCCTACTGCATTTGACGAAATCGATAGTATGCTCTTCTTAACATCACATTCAGAAAATTGACCAAAAACAAATGGAGAATAACTGGGAGTCGGAAGAGATGAAAGATGATTCAATGTATTTAATTTAGTTGTCCTATCAAAATTGGACGAAGCAGTAAAATGATTATTCATTGCGTCAATGTTTACATCTTTAGGGATAGTTTCTTGTTTAGATTTACCGACTCCCAATGATCTAAGAAATTGCCAAACTTTGGAAGCGTCCCCATTTTGGACAGAATCATGAATATGTTGGCGATTGGCATTCCTACACATCTTATTGCAGTGTTTACGGATTGAGACATATCTTTCCCTATTAGCGTCAGTAGGCCGACGCTTAAACTTGGCTTTTGCTGTAGCTTTTTTGTTCATGATAGTTTTAATTTCCTCTGTCAGCCACGGCGCTGGCAAATGCCTTACTTTAACTGCCCGAACAGGAGCGTGATAGTCGTAAAGCTCGACAAGTTTGGTCGTGAACATAAGAACTTTCTCATCGACTGAAGTAGAGGAAAATAGAGAAGACCAATCAATGTTGCTGGCATCCTCGCAAATACTGTCAACGTCCATACCACCAAAATTGCGCTGCATGAGAGTTTTGGCTTTACCTTAGGTGGACGAATTTTATATGAAAGAAAAATCAGGTCATGATAAGAAAAGGCATCGGCTGAGCATTGGCCATGCTTAGCGACACGTTCAGGTGAGGAGACTAAAATCAAGTCAAAAAGTGAAGGAGTAGAGTTAGGAAAATGGTGAGTAGCACTAAGTGGAAGAATAGAAAGATTACTCGAAGACGAAACATTACTCAGGGAAGAAGAACGATGGTCTTTCTTCAAGAGACAAGTATTAAAGTCACCCATGATTATGCTATGACTGTAAGAAGGGATAAGCATTTCTAAGAGCTTTTCAAAAGATGAGAAGAAATTGATACGTAAAGAGGGGCAATAATAGACGCCAAGAAGTAATTTGGAATTATTTAGTTCGACCTCAAGAAAGAGATGCTCACCAGCATTCGATGGCGGTGGTTGTGCTGACACATTGAGAACAGAGAAAGGAATATATGCGCGGAGGTATATGGCTACACCACCACCACCACCAACCGTCCGGTCGTTTCTAATGAGCACGAAGCCAGGAAGAGAGTAACTAGTAGAAGGGAGACAGGGTTTAAGCCATGACTCGGAAATAAGAATGGCATGTATGTTTTTACATTCAAAACTTGCCAGCATATCGTGGAAATGAGCCGGAATACTCTGAGCGTTGATATGTATTACGTTAAAATTCTTAGGAACATCGGAAAACTGCGCTGTGAGACTGTCTGTAAGAGAAGGTACACTCACAAAACTGTCATCATCACTTGTCAAAGAAAAAAAACTATTGCTATCACTGCTTTCATCTAAAGACATGAATAAATAACTAATATAACAATATAAATATATAAAACCCTATCTCAAAAATATACACTAATAATAAATTCACCTGCCAGTTGCGTTCAATAATGTAAAAGATTTAAAAAAGAAAAAAGGAAATGTGGTGAATCCGGGCAACAATAACAAATTCCGAAACAAAAGAAGTATAAAACAGAAATACCTAGATCAACAAGAAAATTAAATTTTGACACAAATAAAAATTTGACAGCGCACCGTTACATAAAACGGAACGCACCGATACAATTTGACGTTTAGTTAAACTGACACTACTGACAGTGACAAGATGTGACAGACAACGTTTAAAGTAAACATTACTTTCAAAGTTAAAATAAAAACATTATTGAAGGTAAAAACAGAAATAAATATCACCCGGATCTTCATGAAAACATCACAGGGAAGGAAATCACTTCTTCAAAGCGGTAGTACGCTTCAGCCTTGCAGTCTTCAAAGAAGCAGTGGTTGGAACAGAGTCTGGCATTGCTTTTGCTGCTTTAGGTTCACTCGGTTCGGCGTCCACGGGAATCGGCACAATTTTGTCTAATTCAGCAAGAGACTCAATCCGGTGTCGCGTATCGCTGGGACCAAGAATATAGACGCATCCCGCCCTAGTCCAGCTCCTGGAGACGCCAACTCTCTCCCTAGCAGCCAGGAATACGTCATGCCGCCCCTTTGTAAGGAACTCGGACATAGTAATGCCTGAGGCCTTAAGTTTGATCTTAGAAAACCAGACCTTGTCCCGGACCGCAAGACTGTTAACCTTTCACCGGGCCTTGCCGCCCTGATTAACGGAAGCACCACCAAAACGAGCATAACAGGCAGCAAGTATGCTGCACTACCTCAAATGGAAGTGGCCACTCACCGATGCCGTCTAATGCGATTTAAAGGGAAAACAATCGCATTACTCGAGTGGGGAGAGGTTACTCCATTTGCTCAGGCAAGCTCATTGCTTCAGAAGATTAGGGAGGCAGGAGACTACACGTCAGCCACGGCCCGAACCATAAGTGTGGACGCAATGGTGGTGGGAGGAGAGAGAGGAGACGTCGCAGACCGCTTTGGCTGTTTAAAGGCCTCAGAACATCATGAGGTTGTTGTCTACGAGGACAGAGGGGAAACCCTGAGTTTCCTCAAAGCCCCCAGACCACCAATAGCCAGCGCAATGAGCCCCAAAACAAGCCCCACCACTAAAAGCGGATCGGAGAGGGCCCAGCAGAAGGCAGCAGCCGAAAAAGCCGCAAAGGTGCAGTGTAACACCATAAACCCGGAGGACCGGGCTCGGTCGAGGAGTCGCCTGAAAGCGTTTGGCACTTTCCTCAGTGCACTGCTCCCAAGCACCAGCTACGCATCACCATCTCACAAGCAGGAGACAGCACTGGAGAGGTTCTTCAGAAAAACACCAAAGGAACCAACCCAGCAAAAGCCTAAGCCAACACGAGCCGACAAAGGGCAAGTTAGCCCGCCGACCCTCGCAGTAAAGTCGGGTACCACGGACCACGTAAAGAGCGCGTTCCTCGAGTACATAGCAATCGTAAAAGCGACCAGAGAGGTCAATCTTACGACATGCAGGAAGATCCTGCAGACCTTCCAGAGAGACACAGAGGGTCTGTTAAGGGTACTGCTCGAGGAAGCAGGGGCAGCGGTGTATGACAACGTCACATCCCAAGTCATCAAAGGGGAAATGACGGGGTCATATATGGCAGCCTACAGCGCGAGGAGTGGCTTTGTGGCCCTGGACAAGGAGGAGACGGAGCGCTCAGGCAAACTCAAGTTCAGTGTGCCAAATGACGACCCGATAGTGGTTACCGCCAAATGTACCAAAATCATGCCGGACGATAAGATCCTGGAAATGGCACACTCCATTTCGGTGACCTCCGGTATCCCGGCATCACAGGAAAGTTGGGCGGTACCCAATATCAGGTGGATTAACGGAGTTCCGGGTTGCGGTAAGACAACCTGGCTGGTAAAGCACTTCGAAGAGGACAGGGACGTGATAGCAACCACGACAACAGAAGCTGCCAAAGATCTTAGAGAAAAGCTTGCGCGCCGCTTAGGAAACCGAGCAAAGACCAAAGTGCGCACTATGGCCTCAATCCTAGCAAACGGTTTCAAGAGCCAAGACAAATGCTACCGTCTTACGGTAGACGAGGCTCTTATGAACCACTTTGGGGCCATAGTCATGGCAGTAAAGTTGTCTGGAGCGAGCGAGCTTGTCCTCGTCGGAGACGTTAACCAGCTTCCATTTTTGGATAGGGAGAATCTTTTCGAGCTTAGGTATACCCGTCCAGACCTGGTGGCTGGCATCACCCAGGAGTTTCTCTGCACACACCGCAATCCAATGGACGTGGCGTTTGCACTGAGTGAGATATACCCCGGTATATACTCCTCCAAGTCGTCGCTGTCGCGGGTCCACTCCCTGAAGGTGAAAGGTTACACATGGGGCGCAAATACCGGGTACTGCCCAAAACACCCTGTTCCTGGTTCATACGCAGGGGGAGAAAGCCTCTCTTGCGAGCCAGGGATATGGGTCCGGCGAGGGGTCGCGCCTGCTAACCATACATGAGGCTCAGGGGTCGACCTACGACAGCGTTATCATCATCAACACCAAGTCCAGGAGGCTTCAGGTCCACGACAGCATCTCCCACGCGGTAGTGGCGGTGTCCAGACATACAGTCAGTTGCGTCTATTACACCGACGACGCCGATGACGCCGCAGGCCGCCTTGCTAAGAGGGCGATGGATGCGCCGACTAAAACGGTCGTCAACTACAATCTTAAGACGGCCATGCAGCATCGAGACGTAGTCGTCATAGAGGCCTTGCTCACGCTAGCGAAGTCCCTGGTCAGCAGCCAAAACACCACCTAACAATTCCCATCCAAAAACTCCAACCCAAACACCCAAACCATCACCCTGTCTCCTGCCATCACGACGGGGTTCTATAACCGGAACCGTCGGCCGGGGCTGGTCTACTCGCACTGCCATGCATCTTCCCACAAAGTGTACCAATAGATATAGTAATAACATAAGCAGTGTATCAATAGAAATAAGTAAACAAAATAGTTAATAACATAAAGATAAGAATAATAGAAACATAAAATTGTAATGCCAGTGTGTAATATATATATAGTATTTAGTGAGGGATGAACTCACGTAAATTTAAGTTAGTTAAGTAAGGCTTAAAATAATGTCCGACGTAGGAATCCAACAATTGTAATAATTATGAAAAAAAAATAACAAACAAAATATACACAATAAAAAAGAGCGCGGACTGCCACATGTCCGCGGTAAAAAATATGCTTAATTCTTCTGTGTAGCTCTGGGTTATATGAGATCTTTATGGCTGCATCACTATCGACTTTCAATTTGAGTATGTCCTTCAAGTTAGATATTTCACCAAAGAGTCTTTTGATCTAGACAAACTCTCGGGCAGCTTCACTAGCAGCAACCAATTCGGCTTCGGTACTTCATATTGCTACACATGTCATGTTTGTCGACGACTTGTCCAAGATATAGTTCCTCCAGAGTATAAGCATAATATACCTGATGTTGATCGTCCAGTAGTTTGATCTCCACCGTGATAAGAATCGCTGTAACATTCCAGAATTCCAGTTTTCCAACTCTTCTTAAAAACTATTCCAAGATCCAGAGTTCCTTTGATATATCTTAGGTTACGTTTAAGCTTTTGAACATCTTCTTTGGAAGGGTCCTCTAAAGTTCGGGATATAACTTACGTCAATCGATTCGTCGTAACCCTGCGAGTGTCACTGACTGACTCGACTACGATGAGACTTTCAGTCCAGTTGCTAAGATGACAACGATAAGATCTGTCCTAAGCCTTGCTGCAAATGAAGGTTTAAAACTCACACAGTTTGATGTATCAACCGCATTCCTATATGGTACATTGAATGAAGAAATCTATATGAATCAGCCTAATGGCTATTGCGATGGATCGAATAAGGTGTGTAGACTCAAGAGAAGTCTATATGGTCTAAAACAAGCACCTCGGTGTTGGAACAAATGTATGGTGGATTATTTAAAAACAATTGGCTTTAATCAATGTGTTACAGACCCCTGGCTGTTTATCCGAAACCGTGGAAATAACAAAATTATTCTTGCTCTGTACGTAGATGACGGCCTTGTAGCTGCAACAAATCAAGATGATTCTGTAAAGTTCATTAGAGAATTAAAAAGGAGATTCAAAATCACTATAAAAGATGCAACATATTTTCTTGGTTTAGAAATAAAGGAGCAGAATGGCAATATAAAAGTATCACAGAAGCACTACGCTCAAAAAGTGTTACACCGCTTTGGTATGAGTGATTGCAAACCCGTCACCACTCCTATACAGAAAGATGGATTGCCAGAACTGGATAAAGCGTTGGTAGAACCCACTTCATTTCCGTATAGAGAAGCTGTGGGTGCACTTGTATACCTGACTGTTGGAACAAGACCTGATTTAGCATACGCTGTAAGCGTTATATCCCGAACTTTAGAGGACCCTTCCAAAGAAGATGTTCAAAAGCTTAAACGTAACCTAAGATATATCAAAGGAACTCTGGATCTTGGAATAGTTTTTAAGAAGAGTTGGACAACTGGAATTCTGGAATGTCACAGCGATTCTTATCACGGTGGAGATCAAACTACTGGACGATCAAAATCAGGTATATTTTGCTTATACTCTGGTGTAACTATATCTTGGACAAGTCGTCGACAAACATTTGTAGCAATATGAAGTACCGAAGCCGAATTGGTTGATCTCGGGCAGCTTCACTTGTCTGGATCTAAAGACTCTTTGGTGAAATATCTAACTTGAAGGACATACTCAAATTGAAAGTCGATAATGATGCAGCCATAAAGATCTCACATAACCCAGAGCTACACAGAAGAACTAAGCATATTGGAATAAGACATTTTTATGTTAGAGAACTTGTAGCTGATGACGAAATGTGTGTGGAATATGTTCCTACTGAATTCCAACTAGCGGATCTGCTGACCAAAGCGTTGCAGCCACGAATTGTATCAATTACAATGCAGATTGGTTTGATAGCGTAAGGGTTAAAAAAAAGGAAGGATGTTACGAAGAGTAGAATGAAACCTTGTTTATTAATACCTCTTAATATTTTTATAATCCTTTACTTTGTCATCTCAATACTTAGCAACCGTGTTTATATGTCAATTATATTTTTCCTGTCACTACAATCTACGTTCCTTATTTTATTAGTTAAATACTAGTTTTAACAGTTCTGGCGTGATTAAGTAACAAACATACATCCACACATTCACAAATCCATCCTGGTACATTCTCATTCCACCGGTTATGTTCAAGTAGGTTCCCTATCCATTTGCATAAAAACTTTAGACATAATATAACATGGCATACTTTTGTTTATCCTAATTATATTTACGCATAACATTGCTTTCGCATAACAGCTTACGCATATTTTTTTTAGCATAATTACTCTAATCATAATAATGTTTAAGCATAACATTCTAATGCATAAATTTGTTTACGCATAATGATATTAAAACATATTTTTTTTTAAGCATAACAAATACGCATAATAATTAATTCCTAAAATTTAAAACACTAATACACATTTTTATACAACACTAGAGGACGCCTCGCGGTTTCACCCGCGTAGTTCCCGTTCCCGTGGGAATACAGGGATAAAAAGTAGCTTATGTCACCCGGGGATAGAGTAGCTTCCCAACAGTGAAAGAATTTTTGAAATCGGTCCAGTAGTTTTGGAGCCTATTCGGTACAAACAAACAAAAAAATCTTTCCTCATTATAATATTGGTATAGATTGGCATAGATAATTAAATAATTCTCGTTCTATGATTATATTATGCTCTTTTTCTGGCTCCTCGCTGCGCTCGTCGCCGCGTCGCGCTCGCGCTCGCTTCGCTCGCATTTTAAATTGTCTTTCGTTTTCTGACAAAAATGTCGCCGCTCGCGCTATACTGCGCTCGCTCCTTTCTGTCAGCTAGGTTCTTGATACCCTGGGAGCCAGGTTTTTTTTTAATCAGATAAAAAAAAAAATATACTTCGAAACTTGCATATTTACAAGCAATTGCTAAAAATATACACTATAAATATAATATATTATAAAAAATAAAACATGCCTACCTTGTCAAAAAGTGATTTTTGTCGGATACATGACTATTCATTAATTAATTAATTATTTGTAATGCATGACAGTTACATAATATTATATATAATAAATAATTTACATGAAACATAAAAAAAAAATGCGTAAAAATAACTCAAATTTGTTTCCGTTACTCCTACTATTCATTAGTCATTAGGGCTAGTAACATTATGCGAATTAAAATTATGCCAAAACAAATAAGTCTTGTAGTTAATTCAGCCCCGGATCTACGATTTTTTCGAACCGGGGCAAAACCTTGATAGAGGCGCCCCCTCCCTTCAGTGTTTTAAAAAAAGTGTTAAAACTGCCAATGTGTAGCATTTTTAACCGACTTACTAAAAAGGAGGAGGTTCTATGTTCGACATTATTTTTTTTTTTTTTTTTGTCTTTGTTCACGCATATCTCCGTCAATTTTGGACCGATTTTGAACATTATTTTTTGTTTGAAAAAGTATATTTCGAAATTGGACCCATTTTAATCTGGTGAAGATCCTATGAAGAACTTCGAAGATATACAACAGAACTCTTAAAAAACTCACGGCAAATCTCTCGGGATTGCTGCAATCGCATGTCTGTTTATTGTTTATACCATTTCATAACATAACATCACGCCAATACTCTCTTAAGGGGTACGCAGATCTCTCATTTCACTGGTTATATTCAAGTTTCATGATATTCGGGTGATCTATTCTGGTGTTATAGGTAACTTACTAATCAACTTACCTATTAGGTACAACTAAAAAGTGAAAAATAAAAAACTTTTTTACAAAAAAATACTACCGACTTCCAAATAAAAACACTACAAAGTGAAAAATAACATAGAAAATTGGTACCAACGAAAGACGCCGACTTCCAAAAATAAAGTTATTTTTCACTTTGTAGTGTTTTTATTTGGAAGTCGGTAGTATTTTTTTGTAAAAAAGTTTTTTTTGTGACCATTTGTTAAAATAATAATCCTATAAATTCAAACTTTTTAACCCCCGACGGAAAAAGAGGGGTGTTATAAGTTTGACGTGTGTTGCTGTGTATCTGTGTGTCTGTGTATCTGTGTGTCTGTGTATCTGTGTGTCTGTCTGTGGCATCATAGCGCCTCAACGAATGAACCGATTTTGATTTAGTTTTTTTTGTTTGAAAGGTGATTGTATCGAGAGTGTTCTAAGCTATGTTTGAATAAAATCGGTTCAGCCGTTCAAAGTTATGGGCGTTTTACTGTTTGAATCGGGATGTTTTCGCAAGATAAATGTGTCGGGGGGTTTTTTTAATTTTGAAATTTTACTTGTTATTATCTAATACCTAACTTTCATTTGTGACATAAAACAGAAACACAGAAAAAATATTTAACCAGGAAAGACTACAACTTTACACGGCGTGTTTTCTTTTCTGTGAAATAATCTATTAGCTCCTCAAAGTCCGTCGCATAGGCAGTTTTGTTTTCAATGGCTAGAAAAGTTAGCTTAAGCTAGAAAAGTTTGTTTTTTAAATATATTATATTAAGATTCGATTACTTGATAAAAACCTATGAGATTGTAGGAAAAGAGGCGTCATTTGTTTGATATTTCGATTTCTTGTCTCAAGGATTTGGCGCACCCATGAAACTGCCTGAACTGTAATTTTTCACTTTGTAGTGTTTTTTTTGGAAGTCGATTATATTTTGTTGAGCCAGCTCGCGAATATTTGTATCCTGCGACCATAATTTTCTTCTTGTTTACGTCTTTATAGTTCGCTTCTTAAGCAGTATGTTTTTTTTGTTAATATAATTAAGTTTTTTAGACCTAAGTTGGGTGGGTATGTCCTTCCCATTAAAATGTTGAAATAAAATAAATATAAATGTGTAATATAGCAAGGTTGCGAACTTCTTTGATAATGTCTGATTGTTGAAATGAAAAGATTTTTTAAGTCCGCCATGGACATGTCTACGAGAAAGCGCTAGTAGCGCCATACCGCACAAACTGTGTTACGTCAAATTTGACATGCGTGAATAAGCAGCTGTCAGGGAGTTTTTGGCGGGATTTTCTCGAGTGCAGTTCAGCGGCTGTTAATATTATTTGCAAATTGATTTATAGTGGATATTGTGATATAAAATTGGTGTAGTTTTGTGTCTCAACTGTCTACGCAATTGGACAATATGTAAAAACGTTAACAGAAGCGATCTCGGGATAGTGGAGCGGAGTATTTTATTGTAGTATTGACTACCTCTGCAAAGCTTACTGGGAAGGCTGACTCGATGCAATTTGCTGCCAAATGCTCCAAGAAACATTAGAATGTGTTGCATCCGCGTTCTAATGCATACTAAAGAATACAAATACTGATGACTAGGCAGCATGGTCTCAGACCTTAGCCTGTTCCGTTAGGAACAAACATATTTAAAAAAAAAATTAAATAAGCAGCTGTCAATAGGTGACGTTTGTCTGTCAAACAATTACAAAATAAAAACAGTGTGCGGGCGGTGGCGGAATAGTGTGTGTCGTTAGTGTTACTTGCGTGGCAACGCGACTACTGGATAGCGTCCCCGAGCCGGGCACGGCATGCCAGCGATCTAACGGCGGCGTCTCAGAGCCCCCGTGCAAGCGCGCAGCTAGCCAGCAGCGCGACGCATCAGGTGGGTTTGTTTACGTCGCGCCATGTGACCGTGCTAACTGCGCCGCGGCCTTCGCGTCCGCCGCACGGGGCCACGTGCTCGCCAGTGTAATCCGGTTAGCGCGAAGGTTCGCGGCGATGACGAGCTTGTGTTGTTTGCAGAACGCGCCCGGAGCAGAGCACAACGGACCCCGCGGCGACATGAAGCCGCACGACGACTACAGGAACGGTGATGGTGAGCATACAGCACTCTACACACCACCGACACTAAACTAGTACTCGTAGTAACAGTGCGCAGGGCCCCGAGCGCCCGGTGCCCCGTGCGCACCGCGATCTTAAGATATGCAACTTGACCTTGAGCGCGCCGCTTCTATTTAATTAATATCGAATACGACATTGTCATTACATTTGCACACAGTAGATGATTTGGGACTCGATTGTTAGTGAGTGTATTTACAAACCATTATCTTGACAGCTATAAGTCAGTTGTACTCTCAGCTAGTGATCAGCTGCTGGAGTTGTTGACCTTTGTTGGAAAGTCAGCAGTCCTTCAGTGTGGCTGTTAGCATGTTGTGGTATGTCATCACATACAATAGTGTTTGAATAACATATACGGTGCAGTAGCATATATGGTGTTAGGTTCAGTTTATTGTTGCATGTTATCACCAGGAAAGTTGTTAAATTACAGTATAGTAGTCATTGTATTGTAAGTGGCAGGTGGGTGTGGTTTAGGTAGTCAGGATGTACATTCACACTATATGAGTGTGAGCGTGTGATCAGTAGATGTGGCTAGCCCCGTGCCCCGGTGTGAGCTGGTTACCATGCGGAACCAATTGAACCAATTGATGATGACACATTACTCTATTGGAACTTGTTGTTGCTAATCGTGAGATGTGCCTCACAATATGTTTGACAGGTTGGAACACACGGAGCTAGGCAGTATTAAACACTCACGATGACAACTCAATAAGTATTTACTGTGCTACTAATGCTAGTATTAGTGCTTATCACTGGTATATTATTATTTGGTCACATTGTTATGAAAATATTCCATTGTAATGATATATAGTAGATAATGTCTTTATTTAGTCAGATACTGTGATATCAAATTGATATTATTTTTAATTATGATAATGCATGGTCTGTAAGATTACATATCAAATGAACAATAGAAACTGCACGATTTATACCTACAGTTAGAATAACATCATTTTGCAAACTAATTCATCACAAGCTATGAACAATAATCTCACCAAACAAAACAGAAAAATTCTAAACGCTACTCTCATACCTGTGTGTACAATAACACAATGTTTACCTGTTGTGTCATTATGATTGGACCAATATTTGTGTAGATATGTGGTTTAGTTTTTGTAGAGTTTCCTCTAATGGTGTTGCTAATTTATACCTACATGATTGAAGAATACCGAATGAGTGTAAAAAGTGAATGTGTATCCATGTGTGTGGCACTGGCAGGCGTGGCGGGTGGCGAGGATAGCTCAGAGGAGGAGACGAGCGCGCTGGAGGCCGAGCTGTCCGTGCGCGACGACGCGGCGCCAGCGCGGGTGCTGCACGCGCTCAACGCGCTGCGCAAGTCGCGCCAGCACTACGACGCCGTGCTGCTAGCGGGCGGCGCCGAGCTGCCCGCGCACCGCGCCGTGCTGGCGGCCGCCTCACCCTACCTGCTGCATGCGCTGGCCGCGCTGCCGCCCGCAGCCGCGCCCGCGCCCACGCCCGCGCTGCGCGTGTCGGGAGTGGAGCCCGACGCGCTGGGCGCGCTGGTGGACTACGCGTACACCGGGCGCCTGCGCGTGCGGGACGCCGCCGCCGCACGCCGCCTGTACCGCGCCGCCTGGCGCCTGCGCGTGGAGCCCGTGCGCGCGCACCTGGCCGCCGCACTGCTGCGGCGCCTGGCGCCGCACGACTGCCTGGAATTGCGCGCGCTGCCCGACCTGAGCGCCGACCAGCTCGCCATGCTCGACGCCTACATCGCGCAGAACGTGAGTCATGCCCCACGCCCCGCACCCTCACCCTTCCTTGGTTACATGGCAATGAACCTGGTTTCTCGGTACTGTTTCAGTTTGACGAAGTGTGCAAGAGCGGTGCGCTGGCGAACTTGCCTATTATTCGTATTGAAATGTTACGCGAGACGAGCGCCGAGGGCGGCGAGGAGACAGCCTTCGCGGTGGCCGACGCCGCGCTGATATGGCTGCGCGACCAGCAGGCCGCCGACGCCGACGTGAGTACCACTCGGTGACCGTGACCGCTCCGCGGCCACACACGTTCACAACACACGCACACGACACACACTCACGACACGTCGCTCTGCAGCTGGACGAGCTGTGCTCGCGCACGCATCTGCTGTACGTGGACACGCGCGGTGCGCTGCGGGACTGCGGCGAGCTGCCGGCGGCCCGTGGCGACGCGCCCGAGCTGCAGGAGTACCGGCGCGAGGCCGCCGAGCGGGGACGCGCGCGCCGCGCCGCCGAGCCCGCGGCTCCGGCGCCCGAGCTCGCCGCCCAGCCCGGCGCCGCCTGCGCTGTGCTGGCGGCTACGCGAGTGCCGGGCGCACGCACCACGCGGGCGCTGCTGGCATTGCGCGGGCGCCTGGCGGCAGCGCGCGTGGCGTGGCGTGACGTTTGCGCGGGCGGCGGTGGTGCGGCGCGCGGCGGGGTGTTGGGTGGCGCGCTGGAGGAGGCGGCAGCGGGCAGGCGCGCGCACCTGGCGCTGGGCCGAGCGGCGCATGGCACGCAGGTGCTGGGCGGCCGCCTGCTGGTGTGTGGCGGGTACGACCGTGCGCGGGTTTTGCGCGGCGCGGAGCTGTACGACCCGGAGCTCAACGAGTGGTCGGCGCTGCCCGACATGCGCTGCGCGCGCGCCCGCTTCCCGGCCGCGGTGCTGGGCGGCGCACTGTTCGCGCTGGGTGGCTCGGACGGGCACGCGGAGCTGGACTCGGTGGCGTCGTTCACGCTGGGCGCGACCAGTTGGACGGCGCGCGCTCGGCTGCCGCTGGCGCTGTCGCACGCGGGCGCGGCGGGCGTGGAGGAGCGCGGCGAGCTGTATGTGGTGGGCGGCTGGGCGGGTGGAGTGAACCTCAAGCGCGTGCTGCGCTACGATCCTGGCGCCGACGCCTGGAGCGAGGCGCCGCAGCTCAACGCCGGTCAGTACTCACCATCATATCGACCATCCCAGTGTTTCGGCTAGAACAAGCTAGGTGGACAAAATTATTTTGCTGTATTTTTGCATTGTATTACCTCGATAAATAAAAAAAAAATACGCAGGGTTGCCATAAAAAAAGGAAAATTAACATAAAATTATTTTATTGTACTTTATTTATCTTTACAATTAGGTATACAAAAAAACAGTGCAATGACTTAAAATATACAAAGAAATTATAACAAATAAAATGAAAAAGTTAAATACAAAGAAAAACGACAAAATTAGTTCGCAAAAAATAACTAATAAATAACTAATTAAATTTAAGACTCGTCCGATGAATCAGATATGTGGTAAACTTCGTAATTTTGAAGAAGAAGGTTTGACCGTGGTACAGGTCGAAGCTCTATAGTAGGTGCTACAATTAATTTTAAGACATCTGGACATAATTTATCTACCTTCGGACTTTCATTATCTTTAATAAATTTGGCAGTGTTCCTACGCGAACTACGCGATTGAACGAGATCTGATACCGAGATCTTCCTTCCTTTTCAGAGTCCTCAGTAACATCATAACAGTGAAATTTCGATGCAATTTATTCAAAAAGACGAATGTTTCTTTCATCTTTTGCATGTTTAAGCCATTCTTCGAAATAATCTGTTTTTTTTAAAGAATGCAGGCATTCTGTAAAAATTAAGAATAAATAGTTGTACTCGAGTGTGCTGGTTAAAATATATATTGGAATAAACATGAATGTTATAGCTTTGATATATCTAAAATCCAGCCTGGGGACAAGTGGGGACATGTTCCTTCCAGGCTTTGAAAATTGAAACAAAGAAAAAATAACCCATTTCGTATTATTGTAATGGAATTAAAGACTTAAATTAATTGAAAAAAGATAGTAGTTACCCTCAGTATTCAGATCCATTACTAAAAACTTTCACAAAATAACAAAATGTTATAATTAAATATTGTCAAAGGTATCGCGAAAGTGCGAATGAACTAATTAAGTTATTGCACTTACCCTCTTAGTTGATTTCCAAACCCTATGACTCATCACTGTGGATTGTTAGACACAAAATATTACTGGAATCGGGAGTTTTGGGGTGTTGTTTACTTTAATTAATTACCCGTTTCTGGAAATTCGGAAATTAATATTGTCCACCTAGCTTGTTCTAGCCGAAACACTGTGCATCCGTCGCCAGAGATACCTAACTAAGTTAATATTGTTGATCAAAATAATTCTCCTTGATGCGTTGGTAGTAGTTTATTTAAATCTTAGACAAATATTGTACCTTCAGAACTTCAGGAAGGTCTTTGCTGCTTTTTACCCTTATTGTGCGACTTTGTCTGTCTGTCTGTCACAGTAATCTTATGTAGATTAGATGGCAAAACGCTTTTGCAGATCGATAGATAAAGTAAGCGCTATAAGGTTTCGTTTGTCATCACTATTGTATTAGAGTGATGTAATCGAAATAAAAGAGAAGTGTTCGATTCAACGATTCGTGTAATAATGCCCATAAAAGGTGTGTGCAGTTACAAATATAAGGTTGGGCGAGCTGCACACTACACCTCCCCTTTTTTAAAAAAAAATGTTGTTATTTAAGTACTTATTGCATTTTTTTTTTTTTTTTTTTTTTACTTAAACTAAGCTTACATCACTACTTTTAAAATTATTTACTTTTTAACATAACATTATACAAAAAAAAACATCTTATCTTAATTAAGTAACCAAAGTATTTTAAGTTACAAACAGTTTTGTATTATTTTTATGAATTACATATTCTTTATCATCTTTTTTAATTTTTACATTTGGTGATACATCTTCAATGACTCTGTATGGTCCTAAGTAAATTTTATCTAACTTATTTCCTACTTGATTTTTGATTAAAACTAAATCTCCACTCTTATATATTAACCGATTTACATTTTTATCAAAATTATTTTTTCTTAATTCCTTACTGAATAATAAATTATTTCTAGCTTCTGCTTGTGCTCTTTGAAGTCTGTATTTTAGCTCCAAAGGGTAAGAATCTGGATTATATAAAGGATCAGCATATATATTTTGTGCTATATTAGATGGTAAATTACAATTTTTTCCAAATACTAACTCAAATGGAGTGTATTTTGTCTCAGAATGCATTGTAGTGTTAAAAGAAAAGCACCAGAATGGAAGCCAACTGCTCCAATCTGTTTTGTTATTGTCACACTGAATTCTAAGATAAGCTCCTAGAACCTTATGAGTATTTTCCAAACCTCCCAGAGTTTCATGATGATAAGCTGTTGAATGCAGTTTATTAATATGCAACAAATTGCAAATCTCAGTGAAAACTGATGACATAAACTCTGTTCCCTGGTCTGTTATTATCTCTCTAGGGATACCATACCTCAGAATAAAATTGTTTACAAATAACTTAGCTACAGAAACAGTATCTTTCTTTTCTAAAGGATAAGCTTCGACGTATTTTGTTAAATCACACTGTAATGTCAAAATATACTTATTGTTTAAATTATCTACATCTAAAGGACCCATTAAATCTAAACTAACTCTTTCAAAAGCAGTGGATGCCGTGGATGTGATAACCATCGGTTCCTTCGTATGCCTATTGGTATGCTTTTGAATCTGACAACTTCTACACTTCTTTACGAATTCTGTTACGTCATTACTCATTCCTGGCCAATAATAGTACTTCCTAATATTATTTAACATTCTGTTTACCCCCGCGTGGCCACTCGTGGGTAACAGGTGGAAGTCATTCAAGATCACAATTTTCGTGTCTTTGTCAGTAACTCTTGTCACATCTTTAATAACAAGT
Organism: Orthosia cruda; assembly: GCA_964057195.1. Taxonomy (NCBI): domain Eukaryota; kingdom Metazoa; phylum Arthropoda; class Insecta; order Lepidoptera; family Noctuidae; genus Orthosia; species Orthosia cruda. The sequence goes on from OZ059841.1 coordinate 25,962,597, forward strand.
AGCTTAGGAATATCATTTAAATGACTCATTTCCTTTTTAAAATTATTTAAAAAAATTTCGTTGCGCTTGTTCTTAATTATTATGAGCTCGTTTAATTTGATTTGCTTGCAAAAACGTTGTAATTCTCTCGCTAACACACTTACGGTCGATAACGATCGAGAAATTACAAAAACTGCTGACTTTTCAGGCACGAATTTGCAGTTACCATTGTCACTAGTGAAATGTTTTGATTTTTCTATCTGATTTAATGTATTTTTATTGCTAAGTAAAATCAATTCAACGCTGTCAATTGGTCGTTTGAGAATTTCCACTACCTTAGGTTGATCAGGCCTTGGAGTAGAGGATACCTCAGTAGTCATGTCGTTGTTGTCACAGTCAGTACGTAACCTTCGAGTCTGTGCTCTTGTCATGACCGATACTACATGCTTGTTCATATCCTTTAAGCTGTTGGATGTAATAGGTATACGGCTCAATGCATCTGCAGCTGCGTTTTGCCGTCCTGGGACATAGCTGATTTCAAAATCATATTCCTCGAGATATAATCTAAACTTTGTCAACCGGCTTGAAGGATCGGTCATATTAAATAAATAAATCAACGGCTTATGGTCTGTTTTTATGTAAAACTTTTTCCCATATAAATAAGGTCTAAAATGTCGAACCGCCCAAACAATAGCAAGTAATTCTAACTCAATCACAGGGTATCGTGTCTCAGCTGGTTTCAAGTTACGGCTGGCGTACGCGACTACCTTGCTATTGCTATTAGACAGCACGGCGCCTAAACCTAGTTTTGATGCGTCAGTTTGTAACGTAAAAGTATTATTATCGCTGAAGTCTGGATAGTCAAGTATAGTTGGACTAACAAGGATCTGTTTTAGCTTGTAAAATGCTCGCTCGCATTCATCACTCCATACGAACGCTACATCTTTCTTACATAACGCATTCAATGGATAGGCTATGTCGGCAAACTTTGGAATAAAACGCCTATAATAGTTAGCAAATGCTACAAATCTCTTGACTTCATCTACATTCTGCGGGACAGGGTACTTTTGCAGGCATTCTACCTTTGATGGATCGGGAAATATACCTTCTGAAGTGATCTTGTGCCCTAAATAAACGATTTCTTTACGTAAAAATTCACACTTCATCGGATTTAGTTTCAAATTCACTCTTCTCAGGCATTCAAAAATTTTTATAAGATTCTTGTTGTGCGTTTCAAGACAATTTCCTACGACAATACAATCATCTTGATATAAGAAGCATGATTTATAATTTAAACCAGACATTGCTATTGTCATGAGACGAGCAAAAGCACTAGGCGATGTCTTAAGTCCCATCGGACATCGTTTCATTTGATACTGCTTGTCTGTTGTAAATGCAGTAAACTTCCTAGACTTTTCTTCTAAAGACAGCTGATAGTAACCTTGACTGAGATCTAATTTTGAAAAATAGATGTTGTTAGATAACGAATCTAGAATCTCAGTGATGTTAGGTAAGGGAAATTTATCATCCTGTATCCTATTATTGAGTTGGCGATAGTCCACTACAAGTCTCCATTTCCTTTCTCCTGACCTATCTGTCTTTTTAGGTACTAATAGAACTGGGCTTGACCATTCTGAAATAGTCTCTTCAATGATATCGTTTTTAACCATTTCATCTATTTGTCGTTGTACCTCGCCTTTCAATGCTTTAGGCAATCGATAGGGCTTCACGTACGCTGGAGACGCATTTTCCTTTAGTTTAATTGAATGTTCTATTAAATTTGTAGTAGTGAGCGTATCTCCTGGCAAATGGAAAACATCGGCATATTTGGCACATACGTTTTCAATGCCTCTTTGTTCCTCTTTATTTAAATAAGTATGTAGTTGTAACGTAGTTAGCAAAGTTCGAACTCTATCCACAGATATACTATCGTCATCAAACTTGCAAACATAAAAATTATCTAGGCAGCTAATAATTAAATCTGAAATATTTATCTTAACCGAACTATCAGTTGTATTTAAAATCCTAACAGGAATAAGTCCATTATGTGGCTTCGATACTACACCCGCTGTGAACACACCTTTATAAATTTCCTTTGACAAAATGACGCAATCATTATTGTGTGACGTCGGGATGTGTTTAATTACTTCGCAACGAGGTGGAATTGTAAACAAATTCCTATTAACATGAACACTAACAGACTGATCTCGAGTTTCTAAACTCAGAGTTCCATTTTTATAATTTAATACCGCGTTATAGCGCTCAAAAAAATCCTGCCCGAGTATACCTTCTGCGGCGCAAGATAAGTGTTCAAAAATGTGAAACTTTTGTTGAAAAGTCTCATTATTAATTAAAATATCTAAATAAATGTATCCCATAGATTCTAAATTACCACTAATTCCTTTAATAACTATCTTATCCTGTTTTACTAAATTCAATAAATTCCTATGTCGCGACAACCATTCATACTTAAGCACACATAAGCTTGCTCCACTATCAATCAGTAAATTAAGATCAACATTACTATTTTGTAATTGACAATTAATAATACAAAAATTACTAAAACTAAGAATTGAATGAGTGTACGGTTTAGGTACGAAAAAATTCTAAGTTTTCATGACTATTTGCCTGATCATTGCGCAAGTTGTCTTGGACATTGGACTGTTGCGCGTTATGCTGAACACGCTGACAACGCACCGGACGTCCGCGTAAATGCTGACGCTGACCACCTGTGTGTTTACCTCGATTTACACTGTATGAAGTTCTTATACCTGTGCTATTTTCATAATTTTTATTATAATTATGATGATAAGTTTTATTGTTGTTATAAAACTGTCTATTTCCTCGGCCTCGAGGACCTCTAAAGCTTCCACGTTTATAGTTTTGGTTAGCCCTAAATTGCATAACCTGGTCTTGTGGCTGGACAGTCATGGATTGCTCATCTACCGCAGCCGTAATAGCTTCAGACAACGACGCAAACTGTCGTGAGGCAATGATGGTGCTGAGCCGCTTATCGGTCAAACCATCGCTAAACCGTTTGATTGCAGTCTTCTCATTGAGCGGACGCAAAACCTCATAGGCATCACGCTTATCGTTAGCCTGTGCAATCGTGAGATTCACAAATAACTCCTCGATCTCTGTACCGAATTTTTCTATGCTCCTACGGCCTTGAGTCACCTTAAGCAATTGTGTTTGTAATGCTACAAACGATTTTTTAGGTAACAAATAAATGCGAATATCTTCTATCAAACTTTCAATATCTGCGTAAGTAGTTTTAAGACGCAATTTTGCACTAGGCGAGAGACGTGTTTTTAATACAAACTGTATCAATTGACTTTTACTGGCATCATTGATAAGCGAGCTATAAAGTAAGATACCATCAATAAGCTGATTTGTCACCTGCTCCTGGCCATTCATCATCGGCAACAGGGAAATTGCAGTTTTAATATCGAACGTTTCAGCCATTTTTGTAACACTATTTGAATGTTCTATAAAATCCTTAGAACTAGTTTGACTACTATTATCTACTGAAGTCAGTAAACCCTTTATTTTCTGATAATTTGATTGAATCTCATGGATTAATGTTTGGAAAACCTCACAAGTTTCTTTGTCTAGCTTGCGTTCTTTAATTTCTTGGTTCAACTGAGTCAAAATACAATCCAGTTTACTGTATTCTTTTTCTGCTTCTACTAGTTTCTTATAAGCTAAATCTTGTCTACGCCTATCTGGACCTAGTTTCACTAAATATTCTCTTAAATATTTTAATTTAGCGTGCAAATCTTGCAATTGTTGGGACATTCCTATTCCCCAAATCGAAATATAAAATAATACAACATGATCTAATTACAATATTATGGAATATTGTAGAATATTAAAAAAAAATTGCAGTGCAAAACTTACATTGCAGTAGGTACGTATTGTACTGACAACGTATATGTAGGTCACGACGTGTCACGTGGCGTGGATGAACGGACTCCTCAGCACTGGACTCGGACTGACTCCGTAGGTCACGACGTCTTACATGGTGTGGATGAACGGATTCCTCAGCACTGGACTCGAACTGACTCCCAGCTGCTCCACATCGGACCCGAACGATTTATCTCCCGGCGCCCTGCATATCCTCTCATCATAAGGCTTGAGCATTCTCCCGGCACCCGGCAGCAACGTTCCTTTTCTGTCTTCTTATTTAATATTTTCACCGCTTCAAACTTATTCTTGGATTCTGATTTTTTTTTTCTTTTTTTTTTTTTAATCTTCTTTTGTTTCTTTCTTCAAAATTTTCCGTCTTCATAAACTTCTATCAGTATATTTTTCAGGATTTCTTCAACTATTGACGTCTTCGCATTTTACGTAAGTTGCAAAATTTTAATTGCTGGCTAAGGGTCGCCATGTATTAGAGTGATGTAATCGAAATAAAAGAGAAGTGTTCGATTCAACGATTCGTGTAATAATGCCCATAAAAGGTGTGTGCAGTTACAAATATAAGGTTGGGCGAGCTGCACACTACACTATCAGGCAAACAAGGCCCTGAGATACATATAATACAAAAATGAAAATGTGTGTGTGTTGCGGTGGCAGGTCGGTCGCAGTGCGCCTGCGTGCACTGGGAGGGCGCGTTATGGGCGCTGGGCGGCTGCGACGCGTGGCACTGCCTGACCAGCACCGAGCGCCTGCGCCTGGGCGCCGGCGCCGAGCCCGCGCACTGGGAGGCAGGCCCGGCGCTGCCCACCGCGCGCCGGTCTGTGGGCGCGGCGGCGTGGCGCGGGCGCCTGGTGGCGGCGGGCGGCTCGGACGGCGCGGCGTCTCTGCGGCGCACGGAGTGGCTGGAGCCGGGCGGCGAGGCAGGCTGGCGCGCCGGGCCCGAGCTGCGCCGGCCGCGCGCCGCTCTTGGTCTGGCCGTGCTGCACGACGCGCTGTACGCTGTAGGCGGCTTCGACGGCAAGGAGTTCCTGTCGTGCGTAGAGTGCCTGTACGAGCCGACCGGGGAATGGACCACGCTGCTGGCGCCGCCCGCGCCCCGCACGCCGCTGTCCCCCCTGGCGCCGCCCCCCCCGTCTGCGCAGGAGAACGGCGCCGCGGACAGCGAGTGACGCCGCCCGACATAACTAGAGAACTGTTCGCCGGCGCTCGCAACCTTAGCTAACTGTGTGCTGCCGCGAAACTGAACCGCTACCTCAAAATTAGACGCGCGGCCTCGCCCGTGTGTCGATGCCTTCACTTCGCATTTGAATACGTTAAAGTAGCCCGCGGGCCGGTCGCCGGTGGCTGGCCGCCGCGGTCTGTATATATTGGATACGGGCCTCACTCACGAGTAGTCTAAATTATTATGTTATGGTCACAGAGTTATACGATGACGGCGGGATGGTGTTTTCTTGTTCGCGTGCTTGCCCGTACTCGTATTATTGTTACATTCCTATTTTGTAAGATAATGATGTATCCTCCGTAGGACGTGGTTTGTGTATTGTTAGTATTAGTTTCTTGTAAGATGATAACTACATGAAGTGTATCTCGAAGGCGTAACGCCTGCTGTTTACGTTAATAAATCGTATCTCCACACGCTCTGCGTTTCAATGGCCTGTACCAATGGCAGTGTTCACCCCTTTCGTGCTTAAAGCCGGGTCCAGACGAGTGTAACGTGTAATGTAAGATTACGTGTAATTTAGCATCAACAGTGTGGACGGCACACGAACTCAAAGCGAATTGTAACGCGAAAATATTTCAAAAGCTGTTTCCACTCAGTTGCTACGAACATGCCGAATAGGAAGGTCGTGATAGCTGGTGCGGCTTTTATTTTCATGTATTTACTAACTGAAGACCGCAAAAGTCGGAAGCGTCGATGGTGGAAAACTAATTTGTATAAAAGAAGATCTTCTTTACTTGTGGAACTAAAATCTCAACATATAAGTGGTCAATATAAAAACTTTACCCGGATGTCGCCTACTGACTTCGAATATTTGTTAACAATCATTGCGCCTAAAATATCAAGACAAGACACTATAATGAGATCTGCAATTTTGCCGCAAGATAGACTGGCTCTAACACTAAGATTTTTGGCAACAGGAGATTCATTTACAAGCCTTCAATACACCTTCAGAATTTCAAAACAGTCAATGTCTTGCATTGTACCAGAAGTTTGTGAAGCGATTATAAAATCATTGAAAGAAAACATTAAGGTGAGTTTTACATATTTTTATTTATTTATTAAAATAACAAATTAAGCTATTGTATTAAGTAGGATAAGCAAAATTAAAATTATTCCAAAATTAAAATTAGAAAGTTAAATCAAATTGTATCTTCAAATCATGTAGTACAAAATTTATTCTTTTCAAATCAGGTCATTCACAAAATCTACATCTTCATATGAAGTTTGAGATAATTCTGAGGGAACAGGTGAAGCATATGGAGCAGTAGGGCAACTTGTCTGTTTCTGACCTGTTGAATACCCTGAAGTAAGTTCTGAGCGATTAGACAAAGAAGGTGGTTCATTGCAGTATCTTGATGAAGGAACCGAGCCTGTTGTATACCCACTGTAATTGAATGCCGATGGATAATAATGTTGAGAAAAGTTAGTGCATCCTAGGTTAGGTTAGGTTAAGACGGGCTGGTGTCCGCAACTCCACGTCTAAGCGCGTATTTTGCGTACGGGTGGGATTCGTCTTTCTCACTCAATCCAACCCAGCTCCTCGAGGAAAGCCATCAGCGCCTTGGTGTTGCCAACCATCCCCTGCACGGTACCTGGGTCGCCGAGGAATTTGGCCCTGTAGCCAGCGATCACTGGGCAGCTTAGGAGCAGATGTGCTGCTGTCTCGTCCTCCTCCATGCACGCCCTGCACAGTGGGCTGTCTGTGATCCCTAAGACAAAAAGATGTTTGTTAAAAGTCCCGTGGCCAGTTGTTACGGCTGTGACTGCACGTAACTGTGTTTTAGTCAGTCTCAGGACTTTCTGCGTAAACCGGCCATCTAAAGAGGGAAGTGCCTCCTTGGCCTGTCTGCACTCGCTGTGGTCATTCCACAATTTGTGGTGCTGTTCTCTGGTGCGCTTCCTTACCAGATTGCGGAGGTAACCGTAGGGTATTGGTACGATGGGTTCTGGTCCCATCGCCGCCATACTAGAGCCCCTTCGGGCCAGCTCATCCGCTGCATCATTACCTCGAGAATCACTGTGCCCCTTGATCCATTGAATGGTTACTTTATTATATGTACCGACCTGGTTCAGGCGATGATGACACTCGAGTATCAGCCCAGAGTTGACCGTGTGGCTACTCAGTGCCTGCAGGACGGCCATGCTGTCCGAGAGAATGCGTATAGGGAAGTCCTTCACCTCCCTGGCTAAGATGGCAGAGGCTGCCAGGGTGATGCCCAAGCACTCGGCTTGGAACACCGTGTTATGAGCCCCAAGTGGCTAGGTGGATGTTGAGGTCCTCCGAGAACACCCCTGCACCTGTGCCAGTACCTGTTTTGGATCCGTCTGTGAAGATCCTTAGCTCGTCAGGGCGTAGCCCTTCGCAGCGATGGTCCTCCTGCAGTTGAATCCTGTATTTCTTGTCAAAGATGAATTGCTTGGGTATTCGATCGTTGATTGCTTTTGTTAGGGGGAGTTCGTTGTTGAGTTCCTCAAGCAGAGCGGTGTGTTGTGTCTCTCTCTTACCCCATAGATCCAGCGCCTTAAGGCGTACTGCTGCCATCGTTGCCTCTTTTTGTATAAACAGGTGGAGTGGGGGGAGTCCAAGCATGGCCTCGATCGCAGCTGTCGGGGTAGTCCTCATGCAACCCGTCACTGCCATGCAGGCCAGTCTTTGCATGCGTTGTAGTCTATTCACGGCTGTACTTAGCTTAGTACGAGACCACCATACCACGGCCCCATAGGTGACCATGGGCCGAATCACCGCGCTGTACAGCCAGAGTATGATTTTGGGGGAGAGTCCCCACTTTTTGCCTATCATTTTCTTGCATTGCCAAAAGGTGATACAAGCCTTGCTCAGTTTGGTGTCTAAATGTCTGCTCCAGTTTAACTTACTGTCAAGTATGACTCCCAGATACTTAACCTCGTTGGACAACTGTAGTTCCGTGTTGAACAGCTTGGGTAGGCGGAAAGGGCCTAGAGCTCTTTTCTGAGTAAACATGACTAGTTCAGTTTTAGTGGGGTTAACTGATAGGTCATACTCCCTGCACCATCGCTCCACTATACGTAGAGCTTGCTGAGTGAGATTGCAGATGGTTCCTGTCACCTTCCGAGGATTGCTAAATCGTCTGCATAACCTACTGTGAAGTATCGGTGATCGTTGAGCCTGGTGATGAGATCGTTGATCACCAGATTCCACAGTAGGGGGGAAAGCACTCCTCCCTGTGGGCAGCCCCTGGCTATTAAGGCCAGCTGCTGTTCCCCCTCTAGACGAACTGCTCGTTTGCTTAGCATGTTGGTTATCCAGTCAATTAGTACCTGATTTACTCCGTGCTTGGAGAGTGCAGCACCGATGCTGGAGAAGTTTGTCTTGTCGAAGGCCCCTTCGATGTCTATGAAGGTGCCCAGGCAGGTACCTTTCTGATGAATTGTTTCCTCTATTTGGCTTACCACCAAATGAAGAGCGGACTCAGTAGACTTACCCGAGCTGTAAGCGTGTTGGTTACCGTGTAGAGGTAATGCCATTAGGGCGCCGTCGCGTAGTTCCCTCTCGCACAGCCTTTCCATGGTCTTAAGTAGAAACGAGGTCAGGCTGATTGGTCTGTAGGATTTGGCGTTTGTATAGTCTCCCTTGCCTGGCTTGGGGATGAATATTGCTTTAACTTCCCTCCATCCTTTTGGGACATGTCTAAAGGCCAGGCATGCTCTCATTAGTGGCACAAGTCTTTCTGCTACAGACTTACCTCCCCACTGCAGTAGCGCAGGGAAAACTCCGTCTGGACCTGGCGCCTTGAAAGGATGGAAGCTTTTGATGGCCCACTGGAGTTTCTCCAGCGTGATCACCCTGTGTGCGTAGAGCCAATCATCGTGAGTTGGTATCTGCGTAGTATCTTGCCAGTTTGTTACCTGGACGAAGACGCTTCCTGGGAAGTGTGTTTCTACTAGGACTCGTCTTGCTTCTTCAGGTGTCGTGGTGAGTGTGTTGTCGGGCGTTAGTGCATCCTTCATCGGCTTTGAATATTACGTCCATTATTGCTCGCTGCACGGCATTTTTAGTACTTCTGTTATATTGTTGCATCTTGCTGCATATAAAATTTGAAAAGAAAAGGGTTTCACTGTCAAAATTGTTTGGATTATTGTTTCGGGGTTCAGGAGTAGGACTAGAAGCAGCACTCTTAAGCAGGCCAAGAGCCTCCGAAAGCATACCCATTTTTTTATTTTCGTCTGATTTCTTTTTTTTGGGGGCCTGGCCAGTTGGTGATATAAATTCTGAACTGTTATCATTTTCTACACTTGTAGATGCACTCTGTTCCGGTTCATTTGTAATCTGTAATTAAAAAGAAATTCATTGTTTCAGCTGCCAAAAACAGAGTCAGAATGGATCCAGATCTCAAACAGATTTGATGAATTGTGGAATTTTCCCCATTGTGCCGGAGCCATGGACGGTAAACATGTCATTTTCGAGGCTCCGGTACATAGTGGCACAGAATATCGTAACTACAAATCGAATTTCAGTATAGTGATGTTTGCTTTAGTAGACGCGGAATATAATTATAAATTTCTGGATGTCGGATGTCAAGGCCGCATTTCAGATGGTGGAATTTTTAAAGAAACTGAATTATATAAAAAACTAGAAAATAATTTGTTAAGATTGCCTGCACCTGAAGCACTGCAAGGTAGAAACAAAGTAGTACCATATGTTTTTGTAGGAGACTCTGCCTTCCCTTTACAAAACAATATAATGAAACCCTATCCAGGAGAATACCCCAAGGGATCGCCGCGAAGAATTTTTAATTACCGGTTAAGCAGAGCTCGCAGGATTGTAGAAAATGTATTTGGTATCACAGCATCTGTGTTCAGAGTTCTACGAAAACCTATGCTCCTTCAGCCCAAAACCGTGGAGACTATAGTCATGGCTATTGCACACTTGCATAATTTTTTGAAAAACACGGATTCATCTAAAAACTTGTATGCACCCCCTGGCTCACTTGACAGCGACCAAAACGGAAGATTATGTGAAGGTAGTTGGCGGAGAGATTGTGAAATGTCATCTTTACTTCCATTGAATAATGTACCTAGAAGAGCTGCCTCAACGGCAAAACAAATTAGGGATGAGTTTAATGACTATTTTATGAACGAGGGTACAATTTCTTGGCAGAATACATATTGTTAAGTTTTTTTTATCAAGTCGAAGGAAACTAGTTCAATGCAGTTACCTCTGTGTTGCGTCGTGTCCTTGGATTATTTCGATCTCCTAAAAATGCCAGCGCCTCGTAAGCAAACCATGTACTTTTGTACGTTTCCTCCCCACCTGTAAAATAAATTACAATAAATAAACAATACAATAGAATATAGTACATATATGTATAGTAAAATATAGTAATATAGTGGGTATACAATAGAAGTAATAATTGTACTAATAGCAAGTAAGTGATAATACCTAAGTAAAAACTAAATTAATAAATAAAAGTGTGTAATATGTAAAGCAACAGAAATTTATAATAAAACATACCTTTTCCGGAACTATGGCTCTTCTTTACTTTTCCTTTTTCTCTTCGATGTGAAGCAAGCAAACAAATCATTTTGTTTTTGCATTCTTCTACATCTCTTTCCAATGAATGAGCAATATCACTCCAAGCATCGTGTTTCAGATTTTTTTTAAAGTATTGCGGGTTTTTTGGATCCCAAATAACAGGTTTTCTTGATACAAACTAATAAGTTCAAGCGATTGTTCGTCACTCCACATCATGAACGTACATACGACACAACCGTCACGAACGCCGTCCAAACGAGCACTGCGAGCGTCTTTGTGTTCGCGCGAAAAACCGACAGCCGATGGATCAACCCCGAGCGCCGCGCGAGCGTTACATGTAATGCTCGTAGTGCCGTCCACACGTAGAATTCGTGTTACATTACACGGTGGATTACATTACACGTTACACTCGTCTGGACCCGGCTTAACTTTAGCAAACCCAAAACTGATTCTAACGTGATTTTAGTAATTTTCACCCGACTTTCCAATAAGGAGTAGGTTCTATGTTCGACTGTATGTATGTATTTTCCGTTAATTGTGAACCGATTGTTCCTTTTGTGTTTGTAAGGGTATACTCTTGAGATGGTCCCATTGTCACCAAATCAGAATCTGATGAAGGGACCCCAAGGAAATAGCGACTATTTAAATAAAGTAAATAAATAAAGCCAAGTACATCAATTTCGGCACGAGTTAACTGCATCTGAACTTCTTGAATAAAATCGTCGTTTTCTATATTTACTCTGCTTCGTTTCGACATTGCTTTTCCAAATCTTTTCATTTGTTCAACCTTGTAATTTTCGACTTTGTCATCGTCCTTCAGCACGTTCAAAATACGCAACAAACTTTGATTTTTATAGACCAGTCCATTAAGTGTAAAATACCAGGATTCTACAACATTTTTGGTGTGATGACCCTCAGCAAACACGCGCCATTTATTTATAAAGTCAGGCTTCATCCATGTTTTTTTTAAATAACTTCTGAATTTCATTAATTTTTCTTCTTCAATACACATTTCGTTTAATGAAATATGTTGCCAACCATCCTGTATTTTATGTAGGTACCTACCGGTAGCAATGGCAGTATCCAACACAAACTGATGACACGCCTATAATTTCTTGAGTTTAGTCCAATTGCCTTTGACGGGCCAAGAGGCTCATCGGCAATGAGATACTGGTCGAGTCTAGGCTCCAGAGCTTTGAACACCGGCGCCAAGTTTCCAATCTGTAGGTTTTTTATCGGTTACATTTCGGGGAGTGTGCGATGGAAATGCATGAACTAATTCCTCCTAGCCCGTTCCATCATCGGACTACAAGACGTACGGCGATGGTGAGGACGTCATCGGTACATGGTGGACATCCCAACCATACGCACCAAACGTTTTGGGAATACTTTTATTATGCGTACAGCTAAGGAGTGGAATTCCCTGCCGTAGTCTGTATTTCCTGATAACTACAACCTGGGAGTCTTTAAGTCGAGAGTGAATAGGTTTCTTCTAGGCAAGCGTGCTTCATGGTCGACCACATCATCGCTTACCATCAGGTGAGATGGTGGTCAAGCGCAAGCCTATTAATAGTAAAAAAAACATAATCGCGAGCTGGCTGACCAAAACCAGATGTATCCTCCGACTGCACAGCATGATTTTCATCTTTTTTACGTCTTTTTAGTTCGCTTTTTAAGCAGTCGGGTTCTTTAATTTTTTTATTTACAACTGTTTAGTTATTTTTTTAATTAGGTACATTTAAACATGTAAGTGTTATATATTTTTGAAATCACCTCTTAAAAGCAAAAAAAAAAAAACTCCACTAAATGGCGCCCCAAATCCGCCATTTTTTTCTTTTCCATTTTTTATGTAGCCAGTGACACTCGCAGGGTTAAGACGAATCGATTGACGTAAGAATCATCAAAATCGGCCAACGCGTTTGGTCTCTGGAACGCCACATAGGAACAAACATGCATACATAGACTGATAAACACGTTACCCTCCTTCGGCAGTCGGGTAAATATATATAAAGCATTTCGAAAATTAAAATAACAACCAATAATTGTCACCTATTTTAAAGTTTTCAACAATGCTTTCATGGCGGCGCTCTCAAAGTCGACATGAACTTGTTCTGGTACCCAAACTGGAACCTGTGATTGTATTAATTGAAATGCAATCTCGTAAGCTTTTACACTCTTGTGTGACATGAAGATGTATGCTAATGGAATAACCCTTAATAGATAATCTACCCCTGGTGTCGGATTTCAGGCTTCTGACTACCCCAAACGACTGTCAAAGATCAAATTCAAATATTAAATCATTTAAAATGTAGGTACTTTTGTATTGTCAAGCAAAAGATGAAGATAGTTGCACATTCGCAAGCGGCAGTAGGTCTATATGAAGAAGAACTGCTGAGTTATGACCAATCCGAACTGATAGCGCCCGTTCACGAACATGGCACATGGATTGGCACCACTCAGCTCAATCATCATGAAGGGAACCGAATGATCCAACACAATATGTGCCACCATCAGCGAGACATTAGAGAGAGCATGACACACTCTTTAACTGCCAGGGCACATTCATGTCAACGAACGACATAATAGGTAGGTGCAATTCATTGAGCTAGGAAAAATATGGAGGCGCCCTATTATTCTATACATACATTAACTTATACAAATATGAGTGAAATACGATACAGAATGTGAAACATCATTTGTCTCATTTCTTCTAATGTAGAAATCGTATTTGACAAAAGAGACAACAATATTTCAGTTGTTGCTCATTATGTAAACATTTTGTTATGACGTTGTGACAGCTGTCAGTACGTGCCATATTCGCCATATTAATTGCCGAAATTTGTGGTTGTGTTCGTGGTAGTCCTGCTGTCAAATGGTTGTTTACTTTTTGTATTATTAATGTGTGTGTGTTCCGTGATTAACACAACCATAGCATCGGCAGCCATTTTAAGTGCCATTTTAAGGTTTAGGTAGGCACGTTTTTTTTGTAGGTATTTCGAGTCCATACTATTTAATAGGTCTATGGTGCAATTGGAATGGTAGATTTATTACAGTTGGTACATAGTACTCACACATGTAAAATAAAATAAAAAAACCCGACGTTTTATTTTTCGTAGTTTTTAAACTACATTTTTTTATTTTGGTGCTCACACACCATACATTATTATTATAACTCTTACATGAGGATTTGTAAATGGCTTTCTGTTGTCTATGGTTCCTTTTTTGTCTGTATTTATTAGCTGTAAATCTTCCATGTACTAAAATAAATAAATAAATAATTTATCTAGTAATAGACACGCTTCGATCAACAATCTATCGAACACGTAATTACCCAACTAGCACACAAGCTGCTTATACAGGCATTATACAGCCTGGTAGTTATAGTATAGGAGTCGTTCAAGTGCTGTACAATTTTCCTTAAGATGTACAGTAGTATATATAAAAACCCTTTAACACCTAGGTGGTACAGTAGCCGTTTAGTAGCAAAAATAAATCTTCTATATATATATATATAAAAGAAGAAACTGACTGACTGATCAATCAACGCACAGCCTAAACCGCTAGGCCTAGAAGCATGAAATTAGGTGGAAAGGTTCCTCAAAGGTTCCTATGGGGATAAAATAGGGGTTGAAACTTTATATGAAATTTCTTCGGTTTGGAAGGTAAATTATTTAAAATTGTAGGTTTACGCTGCTGATTAATAAAAAACAATGAGTTTAATTATTTCCGGAAATGCCACCCTTAACGGGTGTAAAAAGGGGGTTGAAAGTTTGTATGTAAATTCTACAGTTTGTAATTTGGACACGTAAAATTTTAGATTTACGCTCTTGGCTGATAAAAATAATTCATGTATTTATTAGGTTTTAGAAATTCTACCCGTAATGGGAATAAAGTAGGGGTTAAACTTTATATGTAATTTCTTTGGTTTGGAAGATAACATATCTGAAATAGTAGGTTTACGCTCTCGATTAATAAAAAAGGTAATGAGTTTATTGATTTCCGGAAATTCTACCCCTAATGGAGGTTAAAGTTGGCAATATTTGAAACTTGGCATAAATATTATCAGCTTATATTTTTTATTGTTTTTAATGTAAAGGTTGTCATTACAAGTTTTTCAAAACGACTCCTATATTACGATTTATTGAAAAATTTTATTTATTCATATTTTTTTTTTTAGGGTTCCGTACCCAAAGGGTAAAAACGGGTCCCTATTACTAAGATTCCGCGATCCGTCTGTCTGTCTGTCACCAGGCTGTATCTCATGAACCGTGATAGCTAGACAGTTGAAATTTTCACAGATGATATATTTCTGTTGCCGCTATAACAACAAATACTAAAAACAGAATAAAATTAATATTTAACGGAGCCCCATACAATAAACGTGTTTTTTTTGTCGTTTTTTGCGATAATGGTACGTATCGTGCGCGAGGCCGACTCGCACTTGGCCGGTTTTTTATGTAGGGGAGCAATCGAGAGATATTTGTTGGAATGAATTCTAATTCCTTGGGCAAAATAATAAAGGTAACGTTAATTTTTCGGAACTACCCCCAAAAGACGATTTAAGGGATGTTAAAGTTTGTATGGAAAATCTCATTTCTTGGATTAATAAACTTGAAACTTGGGACAAATACTAACCTAAGTAAGTAATAAAGGATATCATTATTAGTTTTTCGAAACTACCCCTAAAAGATGATTAGGGGGGTGTTGAAGATCTTGGGTTAATAAATATGAAATTTGGCACAAATACTAATCTTAATAAATAATGTATGTTGTTATTATAGTTATTAGTTTTTGGGAACTATCCCCAAAATACCATTTCGGGGGTGTTAAAGATTTTTTAAGTATTTTATTGCACATAGCTTCTTTTTTTGATGTAGGGGAGCACTAAGGAGGGATTTTTGGAAATTCAACCTTTAAAGAGACATTTATTTGTATAAAAACATTTTTACAAAAAAATATTACCGTTTTCCAACTAAAAACACTACAAAGTGAAAATTAAATTTCTTTTTCGAAGTCGGTGTCTTTGGTAGGTACAATTTTTTTTCGTTATGGACACCGACTTCGAAAAATAAAGTTATTTTTCACTTTGTAGTGTTTTTAGTTGGATTTCAGTGTCGGTAGTGTTTGTAGTGTTTTTCACTTTTTAGGTGTACCTAATAGGCAATTTGCCTTTTGACACTTAATTGTTTTTTGTGTATGTTCGCCAATATCTCCGTCAAACAACACTGTTTGTAGTCTCCGTATAGTTACTTTACTCTTTGGTTTGTAGTTCCAAATCGAGGAAGAGGTCGTCTTAGTGCCGTAAGATTCATAAAAATACCGTTGACTCAACTAAAACATCTTCAGGGGGTAATTCTGAAAAACTAATGATGGCAATTTATTATTGCCCAAGGAATAAGATTTTTAACCGACTTTCCAAAAAGGAAGAGGTTCTATGTCCTCTAAATCCAAACTTGAACCGTGAATATTTACGATTCCTTTTATTATTATCCCATTTATTATTGTTTTAACAAGCTTATTTTTGGTCACCTTCACTAACTGCAAATAATTTAGTAGAATAAAATACGAAATCATGCGAACGAAGTCGCGGGCGGAGTGCTATAAGTATAGTGATAAAAGAGCATGCAATAGCGTCGGTAGACAGCAATAAGAAGTATAATTGAGTTAATGGAGTCTTTTTATTTATTTATTTATTATATACTTTATTGTACACCACAAAAATACAAACATATAGAACAAACAATTTTAAAAACAAAGTGTACAATGGGCGGTCTTATCGCACAGGGCAATCTCTTACAGACAACCTTTTATGCCACCGTGAGATGTTAACGAGTATTTTAATAGATAAAGGGGTTTAAAGGAGTTATAAGTTGCTTTTATAGCGCTCATGGGTGTAGGGAGGCATTTTCTAAAGACTTAGGTTCTATAACGGAGATTTTTACGGCTGTTGTATTACTAATCTATAATAGATCTATGTAGCTCCAGAATAGCGCTTTGAGCGCTATATGAGATAATTATATGGCCATTGTACGGCAAATAGTAGTGTAAGGAATCATACCGAACATTTTATACAGCCATGGGGTTACAGAATAGTTTTATAGCACTTTGAGTATTTACTAGCGTTCTTGTAACTATTATACCTCTATAACGGAGAAACAAAACTTTATACTAGAGCTCAAAACGCTATATTAGAGATTTATACAGCATAAATGTGATATAAAGCTTCACATTAAACATCTTTGTGTTAATCGGCCAATGGCGGAAAAACTATAACTACTAAATAAACGTAGTTTTTTAAGGTGAACACATTTTGGAGATCTGTATTTATATACTGGTAACTTTTGACTTAATTAAAGTCACCATTTTTACCTGTGGCCCTAATTAAACTATATGCAACCTTCAAAGTCTGATTTATGTTTAAATACAATTTCTTAACCAACATATCAATATAATTTTTGCATTAAAAACTGAATACCTATTATGAGAGCGCGTTAAAATTTTGACGCTAATATACATATATATTGACAGCAAACTGGTGCTCGCACTGATATTTCAAGTACATAAAGAAATAAAACAATGTTAGAGTCACCGTAGATATTTTAATAACCCAATCCGTATTAATGTTACCTCACTTGTCACTAAGTGTAGGTAGGTACGTATGATTATTTTTATTAAAATTTATTTAGCTGACACCACTATAAACCTACCATATTACTAATTTAAAGAGTTGACATTTAATATGACGATACATGGGCGCCGAAATAAGGTGAAGATGGTAAAGTGGCGCGACAAGAGCTTTTACGAAATATCATGGTGTTAACCATCGCATTTAAACAACCTCTGTAGAGCCTTTATAACTTGTATTTATGACCACTGTAGACCCATTCTAGAGCCTGTAAGCTGTATAATATGGGCCTATTTGGCGCTACAACAGATCTGTAACCAGTATATTTCTTTCAGTACCACTATATTTCTTACTAATAGAGCCGAGGCCGTTATGATAATCTTTTGTCCGGCTACTGTGCAGCTCCAGCGCTTGTGTGCTAATTGGGTATGACACGATATCTTTCGAAAATACCCCGATTCAAACAGTAAAACACCCATAAATTTTGAACAGTGAACCGATTTTTTTTTTTTTTTTTTTTTTTTTTTTTTATTATTGATAGGCTTGCGTTTGACCACTATCTCACCTGATGGTAAGCGATGATGTGGCCGACGATGAAGCACGCTTGCCTAGAAGAAACCTATTCACTCTTGACTTAAAGACTCCCAGGTTGTAGGTATCAGGAAATACAGACTCCGGCAGGGAATTCCATTCCTTTGCTGTACGCATAATAAAGGAATTCCCAAAACGTTTGGTGCGTATGGGTGGGATGTCCACCATGTACCGATGACGCAACGCCGTACGTCTTGTAGTCCGATGATGGAACGGGCTAGGAGGAATTAGTTCATGCAATTCCAACGCACACTCCCCGAAATGTAACCGATAAAAAACCGACAGACTGGCAACTCGGCGCCGATGTTCGAGGTTCTGGAGCCTAGATTCGGCCAATACTTCATTGTCGATGAGCCTCTTAGCCCGTCTTTCGATCGCATCAAGTGCATCCAGCTGGTACTTGGCAGATCCGTCCCAGAGATGAGAGCAGTATTCCATGCATGATCGAACTTGCGCTTGATATAAGTTGAGCAGCTGTTCTGGCGTGAAGTACCGTCTCACCTTCGCGAGTATCCCCAATTTTTTGGAAGCCAGCTGAGCTTTTGCCTCAATGAATGGACCAAAATTGAGCGTCGATGTCAACGTAATGCCAAGAATCTCAAGATGGTCAGTTATCGGCACGGTCACACCTCCGAAAGAAGGAGCCGGGTGGAATTGGCTCCTTTTAGCGGAAAAAAGACACGCCTGGGTCTTAGCAGCATTGAACTTGACCAGATTGGCATCGCCCCATTCGGAGACTGCCTCCAAGGACAGATTCAAGCGCCCAACCATGGCCTCCCGGAGAGACCGGATCTGAGGTCCTGTAGCGCGCGCGTTGGACACGTATCTCTCAGCTACAGTGCTGTCGTCTGCATACCCAAAGGTGCCGGGTTTTAGCAGATCATTTATGTGCAGCAAGAACAACGTTGCGTACGCGTGCGTTGCGTGTTTGAGAGTACTGACCCCTGTGGGACCCCGGCATTAATATCCAGTAATTCAGACGAGCGGCCATCAATAACCACTCGAATGGACCGGCCCCTCAGGAAGTCTGCAATCCAATCGCACAGACCACTGGGCAAACCGAATGAAGGAAGCTTACCAATAAGGCTTTCATGCCAGACCCTGTCAAAAGCCTTCGAGATGTCGAGGGAGACGGCAAGCGCTTCCCCGTGTCTCTCTATGGCCTCACTCCAGATGTGAATGGCATACGCTAGAAGATCCCCAGTTGACCGATTTTGGCGGAAGCCATATTGGCGGTCACTGAGGATGTCGTTAGCTTCTAGGTATGCCAGGAGCTTGGAATTAAGCACTCGTTCCATACTCTTGCAGAGGATGGACGTTATTGAAATGGGTCTGTAGTTGGCCGGGTCAGCCCGACTGCCCTTTTTGGGCACAGGCTGAACGTTAGCTTGCTTCCAGGCATTCGGCACTTTTCCCGTCTCATATGAAAGGCGAAACAGGCGTGTCAGGATCGGAGACAATTCAGGCGCACAGGTTCTGAGAACAATTGCTGGAATTCCGTCGGGGCCACTAGCTTTGTTCACGTCAAGATTGCGCAGCACCCTACGAACGTCCTTTTGATGTATGCGAATGTCCGACATACTCGTCTCGCAACAATCAGGAGAAGGAGTGGGCCGCGCGTCACCAGAATCCAGACGCGAAGATTCCGCAAAAAGAGAGGCAAACAAGTTTGCTTTCTCCTCAGCGGAGTGGGCCAGTGACCCGTCGGGCTTCAGCAGTGGTGGTAGTGAGGGACGGCAGAAGTTCGATTCAACCGACTTAGCCAGGGACCAAAACGCTTTACTACCCGCTGGGTAGGAAGCAAGTTTGGTCCCAATATGGCTTATGTGGTCAAATCGAGATCTTAGCATCACCTTCTTGCAGGACTTGGCAGCCCTATTGTAGGCTCTCTTGCGCTGACCCACGTCGCTTGCTTTGCGCTTCCGAGCGTCGACCCATGCCAGGTACGCCTCATGTTTGAGCGTGTTGGCGCGCTTGCACTCGGCGCCAAACCATGGCCGGTCAGCGTTAGACATTGCAACGTCAGAGAACGGAATGAAGTACTCCATTCCCTGACGCAACACATCCGACACGGCGTCCGCGCACGACGAAGGATCAACCATAGAGAAGCAAGTAGGCTGCCAAGGATACGATGCGAAAAAAGAACGCATCCCATCCCAATCTGCTGACTTGTACCGCCAAACCCGCCGAGCGCCTCTTGGGCTGGGATCGGGTGGGGAGTGGACGGATACGGACTTCACCAGACAATGGTCGGAACTACCCAAAGGTGAAGATACCGACACCGAGTAGCGGTCTGGATCTGTAGTCAGCAGAAGGTCCAAGCAATTGGCTGTGTGCGAATCAACATCCGGCACCCTCGTTGCCCCCTGGACCAGCTGGGCGAGATTTAACGCAAGCGCAAGCTTTCTCGTCTCCCGCCCAGCATGATCAGTGCGCTGGTACGGGAAAAGCCACTCCTGGTGGTGGGCATTAAAGTCCCCCAGTAACACCAATTGGGCAGAAGGGTACCGCTGCTGTGCCGTATCAGCCGCCTCACTAAGGTACTCAGTGAGCCTGGTTGTCTCCTGATCCCCACTGTGCGAGCGGTAGACACAGGCGTAAACAATTTTATCAAGGCCCATGTCCACTAAAGCCCACAGCACAGAGAACCTAGAGTCCTCAAGGTTTCGGAGACGCCGATAACAGATGTCGTCTCGGGCATACATGCATACACCCGCGCGTTGCTTAAAATTGTGCTCCAGGGTATACCCTGGGTATGTTAGGTACGATACATCTGACGGACATCTGATCCGCGTCTCCGAAAGAAAAAAGAGAGCCGGCTTATCAGTCTCCAGGTGATGATGGACTGCTATGTGATTTGAGTGCAGACCTCTGATGTTAGTGAGGTGCACTTTGAGTGGGAGGGGGTGCAGCCGCTGTTCAACTTTAAACATTTTTCTCTTTTTCATCATTTGCGAGTGAGTGAAGAAAGGTTAGGAGAGGGAAGTGAGATGTGGCTTCACGCTGCTTACCTTCAGACACGCACTGAATGGACGCCATCATTGGGGGACTAGTCTGGAGACTGCGGGGACGCCCGAGCCCCCACGGGAATGACCATCGGGCCCTCCCTTCTGGTCGCCAACCAGCACGATGGTGCATTCCGGGATTTTTCGTCAGTTGGCGGGGCAGCCTTTCGTGTGGGGCTGGCACACTACTTGGGCCCCCAACTACCTGCGGTCGGCCAGCGGTGCACCGTGCCTCGGATCCCGCTACCCTCCGCGACCAGTCACCCGATACGCCCATAACAGCACGTGCCAGGCTGGTCTGTCTGCAATAGAACCGCCATCTCGACCCATCTCCTGAAGTGGCTACACCGGGCATCGCACCGGAACACGGCTAGGCCGCTTGGCGGTACGTCTTTGCCCGGTGGGTGGTCGCAAGCCTTCGGCCGAAGCCTACCACCAGTTATTGTCACCTGATTGGCACCACCCGGGGACCACGTGTAGGGTATCGCATGGGGTACTTTCCTACGGACGTGGGTGACTCGGCCCCCAAAAATCGATCTTCATCAAACATAGCTAAGGCCGAGCTTCTCACCTCTAAATTATCGCAGAAAGCCAATCACAGCAGATAACGCGTGCTTGACAATTTGTCACATTCATTCTGCGATACTTTAGAGGTGAGAAACTCGGCCTAAGAAATTAAGAACACTCCCGATAATGTCACCTTTCAAACATTTATACAATACAAATTATATGAATAGTAGGTACCTATTCAGCAGTCACGCTCAATCGTGTTAACGTAAACGTAACCTAACTAAATAATTAGATATCAGTTTGAAATAAATGGTACAACTTAATTTGTTTATGTATTTGTTATGGTTGCGAAGATATTTAAAATCCTGCTGTGGTAACGTTTGCACAATTGCTGCATCTCGAAATTTACTGAACGGATGATTATAATTTTTGTACATGACATCTGGCTAATTAGGTATAATTTGTTACGCAATAAAAAAGTGCGTGAGTCCGACTCGCACTTGTTACTTAAAAGATGTAAATTCTTTATACATAAACTCACGCCTTTTTCCATGGGGGTAGGCAAAAATTACAGAACGCCACCTGCTACGATCCTTACATACTTCTTTTGCTTCAAATTCTATAACTGATCGTCAAATGACAGCTGGGCGGGACCAACGGCATATCGTGCTTGCCGAGGTAAGGAGGATTCTCCCTATGCGGTAAGCGTTGCTCAACCTGGAAGATCGACTCGTGCGGCTGTTATAATGTAGCCAAAACCTCCCCACGCTTTTCTTTTCAAGCACACGTTTATTATAAATTATCAATCTTACAATTTTTTTGCTGTAATTTGGTTATCTACTGCAAGGACAATGACCCGTGGCAAATATCTTTTAAAACTAACCTTCCTTACTAATAAATTAGTTTCCTTGTCAATAATTCCTATCTCTCAAGCATTTTGAGAGCCGGAGACTGGGCAGGTTTGCCTAGAATTGTTAGGTTTAACGAGAGTGCGTTACTCCAGCCGGATAATGTCGAAAACCGTCATCTCAGTGCAATAGATAATTAGATATACAGCTTCTGTAATTGGTAAGCAAATTTATAAATTTGGTATGCTGATAGTTTTTTAATTATTTGATAAAAACAGTTCCGGCTGGAGTAACGTTACTTTTGTTTTCTAACGGGTATTTTAACATAAATTATAACGAAATAATTAGATATCAATTTGAAATAAATGGTACAACTTAATTTGTATATGTATTTGCTATGGTTGCGAAGACATTTAAAATCCTGCTGTGGTAACGTTTGCACGATTGCTGCATCTCGAAATTTACGGAACGGGTGATTATAATTTTTGTGCATGACGTCTGGCTAATTAGGTATAATTTGTTACGCAATAAAAAAAACCAGAATAATGCACCGTTTTGAGGTTATTTTAGTAAATAGAAATATACTTTAATAGGTCCTAGCACTGCCAATAAGCGGTCCAAAGACTAACTTGAAACGTTATTATATAGGTAATTACTGCTTATAAATGGTACTGAAGTTTCATTAGTATCCTATAAGTAATTAAAAAGTTAGGATGAAACTTCAATTTGTTCCGGCCACGGCGCTCAGCTGAGTTATTTGAAGACCGATTAACCGAATTGCCTGTAGTTGTGGTAACTGAATCTTATATCAATAATTAGTTATATGTTTCAATTATATACCTGTGAAATTTCAGAAATTTCACACTAATTAATTAACGAGATAATCGAAAAGCATATTTATGAGTAGCAACCCGACCAAATCTAGAATGTTATAAAAAAGCGGCCACGCAATACATTTTACCAACCATCTAAAATTATTAGCATAATTGTCCTTAAAAGTTGATACAGTCACGAATGAAATTAGTTTGATTGAAAAATTAAACCTACCATACTAAATGTTCAAATAAATTTTAAATTGCTCAAGTGTCCACTATGCCATTCTTCATATATCTACCTACCTACGTTTAACCATTCTGTCGATGAGGTAGGTAGGTACCTACTTACATTTACAAGGTACAAATTGCGCCTAATTACTTTTTAGTTAATTTTATATTATGTATTTAGGTAAAGGAATGTATTATTATATTTAATATGATATAATAATGATACATGGTATCGTTAGATTAAAGTAAGTACCTATATGTAATGGGAGTCTTAGCTTTAAATCGAAGAGGAGGCTTTTGCCCAGTAGTGGGACACTGTAAAAGGTTAGATATCAAACAATTGAAAAATGTAGGTACCTGTTGTAAGTAGTAGAATAATCTTGATAATATTAAATAATTGATCTGTGATTTGTATGCAATAAGACTTTTATTTTTACTATTGTAGATTTTTTATTTTTTTAACACACTTGCTTATAAAGTGGCTCTAATTTCACCGCAATTAGGCAAATAATGACACCTGTTATCAAACTGTAACTTTTTCATTGCTATTATTCACAAGTGAGTTATAGAGTTTTTTTTTTTTTATTTATTGTTTGAGTTGCTTTGTTCTTAAAAAAGTTTCGATACAAAAAAAGATCGTGCTCAATAGTAGAAATGCAACACATTTCATGCAACTTCGTATTTAAATAGATAATTTAACCTTGTACGTGTTTAATAAATAAAACATTCACTCAAATATAACTTTTGTTTTTGTCTGTAATAAAGAAAACTTGAAATTCCCCATTTTGTACGTGGCTAACACGCTATCCGCGAAAACCCAAAAAAAAACTCATTATTTTTAGTCTATGGCCGATCGCCATTTTTAGATGCGTGCGCTTAGGAAAACTGATTAATTTTGCGAAAAATTTTCACGATAAAAAAATTTTCACAACTCGTTTTCACTGTTGGAAATGATTTTTTGTATTATTTTCTTCACAAGTGTGTTGAAAAACGTCGTATGATACAAGTGTGTAATGTACTATTATACAATATTACTTAATTTAAGAATACGGCTATCTTTGCGTAAGACATTTGTGATTTTTAAAATCAGATCAGAAAAACAGTAGAACCTACCTACCTACTGTATAATATGTTATTACTTATACTTACTGCACAGTGATGTTATTGGTGTTTTTATTCAATTATCTCAATTAAAATGTACAAAGAATAAAATACTTAATTAACAATAACTACCTATATATGCAGTTAAATAAAAATAAAATAAAACTACGAACGCATATAAAAGAGCAGGAGTCATAGGGCGTCAAAAAATTCATCCACAACGCTGTCAACGTGAAAAGTGCCCAGAACGCTGGCAGCATTGCCATGTTCGATGGCAATGCTGATTCTCTGGCCAAAGAAAAGCCCAGCCCTCTGGTCACGTGAAGAGTCGACTAACCGTTTGCTGACATCTCGAAATACTCGAAGAGCAAAAAGCGAAGCTTTCATCTGTGACAATACGGACAGGCAATCGACCCTTCACAAATTCAATACAATAGCACCAGAGATCAAAATTGTAGAAAGAAGTTCACTGCAACTCCTATGTTCCCCAATTTTGGAAGATAGTTTTTCTCCATTTATGCCCTAATAACACATTTCAACGATATTTCGGACAGACTATCTAAAATTAATGTACATTCGGCTATCACGCTCAATCGTTATTGTTGTTTTGGTCCAAATTTCATGTACTTTCATCGCGCTTCGCCATTATGGAAGCATTCACAAATTCTCCTGGACAAAATTGACCAGATTATTCGTTGCACGCTACCCATTCATTATCTGGTCAAATTATCAATTTATTAATCTGGTCAAATTATCAATTTATTAATCTGGTCAATTTTGTCCATCTCAATTTGTTTAATCATCTATCCAAAATGTGGCCCTGGATGACCGAGCGTGGCTGCAAGCCACTCTACCCATTCGCTTCGGTGGGCTCGGCAAAATTTCTAGTTTAAGCCTACCGGCGTTCCTGTCTTCGGTCCACAGCACTGAAGAGTTAACCAGAAAAATTTTGTTGCCATCACTGGTTAACTGTGAAGTGCCGTACTCGACCGATGCAGTGAATGCCTGAAAGTGGCTCGCCCAAATGCAGCGTTACCCGATACCCCTTTTTCCCCAGAGACAGTGGGATGAGCCGCTCTGCAGGTTGGTACGGAGTAAACTTATAGATACGTCCACCAATACTGCTGAGCGCGCCCGCCTGCTGGCTGTGGGAGAATGGGAGTTGAGCCTCTAGCTACAGGCACTACCGTCACCCAACATAGGTACTATGTTGAGTGACAACACCTTCCGGATCTCTACATGTCTGCGTTTGGGTGCTCCCAGCGGAGCTCCACAATGTCAATGTGGTGAAGCAGTCGACCGCCTCGGACATCTTGGTCTATCCTACAGTAGGAGCGCTGGTCGGTTAGCACGGCACGCCAGAATTGATGACATCATACGTCGGGCTGTCGTCACCGCCGGGGTGCCAGCTGTTTTAGAACCCAATGGCTTGGCGCGCGACGATGGGAAGAGACCTGACGGGATGCCCATAATGCCTTGGAAGGTGGGTAGGCCTTTGATGTGGGATGCAACATGTGTCGACACCCTTGCGCCATCCCATCTTCTTAGCACGGCGGGCTGTGCTGGGGCAGCTGCTGCTGGTGCAGAGAACCTCAAACGGCGCAAATACAACAACCTTATTGGAAGTTATATATTTGAGCCGTTTGGGGTTGAAACATTAGGTCCATGGGGTCCGAGTGCTCTTCGAGTATTTCGAGATGTCAGCAAACGGTTAGTCGACTCTTCACGTGATGTTATTAAATTTTATTATTGATTATCTGTGATTTTTACAATAAAACTTAATTTTAAATATGGCTACAACTATTTTAATTTAACTTATTCGAACACTAAGCACAACACGACACAACACAGCATTGCCCGAAAGGATGGTCATAACCTCCAGCAGCTGATGATTACTGGCAAGGTCAAAGGCAAGAGGCCGAGGGGCCCGCAGCCCGATCAGTTAGTCTGACCAAATACGTGCAACGCTGAACAACAAGCTGCACGATGCATTCCACGTCGCCAAGGACAGACACAGGTGGAGAATCATCGCCAGAGAAAAGTTGGTATCCTGTCACTAGAATCACGACCCTCAGTAATGAGTAACACGACGCGAGGAGGAGGAAGCACAACACCGTGAAAATAGTGAGGGTGTTTATCAGTTGTTTATTTTTAGATAAGCAAGCGACATTGCATATAAGTCCATTAAAACATATCCTTGAATCCTTTATCCTTTTAATTAATATCTGCATAAAATCATCATCATCATCTACATAAGTAGGTACTCCATATTTTTTATTACCTACGCATAATTATTTTTGAAATCAATAATCTATCTGTAGAAACAAAAATATTTAAGTAAAAATATGTTTTACTTTAGCACTTTTTACCCGTCTGTACCAAACACGTATTATTCTCACGTTCACTATCCTATAAGTTTTAGAAAGTTGGTTTACCCCCAGTTTCCCAGCTCTAAATTAACGGAGAATAAGTGTGACAAATTGTCAAGCACTCGTTATCTGCTGTCATTGGTAGAATTAATTTTCAACAGCCAATCACAGCAGATAACGCGTGCTTGACAATTTGTCACATTCATTCTCCGATAATTTAGAGCTGGGAAACTCGGGGTTAATGTATTGCGCGGCCACTTTTTTATAACATTCTAGATTTGGTCGGGTTACCACGCATAAGTATTGTTTTTCGATTATCTCGTAAATTAATTAGTGTACAAGTCTATTAATTCACAGGTATTTAATTGAACTATATATCTAATTATAGATATAAGATTCAGTTACCACAACTACAAGAAACTCGGTTAATCGGTCTTCAAATAACTCAGCGGCGCGCCGTGGTCGGAACAATTTGAAGTTTCATCTTAACTCTTTAATTACCTAAATGATACTAATGAAACTTTAGTACCATTTATAGGCACGAATTATTTATATAATAACGTTTCAAGTTAGTGTTTGGACCGCTTTTTGGCAGTGCTAGGACCTATTAAAGTATATTTCTATTTACTAAAATAACTTCAAAACGGTGCATTATTGTGGATTTTTTTATTGCGTAACAAATTATACCTAATTAGCCAGATGTCATCTACAAAAATTATAAATCATCCGTTCAGTAAATTTCGAGATGCAGCAATCGTGCAAACGTTACCACAGCAGGATTTTAAATATAATCGCAACCATAGCAAATACATAAACAAATTAAGTTGTACCATTTATTTCAAACTGATATCTAATTATTTAGTTATCATTTATTTTAAAATACCCGTTAGAAAACAAAAGATCTGGCTGCGGTAACGTTACTCCAGCCGGAACTGTTTTTATCAAATAATTAAAAAACTATCACATTACCAAATTTAAAAATTTGCTCACCAATTACAGAAGCTGTATATCTAATTATCTATTGCACTTAGATGACGTTTTTTGACATTATCTGGCTGGAGTAATGCACTCGTATAACGGTAAGAATAATCTATATTAAACGTTTAATATAGAACAGGTAAAACAGCTGAATGATTAGACAAACTTAAGGAAGAGGTAAGATGCCAGTACCTACATTTATCTATTATTATTAATATATAAAAGAAGAAACTGACTGATTGACTGATCGATCAACGCACAGCCTAAACCGCTACGCCTAGAAGAATGAAATTTGGCAGAAAGGTTCCTCATATCACGTAAGTGAGCACTAAGAAAGGATTTTTGGAAATTCTACCCCAAAGGGGGTAAAAAGGGGGTTGAAAGTTTGTATGTAATTTCTACAGTTTTTAAGTTAGGCACGTGAAATTTTAGATTTACGCTCTTGGTTGATAAAAATAATTAATGTATTTATTAGTTTTTGGATATTCGACCCATAAGTGGGTAAAAAGGGGGTTGAAAAATTGTATGAAGTTTTTACAGTTTGCAAATTGGACACATTAAATTTTACATTACGCTCTTGGTAGATAAAAATAATTAATGTCTTTATTGGTTTTTCTAAATTCCAACCCTAAGGGGGTAAAAAGGGGGTTGAAAGTATGTATGTAGTTTCTACAGTTTGTAAGATGAACACTTGAAATTTTAGAATTATGCTCTTGGTTGATATAAAGAATTAATTCATATATTGGTTTTTGGAAATTCTACCAGTGAGGGGGTAAAAAGGGGGTTGAAAGTTTGTATGATTTTTTTACAGTTTGTAAGTTGGGCACGTGAAATTTTAGATTTACGCTTATTGTTCGTAAAAAGAATTAATGTATTTGTTGGTTTATGGAAATTCGACCCCTAAAGGGGTAAAAAGAGGGTTGAAAGTTTGTATGTAATTTCTTCAGTTTGTAAGTAGGACACGTGAAATGTTAGAATTACGCTTTTGGTTTCTAAAAAGAATTAATGTATTTGTTGGTTTAAAGAAATTCGACCCCTAAGGGGGTAAAAAGAGGGTTGAAAGTTTATATGTAATTTCTTCAGTTTGTAAGTTAGACACGTGAAATTTTAGATTTACGCTTTTGGTTCATAAAAAAAAAAAAAAAAATTGGAGTTTGGTAATTCGTCCCCTAAGGGGGTAAAAAGGGGGTTGAAAGTTTGTATGCAATTTCTACGGTTTGAAAGTTGGACACGTAAAATTTTAGATTTAATCTCTAGGTAGATAAAACAAAACCATGCATTAATTATTTTTTGGAAATTCTACCTCTATGGGGATAAAATAGGGGTTGTAACGTTATATGAAATTTCATCGGTTTGGAAGGTTAAACATCTAAAATTGTAGGTTTTCGCTCCTGATTTATTAAAAAACAAAGAGTGTAATTATTTCCGGAAATTCCACCCCTAACGGGGCTAAAAAGGGGGTTGAAAGTTTGTATGTAATTTCTTTAGTTTGTAAGTTGGGGTTGGAGTTGATAAAAAGAGTTCATGTAATTATTAGGTTTTATAAATTCTACCCCTAAGGAGAATAAAGTAGGGGTTGAAACTTTATATGAAATTTCTTCGGTTTAGAAGTTAAAATATCTGAAATAGTTGGTTTACGCTCTTGATTAAAAAAAATTGATTTCCGGTAATTCTACCCCTAATAGAGGTTAAAGATGGCAATTTGTTGGGCTTATATGTTTGAAACTTGGCATCAATACTAACAGCAAATATTTTATACTTTTTTTATAGATTTTAAAGTAAAGGTTGTCATTACAAGTTTTTCAAAACTACTCCTACAATACGATTTAAGGGATGTTAAAGTTTATACGGAAAATCTCATTTCTTGGATTAATAAACTTGAGACAAATACTAACGTAAGTAAATAATAAAGGATATCATTAATAGTTTTTCGAAACTACCCCTAAAATATGATTAGGTGGGTGTTGAAGATCTTGGTTTAATAAACTTGAAATTTTGCACAAATACTAACCTTAATAAATAATGTGGGTTGCTATTAGTTATTCGTTTTTCATAACTATCCCAAAAATACTATTTAGGGGGCGATCAAGATTTTTGAAGTATTTAATTACACATAGCTTCTTTTAATGATGTACGTGAGCACTAAGGAAGGAGTTTTGGAAATTCAACCTATAAAGAGACATTTAATTGTATAAAAACTTTTTTACAAAAATATATTACTGACCTCCAACTAAAACACTACAAAGTGAAAAATAAATCTATTTTTCGAAGTTGGTGTCTTTGGTAGGTACCATTTTTTTTCGTTATGGAAACTGACTTCGAAAAAGAAAGTTATTTTTCACTTTGTAGTGTTTTTAGTTGGATGTCGGTAGTATTTTTTTGAAAAATAGATTTTTTGTTTTTCACTTTTTTTAGGTGGACCTAATAGGCAATTTGCCTTTAGTAAGGTACTTAATTATTTTTTGTGTATGTTCACCGATATCTCCGTCAAACAGCACTGTTCAAACGGTCCAGCTCGATAGTTCCAAATCGAGGAAGAGGTCATCTTAGTGCCGTAAGATTCTTCAAAAAACCGTTGACACACCTAAAACATCTTCTGGGGGTAATTCTGAAAAACTAATGATGGCAATTTATTATTGCCCAAGGAATAAGATTTTTAACCGACTTTCCAAAAAGAAGGAGGTTCTTTGTTCTCTAAATGATAACTTAAACCGTAGATATCTACGATAGCCCATTTATTATTGATTTAACAGTAGCTTATTTTTGATCGCCTTCACTAACTGCACATAATTTAGTTGAATAAAATACAAAATCATGCGAACGAAGTCGCGGGCGGAGTGCTAGTGTAATATACAAGTAAACCTGTGGTAAGTAACTACCTATTTTTGCAATGTGTTTATCAGTCTATTTATGTATGTAAGTATGTTTGTTCCTATGTGACGTTCTAGAGATCAAACGCGTTGCCGGTTTTGATGATTCTTACGTCAATCGATTCTTCTTAACCTAGCGAGTGTAACTGGCTACCTCAGACCAACAAAAAAAGATAGACGTAACGTCGCGAACATCATAAGTGAAGCCACAAAACTATGCTCCTCCAAGTAAATATACACTCTCACGCACACACCTGCACTAAAACTATGCTCATCGCTCTTAGTACGTTACGAGTCGTCGTCTAGTTAACATATATTAAAAAAAATTGAATTATGCCTTCCTGTGTAGTGAAAACTTGTAAAAACAATAGCAAAGCACATAAAAAGTCTCACGGAATCACATTTCACATGTAAGTACTTGAAATAACATCGTTTATTTATTAAATATACTATGAATTTTAGGTTCCTTGGAACAAAAAACTTCAACGAACGAAATCAGTGACATAAAGTGCGTGGGTTGCCATAATATGATTTCAAATTACCCCATTCGATTAAACAAATTTAATATGATTTCTTACTTCGAGTTATATTCCTGTTTTCTTTTTTATGTTATTTTAAGATTTTAGATTTCCAAATAATAATGAAAAAAGAAAGAAAATGGATAGTAGCTATAAGAAATAGTACATTTATCTTTATCTAATAGTACCATTTATCATTGTATTACTTTTTGGAGTCAGTGATTTTGTTATGGTGGTATTTTTGAATTTAATAAAGTTGATTGAAAATATAATTATCTATATTATTTCAAAACAATTTACATAATGACTCATACACTTGACGATGTTATGATTTACGCTTCAGCAACTTATAACCTTTAATAGAATTTCTATGAGCATGGTTATAGGAAGTAGCTGTATTTTACTTCTTCCGATGCCAAGACACTGTCACAGGCTAAGCTAACTTACACCTAAACGTATACCCCAGAGTATAACTAAATATACTAATTTAAACTCATACAAACTATATACCCTCACACATTAGCGCACTCCTCTATACTCCCACACATCACACAAATACGCGCATTTCTTTTCTCTGTATATACTAATTTTAACTCATACAAACTATACATCCTCATACATTAGCGCATTCTCCCCTATACTCCCAAACATCACACAAATACGCGCATTTTTTTCTCTGTATAACGCTCGTTCACATAAAGTTTGCTTTTTCTATTATTTAAAACTTGTCTATTTATATTTGTATTTTTTTTGCATTAAATTGCAAATTAATGGATATTGCTAAGCGGAAGAGTGAAGTCTCCTAACACAAGCAAGGATTGCATAAAAGGTGATCTCCAAATCATAAGCATGTAAAGCCACTTTCTAATTGTTTATTTTTAAATAGATTTTGCGATGTAACATGAGTGATGACGATGTTTCGTGAGTTATAATTAATAATGTACTCTATACTCAACAATATCTTACTCGAACAATATTATCCTACCCACACAATAATATTATTACCCATTTTATAGGGAAAAAAATCAACAAATGGCAACCCTTCCAAACACACATAGGTAAAAATGTGGCTTCACTTTTGATGTTCGCGACGCTACGTCTATCTTTTTTTGTTGGTCTGAGCTGGCTACATTAAAATTGGAAAAAAAAAATATGGCGGATTTTGGGCGCCATATTGTCGGAGCCCAATTTTTTTTCCTTAAATATCTATCCATCGTCTGTGGTATCAAAATTAAGGGTTTTAAGAGGCAATTTCAAACATATTTAAAACGTATGTTTAAATTTAAATAATTCGAGCATTTTTGCTGTGTTCTCCGACTGCACTGCACAGCATGATTTTCATCTTGTTTAGGTACCTACGTCTTTTTAGTTCGCTTCTTAAGCAGTCAGGTTTTTTTAATTAACTCTTTTAACCGACTTCTTGCTATTGAAGTGAACAATGGAATTAATGAGATTTAAAATTATGTACCTTTATAAAAATAATGATTACAGCCTTGAATATGTACCGGCTACTTACCACAATTGACAATGGAATGAATTATGCTGTTGGTAAATCTAATAAATAGGTAGGGTTGCCAACTTTTATTAGAAGAAATAGAGTATATCTGATTTCAAAGGAGTTAAATAAAGAGTACGGACTACCAAAAAAGAGTATCATTTATTTTATATTTTAAAAAGGTATTTTTTCGTACTTTATGCCGCACATAAAAAAAAACATGGTTTTTAAATGGATTGTATGACAAAACATTCTAACTCTAAATGTATATAAGATCAAGAGCTCATTTTTAATGAATTTCAATGCAGCTCTGTTCCCGCCACTTCATATTCATGACCGAAAATACTCTCTCAGTAAATGCTGAAGTGGCGGGCACTAGAAAAGTAAACATTTTGTAAAAAAGAGTATTTCAGCATACTCTATTAGTGTTATAGATTATAGAGTACGCCTATATGATATAGAGTACAATACTCTATTTTAGAGTACGGTTGGCAACCCTATAAATAGGTAACCTACTACAAAACTACAAAACTATAACTCGGTCAAGATAACTGAGCACCCGAAATGTCTATCTCGCCCACTCCCTGGTACCCGCCCGAACCTCGTGAGCCAATAACGAGAGTCGAACGTCAGAGTGACATTGACGTTTCGGGTGCGGTTAACTTGACCGAGCTACACAGTTTATTGACACCTGACACGAATTGAGCGGGGTTCCACGTTTCATCAAGCGAATTAGCGACAAACACATTAGGTACAACACGTGTTTTTCTAGCGTCACCAGAAATAAATAGTGCTCACCTACAATTTAGTAATAGAAGTGCAATCAATGTAATTTCATCCTTCAAGTAATAGTGTAAACTACACGTGAGTTCGTAATGCGAGATTTGCAGTTTAAACCCTTTTCTAGATGAAAGCGGCTTGAGTTGTTTTGGAAGTAAATTATTATAAAAACAAAAAAACCCGACTGGTAAAAACGGGGCGCTATTTCAAAAATATACTTATAGGCTATGTCATTCCTACAATTGAGTCCATAGATAAAGCACCTATAGATATAGCCATAAAATGAGCTTGATTGATAGAGCGAGATCGCTAATTGGCAGCCCCATGTAAATAATAAGGACAAAAGATTATTTTTTGTCTTTTGCTGTTTGTCATGATCTAATGTCATGACAGGTTGTGACAAACAAACTCGGTGGTGTTTGATTTTCTGTGATTTCGTTGTATAAAGTGATATCTTGTATATAGGTGCTTTAGGATTGAGACAAATCCAACGACACCTCTTATGTCATAATCACAGATTACTGATACCAAAGATAATATAATACTACAGTACAGATACCCAATCCCATACAAAGAAATGTCACCTCCTTAAGTCGGGCTATTGGTCGGGCTATTTTTTCTTTCTCCATATTTTTAACAGGCGGCAGCACCAGTGACTCTTTAATAGCCCGAGACTGTGGTTTTCTAACGCCATCTAGTAGTTTGCCTAGATACTAAATCATATGGCAATTTGAGCGAGGAATCGTATCATGTAGGTACTCAGAGACGTTATTTGCCAGTTGTCTTGTCCTTGAACGCTTACTTCGTATTCGAAATAATAACATTAGGTATGTTCGGTTCGGGACAGACTCCGCTCAGACCGCGGTAACTTCTTAAATCTAAGTGGTCGCATTGTGTAGCGAATTTCACAATATTCACGAATATTCCAAATCAATCAAAACTATAGAATTCGTTGTAGAATTAGATGTTGGTAGTTAGCTTGCTTCCGTGGCAATGAATGAAAACACGAAGTAGGTACCTACTTTATGTCATTTTATTATTCACTATAAGCGTTATCCTTTTTTACCCGGCTGCAAGGAAAGGGTTATGTTTTTCGCGCGTATCTTGTATGTAAGTATGTGTGTAATATATCACCTCGTATCTTTCAAACCACATGACGGATTTTTATAATTAAGACATCGTTAGATAGGTCTTGGCCACCCAAATATTCTTAGATAAGTGCCATTAAAAAAAATGGCGGATTTTGGGCTCCATATTGAAGAGGTTGCAATTTTTTATCTTCGTAACCCGTCGAGTGGGGTATCAAAATGAAGGGCTTTTAGTGGTGATTACAAAAATACATACCACGTATATGTTTAAAACAATTTATAAAAAAAAAAGAAACTTAAAAGATGTAAATAAAAAAAGCTAATTTAAAATCAAAAAGGAAGCGAACTAAAAAGCTGTAAACAACTAGAAATCGTGCTGTGCCGTCGGAGGATCAGGCAGTTCGCGAATATGTATCCTCCGAGTGTACTGCTAGTTATTTTCTTGTTTACAGCTTGTTAGTTCGCTTTTTAAGCAGTGGGTGTTTGATTTTTAAATTAGCTTTTTTATTTTAGGTTGGTACTTATATATATAAAGAACAAGATGTTTTTACAAAAATGATTACTTTTAATACTTTAGTTAGGTACGCAGCATGGCAGTACCTACCCTACCCCTCACCCCCGCTGTCACATGAAATTGCTAGCGCGTAGTGGCTCACGAAGTGTTTCGATCCGTTCTTAAGTTTGAATCAAACTGTACCTACTATGCGACGCGTAAACTCGGACGGCAAGCGGCACACGCGTCGCGTTATCTCTTATTTTAGTACCCGTGCGATATGAGTAGGCCCTAGCGCGATACGAGTCCTGTTCCAGCGAGGTATCTAGTTAATTCGACGTGTAAACAAGCATCACAAAAAAGTGATTTTAAATAATAGACCAAAACTTTAATATTTGAAATTACGCCTATAATAAATAATATCTTTTAAATTACGCCTATAATAAATAATAACTATCCTACAAAATGAGTCTTACGATGGATATATAGTTTAGGACAAATTGTGAAACACGCCATCTATTGCAAAGAACTCAAAACAAAACGAAAAGTCGATAGCTACTTTCAACTAATTTAACATACAAAGTCTTCACTTATCTTTTTTGTTCAAAAAACCTGATCAATGAGTGTAAATGGATAAATTAACATTAAAAAAGCAAGTTTTGATTTTTACTAAACTTATTTCAGCCTGAATCTGCTGTTAAACATTTTTAATTGATTGTTACTTTCACATTTGTTACCTATGCTGCCATCTATGATCTTTTTTTAATACTAATTATAATTTGTATGAGTTGATACCCCATGCTGATACGTAGCAAGCTAATCATAATCCGTCAAGCCGTTCGGGCTGTAGAACGTGCTATCGAAACGGACATACATACATACATACACTTGAAAAACGTTACCCACCCGCAGTAAAAACATATCGCCGAAGCAGTCCATCATTCTTCCAAGTCACAGTCGACTTATTGATCTTGTACAGCCAGGCTCACGAGAGTATCAATGTTTTTTTCATTTTTTCGAATAAGTATGTTGAAAAACGTTGTTTGATACTCGTGAACCGAACAAGGTTTGCCCACCTGCATCAACATTTATTATTAACTCTAGTAGAAGAAGAAAACAGAACGGAGTCTGGTAGAAGTTGACGGGAACATAGGTTATTGACTTAGATCTCTGGGACCATGTTTCCTCTTAAAACTAAATTACTACGAGTATTTCAGCTGCTATTTCAATGGATATATAGTAGTCACAGCGGATCTTTGTGTCTCTGAATTTGGCTCTGTTAAGCATTGAGCAAGAAACAGTTTGTCATCGAGTATACTGCATAGGGAAGGTAAGCGAGATAGGACGATGCGCCACACGTAAGCGAGTGAAAGAGGCAGTTATACAATGCAATCTTTTACATTGATACAAAAATAGTAACTGCGAAGGATCTTGCAGCCAACTTCAGAGAAACAAAGATTCACTGTGATACTATAACAATATTTTTCTGGGCAGTGGGTGTAAGTGTGACAACCTTTGACGTTAATTTTGACTTAATTGATGATATAACGCAAAACAGTTATATATCAAGACTTTAGGCGCAGGCCACACAGAAACGGCGTCGGGCGCGACCATGGCACGGGCGGCTTCCTATTCCATTCAAATTTCATACAAAATGCATGGCAATAAAGCGCAATTTGATAAGGCGCGGGTGCCGAAATGGCGCGTCATAATCACGTCCGATCAACGACATACTGTGTCCTATATTGCACTTTATTTCCATGCATTATGTATGAAATTTGAATGGAATAGGAAGCCGCCCGTGCCCGTCGCCATTTCTATGTGGCCTGCGCCTTAGATGCAAAGATAAAACTTGGCGGAAGATGTAATAAAACGATTCGGTCTCAATTGC
The DNA here is from genome assembly GCA_964057195.1 of Orthosia cruda. Taxonomy (NCBI): domain Eukaryota; kingdom Metazoa; phylum Arthropoda; class Insecta; order Lepidoptera; family Noctuidae; genus Orthosia; species Orthosia cruda. Next base: position 25,999,436 of record OZ059841.1, read on the forward strand.
AAAAATATATTAGTAGCTCGAATGTACGTATATAATGTTGAGTGAGGTCAGCGTCACTGGTCCAGCTCGGCCTGCGTCTCCAGCAGCAGCTGCGCCAGCGAGTGGCGCGCGCCCGCATCCAGCGCGCCGAACTCTTCGCGCTGCAGGCTGCGCGCGCAGGCGGAGGGCTCGCGACCGCCCGGCGCGCGCAGCTCGCACGGCTGCGGGCGCGGCGCCAGCACCAGCGCGGGCTCGGGCGCGCGCAGCACGCGCAGCGAGGCTCGCGCCAGCACGTCGGCCGGCGCCGCGTCTGCTGCACCGCGCCACGTGGCCGCGGCGGCATCGTAGTCGGCGCGGTAGAAGGCCAGCGCCAGGCGCGCGCGCGGGTTGAAGCGGCCCGTGTTGACCTGCGGCTTGCCGCCGCCGGGCGCCAGGAAGCGCGGGTGCGCGTACAGCGAGAAGCGCGCGAACGCCAGCGGCAGGTACCACTGCTCGCCCGCGATGCTGTTCATGCGCACCTGCGGGAGGGAGAGAAGACACTTACTGATGTGTTTTCGCTTCTTGTAGTTTTTTTTAAAAACGAGTGACGTTATGGGTTATTCTTAGACAGTTACCACTTCAGTAACAATCCGGCGGCAGAGGTTCTACGGTTTGATTGCATGGGTCCGTAACTTAACCTCAAGAGTCATATGTTCGATTAATGGAAAGTCGACTGAACGATTCATCGAATATTTATTAATCGATAGACTGCTCTTTCGAATCAGTTTTAGTTTAATAATTGAAATAAAATTATGAGGTAGACTGTCAACTGTCAACAAGCGTAGATACGCTGTTGGATAATTAGTGATTTTGTGCGTTAATCTATAAGTTTAATGATCAGAAACATAGTGCAAGTGAACTTCATAGTGTGATAACTATGTAAAACTGTTTGTGGACTAAATTATTTAGTGATTCAAACAAATAATCAATGAACAAAATACGAAAGTGATATTTTAATTTTCGATCCACCCTCAAATTTTTTTAGTATTCGTATTAGATTTGTTATGTTATTTCAACTTCTAAATGTCATCTGACGTTTGGAAAACACAATACAATAATATCATTTAAATCTCCATATCCAATCTCCTCCATTGAACGTCACCCTGTTATTTTAATTATAAGCACAACAAGCATACATCGCGAAACAGAAAATGATAACTTGCATAATGCAAAAACAAACTGGGAAACCATCCGAGCTTATCTGGAATCCAAAATCTGCCTCAATATTCCCCTAAAAACTCCTGCAGATATTGATAATGCGTGCTTGTATATCACTAACTTGATGCAAGTGGCAGCTTGGTCTAATACTCCCAAAATGGATTCAAGTAACCGTTATTTACCGATACTAGTTGAGACTCGTAATAAAATATCGGAAAAACGAAGGCTACGTGGCAGCTATCTCGCAACAGAGAGGACCGAACAAGACTCAACCGAGCGATAGCAGATCTAAAAGCCTCTCTTGCTGAAGCAGCCAACGAATCTCTTAGGCGTAAACTGGAAATGATGTCTCCAACCGCAAGCGCCAACCGCAACCACTCCCTTTGGAAAGCTACGAAGGCTATGGGTCAACCACAGCAATGCTTACCTCCACTTAGAACAGGTAACTCTTGGGCACGTACTGACACAGAAAAAGCCGAAGTATTTGCAGCCCATCTGGTCGAGGTATTTAAACCTAATGAAAGCGATGGCCCTGAAGATCCACAAATAGATATTGAACTAAATGAAGAGATAACACCAGCTGCTCCGCTGCGACCAACATCGCCAAGAGAGATAGCCAGAGAGATATCCAATCTATCAGTAAATAAAGCCCCCGGTTTCGACCTAATTACACCAAGGCTACTAAAGGTAAAGGTATTAACCAACCTCTTTAATGCAACCTTCCGAGTCTGCTACTTCCCCTCTTTATAGAAAATGTCGCAAATAGTGATGATCCACAAGCACGGTAAACCAATCAATGAAGTCACATCATACAGGCCCATTAGCCTTACGCCAACACTGTCCAAGCTCTGGGAACGCATCTTGTTGACTAGGCTAAGACCGCATCTTGAGGAAAAAAATGTTATACCCGATCACCAATTTGGGTTTCGCAAAGAGCGTTCTACAGTGGAGCAAGTACATAGAGTCTACAACACTATCAGGCAATGCCTTGAGAAGAAGGAGTACTGCTCGGCAGCATTTATCGATATCCAGCAGGCATTTGATCGTGTATGGCATAAATGCCTATTGTACAAAATAAAAAATACCCTTTCGCCTTCAATCTATCTTCTGATGAAATCTTACCTGAATGACAGGATCTTCCAAGTCAAGCAACGAAGCGCGCGTTCTTCTCTTCATACTTGCAGCGCTGGAGTACCCCAGGGCTCGGTCCTTGGTCCTGTGTTGTACAATATATTCACCCATGACCTTCCTCAGGCTTCTAATACAATGGTAGCGACCTTCGCGGATGACGCCGCATTTCTTGCAACAAATAATGACCCAGACGAAGCCAGTAGAATCTTCCAAAAACAACTTACACTAACGAGTGACTGGTTGAGCACATGGCGCGTAAAAGCGAGTGCCCCCAAATCTCACCATATCACATTCACTTTGAGAAAGAAATTGCGTCCAACAATCAATCTCGGCCAAGATCCTCTTCCACAATCCAAATGTGTTAAATACCTAGGATTCTACTTGGACCAACGTATGACTTGGAAAGATCACATCAAGCAGAAGCGCAACGAAGTAAACTATCGCTTTAAAAATCTTTTGTGGCTGCTTGGCAGACAGTCAACATTGTCTCTTAGCAACAAACTCAGGGTCTACAGCTCAGTCATAAAACCCATTTGGACTTATGGAATACAATTATGGTTCCCGGCTTCCAAGTCAAAGATCCTTTGCCTCCAAAGAGCTCAAAACAACATCCTAAGGACTATAAGTGGTGCAGCCTGGTTCACCCGCAACTCAGAGATTCATGAATATCTCAACATGAAGACTGTTATGGAAGAATCCAAATAGTACAAAGATAAATATACAGATCGACTGAAACATCACCCTAACCCATTGACAAGTACACTTCTAATGTGTAATCCAATTAACCGCCTGAAAAGAGCATAGCAGAATGACCAAAAGTGGTACCAAAAAGTCTCACGCATCAAGACCTAAATTTTATAGTAATTAGTTTCATAATTTTTAACGACATTATGCGTCGGGGATTTGATTTTTGAATAGGGAATTTATATCTGAGTTTAAAAGTATGGATATTGTTTACTCCCTATAAATGACGTTCCGTTTCACTTCACATGATATTATGATTAAAGTAACCTTGATTTTTGAAAGTACCATGATCACTGTAAAAAAAGTACTTTGCCGATTCTACATTAATAAAAAAAAAAAACTAAAGTAGAATAGAATATTTTCTAAAAAGATTATCATTATTTTATCTATGCTTAAATATCCGTTCACAGCCGGTAAAAAGATGTAGAATGCAATAGAATCAATTAGTTATCTGTGCATCTGACATTTGTATTGTACTGAACTGACAACTGATGAATGTACTCTGTGGTTTGCGCCTCTATATTAAGTGTATAGTCTATGCACGTTACCGGCTCACAGTACCTACCTTAGATGAAGAACCTAGTACTTACCTATTGGCAATATAAAGGTCGGAAAAATCGCCGTTTCACATGTGCCTGGCTGGAGGCTATAGTTTGGTCTCGACAGGGAAGACCGGTTAAGCAGATAGTAAATCGTATGATGTAATTAACAGTGAGACGACAAGTATAACAAAAAAAACAAGTTTCAGTCACGCATCCTGTGGCGCGGCTAGACATTGCTATAACTCGTACTTAATTCTTCCCTATTAATATAAGTCGATTACGCTGTTTTTAGAGCCATAATGTTCGTCCGTGTATAACGTATCTAAGTAGGTATATAAAATACGTCCTTGGTAGCGTCGAACAAAATACACCTAGTTTTTAGGTTATTTTAGATTTTTTTAAATAACTCCAAAACCCGGGTTTTTTTTTCAAAAAGGTTTTTTCTAGGAGTAAATAAGATCAGTGTAGTATATAAAAAACAAAGTTTGATTTTGATGCAGCATGGTACGGGATTCCATACATCCATGAGCATTCTCCATAAGGGGAGTTAGGGCGATGGCGCTAACTCACTAAAACCTCTACATCCTTCAACCCATCTGATTACAGTCCACGGACTGAACGCAGATTGACCAAAAACAAATAAAAAAAAAATATAAAAACAAATAAAATAAAATATTATTTCATACATAGGTAGTCGAGGAAATCAAACACTTTTAAAATGTTTACCAGTCACCAGCCAGTCAGTAGGGCATTAAGATCGAAAACTAGTAGTGCCATGTGTAAAGTTATGGCCATTATTTATAGCCTTAGGGTAAATATGTCCATTTAAGTGCCCCGATTGGAGAAATCTTCACAATTGGCCGACCTTCGAGATCAAGTATAATCAAATCAATAAACTCAAGAATATCCAAGGATAGAATAGAATATTCATAAATTACACTGGGTGACACAATGGGCGGACGACAATTTAGTAATATCTAAGTAATTACCCAAAAATAAAATCTTTTTTATAATCATTGAGTTTATCGACACGAAAAGAAGAAGTGTTACAACTTCTTTTATTTTTAACCGACTTCCCAAAAAGGAGGAGGTTTCTCAATTCGACCGTATATTTTTTTTATTAAGGTTTGTTCGATAACTTCATCGTTTATGAACCGATTTTGATGATTCTTTTTTTGTTGGAAAGGAGATATCTCAAGGATGGTCCCATGATAAGGAAACCAGGATCTTATGATGGGATCCTAGAGATATATAGCGATTTTGATATTTTCATCAATAATGCAATCATTTGCAATCAGGAAGTATCATTTGGTGGAACTGATGAAGAAGATCACAATGGCTACTCGACTAGGATACATGGTTTTAATTCGGATTTCCAATTAAAACCATGTATCCTAGTCGAGTTTGGGCTTATTGGAATCGTCATAAGATATACTTTGGCTATAAATTTTCATGTTAATTGGAGGTACCTACCAAAACTAAAAAGAGGAAAATAAAAAACTTTTACTCGCTTTGAAGTGTTTTGTATTGGAAGTCGGTTTGATTTTTTGTTAAAAAGTTTTTTTTAATATAAGACCAGAAACACTAAAGGTGAACACGCACCACAGGAGCCGCACGCGCCGCAGTCATCGCTTTTCAGTCGATCTGGCACCGTTGGAGACACAGACACTCACACACTTGTAATGCCCAAGTCTCGATCGTATCGAAGACTTTCTCGTACTCCACAAACGCTAAACAAAGAGGCAGGTTGCCTAACCCTAAAGGTGAACGAGCACCTATCCGCGCCGCAGGACTGTGAGACAGCGAGACGTTATATCTCCGAAACAGTTCACCACTGCACTGGAGAATATCTACAAGGTTCTGGAATGGAGAGGGCTAGGCGTCAACGTCAATGGCGAGTACATCACTCACCTTCGGTTTGCTGGTGATATAGTGGTCATGGCTGAGACTAAGGACGACCTCAGATCAATCAAACGAAAGACTGGGTCTTAAAATCTTACCTGGGACAAACGGTCCAGTTGGGTAGGTCGAACCATGGGGTCTCAACTCAAACAAATTATAATTAGTATTAAAAAAAGATCATAGATTAAAAATGTTTAACAGCAGATTTAGGCTGCTTGAGGAGTGGAGGAGTATACCACGGCTATCAGGCAATCCCTCAAGCCAGCCGATTAAGGCAAGAGAGAGGTGAGGAGCTCTGGTCCCAGTCAGTCCCTCCAACCGGCCAATAAAGGCAAGCCAAAGAGGAACAAGACTTCTCCCTCGAAATCAGGTCCGTGAGGTCGTCACTGCCCACCAGCTCGCCACAAAGCTGCCCTGCGGATTGTATATCTCTTAGTCTGGCCTCTCACCCTTGGTATGTTACAGCAAAGCAGAATCTACCTGCACAAACCTAGAGATCATTGAAGCGCGCAAGCTCCACCCCAGCGTCAAACTAGAGATACTGCGGCGGGGATATTATTACCACAGAAGTGGTGACAGCAACAACCTACTCCCGATTCCTCGTATGGTAGTGTTCACAATGAATTGAATAGCACGGTTTTTTAGCTTGTTGTTAATCAAATCTACGAGCGTCGCGTCACTGTGCATAGCGAGTGCTAGTTAGTATATATAAACGACACGCCTATTCCGCCTTTCATATGAGACTGGAAAAGTGCTGAATGCTAGGAAGCAAGCCAACGTACAGCCTGTGAAAGAAGAAGAAGGGCAGTCTAGCTGACCTGGCCAACTACAGACCCATCTCTGTGAGCGTGTACTTAACACAAAGCTCCTGGCATACCTAGAAACGTAACGATATCCTTAGCGACCGCCAATACGGCTTCCGCCAAAATCGGTCTACTGGGGATCTTCTAGCGTATGCCATTCACATATGGAGTGAGGCCATCGAGAGACACGGGGAAGCGCTTGCCGTCTCCCTCGACATCTCGAAGGCTTTCGATAGGGTCTGGCATGAAAGCCTCATTGGTAAGCTTCCTTCATTCGGTTTGCCCGGTGGTCTGTGTGATTGGATTGCAGACTTTCTGACGGTCCATTCGAATGGTTATCGATGGCTGCTCGTCGGACCAATTGGATATTAATGCCAGGGTCCCTCAGGGGTCGGTACTCTCAGCATCATTATTCTTGTTGCACATTAACGATCTGCTAAAACCCTTGCACCTTTGGGTATGCAGACGACAGCACTGTTGCTGAGAGATACTTGTCCAACGCACGGGCTACCGGGCCGCAGATCCGGTCTCTCCGTGAGGCCATGGTGGAGCGTTTGAACATGTCCTTGCAGGCAGTCTCCGAATGGGGCGATGCCAATCTGGTCAGGTTTAATGCCACTAAAACCTAGGCGTGTCTTTTTTCCGCAAAAAAGAGCCAATTTCACGCGGCTCCAACTTTCCGTGATGTAACCGTGCCAATAACGGACCATCTTGAGCTTCTTGGTGTTTCGTTGACATTGACTTTCAATTTTGGCCCATACATTGAGGCAAAGGCTCAGCAGGCTGCCAAAAAGTTAGGGATCCTTGTGAAGGTGAGAAAGTACTTCACGCCGGCACAGCTGCTCAACTTGTATCAAGCGCAAGTTCGATCGTGTATGGAGTACTATTCTCATCTCTGGGACGGATCTGCCAAATACCAGCTAGATGCACTAGAGTCGATCGAAAAGCGGGCCAAGAGACTCATCGGCAATGAGGCACTGGTCAAATCAAAGCTCCAGAGCCTTGAACATCGTCGCCGAGTTGCCAGCTTGCCGGTTTTTTATCGGTTACATTTCGGGGAGTGTGCGATGGAATTGCATGATTTAATTCCGCCCAGCCCGTTCCATCATCGGACAACCAGACACACGGCGATGGGTCATCGGTACATGGTGGACATCCCACCCATACGCACAAAACGTTTTGGGGACACTTTCATTATGCATACAGCTAAGGAGTGGAATTCCCTGCCGGAGTCTGTGTTTCCCGATAGCTACAATCTAGGGGTATTTAAGTCAAGAGTAAACAGGTTTTTTCTAGGCAAGCCTGCTTCACCGTCGACCACATCATCGCTTACCATCAGGTGAGATAGTGGTCAAGCGCAAGCCTTAAGAGAATAAAAAATAAAATATAAACTGACCTGCGGAGTATGAGTATCATGAAAAAACTACTGAATGTATTCGTTTAAAATAAAATTATTTGCATTTTTAACTGTTATTCTGAAGTCGCAGTAATTAAGTTGTAGTATTTATTACAAATGAATTGAAAAATAGGAGAGTAACTATATCAAAACATTGGCCCCGATTTGAAAAGTTATGCTCAAAAAAGCGAGCACATTTTTTCCTAGTAGGTAAGCAATATTTTTTCAAGCAACAAGAAAAACACAGTTAGTTATTATGATAAAAGGGTGTCGCAAAAAAATACACCATGTAAAGGGAGTCACAATGTAAAAAAGATTGGGAAGCCCTGTGTTAATCTATCTCTGTATGGTGACTGTTTTATATTTTTCCTTTTTTTTATGGTGTTTATTTGGCCCAAAGATGCGTTGAAATCTGTGTTGAAATATGGAACTTTCGACGCTCAACTTTCAAATACACGTTTTTTTTTACTTTTTTTTTTCCATAGCTAGATAATGATGAGTCAAATTGATATAATATTTTTTTGAGCGTACACCGACAAACAGTGGAGTAATCGCCATACTATGTTTGTATTTTACGTTAAACACATTATTAATAGTTACCGAGACATAACCACAATAGTTCATAATATGTATTATTCTCGGCATTTTTAAACAAAAATTCTTGCACAAACTAATTCAGAAGATGACCCTGAGTTAAACCAGATATTTCGCATTTAAATACGTAGGAATTTAATCCATATTAATACTATAACTGCGAAAGTAACTCTGTCTGTCTGTTACCTTTGCACGCTTATACACCGGTTAACCGATTTAGATGAAATTTAGTATGTAGTTTGAGAACCTGGAAAGGACATAGGATAGTTTTAATCACGAAAATCATCCTTAAGGGAGTAGAAATAGGGGTGGAGGTTTCATAAGTACGGCCCACGCACCTACAATATTATTGCACGATATAAAAAATAGGCTATTTGTAGTACTAATGCTACGCAGACGAAGTCGCGGGCGACAGCTAGTCTCAGCTAAAACAATGTATGTGCTTCTGCCATTGTCCCTTAATTAGTAGGGTACATTGCTCGTACCAATTAAATTTCTTCTTTCTACGAAGCAGTAATGCTCGCGAAGGAGGAGACGGAATACGTGACGGAGACGCCCTCACGCCCCTAGCTACCGCAGGAGACGCCCTGGGCGTCGGGAGTCGCCAGCCGAATCTCGGTCAACGTAGGCGCGGGCTTGCCGACGGCGAGTAATGGGTAGTCTGCCGTCCGATAAGGACCAGGCCCGAGTCAACAGCGCGTAGTGTTCCACGCGCGCCTCAAAAAGATGACTGCAGAAACCCGATGCCGATGCCTGTCTGGTTCGCAGATTAATTTGAAAGAGAGTAACCGCGGCCCAAGAAACTGAAGGAACAGGTATCTTATAGGGCACTTTGCTAGTAGAACGGATGGTCGATGGGACCGCAAAGTTCTGCAGTGGGGACCGCGAACCGGCAGACGATACGTTGGAAGCCCTCCCACTAGTTGGACCGATGTCCTGGTTAGAGACGTACGGGATCGGTTGAGAGGGAGATGTCAATGTAACCATATAAACTTGTGTTCTTTTATAATAAAGGGCAGTATAGCAACAGCATTCGTTGTATCACTTACTCCTAATATCACTCATCCGTACATGGCGACCGTGACAGCGTAAACGCTAGCAGCGTATGTTTACATTTCTTTGACCAAAACGGGTGTCGCAATGTATTGTAACGAGACCAATCTCGTACTGGGACTTAGCGTGGTCACTATTCTATTTTGTGAATATTTACCACGACAATCACAAAATGGGTACAACTAATACGAAGGAAGAAGTTATAGTTCCACAAAACGCAGCAGGTGGAAGTAACAGCGCTGACATCACGCAGCTGACGATACATGCCAGCACAACAAACATCATTTTAATCGTGTTACTTCTTATAGCATCGTTGGCGTTTTTGTATGGTATCTTCAGAATCTACAAGAATTGCCATCAGAAATGGATGGGTAATGAGATCAGGAAGGACAGATTACGATGTTCTATATGGAGACGTAGAGCTGACGCAGAGGAAATGCGGACGAATGCCAGAGGCTACAAGAAGGACACTGAGGACGTCATCTGAAGAGTTAAAAACCCAGGGTTTACGAAGAAAAGTGCGCGAAAGTTGTATTCGTTATGTGTCAGTGCGTGGTTATATATAAGGTGTTGTCTATTCTCTATTAGTAGTAAACGTGTAATAGCATAAAATATACATGACATTATTTTAGTGGACTAAAATAAGTGACAAATGAAAAAAAAATGAACGCTGGAGTGTATGCAGTATAAAATAATGGTATGTAATTCAGTACCTACTAAGAAAATAGAAATAAGTATTTATGTTAAATGGCAGAAAACTTAAAAACATTGTACGACAAGTTAATTGAAATCAGAAAATATTTGATAAAGATAGGTCCAGATAGAAGAAAAGGTAACATTATAGTCGTAAAATTAGCAGAGGCAGACAACTTAGTAAAAGAGTACAACTTATTTTTAGAATATTATTCAAAATCGAAAAGCACCGTATGTGAGAGTGAATGTTCGCATATTCACGAGCTTTGCGCAAATTTTGATCATTTATATGAACAAATATTAGAATTGTGCTCACAGAAACCTAGTACGGCAGATAAAATGGCAACTACTTGTAAATTTGATTTAAAAGTTGCTTTAAGTTTATTACCAGTTTGTACAGACGATGAGGCTAGCGTAAAGCAACTTATAGATGGCATAGAGTATTACAAAACAGAGTTAGACGAAAATTCACAAGGAAAACTGTTAAATTTCGTATTAAAAAATAGACTCTCACAGACCGCAAAATTGAAATTAGCGACTTCATATGTCAATATTGACGACTTTATAGCTGACTTGAAGATTCAGTTATTGCCTAAAAAATCGGCTACAGCAATTCAACGAAAGCTGCAAAGTCTTAGGCAAAACGATTTATCAATCGATGATTTCGGCAAAAAAATTACGGAATTGTTTGTTGATTTGACGATCTCTCAATCGGGGGCCAACGAGGCCAGTTTGAAAGTTTTAAAGCCAATTAATGAGAAGCAAGCTATCAAATGTTTCTCAGATGGATTGAGAAATCGACGACTTAGTACAATAATTTCAGCCAGAAATTTTACATCATTGAAAGATGCAGTACAGGCGGCCATCGATGAAGATATAACAAGTCCATCAACATCTTCCGATATTTTAACGATGAATTATAGAGGGAGATCGTCTTATAACTGGTCACAGCGGAGAGGCCGCTTCTCATACGCAGGTAGAGGACGCGCACGTGGCAATCAACAGGTTATCCAAAACCAAGACGAACAGCAGGATCAGGTTCGGAGAGGATCGCAGGCAAGCTGGCGCCGGTCCACCCGACCATTTCATGGAAACAGAGGTAGGTCCAATTATAGCACCTCCAGGGATCAACACATACATACATTGGATGACTCAGAAACGCAGGAAAATACAGAAACAGAACAGCGGAATGAGGACCAGTTTTTTCGGGACTAAAAATATAATTTTATCATGCAATAACGTAGGCTACGTAAATATAAAATCGCATAACCATTATTCATACCAATTATTAGTAGACACCGGTGCATCCATATCTGTCATAAAGTATAAACAAATTCTCGACCAAAACATTCCAATCCATATCGAGAAGACACTTGTAAACGGCATCGGGGGCAAAGTACAGGCTATAGGATATGCTTATTTGCGCCTAGTTATTGGAAATCAGACCCTACAACATAAGTTCTATGTTTTTAAAACATTGCCTTGTAAAGGTAGTGGCATACTGGGACAAGACTTTTTAAGCAAGTATAAATCAGTATTAAATTACGGTAACCAAACTTTGTTACTATGGAATAACAACTCAAAGGTATCATTACCATTAATAATGACAAACAATCATTTTAATATACCGGCAAGATCAGAGTCTATTCACTTTATTCGAACATGTGAGATAGAAGAATGTGTAGTTAATGGAACAGAACTGCGAAAGGGGATCTTTGTTGCAAATACTTTAGTTAAGCCCACGAATGGGAAAATACCAATTAGGATTTTAAACACCACGGAGACAGATTTAGTCTTGACAACAATTAGTCCAACACTTTACAAAGCAAGCGAGTATGATGTATGTTCATTTCAAGAAACCAATAATAATGCTGATCGTGTCAGAAAGGTATTCGCTTCGCTATCGCTGAAACATTTAAATAAAGAGGAGCAATTGTCCATAGAGTCCATTTGCGCAAAATATGCAGATATTTTCTTCCTACCGGGTGATAAATTAGGAACAACTAAATTATATGAACACTCAATAACATTGAAACCAAACGTGGCACCAGTGTACGTTAAGCCCTACAGAATGCCGCATTCACAGAAAGCCGAATTAAAAAAACAAGTGGACAACTTATTGGAACAAGAAATTATTGAACCTTGTTCCAGTGAGTGGTCCAGCCCAGTACTCCTAGTGCCTAAAAAATCAGACGCAAACGGGGAAAAAAAATGGCGGTTAGTTATAGATTACCGTAAGCTCAACACTTGTATTCAGGATGATAAGTTTCCACTGCCAAACATCACGGATATACTAGATTCCTTGTGTGGATGTATTTATTTCACACATTTAGATTTAAACCAAGGATTTTTTAACGTAGCGTTAAACAAACACAGTAGGAAATATACTTCATTTAGTGCAGACGGTGGTCAGTATCAAATGACAAGAATGCCTATGGGACTCAAAACTAGTCCCAGCTCATTTTCGCGTATGATGACCATGGCAATGACCGGGCTATCCTACGACAAGTGCTTAGTGTACCTAGACGATCTTATTTGTATGGGACGGAACTTAACTGACCATAACAAAAATTTAATAGAAGTATTCGAAAAGTTGCGCAGTGCCAACTTAAAATTAAATCCCACTAAATGCGATTTCCTTAAGAAAGAGATGCTTTATTTAGGCCACGTGGTGACAGGCAATGGTATATTGCCGGACCCAGATAAGATTAAAATAATTAAAGAGTATCCAGTTCCTAAAAGTACGGACGAAGTGAAACGCTTCGTTGCTTTTGCAAACTACTATAGAAAATTTATAGACCACTTTGCCGACAAAGCCTATCATTTAAACCTTTTAAGTAAGAAAAACACTAAATTCAACTGGGATAGCAACTGTCAAACGTCATTTGAAACTCTAAAACAGAGTATGATGTCACCGCCAATCCTACAGTACCCAGATTTCTCAGAACTAAATCAATTCATAGTACAAACCGATGCATCTGGGTACGCAATTGGGGCAGTACTATCAAATTCAAATGGCAGACCAATAGCTTACGCTAGTAGGAGCCTTAACAAAGCGGAAAAGAACTATCCCACTATAGAGAAAGAACTCTTAGCTGTAGTTTGGGCTGTCAAATATTTCAGACCCTATTTATACGGTCGTACATTTAAAATACTAACCGACCACAAACCCCTTGTATACTTATTTAATTTAAAAGACCCATCTAGCAGGCTCTTTAAATTTAGACTAGCTCTAGAAGAATACAATTACGAAATAGAATACGTAAAAGGGAGTGAGAACTGCGTTGCAGACGCATTATCTAGAATAAAAATTACGTCAAAAGAACTTAAAGAAATGAATGAGTGTCTGTGTGCAGTAATGACTCGCGCTCAAAAACGAAAATTAGATGCTGTCGCCCCGGCAGATGAGTTGCCCACCGACAACTTGCCAGTTCAACCACATGTAGTGGAAACTCATATCAAACCAAGAGGCGCAGTAGAGTTAAGATTTGCACCCAGTAGCAGTCTTAAGAAGTTAAAGAGCGATAGCTCAGTAGTGTTACAAACACACATAATATTATTGTATAATGCCCAAATGAAAACTATATTCATAAACTCGGCATCTCAATCACAAACTACGCGAGCCGAGTTTGCGAGAGAGCTGAGTGATCTATGTAACAAGCTAAATATAGAAGAAGTATACTTCATTAAAAATTCGAATAATAAAATTTTTGTAGAGAAATTAACTAGTGAGATAAGAAAACAAAGCAACTGGAAAGGGCCCAGATTATGTATATTAAAAGATGTCGAAAGAATAGAGGACAAAGATGATAGGAAAGTGATACTCAACGACTTTCATCTTTTGCCCACTAGTGGGCACGCGGGCATGAGAAGAATGCTGACTAATATAAAAAAATACTATTTTTGGCCAGGCTTAGAAAGTGATGTCAAAAATTATGTCAAAAAATGTGTTCAATGTCAGAAGCATAAGTATACAGTTCAGGTGAAAGAGCCAATGGCAATCACCACAACTGCTCATTCGGCTTTCGATAAAATCTTCTTAGACTTGGTAGGACCATTAGACAAAGACAGCAACAATTTTTCTTATATATTGACATTGCAATGCGAGCTGTCCAAGTATGTATGTGCGTATCCCCTCGTCACTAAAACCTCTACAGAAGTAGCACGCACCTTCGTGGATAACTTCATACTTCAACATGGCATCCCGAGGGACATAGCTACCGACAGAGGCACAGAGTTCATGTCCGAGACCGTGACACAGGTTTGTGAATTACTACATATTAAAAAGTTAAACTCAACTGCGTATCATCACCAAAGCATCGGAGCGCTAGAGAACTCGCATAAAAATCTAGGTGCATTTTTGCGAATCCAAGCAGAAGGAAAACCCGAATTATGGAGTACTTGGTTACCATTCTGGTGCTTTGCTTATAATACGACAGTTCACTCGTCAACAAAATTTACACCATTCGAACTCGTATACGGTAGAAAGTGTAACTTGCCCAATAATTTGGAAAAGTGTGTAGAGCCTCTATATAATTACGACAGTTACCCGCTTGAACTTAAGTACCGCCTACAGGTTTCTCAAACCGAAGCGCGGGAAAATTTGATAGCCAATAAAATAGGCAGAAAAAGTAGATACGACCAGCATGTAAATCCAATACGCTACAAGCCAAACGATCAAGTTTTAATTAAAAATGAAACTGGCAATAAACTTCAACAATTATATTCTGGACCTTACAAGGTGATTAGAGATTTGTCACCAAATGTTGAGGTCAATTATAAGGGAAAACCCGACATTATTCACAAAAACAGGACGAAACCGTATCATGTTTAAGATAAAAACAATAAGACAATTAATTACCAATGCTATAAGCACTTAACAATAGCTATTATACAGGTCAGCAGAAAACGGAGACGAATAATAAGCGCCAGCTGTGCGCTCATAGGTACTCAGGGATTGATTGTTATTATAAGTATGTAACTACTTATTATTGTATAACTTTGTATACCAAACATAACGAACATATGTACTACGATTATGTTATAACTATATTTTATACGTGTTAGCCTAAGAGTATCAATGTTTAATTTGTGCTTATATTGTATCCATGCAATAAAATAAAAGTAAACTTTTATTTTATTTTAGTTTTAGGGAGGAGATGAGAGGGAGATGTCAATGTAACCATATAAACTTGTGTTCTTTTATAATAAAGGGCAGTATAGCAACAGCATTCGTTGTATCACTTACTCCTAATATCACTCATCCGTACACGGTCAATATGGCGACGCCTTGGGAGGCCTGTTCAGCATTGGACCTCATTCGGCTGAAACGATGATGATGACATGTCGTGGAACAAGTGTGTCGCACTTGGTGCTCAACTACTCACTCTGTTGAGGAAGTCCTGGTTGAACTCTGCGTGCGGCGGCAGCAGCAGCATGAGAGCGTCGCGCGACACGTGCGGCACGGCGGCCTGCAGTGCGGTGCCGCCGGCGCGCAGGAGGGCTTCATACTCCGGCAGCTCAGGCGCACCGGCCGGCCCGGGCGCGTCCAACACGTGCAGCGTGGCGCCCGAGTGCCGCGCGCGCAGCCCGTCCGCCGCCGCGCGCACTCCCTCCATTCGCACCGTGTCGTTGGCGCCGCCCACCAGCACCTGCGACCATCATATCACTAGTACCTCTAGACCCACTCCTCCACATCGTATCCGACCGTTACTATAGCAAGCTAATACTCACCACGATGAGCGCGGTGTTCTTGTCCTGCTTGAGGCAGACGGTCTCGTAGCGGGTGAGGAAGGCCAGCACCTCCGCGGGCGCGGCTTGTGCAGGTACGGGCAGCAGCAGCGTGACGCGCGCGCTCTCGGTTACGTAGCGCACGGGCACCAAGCGCGCGGCGCCCAGCGGCCGCACCACGTCCAGCAGCCGCAGCTGCGGCCCGCCCGGCGCCACCACGCGCAGCAGCAGGCGGTAGGACAGCGCCCGCGCCGGCTCCCAGCGCCACGCGCCCTCCAGCAGTCGCACGTCGCGCGCGCCGACCCAGCGCCGCAGTCCCCACGCGCGCACGCCCTCCAGCACCAGCTGCATACACACGCACACGATACGTCACTCTACTGCCTGACACACCCACATCTAATTCCTGCTGCCTGACTTCTGCTATACATTCAATGAAATAGTAAATTGTGATAGGGTGGAAAGTAGTTATGCAAACTGGTGTCATTAAAAACCCTTTTTAATGACACGAGTTTGCAATAACCTACACACCCGCGTATCACACGACGTTTTTCAATACAGTTGTGGTAAATAGTAAAAACAAATCAAAGAATTAGATTATATAGAAAATGGCACGTTTTTGCAACAGGACATACTTTGTTTTCAACGAAAACCGCCTATACGACTTTTCACAAATGTTGTTGTGAAAATAATTAAAATAAAACTGGTAATTAAATATACACAGCCATTTAAAAGACTTTTGAGAATTCAATGCTAAAACGTACGGAATCATTCATTTTTCCTCGTATAAAATCTGTTTTTTCGAATCATAATTATAGCCTCTGAAAGTACGCCATGTTTAACAACTGTATTGAAAAGAATTATTAGTATTAGTAAAAGTGTAAACGGTACTCACATCGAGCGCCTCGCGGTCAGCGCCCGTGATGAGCGCTACCTCGTGGTGGTCGTCCGGGTAGAAGGCGTGCGTGGCGTTGAACGACACCCAGCGCAGATGGTCGAACCTGCAAAACGTTACGCGCACGTCAGTGACTAGGCCGCGGTGTAGTCACGGGGCGCCGCCGCCGGCGTGGTACGTACCGGGAGTCGGGCGCGGGCGGCGCGAGCCCGGGGTCGGCGCGCAGGCCGGACGGCCAGGTGGCGTTGCGGTAGTGCGGCGGGTGCTTGGCGGCGCCGCGCCACAGAGCCGCACGCAGGCGCCGCACCTCGGCGCGGTCGCGCTCTAGGTGCACGCGCGACACGTACGCGTGCAGCGTGTAGAACGACTCGGCTTTGGCCACGGGGAACACGGTGACGGCGTCGGCTAGCTCGGGCACCAACGCGGGCGGCTGGTCGGCGCTGGGCGCGCGCACCGCCCGGTAGAGCTCACCCTGAGCGCTGGCGGCGCATGCGCGGTGCGCCGCGTGCAGCACGCAGCGCCCGATGTTCTCGTGGTGGTGCGGCGAGTACGAGTTGCGCACGCACCAGTCCAGCTCGGCGTGCACGGCGCGCAGCACCGAGTTCGACAGCAGCACGCCGCCCTCTGCACACACACGCACACCGTCACCTCACTACTACATAGATAATGCACCAACTAATAGATAGCTGTTGCACTCTCGTCATACTCAAACTATTGTTATTCATTTATTTTATTTACGGGCTGTATTTTCCCCCTGCAGGGCACAGGCCCCCCTTCCTTACTTATTCAAACTGTTTGTAAGAAATCAGTATCTACTTCAGAGAAAAAGGAATAATTTAAATCTAAATGGATCTGGAAACACTAGTCCACATATTGATTAATGTATATAAAACCCCAAACTTTGGAAATAAAAAAAAATGTGCAAAAGAGTTGGTGTCTTTGGTTGCTACCAATTTTTTTCGTTATGGACACTGACTTCCAAAAAGAAAGTTATTTTTCACTTTGTAGTGTTTTTATTTGTAAGTCGGTTTTTTTTCCCTTTTTAGTTGTACCTAATAGGCAAGTTCTTTAGTAAGGTACCTATAATGCCAGAATAGATTACCCAAATATCATGAAACTTGAACATAACCAGTGAAATGAGAGTGTACAAAGGTAAACTGTACAAGTCTGCATACACATTTAGAGTGTACTGGTGTGATGTTAAGTTATGAAATGGTGTGAACAGTAAACAGACATGCGATTGCTGCAATCCCGAGATATTTGCCATCATTTATTGAAGAGTTCTGTTGTATATTTCCGAAGTACTTCATCAGATCTTCACCAAATTAAAATGGGACCAATTTGAGAATGGAACGGAGAAATAGGTGAAAAGAAAACATAAAGTCGAACACAGAACCTCCTCCTTTTTGGTAAGTCGGTTAAAAACAACATTTACCTATCTCTGAGGTAAATCCTAAGATGGTCTGTGTGGTTGCTTGTAAAAGCCTAAAATTAGCAGTTATCATAGATCATTTAGGAAATTTACCAGTAAGGCTTAGTAAATCTTAGATTTTACCAGTAAATCCTAGACACAGATAATATAATACTAGCATACAGATGCCATACAGAGACACCGTGCCGACGTAACTACAGTTGTTCATCTGATTATACTGATTACTTTTTGTAAATCGATTGCGTTTGGTTCTGTTCCACTGCGATAGATAGATCACCATCTATATCCGTGGAACAGAACCGAAGGCAATCGATGTAAAAAAATAATCAGTATAGTATGTCGGCACGGTTCCTTGTATGGGATGAAACACCACTGTCCTAGGTGTGTTAGTGTTTAACACAGTTAGGGCTTTTACAGTATTTTACATAACCTGTTAATGATGATTGGACATAATGACTTACGGCTTCAGATTGGTGGAACTTGCAAACAATGAAACAAGAACTAATATTGCATCACCTGGTGTTACATTTCACATTAAATGTCACCAATCTATACCAAGCATAACAGTACCTACCATTCTAACAAAGAAACTCTCTCTCTCACATACACTCAAGCTCATAATAGTATTAACAGATAAAGGGCTCAAATTAAAAGTATACATTATGCCAACACCCTATCCTGGAGCGCCCCAACACCTGCATATTAAAAGACCTAATGAACACCAATGCCTCTACAATTGGTCTTAAAATATCTGAAGAGTTTTACATCGTCGCGAAAAGAAGAACAATAACCAAGCCATTGACAAGGTGTTTTTAAATGATCAGAGTCTGTGAATTAGTTAGATAGTTGATGTGTAATGTTATTTAAAATTTACTAGAGCCATTATCCAAAATATTTTATTTTTCAAAACATGAAACTCACAGATCATTTTGTATCTGAATGTAAGTGACTTACCAAGTGAGCAGTAATGGCTGTCATCTTCAGTCACCATGCCCATGTACACATCCTCACTGACACTCAGCTGCGATACCAGCTCTGTCAGGCGACGGGCGTTCACAAACGCAGTGTCTGACACGAGGAAGAAGAAGTCATACTCCTCCAAATAGTTATCTGCTAAATACTTGAGTGCATGGAATGGTTTCAGCATCTCTCGTGTGTCCGTGAATCCCACAACGTTGGCTAGTCCCGGCACAGAGCTCATGGCACTGGCTGTGATGAAGAACTTCAGCGCGGGTTGCAGACGAGCTGTTGTGTGATTGAGTGCTGCTATTTGGCTCTTGAGAGCTTCTTCAGAGCTAAGCACTCCTGTGAGCAGGGATCCTGGAACAATTAGTAGATTTCAAGTGTGGTGAGCTTGTATCACAATTATTAGAGACAGTGCGGAGTAGTGCGGGTGGGTGTAGGTACCTCTCATGCCAAGCTCTGTACTGTAGTATCGCGGGCGCTGCACGCTGCGACCAGCGGCACGCGCGGCGGGCCCGAGCGGGCGCTCCTCGCGCTGCGGTTCGTAATCGTCGGCAGCAGGAGCGACTAGCGGCTCGCACGCGGCTGCCGGTGCCTCGTCCAGCGGCACCAGCGCCAGCGACACCCACAGTCCCAGCGCCAGCCCCACCAGGAAGTACGAGTTGTGCTTCACCTGCGACACCACGTAGCGCGACAGCATCGTGTGTGCGGTCAGCGACCTCGCGCTGCACTCTACACTGTACTGAACCACTGACTACACTGACTACTCCGATCCCGTCGTGAAGTCGTGACCAAATATAGACACTCTTTGTCAATTAACAAATCGCGTCGATCTTTATCATCAATTAGTCCGCTTAATCTCGAGGTCACATTTGTAGCAATGAATTTTATGTTCGTGTTCCGATCACGAATTCACAATCATTGCAATTTAGAAATTAATACGTTCCGCCGTCCGTCCGCGCTACTAGCGTTCCATTACACGTTCTGTCAAAAACATGATAATTCAAACATATCTAACAATATGTTTTTTTTTGGATCATTCACTGGCTAATTGCATCTTCTTAAATTAATAGAAGCTGTTTTAAATCCCGTACTAATTATGCAAATTGAGCTAAGTTGTGTGACATATTCATTAAAATGGTAGGAAAAAAAATATAAATAATGTGAACCCATGAACCAATGCTAATGTTTAATGTCCGAAATGAAACTTTTTTTTTGATAGAAACTTGAAACACGACGACAAGGACAGTGTTACCAACCATTACCAAAAATATTCCCCAATTTTTTTCTGAATTTCTCTAAAAATCCCTAAATAGAATTTTATGTGTTATACCAACATACTTATTTTAGTACCTAAATTATTTCGTAGGTCTTAAAATAAAACGTTACATATTAATTTGATGTTTTTTTTTTTATTGAATACTAGCGGACGCCTCGCGGTTTCACCCGCGTAGTTCCCGTTCCCGTGGAAATACAGGGATAAAAAGTAGTCTATGTCACCCGGGGATAGTGCAGCTTCCCAATGGTGAAAGAATTTTTGAAATCAGTCCAGTGGTTTTTTAAGTTTCTTCGTTACATACAAAAATATAAATCTTTCCCTTTATAATATTAGTATAGAAACACAATCATGCAAAGTTGTTAATTATTTCCAGAACCGCATCATCATCCAGTTGTTCGTTATCGTTTGACCTCTCATTTCTTAAGTCATACATACATACGTACGATGAAGTTCTTGATCGTGTCCACAGTATGATCAAGTTTTACTCACGATCCATAATAATCCCGATATAAGGAAAATCGCACCATCATGATACTCTGTACCATTTTAGGGGATATGAATGACATATCACATACCTTTCTACAAACAAAACTGAAAACACACGCTTTGTTTTCGATTTTGCAAGTTTTGTTTGAAATCCCTAAAAAAATCCCCAAAAATTTGCAGTCCCTAAATAATTCCCTTTTAACACTTCGAGTCCCTAAATTTAGGGACAAAATCCATATGTTGCTAACCGTGGACAAGGACAGATCTAAAAAGTCACAGTCTCTATGATCGACATTGACAGTTAACACTGACAGTAGTTTTTATTTGTCAAGATTCGCTGCGTTCTGAACTTCTGATTTGCCAGCTTTTTCAAAGCCCTGAAAACTTTTTTTAAAACACCTCAGTAAAATATTTGTATTGTACCTTGTCTGTAAGTACAACAGATCATACAAGCTTCGATCAGTGTACTATTGATCGAAGCAGACAAGTGTTAAAAATCTAGGTACTTTTATTGGTAAGCCTGCTTTTGACCCTTGATGCCTGATAGAAAGCGATAGATGAACACAAAAGAATGAAGTTTCCTGAAGTTTTTTCGTATCATGAGCTTTTAGAGCAAGGTTTTTTTTCCATAGTGCGTAAAAGACAGATGTATATCTATTAAAACTTCATGCAACATGCATGTTTAGGTTTAGGCGGACACATCACACAATCATACTACAGTCTACAAACAATTGCATACATCTGTCCCTTATGCACAATGGATACAACCTTGCATTAAGAGCTTTATAGTTCACATCTGGCTGGAGTGGGCCATCGAAGACGCACGGGACCGATCAATGTGGGTCCTCGCAACCTTCACCAGGTCATCGGTCCACCTGGTGGGAGGCCTTCCAACGCATCGTCTTCTGGTTTGCGATCGCCACTCCAGAACGTTTCTGCCCCATCGGCCATCCGTTCTGCGAGCAATGTGCCCTGCCCACTGCCACTTAAGTTTGGCATTTCTTTGAGCTATGTCGGTAACCTTGGTTCTCTTGCGGATCTCTACATTTCTGATTCGATCACGCAAAGAAACTCCGAGAATAGCCCTATCCTATTCCCTTTGGTTGACTGCACCACGTCTCAGAGCCATAGGTCGCATTATACGCAACTTCCCCAATGCTGCCAAGCCGAGTCGGATTCGACGGTTGACCTCTTCCTCGAAATTGGCCCTACCCAACTGGATCGTTTTTCCCAGGTAGACATAGTCGTCCACAACTTCGAGTGTAGATTCTCCGACCTTAATTGGAGTGCGTGTAACATGGGCATTCAACATCACCTTGGTTTTGTCCATGTTCATCCTAAGACCCACTCTTTCGGAAGCTCTGCTGAGGTCATCGAGCATTGTACTGAGGTCCTCCATGGTCTCAGCCATGACCACTATATCGTCGGCAAACCGAAAGTGAGTGATGATTCGCCATTGACGTTGATTAAGCATCAAGGGCTAAGGCCCTCTCCAGTCCAGATCCTTGAAGACATCCTCCAGTGCAGCAGTGAACAGTTTCGGAGATATGATGTCTCCCTGTCTTACATCTCGCTGCAGAAGGACGGGTTCTGAGATTTGATCCTGAAGTCGAACTGGCATGGTGGCGTTTTTGTACAAACACTTCAAAACTTCGATGTATCGGTAGTAAATTTTCCACCGTTGAGAGACTGCAGTAGGTACAGCCCAAGTCTTTATCGAGTCGTAGGCTTTCTCGTAGTCCACAAACGCTAAACAGAGAGGCAGCTGTTGTATGTACTCTTTGAAAATTTAACTTACAAATATTCACAACAAATAAAAATTGTAAATAAACTCGCTCTGAAACTCAAAAACTATGAAATTTGTCATTTTGAAGACCTTACTCTACAACAGCGGCAGCGCTCCCAGTGGCAAATTCAAACGCGTTAGCCCTCATTTCACCCGGCTTCTTAACGAGATGTGACCGTCCCGATAACGGACCATCTTGAGCTTCCTGGCGTTACGTTGACATAGACACTCAATTTTGGTCCATTCACTGACGCAAATGCTCAGCTGGTTGCCAAAAAGTTGGGGATCCTGGCGAAGGTGAGACGGTTCGTCACGCCAGAACAGTTGCTCAACTTGTATCAAGCGTTGTTTGTTGTTCTCATCTCTGGGACGGATCTGCCAAATACCAGCTTGATGTACTAGAGTCGATCGAAAAGCGGGCAAAGAGGCTTATCGGCGATGAGGCGCTGGTCAAGTCAAAGCTCCAGAGTCTTGAACATCGTCGCCGAGTTGCCAGCCTGTCGGTTTTTTATAGGTTACATTTCGGGGAGTGTGCGATGGAATTGCACGATCTAATTCCACCTAGCCCGTTTCATCATCGGACTACCAGACGTACGGCGATGCGCTATCGATACATGGTGGACATCCCACCCATACGCACAAAACGTTTTGGGAACACTTTTATTATGCGTACAGCTAAGGATTGGAATTCCCTACCAGAGTCTGTGTTTCCCGACAGCTACAATCTGGGGGTATTTAAGTCAAGAGTGAATAGGTTATTACTAGGCAAGCGTGTTTCACCCTCGACCACATCATCGCTTACCATCAGGTGAGATAGTGGTCAAGCGCGAGCCTATAGGATATAAAAAAAAGACGGACCGCGGAGTCTCAGTAATAGAGTCCCGTTTTCAACACAGAAATAGAAACACCGTCTGCCGAAATTGCAGATATTATTCACTTTGTAGTGTTTTTATTTGCAAGACGGTTGTATTTCTTTTTGTAAAAAAGTTTTTAATATATTAGATACTTATCAACATTAATAAATCACTTGATAAGTATCGACAATAATGCCGTAATGTCTTTAACAAGTTGTAGTTTGTTTATTATCTTTATTGTTATGTGTAAGTAGATACCTAGGTACCTACTTTTATAATCAATCTGCCTAGCCTTTTCCTAACTATGTTGGGGTCGGCTTCTAGTTTAACCGGATTCAGCTGAGTACCATTGTTTTGCATGGAGAGACTGCCTATCTGACCTCCACAACCCAGTAACTGGGTAACACGGTACCCCTTGGCTAAACTAGTGTCAGATCTCAAGCTTCTGTCTACTCGTAACGACTGTCAAAGATCTTCAAATGACAGCCGGGACCAACGGCTTTACGTGCTTTCCGAGGCACGGAGGAAACTCGGTGTGTTAAAAATGGTCACCCATCCACGGACCGACCTCGTCATGCGTTGCTTAACCTTGAAGATCGACCCGTGCGGAGCCACGAACTCCTCCACTTTTATAGGTACCTATCTAAATATAAATCTTATTTTATTATAAATTTACTACTATTGAATGTGTAAGCGCGAAAATAACCAAATCAACTCGACGCATTCTAGTACATTCTAGTTCTAGGTACAATATAACATGGGTTATTGGTGGTATCTGGAGAATCGAACCTGTTATTACGCAGACCATGAAGTGGCCATCAGTAGGCTGCGTTTTGACTCCAAGCTTTGTAGTTTATAACGCGTCAATAATTGAGTTAATAGGTAATTTAGACTTGTTGCATTAGTAGTACCTAACACGTAAATAAAATATAAACATAAAAAATGGGACTCTAAATGGGTACTGCGAATTCTAAATGAGACCGGATCAAAGCTTTGTATAGTGTTCGAGTTTTAACCGAACACTCAGCGAAAATGCATAATTGCATCAAACGCAAGTATGCACATTCGCTCGATTACCAAAATGTGAACCAGTTCTCGTTCAGATCTCGTCAGAGACACCACGTACTCATAACCAAACCATAACCATTTTACCATACTTTTTACCATTAATTTAGTTACATAGTTTACCATAATTTACCAGTTCGTGTATTTAAGTGTTATATAGTGATTCAATATAGTTATAATCCAAGACTTTAAACTTTACCATATCCTATCATTACAAGAAAGGTGTGTTAGGTCACCATAGTACCAAGCACTACTTTCTACATACAGATTTTAAAAAAAATAGATGGTCTTTTGAAATCGTTAGAAGAACGCATGACGAAACCAAACATACGATTCGACTTATTAAAAATATTAAATATCAATATGAAGATTGAAGTGCAATTTCGAGTCCATCTCGACACCGAGGTCACGAATATGGTCAACTTTTCGTAGACTGTGAACAAATCTTATAATGTTTTTGTTTTTTTGTGAAAGTGATTGCATTGCATTTAGTTAAGCAAAGATGGAGCTTGTTATATGAATAATATCGAGAAAGTATATCAAGATCCTCCTGCAAAAGCAGCTTTTACACGGCTTGTAAATTTTGATGCCATCGGCGTACATTAGAAATCTGGAATTAATGAAGCAGTTCTTAATGTCATTGACAAAATAAAGAATAACCACATAATTGAGCCCTGGGGCACACCGGAGGTGGCAATGATTGAACTTGATTGGAAACTTTTGGAAAATTTTGCGATCTATACCCCATCGTAACAAATTGCTACGGATTCCTTTGTAAGCAATTTTATCTAAGAGTAGTTTGTAATCCACCTTGTCAAAAGCCTTCCGAAAATCCGTTTATATTTACATACCTACTTGATTTTAGTCCCATGAGTCAGTCATCACATACACCTGTACTTTTCTCTGATTGATCATAACGGAATAGCGAATGTCATACAAGTATTGTTCGAGTGCTATTTATGTGTTAAAATAACTTTTACAAAAAAAATACAACCGACTTCCAAATAAAAACACTACAAAATGAAAAATAACTTCAATTTCGGAAGTCGGTGTTCCTGTTTTCGTTTCTTTGTTTTTTGACACCGACTACCGAAATTAAAGTTATTTTTAACCCCCGACGGAAAAAGAGGGGTGTTATAAGTTTGAGGTGTGTTACTGTGTATCTGTGTATCTGTGTGTCTGTGTATCTGTGTATCTGTGTATCTGTGTGTCTGTCTGTGGCATCATAGCGCCTCAACGGATGATTGATGATTTTTTTGTTTGAAAGGTGTTTGTATCGAGAGTGTTCTTAGCTATGTTTGAATAAAATCGGTTCAGCCGTTCAAAAGTTATGCGCGTTTTACTGTTTAGATCGTGATGTTTTCGCAAGATAAATGTGTCGGGGGTTTTTTAAATTTTGAAATTTTACTTGTTCACTGTTATATATACCACAATGGGCCAATTCTATAGGTAGGTAGTAGGTACCTATAATGCCCAAAGTGACGCCAGAATAGATTAACCCCATAACATGAAACTTAAACAAAACTGGTGGAATAAGAGTATACCAGGGTGAACTGTTCACACCTGCGTACCACGCGCGTACCAGTGTGATGTTATGTTATTAAATGTTGTATATACTAAACAGACATACGATTGCAGCAATCCCGAGTGATTTGCCGTTATTTATTGAAGAGTTCTGTTATAATTATATCTCCGAAGTTCTTGATGAAATTTGAATGGGACCACATGACAAAGACCAGCTTTCAAATAAAAAATAATTATAAAAATCGGTCCACCTAGTAAGAAGTTTTGAGGTAACAGACACAAAAATAAAGGTAAAGTCGAATTGATAACCTCCTCCTTTTTGGGAAGTCGGTTAAAATGTACCACCACTACACGCCTGCAGGCCGCCGCCGGCCGGGTGCTGGGCGGGCTCGGGGGACCCGGCCATCTTCCTCATATCGGGAAACTCTCGTGTCTGACATCTGTGTTGCTTTGATAAGTCTTTTACAATTTATTGGCTGATTACTACGTGTTTTCCCTAAGTTGTTTGAAGTTAAATTGAATTTTGACTAGATGTGGCTAGTATGAGGACAAAAAATGGCGGTCGAGAGCAGACCAGGAGCAAAATGACTCTAATGGTCTAAGTTCAGTGGTGCAAGTGGTTTAAACAAGATAGTACGGTGATGCGGCCCGACTGTCGCAGAAGACCGAACTAATGTGCAGACTGCAGATCATACCCTATCTAAAAAATTCAGCATTTCCGTTAAGAGAGTAGCTGTGCAGTCTTTCTTTGAGAAACCACTAGTCTTAACACGTAGGTATCTACCTACTTGTCTTCTTTTTTAAATCTGCAAGCAAATATTTTGCAGGGGCATTTGGGGGAGATTCCCTCTGTGACGGTCGTAGGTCAGTGACGCTTCTTCTTCTTCTCTGTCGTTTCTCTCTTGGCAGAGCGGTCATTGTGACGCTTCTAGTAAGCCTGAAGTTACAGTTGAGCATGCTCTCCAAGTAGATTATTATACTATATAGATTGTTCGAGCTCGTGTTAAAATGCAAAGCGCGTGCGACGCCGACGGTCGGGGGCTATTGTTTGCGCATGCGCTGCACATACTCCGGTGATCTCGTGAAATTACCAACGCGCAAGTTACTGTGGATGATACCCACATACAGTAAATATACGTTTACCTGTTTCCTCATTTTCTTGGATCTGTGGGCTTATTGCGAGTTTTTACTCATGCTCGATCGCGTTTGACGTAAACGATCTCTTATCTAGATCTCACTGTCACCAGACGGCGCTTATCCAGTTTTAATACAAAACGTTTGAACATGCTGTATCAGGTATCACAGTTAACCAATGTGCTCATGGCTTTTCTTTTAACCGACTTTCCAAAAAGGAGGAGGTTCTATGTTCGACTTAACATATTTTTTTTTGTGTATGTTCACCGTTTTCTCCGTCAATTGTGGATCGATTTTTAAAATTCTTCTTTTGCTCGCAATTGCTGCAATCGCATATCTGTATTCTTTAAACCATTTCATAACATAACATCACGCCAGTACGCTCTAAAAGGGTACACAGATGTGTACAGTTCAGCTTGCTACACTCTTTTATTTCACCGGTTATGTTTAAGTTTCATGATATTCGGGTAATCTATTCTGGCATTTTAAGTACCTTATTAAAGAAGTTGCCTATTAGGTACAATCATAAAGTGAAAATAAAAAAACTATTCTACAAACAAATACTACTGACTTTTAATTAAATTCACTACTAAGTTAAAAATAACTTTATTTTTGGAACTCTTCCAAAAAGAAAGTTATCTTAACTTTGTAGTGTTTTTATTTGGAAGTCGGTAGTATATTTTTGTAAAAAAGTTTTTTTTTATCATTCTGAACGAAATAGGAGTTTCTTTTAGGCGACTTTTGCACAAAAATAGAATAAATTGAGTCGTCGGGGCCTCGGGGGCAAACTTGGCGACTTGGCTTGCCTCTACATTCGCCTATGAATCAGGGTGCTAATCTCAGACCAAGAATATTATACGCACATATTCCTGTGTTAGTCGGACTTGTCGTAATAAGGTCGCATGTTGCCGTTATAATTTAAGTAGGAGTAGTAGCCAAAAAAAAAAAAGACTTGTGGCACTCGGGGACTGCCGCGGTAAAGCTATTGCATAGCATTTGTATAAATAATTAGGTGTAAATAGTGTAATGACACACCAAAACAAAATTATTCATTTATAAAAAAATAACAATATTGAGAAGTGATTATCGAATTTCGCGCGATGTACATTTATATAGATATTATATCATATATACTTTCTCTGCGCGGCATTCATGACAACAAATTTCTTCCAACAAAATGATTATTAATACACTTATAATCAATATAAACGCAAAAATATAACTTTAGAATAACTTTAGAAAACCATAACAAACTAACTGTCAAACGCCTGACCAGAGGGAATCTAGTGACTGACAGTCAAAATGGCGGTCGATGTAATCCGTCTATTTGTTGAAGAGTCAAGGCCTATATAATCCCAGAGCTCTCATTGTTCTTCGTCTTGTCCGTTCTTCTCCACGTAGGCTTTTCCGAACGGATGGTAGAATCACTTTATCAGATCCGGCCTTTGCCATCCCCCAAGCGACGCCCTGAGCCGAGGTCCGACCCCAACTGGGGTAGCCCTTAGTGCTGTCGCTTTAGGTTTAGAAACTTTAAGCCTGGCCGGAGGCTACATAGCTTAGTCTCCACAGGTTAGTCCGGTTAAGCAGAGGACGGCTACTTTGGCCGAACTGCGAGACGCCAAGCATTAAAAAAAAAAAAAAAAAAAATTGTTCTTCGTAATTATATCGGATTATAGCCGCCATTAAAAAGGACGTCCGTTTCATCGTTATTTTGTATAGGAGTTTCGCCAGACTGGTGTCGAAGACTGCCGAAGCCGAACTGAAACGACGTTAGACGATGCACGGCCTTCAAGCCACACCTCAGATTCCACAGAATTCAAAAACCTTATTAAAAACAAAACAAAAATACCCTTATTCACATTGAAATAAGGTCGCTTTTCTTTGACAAGCAAAAGTGACCCTTATTCTCATTAGCATAAGGTCCACATTGATCACCATTGGAGCGTGAGGTTTTTTCGTTACGGAATTTCTGGATTCGGTCCCCGCGCTCAAGGCCTGCGATAGAAGCTATGCAATAGCTTAAAATTACAAAATAAATTACCGACTTCCAATACAAAGCACTAAAAAGCAAAACGGAACTTTCTTTTCGGAAATCGGTGTCATTAGTACCTATATGTTTTAGTTAATGACACCGACTTCCGGAAAGAAAGTTATTTTTCGCTTAGTACTGTTTTGTTTTGGAAGTCGGTTTAATGTTTTTGTTAAAAAGTTTTTTATTTCATTCTCTTTAGCTTTGGTTGGTACCTTATATAACCATGAACAACAATTATAGC
The DNA here is from genome assembly GCA_964057195.1 of Orthosia cruda. Lineage (NCBI taxonomy): Eukaryota > Metazoa > Arthropoda > Insecta > Lepidoptera > Noctuidae > Orthosia > Orthosia cruda. Next base: position 26,028,888 of record OZ059841.1, read on the forward strand.
CAGAGGGCTTGCCATAACAATTCCAACAAGCCTAAATACGACTGGGTTACATTGTTTTATTTTATTAAGCAGTTCCGGTGCCTACCTTCGCTGGTAAAATTTTCATTAAAACCATTTATTTAACCATATGAGATATATCATACTCAAAACAAACTTATCATTGAGATGTTCCAGTGGTCATCTGTGTATTCTTCCTCAGTTCCACTTCACGCCATGCTTGCCATGTTGATGAAAATACCAAAATCGCTATATGTTTGCCTATAAATTTGAGGAGTTTCCTCTATTTCAATGGGATCCACTCCATCCTGACTTGGTGACAATGGGACCACCACGAGAATAGGATTAAAAAACAAATTGATTCGGTTCATAATTGACAGAGTAAACGGTGAAAACACATTAAAAAACAGCATACATACCTACAGTCGAACATAAAACCTTCTCTCTTTTTAACCGACTTTTAAAAAAGGAGGAGGTTCTATGTTCGACTTTGTATTTTCACCAATATCTCCGTCAATTATTAACCGATTTTGTAAATTATTTTTATGTATGAAAGAGTATGTTATGAAATTGGTCCCATTTTAATTTGGTGAAGATCTAATGAAGAACTTCGGAGATATACAACAGATCTCATTCGGGTTATCTATTTTGGCATTACAGGTACCTTACTAAACAACTTGCCTATTATGTATGTACAACAAAAAACCCAAAAAATAAACTTTTTACAAAAAAATACTACCGACTTAGTAGTGTTTTTATTTGGAACTCGCTAGTATTTTTTTGTAAAAAATGTTTTATGGAAAATCGATTAAAAATGGGTGATTTTTGAAGAGTCGCCGTAATTGGAAATTGTTAACAACTAACGAAATCACTATGAAAAGTGTCTGTGGGACCGGAGGGCAAGAGTAGGAGTATTGGAACCGAAAGGTGCAGGCGCCATCAGCTCCATGCCATTGGATGCTGTAGCCCTCTGCCCATGATACTCAGCCATTACTTCATTACAAGCTACGTACTTACTTGTTCCCGTACCTACTTAACACCAGACAAAGGTGAATTCAGCAAATTAATTCACAACACAATTTTACAATAAAATATACATAAATTAATTAATATTTCATTTGTGTACAAATCTATACTTACTTATGTACCGTACATGAATATTAATAATATATTTTCCTTACATCAATCGAACAATGCCTTTGAGTAAATTCCGAGTTCGTATCAAGAGCCACATCGCTTGGTGCACGACCAGCGCTGCTTGCGTTGATGATGACTAAGAACAGTCCGGGGCAGTGGTCCAACGGTTCTGTCCAACTAGTTGGACCATGGCTCTTAACTAGGGGCAGTTATCCAACTTTAATAATAGTTGGTTCACAGCACCTTTTGGGAGTTCCGTGGTCCAATTCATTTAAAAAATAACTTGCCATCTCTAAAACCATGCATATTTATGTGCGTATGGTACCTACTAGTTTTGCGGTTTTATTGAACCTCTTTGCAGTAAATAGGTAGGTACTGGCTGCTTGTTGTAAATTATAGTACAATGCATTAGGCCTCTATGATTCAATATATAGAGCGTTATTGGATTAAAGAAAATTTTGATGAATTTTTTCAGCTTATAAGCGTATTTAGCCAGAGGCATAGGTCTAATAACATTTTAGAAAGCTCACATGCAAAACTAAGTCGGCGTATTAATGCAAAAATGTTACAATGTTACGTCTATTGTTTTAGAAAATTTTGCAACTTTATCAAGCGAAATCGCACACAAAAGACGTAAGGTCCAAATTGTATAAATGTAATTGTAATGATGATTATATACGAGAAATTCAGCTACAATTGATTTCTGGTGTTATTACTGTAGGTCATGCTTTAGATAAATTTCGTTGAATGTTGTAAAACATTGTAAAAAAATAAAGATTATAAAAATTTGTCACCCACTTTAATTTTGCTATTTTACTGCAAAGAGGTTTAATATAACCGTAAACCAGAGTAGGTACCATACACACATAAAGATTAAGTTGTGGTTTTTAGGGATGGCAAGTTATTTTTTAAAAGAATTGGACCACGGAACTCACAAAAGGTGCTGTGGACCAACTATTTTTAAAGTTGGACAACTGCCCCTAGTAAAGACCTATGGTCCAACTAGTTGTACAGAGCAGTTGGACCACTGCCCCGGACTCGCTAAGAAGACGTTGGTCTGTTTTGTAACACATTGTGTGAATACAGCACGTTTGTTCCGTGCATTGTGCGCAGCGTGCGAGGACCTCCATGTTCAGCGCCATACCTGGACTGACACATATTATAATATCCCTGTTCCCTGCGGAGCACTTCTTGTGACTGCTCCAGACCAGGTGTCGGAAGGGTACCTACACAAAGCAATATTAGGATAATTACGTCTGTTTACTACATAAATGATAATATTAGGTAGGCACCTGTAATATCTAGCTTGCTTAGTTTTTGTAAGCACTAAAAGTATTTAATTAAAGAACTGTTAAGTTCCTTTTTTTCTCGACTGCCGAAGGAGGGTAATGTGTTAATCAGTCTTTGTATGTATGTTTGTTCCTATGTGGCTTTCTAGAGACCAAACGCGTTGGCCGATTTTGATGATTCATACGTCAATCGATTCGTCTTAACCCTGTGAGTGTCACTGGCTACATTAAAATTGGAAAATAAAAAAAATACGGCTTTCAGGCGCCATGTTGTGGGGGACAAAAATATTTTTTGCTTCCAACCTCATCGTGTGGGGTATCAAAATAAAGGGTTTTAAAAGGTGATTTCAAAAATATGTAACACTTATGTTTAAATGTACCTAAATGTTAAAAAAAATAACTAAAATATTACAAATAAAAAAAGTTAATTAAAAAAATCAAAAAACCCGACTGCTTAAAAAGCGAACTAAAAAGCCGTAAACAAGAAGAAAAACAAACTGTGCAGTTGGAAGATACATCTGGTGTTGGTTAGCCAGTTCGCGAATACGTAGGTATCCTCCGACTGCACAGCATGATTTTCTTCTTGTTTACGGCTTTTTAGTTCGCTTTTTAAGCAGTCGGGTTTTTTGTTTTTTTTTGTTATTCATGTCAGCGGTTTATACATTTGATTCAATGAGATAGCTAACAATCGTAAAGTCTGCTGTACAAAAGCATGTGAGTAAGTTTCTCTGCGGAGTGTCGCTTGAGACCTTTCTGTTGCGACGGCGCGGGCGGCGTCTCAACGTGCTTTATTAGATCGCGCCAGCCCAGAGCGCGCACAGTCTCACAGTGCCAGCTCGCGGCGCGCCTGTTGATCACTCGAGTTGTATTGAACTACGGAAAATCGAACTTTGCTATCGCTTTGCTGTCACCGTGTCGCGCGGTTGTGACACATTCGTCCCTTGGATAGCTCTAAGGCTGGCAGCTTCTCATCACGGTATCATAACGGTGTACTGCATATGTGTGTGCGTGTGGACAGTGTTTAGTGTGTGACATGACGTTTAAGGTGCAGGAGGGCGCAGGTGCGAGCCGCGTGCGCGCCTATATGAACCAGACCCTTATGGTCATACTGAGTAAGTGATGATTTGTTTTATTAGATATGGTAAGTAACTATATGACTGTTCTCTGCTGGAAGCCGGTGCCGGTCGAAATTATTTAGTTATACGCACCGGCACAGGTGTTGCGGTCGAGGTTGCTAATCTGGTCTCTGAGGTTACCCGGCGCTCCCCATTTAGTTTTCACTCTGGAGGCTGATACCTTATACAATAAAGGTTTTACCTGAAAACAACAAAAAAGGTAGGACGTCAGATCTTATCACATAAAAGATGAATGTGCTCCATAAAAGTGGTGCATTTATGAACTTTACGAGTAACTAGCACGTGAGACGAGCAGTAGAACGATTTGCACCTGTGTGAGCTGCGACTTGACTACGCCTGCCAAAAACGACCTTGTGTGGTGCAGATGCATAGCTAGTAGAAGGTGTGACCACGCTCTTATTTTCAAAAGCATCGATGTCGTCTCGCGACTTTGATATTCATAGGCTCAAATAAGGCATAGGCCAGGTAACATTGCATTTTTACGCCTGCCTTCTACAATTGGGTATCTTCTACTAGTAGGGAAAAGTCTATCGCCACTTTATCCCGCGCTGCCACTGAAAAGTTCTGTGTCTGCACCAATCACAGGTAAAATGTTCAAATACCTAATGCTTAAGGTTGCCCTAGTCGACGGCACGAAATATTTTGTGCGCGGGGTTAAAATGCAAGCTATCTCATCGGACAACACGTGTGAAAGAGATAGATCCTATGATGAGCAGTAAGAAGCTAGTTCGCGTACGAATTAGCACTTTTGCATGTTTGTAGCAAAATGGATGATGATTTAGGACGAAAACGAGCCCGCGAAATTTTATAAACAGACCTTTGGGAATCTGGATATCATGAAAAAACTACTAAATGTATATTTTCAAAATAACATTATTTGCATTTTTTAATTACTAATCTATCCCTGTATGGTGGCCGTTTTGCAATTTTTCTTCTTCTTACGGTATTTATTTCCGCCCAAAGATGCGTTAAAATTAGTGTTGAAATATGGAACTTTCGACGCTCATAACATTCAATTTTTTTTTTTTTACTCATTTGTTTCCATACAGGGCTAGATAATGATGAAACAAATTGCTATCAGTTTTTTATTTTGAACGTACATCGTCAAACAGTAGAATAATCGCCCGCCTACGTTTGTATGGAAGAATGATCGACTAGTGTAACCTTAAGCCATTAAGGGTAAACAAGTCAAAAATTCTTCCATACAAACGTAGTCTAGAGATTACTCCACTGTTTGACGATGTACTTTCAAAATAAAAAAGATATCAATTTGTCTCATCATTATCTAGCCCTGTATGGAACCGAAAAAATAAAAAAATTAAAAATTTGAAAGTTATGAGCGTCGAAAGTTCCATATTTCAACACTATCTTTGGGCGCAAATAAATACCATAAGAAGAAGGAAAATTAAAAAACGGCCTCCATACAGGGATAGATTAGTAATTCAACAATCCAAATAATTTTATTTTGATCAGATACATTCAGTAGTTTTTTCATGAAATCTAGACTCCCAAAGGTCTGTTTATAAAATTTCGCGCGCTCGTTTTCGTCCTAAATCATCATCCATTTCGATAAAAGATTGCAGAAGTGCTAATTCGTACGCGAACTAGCTTCTTACTGCTCATCACAGCATCTATATATTTCGCACGTGTTGTGGGATGAGATAGCATGCATTTTAACCTCGCGCACAAAATAGTTCGTGCCGTCGACTAGTTTAACCTTAAGGTCCGCTTTCGGGCAGTGTTTTTTATACTTGAACATAAAGTTTAAATAAGACTACATAAGCGTTTCTGTTGGAAAAACCCAATGGAAAAACACTCGATCGGACGCTGTTGTTCATATCCTTACCAAAATCCCACGGTATTGGCACAAGAACTCCATAGATACTCAGTCCCAAGTCCGATAGAATTACTTAAACGACAACGGCGGAAACCGATTATCGGTTTCCGCAATGTAAAATAATACAATAACATCTATTGAGCGGCCACTCCACCAGCACCCGGAGCGTCATCCCGAACTTTTGAAATAATCACGCGATAAGCAGATAATGATAATAATATGCAGAGCTTAGTAAACAACCGCCTCACCGGCCGGCGTGGTGACGGTTGCGCATTAGTATGTCAATGTCTGTGTGCAATGTGTGCTCGGTGTTTCCTCACCGATACCGAGTTTCCGAATCCCCGGCCAGCACACACTCGCATAGGTCGGTACAGTGAAGTTGCTCACCTTTCTGAGATCACACAGCGAGACGTCGTCTGTCAATAAATACTACTAAGTAGTGTGACGTGCTCTCACTGCTACGACAACAGAACTTACTGCTAACGAGCATTTCATTCATCTAGCACGGCTTCGCGCTTGCTAAGCGCGGTGTTTTCCTTTGCGGTAATATTGTGTGGGGTCTTTGTTAAGTTTATAATATACTAGCTGACCCCCGCGGCTTCGCTCCCGTCTACTGGCTATCTATCTACCCTACAAGCAAACAAACAAACTCTTCAGCTTTATATTATTAGTACCTATAGCTATTGATAAAACTCCTTCGCAAAAGAACAAATTTGATTACCATAAAAAAGGTTATAGTGAGTCAATCTTAAAAGATAGACATATGTTGTCGCTTATTTTTTTTTTTTACTTTTAAAGAAGAACAATTCTATCATACATGATATTAGTGTAACTTAAACCGTTTACGCAGCGCACACAACGGAAGCTCTAAAAAAGGAATATTTTTGCCTGTTTTTGCAACATTTTTCATTTATGCTCCGCTCCTATTGGTCATAGTGTGATGTTATATAGCCTATAACCTTTCTGGATAAATGGACTATCCAACACAAAAATATTTTTCAATTCCTGAGATTAGCGCGTTCAAACAAACAAACAAGCAAACAAAATCTTCAGCTTTATAATATTACTAGCTGAACCTCGCGGTTTCACTCGCATCTTTGATTACTACTCCGCTCCTATTAGTCATAGCGTGATGTTTTATAGCCTATAACCTTCCTCAATAATTGGGCTATCGAATAGTGAAATAATTTTTAAAATCGGACCAGTAGATCCTGAGATTAGCGCGTTCAAACAAACAAACAAACAAACTCTTCAGCTTTATAATATTACTAGCTGTCCCACGCGGCTTCGCTCCCGTCAACTGGCTACCTACCAAGCTAGCCCACCTACTCTAAATACGTTGCGTCTCAAAAAGAATAAATTTTCCCCGTTTTTGGAACATTTTTCATTGATGCTCCGCTCCTATTGGTCGTAGCGTGATGTTATATAGCCTATAACCTTCCTCGATAAATGGACTACCCAACACAAAAAGAATTTTTCAATTCCAACCAGTAGTTCCTGAGATTAGCGCGTTCAAACAAACAAACAAACAAACTCTTCAGCTTTATAATATTAGTATAGATAAGTATATATATAATACATATAGTATAGATTCTGACCATTAAAATGAATAAATGGGTTGATATTGATGGGTATCCACCACATATTTAATATTCACAGACAGTATCGAACTATGTTGCTGTCTAAAGCTATAATTTAATTAAACGTACATAAATGTGGGCGGTATAGTCCGTTTCCGTACACTCGTACTCAAGTGTTGTTGGTAAAACCCGGTGACCACAGAAGGTCGTTAATGTCAATGATCGGTTTAACCAAGACACTACTAATGATGTTGATTCTATGGTAAAATTTCTTAGTAGGCTTAGAATTACGTACTACAAAAAATGTAAAGAAAAACTTGGTTATTAAAATATCGATTGAAAAAATATATAATTTCCTCTCGTTAATGTTTGATAGGTGTTCCTGGCCCAGTTTTTGTAGGTTTTTTTTCTACTTTGAAGGAGCAGAATCTCCAAGTTGTTTGATTAATGATAATTCCAACAGTCTAACCAACCAATTTATACTTAAGTATTTATAACATTGAAAGTCTCTATCTTTATGCTTGCTCTGCGTCTCAATTTTGTTTGTCGGTCACATAAACCTAAATACTTACGAAAGCCCAGAAATCGAATTTGGGATCAAAAATGTAAAGAAAGATGTTGCCAATTTTAAATAATAACTTCAATTGTGCAGTTTGCTGGAAAGTACTAAAACATAGTGCTAAATTTGTAGGCATATCTTAAACAGTTAAAATATAATATTGCACACATTTTTCAACTTTAACTTAGAGTTTTAGTAGAGTACATGGTTTCCAGTAATGAATCAGAAGAAAAAGGAAATGGGATTTAGTGTTAATAATTGTGAGGTTACAGTGTAGGCTAGTCCACAAGTACCAGATATAAGAGCTATGTAAAACACAATAGAAAATGATCTAATTTTAGATCATTTTCTATTGTGTTTTACATAGCTAAAAATCAATGAGCCCTGACTAGAATAACTGGATTAAAGACCGTCACACGCACCCTAATCAAAAAAATTTAAATTCCATTTAATTTATAGAGAAAAAAACAAATTACGCCTTGACGGACTCATCCTTTGTGAATTTTAATAGATTTTTAAACTTTTTTCCTAATTTTATTCCGTTAAAACCACTGACCTCTATCATACAAGTACGCTGGACTCACTGACCTCTATTATACAAGTACGCTGGACTAAACATTCTATATGAAATGACAGTTGATTTTTGTGCTGATTCAAAGCGCCCCGCTCGAGCGTATCAGGAACTAAAATTGACACATTTAGAGATAGGATACTACCGATATTTCTAAAAATTAGGTAATACTAATATATTTGACTGGAAATATTATAATATTGTAACTAATATATCAGTATTAGTGATATTTTTAAATTACACTAATATCAAAATAGTAGTCTTGGCAAGGCGTATCACTCATTTACTGTATTGACTTCTCGTAGTATGTTGGAACTAAATTTCTCATATTGGTATTGGTGATGAATGTTAGGTATATGAATGCCTAATAATCAGTAATAATATGTTCAAAAGCGATGTGTAATACTAAATTCTGGAATCATCATCATGATCGTCCACAGCCCGACTTCGCCCACTGCTGAGCACAGGCCTCTCTCTTGTACCAATCACCACGTTTCTGAGCCTGGAATTAATTCTGGAATAATATCATGATAGTTATAATTATATTAACAAATGTTTTGAAGTCAAATAATTAAGTCTTCACCTTGCTGGAATGCGATACCACTCTTATTTGCACCTTAACACTACAGAGACAGGATCTCAGCGATGATAGCGAGAAATACGTCCGTTGGTTTTAAGGATAAGTTGTTAGCCCCCGGTATTTAAATCTCACTGATCTGACAGTAATGTGCTATAACTTTACTAGCACGCTATCCACTAATTTATAGCTTGCAATCTGACTGAAAATATTTTTCAGTTAACCTTTACAGTAATTATTATATTACTTAAAAATTAATCATAATAAAAGTAACTGGTTTTTTTTCTCTTACGTATTAAATTATTCTCACGGTCGATAAAGCCCATAAAAGTATTTTTTACCGAAGGCTGTGTCCCATCTCTAATATTAGTTCCATGGACTCTCACGTTAGGTCACGTTGCTCTCAGCGCCAAAATGGCGAAAATCAAATGTCTTCATTTTGTCATCGATAATATGAAGTCCAGCGTACTTGTATGATAGAGGTCAGTGGCTGGACTTCATACTATCGATGACAAAATGAAGACATTTGATTTTCGCCATTTTGGCGCTGATAGCAACGTGACTTAACGTCATTCATTTTGGATTTTATTGCAATTATTTCGGAGAATTCCAAGTAAGACGTCAGATGTCATTGTATTTTACTAACTAAGACTTTTGGAAACTCCTTTTTGAAATTCGAGATATAGAGTATAAATATGTATTATCAATACTTCGTAGGGAAATAACATTATGTTCGAGTTACAAAGTTTAAATAATTCGAGATACCGCGTATCTAAGGGTTCAGCGGAAGGAAATGGCATTTTTTTCGACTTAATGAGGATTTTGACTAAACGAGGTTCGAGTTATAGAGATTCCACTGTATTACTATTTGAAAACTTATCTAGTAATTTTTATTTTATATGATTTTAACATTATTTATTATATCTTAATTTTACTTGCAGCAGCGTATTGTTTTACTGTGTTTGCGACGGATGGTCGATCCGTGATCTCGTCTCGTTAGAGCTATCGCTCTGGGAACACAATGCGGGGTGTTTCAGTGCGCAGGGTTCACGCCGCCCGCTTGCCTGTCTCCCCTCCCATACGATTATATATATAAATTATTGAAACACTTGCAAGAAAAATATGATTTAACCTATTTGAAAAATAATTAGGGTCCTCCACTCCCCTGTTGCCCTAGGGCCTCCACACCTCTAAATCCGGCCCTGCTCATCGCCCAAATACACTAGTTACTTAATACTTACAATCGTTCGGATTCACTCGGTTGGCGCCCATTGGATTCGTGAAGGGAACATCATTTATACAATAATAATAATAAATGAGATGGATAATCATTTACAACGGACGTATTTCTCGCTCTCATCGCTGAGATACTGTCTCTGTAGTGTTAAGGTGCAAATAAGAGTGACATCGCATTCCAGCGAGGTGAAGACTTATATCAGTTTTCAACTCTGTTTCAGATGCAGATATAAATTGTTTTGACTTCAAAACATTTGTTAATAAAATTATAATTATCATGATGTTATTCCAGAATTAATTCCCGGCACAGGAACGTGGCGATTGGTACAAAAAGAGAGAGGCCTGTGCTCAGCAGTGGGAGAAGTCGGGATGTGGATGATCCATGATGATGATTCCAGAATTTAGTATTACACATTGCTTTTGAACATTTTGATATTACTGATTATTAGGCATTCATATAACATTCATCTCCAATACCATTAAGAAATATTTAGTTGTAATATACTACGAGAAGTCAGTACAGTAGATAAGTGATACGCCTTGCCAAGTCTACTATTTTAGTGTAATTTAAAAATAACACTGATACCGATTTATTAGTTACAATATTATAATATTTCCAGGCGAATATATTAGTATTACCTTATCTTGAGAAATATCGGTATTAACCTATCTCTAAATGTGTCAATTTTAGTTCCTAATACGCTCGAGCGGGGCGCTTTGAATCAGCACAAAAATCAACTGTCATTTCATATAATTATTATGTTTAGTCCAGCGTACTTGTATAATAGAGGTCAGTGGTTAAAACTAAATAAACAAAAGGTGATATTGACTGAGCGTGCGAAGCCAAAAGGAAAAGAAAATGTGCTACTCTATTTTTTCATCTCTGGTTCATAATTATTATTTTCAAATTGTGTTCCACAATATTTTGGCGGTGATGCAACTCAAGCCCGAGAGATTAAGACTAACATCACAAGAAGAAATTAATAAAATATAGAAGAACTGAAAATGAGAGACATACCAGAAATAACTTGACTCTGGCAAATGCACAAGACGTGCGAAGCCAAACTCCTATAATGAGGAAAAAAAGAAAATTTTGGCGGCTTCCTTCAAACTTTTGTTAACTTTTGGAACCATTACGACAACTTGCTTACTCACACTTACTTGATTTTTATTTAAATTACCAGCATAAAGCATTATATTATTACATTACATTCACACGAAGAAAAAGAAGATTACATTCTCAACGGTCAAGTGAAGGCTCAAAGAATATCAGGTCTATAGCCCTCGCCAAACTTCTTGGCTACCCTGAAGTTGGTTTACCGGATGCGCGACGCACGAAACGGTGCTGTTATTGTATTAGATTTACTACTGCGCAGCCATTGTAGACAACTTCAGAGCGGCCAAGAAGTTTGGCGAGAACTATAATATTGTGACGGGGTCTCATTGCTAAGAAAGAATATTTGGTTCAAATAAATCTCCCTAGATGGCGCGACATGTACGCACAATTCAATAGAATTGTATGTAAAATTAACATTTTCTGAAATTGAATATAAAAATTGTATGTTCTTGTTTAATCAACTCTCCTAAGTACAAAATTATGGAATATTGGGCTCTTAATTCACATTTCAAAGATTATTTGAACGTATCATTTAAAATGGATGCCAAAAGATGGCGCATTTTTAAATTTATGAGGCATTCCACTCGATTGTTAATATTTGCAACGTAACACATTTTGGTGCAAAAAATCTGTAAAAACGTGCAAAAAAATACTATAAAACGAACCTTCACTGTATTTAAAGAAAAAATAATTCAAGAACCTAGTAAACCCTTTTACTTGCATGTCGCTGCTAACACCATCTATTGCCGTGAAACAGGATCGAACGCGATTGATGTACTTACAAAAATAACAAGATTAATCAGATGAAAAACGCTAGTTACGTCGGCACGGTTTCTTTGTATGGGATGAGGCATCTGTATGCTAGTATTATATTATCTGTGATATTGTATACCTATACGTAATTTACTTATCATTTATCATTTGCCTTTATAGTAGGCGCTTAGGTTTCTACGCATTATGGTTCACCTCTGAGGCGCTAGATACTAGAACATCAGGACCAATAACGCAGAATTTGTTTTTTGGGTTGAGTGTGTTGATTTGATTGCAGTAAACGTGCCGACGATCTCGTTCGGGCTGGCGATGGGTTGGGTGTCGCTGGCGAGTGGTGCTGGTGAGGAGAGCGACGCGCACGTAGTGGGCGCGGCCGCCACCACGTTCGTGGCGTCGCTGCTGGGCGTGCCGTTGAGCGCGCGTGCTCTAGCCGCCGGCCGCAAGACTGCCGTCGTCGCCACGTCCGCCGCCTTCCTGGTAGGTGGTAACTCTTACTAAACATCCAAGACCTTTGACGTGAAATTATCTTACTCCATCGTCTTTTCTCTTATAATAGACTACATCGCAATTATGGATCAAAATCTCATTACTACCTATTTATTCTTGTAATTAGACCAATGAGTTCATAATTGTAACCAAAACTGTTAAATTCACTTTAGGTACCTACTAAGAATGTGTCAGTTTTTTAATTATTGCAATCTGATTCAGGAATAACGCAGTGTACAGCGGCATCTATGCCTCCACATAAGAACTAATGACCTGATGTTACACTAAATTCTACAACGTGCAAGCTGAGTTTTCGGTGCGATTTGTACACATAAAACAGTCCGATAACACCCGTCTGGTCGTAGGATCCTCCTTTTTAGGGTTCCGTACCCGAAGGGTTCAAACAGAGCCCTATTGCTGTCACTCACTTGTCCGTCTGTCCGTCGTCTGTCACACAGGTTTAACAGTCAAACGGTTAGAGCTCCAGTCTTCAATTTTACAGTATTAGCATCTTGTTGACCCTAAGTCATACAAATTGTCAAAAAATATGTTTTCATATTTTAAGGGAAGCTTCCATACAGTTAAAGGGCGGGCGAAAACAATTGTTTGAACTACCTAGAGCGATATCCTTGTTTAGAGCTCGTTGCATAGATAAATACTGTATTTTTCCCCTCCTGCCGTGGATAGGGGCGCGAAGACGTCTCCGTTGCTCTTCTTCAATACCTGCAGTGTATTAGCCGTCATCTTGGCAACGATGCACTGGTCGCATCAAAGCTCCAGAGCCTCGAACATCGAGGCCGAGTCGCCAGTCTGTCGGTTTTTTATCGGTTACATTTCGGGGAGTGCGCGATGGAACTGCACAATTTTATTCCGCCTAGCCCTTTCCATCATCGGACTACAAGGCGTACGGCCATGCGCCATCGGTACATGGTAGACATCCCTCCCATACGCACAATGCGTTTTGCTAATACTTTCATTGTGCGCACAGCTAAGAAGTGGAATTCCCTTCCGGGGTCTTTGTTCCCTGACAGCTACAACCTTGGGGTCTTTAAGTCAAGAGTGAATAGGTTTCTTCTAGGCAAGCGTGCTTCACCGTAGACCACATCATCGCTTAACACCAGGCGAGATGGTGGTCAAACGCTAGCCTATAGTTTAAAAAAAAAAAAAAAAAAACTCAATTGTCACTCCTTTTTAGCCGGTATCATCTTTCACAGAATCCATTCATGTTCTTCGGAATTACTGCTCATACTTTTCTTATAATCAAATAATAAAAAACTTTTTTGCAAAAAAATACTTAATCTATAGTATTAACTTAATTAATTAATTTATAGTTACCAAACCTATCGCACCAGGGAAGCGTACCTTTTACGCATCGTCTTCTTATCGTTTATTTTTCCCCTTTTCCCATTGTAGTACAACAGTAACCATATTTTGGTTACTGTTGTACTACCTATCATGTTCGGAGAGTCATGATTAATTACATAGATGTCATATTTACTCCATATTGATAACACATATGGTACAATGGTGTACTTAAGACTACTTAGTACGTGATATTGTTTACCGAGATAAATCCGACTTTCTTTGAATTGACTGCCTTATTGGTCTAGGTCGCAAACCCTGTACTTTACGTGTGTCTACTTTTTATCACAAATTTTGAAAGGAATTCGTTATGCATCGCAGTTTCTCCGAAGGATTATACAGAGATACAAACACATATTTCTCTCAATTTGAATTATGAATCAATAAATCAGTGCTTAAACTAACAATATAGTTAAAAATATTATAAACATAAGGGTCATTCTGTCTGGGCTTATAAGCCTTGGTTATAATAGGTATCTAAGACAAGCAAGAGTGAATACACAATAAACAAATATGAAGTTTTTTTTTAAATCTTCATCGGTTACTAAGCTAAAAAGACGACAATTTATAAATTGCAGTCCAATGTGGCAAATGACATCTAAGTCCACGGTGTACACACATATACACTGCCATAAAACTTTGTTTTAGATAGTGGGACAGATATACAGGCTGTGTCTGACCATACCATTGATTGATACGCACGCACTAAACGTTTTGAAAATACTTTCATTATGCGTACAGCTAAGGAGTGGAATTCCCTGCCGGAGTCTGTGTTTTCCGATAGCTACAACCTCGGGGTTTTTACGTCAAGAGTGAATAGGTTTCTTCTAGGCAAGCGTGTTACACCGTCGACCACATCGTCGCTTACCGTCAGGTGAGATGGTGGTCAAGCGCGAGCCTATTAATAGTAAAAAAAAAAAAAAATACCATTGATTCTGTAGTATGATTCTGAATCACGTACTGAATCCATGGTATTTTTTTCAAGTCGGTGTCAGACATACCTCGTATTTTCTCCGATATACAATAGTTATATCTCGTTTATTGCTTTTCGGTCAATTTTGAGTCTGTTTTCACTGTTAGTATACTATTTTTATTTATTTTTGGAAACTACACTCCATTTGAAATAACATTAGACATGCTTAGAACTCTTTTCACATTCCGTTCAACCGATTTTGAGTTCTATCTAAACTTATCTTGTGGAGGGGCCGAGAAACAACTCGGACACTTCGACCCATTGGGATCTATTGTGGTGATCATGTGTGATAAAGGATTCTTAAAGGCTGATTTCGATAATATACCCACCTGATGGACGATTTGGCAGTTTTGAGCATAAATAAAGTAGTGGTAATGAATATTACGTGTTAGTGGACTGGTGTTTGTTATTGTTGTTTACCTTAGGCCAAATGCGAGTCGGACTCGCGCACGAAGGGTTCCGTACCATTATCGCAAAATACGGCAAAAAAATCACGTTTGTTTATTTATTTATATTTATATACACTTTATTATAATAAACAAGAAAGAATATTTATATACACACCATAATAAACAAGAAAAAGAAACTTAATACTAAAACAAAATACAATAGGCGGCCTTATCGCTTTCCGCGATCTCTTCCAGGCAACCTGGAATGGACAGAGATTACCTGGACATGACATGGGGTTGTCAGTGGTGCGACAATACCAACAATGAACATAATAAACATACAACAATACTCACTAGTAGCAAAAATACATATTCTTAATAATATAAACATAAATATATACATAATATATAAGCAATGAAAAAAAAAAGAAAAATATAATTACGACATTCATAGCACACATATTAAAAAAAAAACCAAGAGCACAATCACAGCGATAGGTAATGTTCTTTGACGAGTTTTTTAAATACCGGCAACGACTGAGCACGTTTTATTGAGTCAGGCAATGCATTCCACAGACGAGCAGCCTGGACAGTAAAAGATTTATCCATAAAAGTTGTGGAATGCATTGGCATTTTAAGTCGCAAGTTATCTGATGACCTTAGAGATTTCGTGTGGGAATCGCAGATAAACTGAAAACGATCCTTGAGGTAAAGAGGGGTGGAAGGAGTAAAGAGCACATTAAACAAAAGAGAAAGAATATGAGCATTCCGGCGAAGGCGAATTGGCAACCACTTGAGCTTTACACGAAATTCGGAAACATGGTCATATTTGCGCAAACCAAATATGAACCTTATACAAAAAATTTGAAGCCGCTCAAGTTTATCGAGTTGTTCTTGAGTAAGGTCAAGATAGCTGGCATCAGCATAATCAAGGATGGGAAGAAGAAGAGATTGTGCAAGCGCAATCTTAGTGGCAGTCGGAAGAAAGTTACGCAGTCTCCTCAAAGTTGCAGCAGATGAAAACAACTTGCGGCTGACTTCTTGCAGTTGTGCAGTCCAAGAGAAGCTCTTGTCGATAAATATCCCCAAGTTTTTAACTTTTTTACTGAAGGGAATTACTGAATTGTCAAAAAGAACTTGGGGAAGACACGTCCAGTCAATCCTAGAAACCATTCTAGAACTGCCCACTACAATTACCTGCGTCTTTACAGGGTTGACCATAAGCCCATACCTCCTGCTCCAATCGCAAATGCGAGCCAGATCAAGATTGATGGTAGCTATAGCCTCAAACAGCTTTCCGAGAGGAGTTCGCGAGTATAATTGCAGATCGTCTGCATAAAGATGGTAGGAAGAAATTAGTTCATTAGAGATTGAGTTTATAAAAACTGCGAAAAGTAAAGGGGATTAAACGCCACCCTGTGGTACCCCGGCTGAAGTACTACACCAGGAAGACAACTTCTCTCCGATGTTAATACGTTGCCGGCGCCCGAACAGGTAACTACGAAACCAGTCAACCACCGATGGAGATATATTAAGAGAGCATAGCATGCCAAGCAAAACATCGAAATCAACAGTATTAAAAGCATTACTGAAATCCAGCAATGCCAAGACCGTGAGATTGCTACTTTCCATGGCTGACCGAATATCATCCGTAATGTTGAGAAGAGCTGTGGAGGTGCTGTGACCAGGACGGAAGCCGGACTGGAAGGGATTCAGGAGATTATTTTTGGATAGGAAAGTACTTATTTGATTATGGATTAACCGTTCTAGGACTTTGGACAGGAATGGTAAGACAGATATTGGACGGTATTCAGAAAAGGATGTGGGATTGGACTTTTTTGGTAAAGGAATTATCTGTGCATCTTTCCATGAGAATGGAAAGACACCGCTAGACGCAGAAAAGTTAAGGATGTGGCAAATGACAGGAAGGATAACGTCCAGCACCGGGAGTAACATTTTACGGCTGATACAGTCACTTCCTATTGCATTGGAAGTAATCGATAGTATGCTCTTCTTAACATCACATGCGGTGAATTGACTAAAAACAAATGGAGCATAACTGGGAGTCGGAAGAGATGAAAGATAATCCAATGATTCAATTTTACTGTCCTATCGAAATTGGACGAAGCTGTGAAATGATTATTCAATGCATCGATATCTAAATCTTTAGGGATTGACTCTTGTCGCGCTTTACCGACCCCCAATGATCTTAGAAAATTCCAAACTTTGGATGCGTCTCCGTTTTGGACAGAGTTATGAATGTGTTGGCGATTAGCATTCCTACACACCTTGTTGCAGAGTTTGCGGATTGAGGCATATTTGTCTCTATTTGCATCAGTAGGTCGTCGCTTATATTTGGCCTTCGCCGCAACTTTTTTGTGCATTAACTTTTTGATCTCATCTGTCAGCCACGGCGCCGGCAAATGCCTGACTTTAACAGCTCGAACAGCTCGTTTGTTGTATGGAAGCGCCACTTAAATATTTATTTTATTCTGTTTTTAGTTATAGCGGCAACAGAAATACATCATCTGTGAAAATTTGAACTGTCTAGCTATCACGGTTCATGACATACAGCCTGGTGACAGACAGACAGACAGACGGATCGCGGAGTCTTAGTAATAGGGTCTCGTTTTTACCCTTTGGGTACGGAACTCTAAAAAGTAAACAAACACGATTGGCGCGAAACTTCGACTTATGATATCAAAAAACTTCATTAGATACCACTAAATATGATACAACCCGAAATCTGTGCAGCCTTTATTTATATTTATTGTATGCACAAAATCCTTAAAATGTTCGGTAATTCCCATTATTTACATATCTCTTAATAATATAAAACACTAATTATAATATAATTACGATGCGCAATAGCCAAGTACCTAGCAATCTATACCTACTAAAGTTTTGAGAAATGATCTATGTCTTACTAGATTCCAACTAGAATGTGTTAATTATTATGTTATCTTGTTCTAATTTCGTATTAGATTCGTATTAATATCTTACTTTGACCATTACAGACTGAGATAAGTAAATTTTTATAGGAACTTTCGTGCAAAGTTGACATTGTTGTATAATTACGTGACTTGAAAACGTGATTTTTTGTTTATGGAGATATATTCATTATTTTATTCTCAAATGATAGATATAGGCGTAAAACTAATATTTCTGTTTGAATTGTGAAAATCGGTCAACGAATTTAAGAGATATTTACTGAAGAATTAGTTTAAAAAATCTACCAAGTTAATATTTTCACGTTTTTGTTTTACCAAGTTTTTTAGTGTTTGTAATTATATAATATTATAGATATTAGTGTTTTATATTATTAAGAGATATGTAAATAATGGGAATTACCGAACATTTTAAGGATTTTGTGCATACAATAAATATAAATAAAGGCTGCACAGATTTCGGGTTGTAACATATTTAGTGGTATCTAATGAAGTTTTTTGATATCCAAAGTCGAAGTTTCGCGCCAATCGTCTTTGTTTACTTTTTAGGGTAAAAACGGTGGCCCTATTACTAAGACTCCGTGATCCGTCTGTCTGTCTGTCTGTCACCAGGCTGTATGTCATGAACCGTGATAGCTAGACAGTTCAAATTTTCACAGATGATGTATTTCTGTTGCCGCTATAACTAAAAAACAGAATAAAATAAATATTTAAGTGGCGCTCCTGTACGCCCACCCTAACATACGTCACGTAAGGCCGCAGTAATGTTAAGGGTGTGACAGTACGTGAAACTATATGGTACGTTAAAAGACCTACTAAGACCTCACAGCCTAACATTCCCTACGACCCTAAGACCTACAAGCCCTACAGCCCTAACCTACCATATACCTAGTGTGTGATAAATAAATATATAGATAAGTTCAGGATGTCTGCACCATGCGACCTAAGGTTACAGACGGATAGTGGGCAGGAATTCCAGGTTCGGGAAGGGTAAACTCACTGCCAGTCCAGCAGACTCACAGGACTGATCAGAGATGGCTAAAGGTATCTTGGCCACAGTGAGGGGTAATGAGACAAGAATATAAAATTCAAATCTGATTTATTTATAATATTTTACAGCTTATATACTATTTTATCTTAATACACACTAACGTACAAATTTATTTGTGTTCTATGCGTGTAAGTTGCATTCAAACAGTATTTTATCTGGGCCGCGCATCAGCCGGGCCGAATGCTGAGTCAATGTCCAAAGGTAACATTGAACATTCTGGCGACTCTCAGTTACAGGACCCTAGTTGGTACAGCTCGATGATCTCGTATGGTCTGGCCCGGCCTTGTTCAGGTTGTTGTGACTGAGCGGGTACGCTGCGTAGTATGCCGTACGGCTGTTGCGGTCGTTGCCTGTGTGCTGTGCTGCTGACGATCGTTGGTTACCGTACAGGTGGTGCAGTGCTTCTTCTTGCTGCAATGTAGGCTCAAAGTCGGTTCAATGCCTGTAGACCGAAGTAAATTATAATAACAGCTAAAGTTATAAATATAAGTGAAATACTGATGCTAGCTATGTATGTATGTGGCCCTAATTGTTTCCAAATCGTGTTTTCTAGTTCAGTTTGTAGGTTTCTTTCGGATGTGACTAAATGGTCGAAAACTCCTTTTGATTTGTCCAACACTAATTCTTCTTTGGATATTTCTTTAAAGTTTGTCGGTAAAATCTGCGTATTAAGGGAAAAGTTCGTTTTTTTGGAATAAGAAGCTAGCACTGTCATTGTTGTTGTTCTTTTTGCAGCAAGTATATTACTACGTGTTTTAATGACGCAATTTTCGGAGATATGTAGAACTCCGACATCTTGAATCGTCACTTCTTTCGTCACACACAATCGATACGGTAACCTATTTTGTTGTAATGAAAAGCCAAGTGTTTTGCATGTATAATTGCTTCCATAAAACATCGGTCGATAATTTGTAGGTCGTCGACGTGCATTGAGTTTGGGTGTGGTTTTCAGTTTTAGTTCAACTATGCAATTTTTATTTAATTGCATGTTCTTGACAGCCACAGGATAGCAGACAAACTCTGTATTACTATTGAGACAGTCTTTAAATTCTTCTTGACTTAGTTCAAAGTAACGCTCGTTGTTATAATCAAAACCCGTGAATGTCTGCTGAATGGTTAAACACTCAAATGATCCATCTGCTTTCCTCTCTGGAATGGGCGTAATGTGTATAAGAGTATATTTTGTTACATCGTGTATTGGAAAGTATGCGTACACTCTTATGTGGGTATTATTTACATTCATCTCTGTCTGTATTATTTGACCCTGAATTATTTTTAAGTTTGATGGTAGCTTTTGATTAGCTACTTTTATTATGTTGCTGATGTGTCTTGGTGTTAAAATACTATACACAGTTACTTTTTGTAAATAAATTTCCAGTAAACCTGTATAGTAGTCCATGATTTCATTTATATAATTGTTTGCTAATTCGTAAGCTTGCATCACTTGTATGTTTGAATGCAAAACAGTATTTTATCTGGGCCGCGCATCAGCCGGGCCGAATGCTGAGTCAATGTCCAAAGGTAACATTGAACAGCTCCCATACAACAAACGTGATTTTTTTGCCGTTTTACGCGATAATGGTACGGAACCCTTCGTGCGCGAGTCCGACTCGCATTTGGCCGGTTTTTATTTTACACCAATATCACCTACCCATATGTGAAAACGGTTACGTTATGACAATTCTGTTTCAAAATGTACCTGGTAAACAACAATAACAAACACCAGTCCACTAACACGTAATATTCATTACCACTACTTTATTTATGCTCAAAACTGCCAAATCGTCCATCAGGTGGGTATATTATCGAAATCAGCCTTTAAGAATCCTTTATCACAAATGATCACCACAATAGATCCCAATGGGTCGAAGTGTCCGAGTTGTTTCTCGGCCCCTCCACAAGATAAGATAAGATTATCACACATGACTAAATAAAATTTGCTGTTATAAATAATATTTTTGCACAAATTTTCGAATATTTTAGTCAATTCACGTGTGACACTGTAGTAGAAAAATCCTTGAACGTTATGACGTCACCAACATGGCAAACAATCATGCCCCGTTCGTAGACAGGTGGTTCTTTTGAAAAATTTATCGATTTTCAATTGCTTATAATAAATTGAAAATAATATTTAAGAGATTTTTGCACCGAAAATATAATTTATGATAAGTAAAGTTTCAAAATAAATTAAAAAAATCGTATTTTTTTTTAAATTCAACAACCCAATTATTGCAGTTCTATTAATAGCGACAACAATTGGTTTCAATAATTACATGCCGACGATCATCTTTGATGCTCGGATATTACGAAATTATCAGCTGAAACGAAAATTCTTCAGTTCCGAAAAAAAAAATACATTATTTTTGGTGGCGTCATTTTATATATTTTCTACGAGTAATCCCCTTTTTAGTACCTACTATTTTCACATTTTGAATCTTGTCTTTATTTACTTACACGAAGCACACATCAGCAGTTTATAAGCTATCGAAATATTTGTTGTGTATGACACTGAAAACCTAAGTAAGTGTTCTCTAGTCTACTTGGATTAGAAAGTTATATTCCAAGTACACATAACAAAAAAAAAATATCTTTTAATTTTTTAACTGCCCATTGACCTATGAACTTGAAATTTGATGATAACGTTTATTATTACATTTATTTTACTAACCAATACCAATATATTGATAAACCAGATGTTTTCTCTGAAATTATCTTATGTTTTCTATTAAAACCTCAGATCAAATAAAAATTCAAGATGGAACGTTGCAAACAACAAAGTGAAGCCGGTTCAAACTAAGCCTTGCCGTACAAATACACAATTACACGCACTCACGTACAACGAAATTTGGCCTTAGCTTGTCCTTCGAGCTTACAGATCAAATAATAAAGCTCAACTGACAAGCTAAAGGGAAGTTTCGTTATACGTGTGCGCGTATAATTGTGTATTTGTACGGCAAGGCTTAGTTTGAACCGGCTTCACTTTGTTGTTTGCAACGTTCCATCTTGACTTTTTATTTGATCTGAGATTAAAACCAACTTGGTTTGGTACGGATCCCTAAATGAGCGAAGACCGGTTTTTCAATGGAGGTTGCGAGACTTAGGTATAATAGTACATTGTGTATTAAGGGCGGTAAGTAAGGAATTACGATCGAGAATCTAGTAGAAGCCCGAAGTCGAAGACTGAGGGCTTTCTGAGTCGAGGTTCGTAATTCCCGTACCGCCCGTGATACATACAATGTTTTTCATCAAATTTGCGAGTAATAATTATGAATTACAGTTTTAATACACAAGTCAGCACAGCTGTTATTACGAAATACGTGAACTTTTTTTTTAAGCGGTTGGCGAATTTTTGCCCACACCACAGATTATACAGTGTTTCGCTCAGAAATTTTAAGGGCAAATACTTACGTAGGTATACAGCCATGATGGAGTGTAAAAAGAATTAAATAATTTCGTCGTTTTCATACTATAACTATTAAAATCGATTATTAAGAACATAAGTTGAGTATTTAAGTAACATGTAGCGAGATTGCAAAGAAATTCCTGTTTAGATAACATTTTAAGACAATTTTTCAATTGCGTGTAAACTCCTTGCTTGAACTTGCATGACCTGTGTGCTGTGCCATAAATTAAAAAAATATTACTTACCGCCCTAGGGTTTCATGACAAAAATAAAGCCCGAGGGTTTTATATGGGGCATTACGGCCAAGTTAACCTGTTTGTTTAGATACTTTTTACGTGCAAGTGTGATGAAAAGATATTTATTTCCCATAAGGACTTAAAAATAACAGTTCACAAAAAATTAGATACAGAGTTACTTAATCTAAATAATAATAATTACAATATTTGCCTCTTGGGCGTTGGCGTTTTAGGGTACAAACATGTTTTTTTAGTTTGCTCTTAAATATGTTAATATTATCACACCTCTTTATATATTCCGGTAAATCATTGAACAGCTGTTTTCCCTCCACTAATACTGTTTATTTGCCCTAATTATTCCGTCCATATGCAGTTGCTAGTTGGAATTTGTTTTTACTTCTTGTGTTGTATGTTATTGTACTTTTATGTAATTGTATGTTTGACTTCCCATCCTGTTCCACATTTCTCCAACAGAGTATATTTTTTTATTTGTCTGTTGGGAAGCTACAGTGAAGCTGATTGCCTGTGGCCAGTTTCCATACCTCGCTGTGTGTTGCAGGCGTGCTGGTCGCTGAAACTGTGCGGCGGCGGCTGGTGGGTGGTGGCAGCGCGCGCGTTCGCGGGTCTAGGCGGTGCCGGCGCCTGGTGTGTCGCACCGCTGCTCGCCAGAGAGGTAAGAAGAACTTCATAAGTCTCGTCCCGTGAGACTGGGGTCGGCGCAACAGGTAGTCTTCTTCCATTCTCCCCTGTATACGATAACGCTATTATTCACTCTCTTTTATTTCGTATCATTCTTTGCACAATCCATCCCTCCTTTTGGCCTTCCTCTTCCTCTCCACCCATCAAAATAAATATGGATTCAATGTCAGCCGCTCGACCCCACAGCAAAATACCGTATGACATAATGCTGTGAAAGTAACTAAAATAGACCAAACGCGCAGTTTCTACACCAATGGTTACATGTGGTCCCCTAGATAACTTACTCTTCCCCAATCTGCCCCAAAACTCTGTTCTTGAGTTTTGGAGCACGATATGAGCCAGGCAAACTAAGTTGCAGTTTATTAAGCCTGCAGTAATCACTGAAGCAATCCAGATCATCCATCAATCTGCAATAAAATGCTGTCTTGCAAGTTCTTGATGGGCCTATAAATGATGAGATCGCTACCATAAAGAAGAACTTTGAATTTAGATAACAAGCGTTAAAGTCCCAGTCCCAGAACCGAGCCCAGAGGCACATCGGAAGTCACACCAATGGTTGTAGCAGATCTGAAACAGTTAATTATGACTGAGTTATGTTCGTAAATACAAAGAGAACAATCAGAGGTAAAAAAAACATTTAATGTCATATGGGGAGACCCATATGACATTAAATGTTTTTTTTTCAAAAGCAATTCATGATCAATCATGTCGAATGCCTTTCGAAAGACAGTATAAATAGCGTCATCCTGAATGCGACTTTTTTAGGAATGACCTATGATGTTCTTGGACAAAGTTGTTCATTTACATAGGCAAAAGTAGTTTTAAAAATATAATCACAACTTTCCGTTACACCTGCGTATTTTCATCTTATTAACCTTTAATTTTTTTGTCAAATACCTTTCATTCCTCGTTATCACATCCCCAAACCTAGGACCAAAGCTTCCCTTTCTCTTTACCTATTCTGTGTTTTCGTCTAAGTGACTGTGAACCGACAGAATCAGAGTGAGCTAGATGGTTGATCGTTGGCGAGTGTTGTTGTATGCAGATGTGCGAGGAAGGCGTGCGCGGCGCGGCGGTGGCAGCACTGGTGCTCGCGCACAACCTCGGCTTCCTGCTCATGTACCTCGCCGCCGACGCGCAGCTGCCGCACAGGTAACATATTAGTACTACAGATAGAAGATTACAAGCTCATCTCACTTCTTAGCCAAACCTATAAGCTGTTTTCAAGAGTCATCACGAATCATATAACGCGCAGGTTTGATTATTTCCATCATCCTGAACAAGTCGATAAGTTCTGGAATGGCGACCGCGAACCGGAAGACGATACGTTGGAAGGCCTCCCACTAGGTGGTCTGATGACCTGGTTAAGGTTGCGGGAAGGCTCTGGATGCGAGACGCACGGAACGACCGCGAAGGCGACGCAAAACTTGGGGAGGTCTATGTTCAGCAGGGGAAGTTCTTCGGCTGAAATGATGATAATGACAGAGTCAGCGGAGGTTCGTGTGTTCTGCCCCATTTGGTACCTGTATTGAACTTTTGGTTGAACCACATTATTGGAAGTGGTTCAAATGTTATGAGAGAGCTAAGTTCTTAGAGTGATAATAGCAGACGGGGTCAGATCAGCTCAAAGACGTCACTGTATAGCCCGATCTCGATTTCTGAAGTAATTATGTGTATATTCTAGGACGGTGCTTTGGAGCTGCGCGGCGCTGTCGGCGGCACACTGCGCGCTGTTCATGTTCGTGCCCGAGTCACCGCCCTTCCTCACCGCGCGGGGCAAGCTCGACGTGAGTACTGCTGCTAGTGATACCGGCCACTGCTGATGAGACTTGCAAGAGCGGCCGCTGTATTAACCTCTGTTTTCACGGTACGAAAGTTTTGGTGCGGCTACCGCGCGGCTGTCGTACAAAAACTTGCGTGTCGTAAGACAATACGACGATGTGCGAGATTTGTTTGTTGTTTGTTGTGTGTTGTTGCTTCACTCGTAGGTGGTACATAATATGATGTTACGTGACAGGAGGCACGCGCGTCGCTGGCGTGGCTGCGCGGCGTGTCGCGCGACGACCCCGCACTCGACGCCGAGCTGCGCGCCATGCCGCTCCCTGACGACAACCTGGTGTCTCCGTTCAAACTGACCAAGGATCTGTGTGAGTATTATGGACGAGATCAGGAGTATTGGCAAGTTAACCCCTCACACAAATTAATAATTATGAAGTCATTCATTTATTGTCTTTTTTTTGACTTTCAAACTTTTTGTTTCAGACTTTTGTTCAAAAATTTTAAACTGTTGATATGAGTTCATGTAGTATGTTTTGATGTCCCCAGTGTCCGATACACAGCGGCGGCGCGCGTTCATGGTGTGCCTGGTGGTGGTGGTGGGGCAGGAGGCGTGCGGCGTGCTGGCGCTGCTGCAGTTCGCCGAACGCGTGTTTGTGCTAGCGCGCCCCGGGGCGGCTGGTGATGTTGGCGACACCGGTGCCATGGAGCCGGCTGGCACGCTCGGTTCGCCCGCTCGCCACGCCGTGCTACTCGGCGCCGCGCAGCTTGTCGCATCTGCGCTAGCCTTGTACCTCGTCGAGAAAGTCGGTAGAAAGGTAAACATATACATACTTCAGATATTAAAGAAGTCAAGAGTGAATAGGTTACTTCTAGGCAAGCGTGTTACACCGTCGACCACATCAGCGCTTACCATCAGGTGAGATAGTGGTCAAGCGCGAGACTATCACGAAAAAAAAAGAAGTATTTTGAGGGTTGGTGGAGATACGACTAATAGTTATTCTATAAGCGTCAAAATTCAACTTGGTTTATTTCCCAGCCACTGATAGTATGGTGTGCGATGGCGACTGGGCTGTGCCTGCTGGGTGCGGCAGGCGCCGTGCTGGGCGGGGCGGGTGGACTCTGGGCGGGCGCACTGCTGGCGGGCGCTGTGTTCGCGGACTCGGCCGGCTTGCAGCCCGCGCCCTACGCCGTGTTGGCCGACATGTTCACCTACCAGGTATGTTGCTCACTGCTGGGTGCGCAGCACGGGCGCCGTGTTCGCGGACTTGGCCAGCCAGAATAAAAAAATGATTTTATTTAAGTTTTTGTAATAGTTATTGTTTCAATTTCACAAAGTTTGTTAACTTGTTGTTTAATTTATTATCGTACATGTGGTTTCCCGTAAGAGAAGGAGTAGTACATCAGTGTCGTACCTAATGACTTATGATGAGATATGTCCATTTTGGAGATACTAACTACACAAATGTCCGTGTCCGCAGTACCGCGGCTGTGCGGTGGCGCTGGTGGGGGCGGTGGCGTGGGGCGGCAACGCGCTGGAGGTGGTGCTGTTCCCGCTGGCCGCGCGCGCCGGCGGGCTGGCGGCCGCGCTGGCGCTGGGCGCGGGGCTCACGCTGGCGCTGGCGCTGTACGCCGCCTGCCGCCTGCCCGAGACGCGCGGCCGCACGCCCCAGCAGATCTATGACGTCATTTGTCCGCCGGCACCACTCTGTGATAGTGTGAAAACTGACGAGTGTAATAATAAAAAAACAGTCTGTACCAAAATGTGATTGGTGACATTTAGTAAAATTGTTGAATCTCTAGATAATTATTGACAATTTATTGAATATTATTGGCGTACTGGTATCCAGTGGCTCCAGATAAACATAAAATGTCATTCTATCAGCGATGGCGATGTTCGTAATAACAAAATGTAAGGAAATTGGTCAGACATTTTACTTTTACCTTTTAAACTTTTGTTGTTAAAATGACACTTCTAGTGGGACTTCCTACTGTGATAAAAACGAATGCAAAAAAAAGAAAATCCTTCTGTGCAGTCGGAGCATACATGTTTGCGAGCTGGCTGACCAAAACCAGATGTATCCTCCGACTGCACAGCATAGTTTTCTTCTTGTTTACGACTTTTTAGTTCGCTTCTTAAGCAGTCGGGATTTTTAATTTTTTGAATTAACTTGTTTTATTTATAACTTTTTAGTCAACATTTTTTTTCGAATTAGTTCAATTTAAACATATAAGTGTTACATATTTTTTAAATCACCTCTTAAATCCCTTTATTTTGATACCCCACACGATGGGTTTAGAACAAAAAAAAGATTGGGTCCCCACAATATGGCGCCCAAAATCCACCATTTTTCTATTTAATCCAATTTTAATGTAGTAGAATCGATTGACGTAAGAATTATCAAACAAACATACAGACATACATAGACTGATACACACATTACCCGCCTTCGGCAGTCGGGTAAATAGGATATCTGTCTTAGATTGCCTTTGAAACACCTGCAACATTTTACTAGATGTATAAATGATGTGATATTAAATGTTATTTTACATACTTTGCGTTGTTTTTAATATAGGTGGGTATAGGTAGGTCCCAGTGTATATTAAATTTATCAATATTGCAAATCTATTCTGAATTTATGTCAAATAAACCTAATCCTATGTGCGAATTCCAAAATCAGTAACTTTTGCCCTAGCTAAGCAAAAAGTTTCTAATTTCGGGCAAGTTTATGAGCGGCATGGACGAAACCACAGATATAGTATCTATGCTATACCATAATACTAGCATACAGATGCCTCATCCCATACAAAGAAACCATGCCGACGAAACTAGCGTTTTTCGTCTGATTAAACTGATTATTTTTTGTGCATCGATCTTGTTCGGTTCCGTTCCACGGCGATAGACAGATGGTATTAGCCGCTACTTGCAAGTAAAAGGATTTACTCGGTTCGTGAACATTTTTTTCTTTAAATACAGTGACTATTTCTTTTATAGTATTTTTGCACGTTTTAACTGTTTAGTTGCACCAAAATATGTTACAATACAAATTTAAACAATCTAGTGGAATGCCTCAGAAAATTAAAACCGCGCCATCTATTGGCATCAATTTTAAATGATCCGTTCAAATAATCTTCGAAATGTGAATTAAGAGCCCAATATTCCATAATTTTGTGAATAGTTGAAAAGTAGAATAGTTGATTAAACAAGAACAATTTTATGTTCAATGCCAGATAATGTTAATTTTACACACAATTCAATAACAAATCGGTGCATATCGCGCCATCTATTTAGATTTATTTGAAGCAAATTTTCTTTCTTAGTGTTGGGACCCCGTGACTATGGGGCCGTGGTTTGGTGGTCTCGCACTAAACTAACTACAGCCGTGAACAAGCTATAGCGAATGCAGAGACTGGCCTGCATGGTGACAACGGGCTGCATGAGAACTACCGCGACCGCAGCGCTCGAGGCCATGCTTGGACTCCCCCCTCTGCATCTGTATATACAGCAGGAAGCGACGATAGCAGCTGTACGTTAAAATTCACTGGATCTCTGGGGTAAGAGAGATACACAACACACTGCTATGCTCGAGGGTCTTCACCACGTACTCCCCCTAACTAGAGCCATTAACGACCGGATACCCAAGCAATTCATTTTTGATAAAAAATACAGAGTTTAAAAACGGATACAAAAAAGGTACTGGTACGGGTGCAGCAGCCGAATAGCGTAAGTGAATTCGGCAAAGGAAACAGTTTGGAACCTTCAAAGAGTTAGAATCATTTCCCATCGTGCCTCGGGTACCTACGCGGTCTGGTAAGGAAACGCACCAGGGATTAACACAGCAAGCTAAGGATTGACCATAGCGAATGTAGGCAGGCCAAAGAGGCACTGCCCGCCATCGTCGACCGTTTCATGAAAAAGGCCCTACGACTGACTAAGCCACAGCTGCGTGCAGTTACAGCCGTTCACATATGGAGTGAGACCATCGAGAGACACGGGGAACCGCTTGCCGACTCCCTCGACATCTCGAAGGTTTGTGATAGGGTCTGGCATGAAAGCCTTATTGGTAAGCTTCCTTCATTCTGTCGAGGCTGTCATTGCGCGGTTCGATCTAGGGCCTGATACAGAAGGCAGTACTCCTTGATACGGCTCGCATTGAGAGTAGCTTTCTGTCTCTGGATTCTGTTCCCGTCAACGGTGTGCCTCTATATATAAAACTTTTTTACAAAATAATACTACCGACATCCAAATAAAAAAAACTACAAAATGAAATATAACTTTCTTTTTGGAAGTCGGTGTCTTTGGTAGGTACCATATTTTTGCGTTATGGACACCGACTTCCAAAAAGAAAGTTATTTTTCACTTTGTAGTTTTGTATTTGGAAGTCGGTAGTATTTTTTTGCAAAAAGTTTTTTTATTTTTCACTTTTTAGTTGTACGTACCTAATAGGCAAGTTAGTAAGGGAACTATTTCGCCAGAATAGATTTCATGTAACTTGAACATAACCGGTGAAATGAGAGATCTGCTTACCCCTTAAGAGCGAACTGGCGTGATGTTATGTTATAAACAACAAACAGACATGCGATTGCAGCAATCCCGAGAGATTTGCCGTTATTTATTGAAGTGTTCTGTTGTATATCTCCGAAGTTCTTCATCAGATCTTCAACAAATTAAAATGGGACCAATTTCGGAAGATAATTTTCAAACAAAAAAAGAATTTTCAAAATCGGTCCACAATTGACGGAGTAATCGGTGAACATACACAAAAAAAAAAAAAACAAACATGAAGTCAAACATAGAACCTCCTCCTTTTTGGGAAGTCGGTTAAAAACGAGATCGACTTCATAATGTCAACTAAGAAGCAACCCTCCCCCCCGGTGGGTTCCCGCATTGTCGAGGCGGGGGGGCTCAGTAATCGTGGCTTGGTCACCCATGGTGAAGCGAAGAGGAATCCGAGGAGGGGCCGCTCGTCAGGGCATTTGACGATTAAGCCGACGACGTAGCGGCCAACTAGTAGGTTGCGGTGCCGCTTGGTAACAGGCGATATCGCGCCTGAGGGTCCGAGGCCGCGGCGGGAGAGAAGTGCCAGTACGCCGCTCTCCCTGCCTTCCGCGTCCTGGACGGGGTCGCCACCGTCTGATGGCGGACGCGGTGGGGCCGCAGGGGAAGAGGAGTATCGGTATAGCGTTGGCCGCTCTCCCTATGGCCCCTGCGGCCGAAAAATGGTAGGTGGCGGGGCCATTGACCTTGAGCCGTCACAGGGGGACCAAGGGTGCCATACACGGAGTCGTCTGGCGCCCATGTGCTGATTTGGTCCCTGGGGTGGTCACGGCGTACAGTGCGTTCTGGTGCGCCGGTACCGGTACGGATACTCCCTCGAGGAGGGTCCGGTGACGGACAGCCACGGCGGGTTCGCGGTGAGTGCTAACGCGTGCCCGTGTTCCCGCCATAAGCGCCACAGGAGGACATCGTGGAGTTTTAGTGGGTTGGAATCCCACATAACTGCGTTATCTCCCCGTGGTAGCGCAGTTTTCTCCACGCAAAAAAAATAGAAAAAAAGGGAGCTCCGTGGACGATAACAACGATGCATTCGTGGCAACTGTCAATACGGTTGGGTCTAAGTTCTTCAAGACCCGTCGCACAGATAGAAACAAAAAGTTCTCTGATTCTACTCTCAAGCTTATGAAGGAGAGGCGTGAGATGATGCTGAAGTCTTCTGATGAGGCCTGCAAATACCGGCAGCTCAATAGACGGATCTTTAAATCCTTGAAAAGCCGCTCACTAAAGACGCGATTGAGCGAAATAAAGGCTCCAAGGTGTTTTCAAGGGATCTGGCTATTGGGCAGAGCCAGCTCACGAAAGTAAAGACCGGCTGAAGAACTATAGGCCCATCTCACTTCTTAGTCATGTCTACAAATTGTTTTCAAGAGTCATCACAAATCATTTCGCGCATGTTTGACGATTTCCAGCCTCTCGAACGAGCCAGATTCCGAAAAGGCTTTAGCACCGTAGACCACATACATACGCTGCGGCAGGTTATACAGAAAAACCGAACAACATAACCTGCTACTAAGCGTTTGTAGACTACGAGATAGCTTTCGATTTGATTGAGACTTGGGCTGTACTGCAGTCTCTCTAACGGTGCCAGATCGACTACCAGTACATTGAAGTGTTGATTTTTTTGTACAAAACGCCACCATGACACACGGTGGCGTTTTGTACACGCACGGGATCCAGCAGTGGAAGTCTTTCAGCTGAAATGATGATGATGATACATATATTAAATATGTATGTTTGCGTTTTTTAAGCAACTTAATATTTTAATATTTTACTTTTGACGTTTTAAACAATGCACCTGCCATGTTGTCTCTTCACCACCCTTGGTTGACTGGTAGAGAATGCCTAAGGCTAATAGTCTGCCATTGTACCTTTGTGCATGAAGTGTTAAATACCTATTTAATTGTGTATTTTAATAAAAATATTTAAAACTGTTTAAAACCCATAACGTTTTAAAAGTTCGTAAGTACCGTATGCGCATGCAACACTTAATTCTTCAATTATCGTGTCTACAATATGCTCCACCACATTAACTGAAGACGTAAATTGCAAAATATTCAATACATTGTTAAAGCGGTACAAATCGGCGTGTTGTGTGCGGCGTTGCCAT
This sequence comes from Orthosia cruda, assembly GCA_964057195.1. Taxonomy (NCBI): domain Eukaryota; kingdom Metazoa; phylum Arthropoda; class Insecta; order Lepidoptera; family Noctuidae; genus Orthosia; species Orthosia cruda. The sequence goes on from OZ059841.1 coordinate 26,060,683, forward strand.
GGTGACGGGCGTCGATACCGCACAACAGTCGTCACACGCCTCCATACACCGAGTGGATCCTGATCTGATCTGCAGCCATCAGTCGTGCCCTGCTATTGTGTGACACTTCCAAACACGTACCGGAGGACACGTTACTGCGCTCATTGAGGACCAGTATTCATTGATCCTGATTGTGTAACATCTGCAACTATGCGAGATCCCGAGAACACTAAACGGGTAAGTTATCTAGTACATTATTGTATGAGTTAGAATAGACTGCAGACGATTTTGTATCGATTTTGAATAATAATATTAGTAATGCCTGTCGATGCTAATCTCAAAGTCCATATTAAAATATTGTTCCTTCCAGTCTAGATCCCATTGTGAAGTAAAAGAATATACCCGCAATTAGGTTTTATTTAACAAAATTCAACATATTTTTACAATGACACAATCAATTCTGACAATCCAGTTTCTTCTTTTTTTTTAAGACGGTCAATGTTGACCAAAGAGTTTATATTATATTACTACATTCTCCTGGGCTTATTTATTGTGCCACGTAGTCAGTAAGATGAGCAGGCGGTCGTCGTACTCTTTCAGAACGACGCAGGGTCGTCTCCGGCGTGATGTTCTGTGGCTGGACCATTTCATTCTGGCCATCTGTGTTACGATCGACAGCATCAATGAATTCGTCGTCATCATTGGAATCGGCTTCATCCATTTCTAATGATTCCCCAGCAGGAGCTAGGTGTCGATTAGATACGACAACTTCTCTACCACTGCTCAAACGCACACGAGAATGTTGAGGGTTACTTTCCAGAGTCTCTACCTCTTCAACCAGTGGATCATATTTGCTGGTTCGATTATGGTTTCGCATTAATACTTTCCCTGGGACGTTTAGCCATGTGGGCATCGACTGGCCACTTGAGGATCTCCTGGCGTGAGAGAACATCCGCTCATGTGGCGTACTGTTTGTAGCCGTGCAAAGAAGTGATCTTATAGAATGCAGAGCCTGAGTTAAAACTGATTCCCATTTGGTTATAGGCAGATCACGGCTTTTCAAAGCCAATTGTACTGTTCGCCAAATAATTCCATTGTATCTCTCCGTTTGTCCATTACCCTGAGGATTGTACGGTGTAGTGTAGCTCGTAGCAATGCATTTCTGGTGAAGAAAGTCTTTCATCTCTTTTGAAAGAAAAGAAGTACCACGATCTGAATGTACGTAAGTTGGCATTCCAAATAGAGAAAATAGATCAGTCAGTTTGTTAATTACCGTGTTCGTGCTCCAGTCTGAGCAGGGATATGCAAATGGGAATCGAGAATATTCGTCCACAATCGTAAGGATATATCGATTGTTCCAAGTGCCATCTGAGGGAAGTGGACCTTTAAAGTCTATCGATATTCTTTCGAACGGGGCCATCGCTTTTATTAGTTTGCCCGTGTTTTGTTGAAAACGAGGTTTCACTTCTGCACATATAGGACAATTTGCCGTAATACGTTTTATCTCTTCAGTGGAATATGCTAAATTTTTGCTTCGAACCCAGTGAAGCATTCTTGTTACTCCAGGATGACACAAGGTTTTATGCAGTTCTTTGAGTGCATTTTCTGAACTGTGTACAGAGGCTACTAATGGTGCATTGGCTCTTGATAAAGCATCAGCCGCTATATTATCCTTTCCGGGGCGATAAACTATATCAAAGTTGTATTCAGAAAGTTCTAATCGCCAACGTTGTATTTTGTCATTTTTAATTCTTGACGAATGCTGCTGATTGAACATGAATGCGACCGATTTTTGGTCAGTTATCAGTTTAAACTCTCGTCCGATCAGGAATTGTCTCCATTTCCGAAGACATTCGACTATAGCTGCGGCCTCCTTCTCTATGACTGGGTGATTCCGCTCGCTACTGTGAAGGCTTCTCGAAAAAAATGCAACAGGTCTGCCTTCTTGTGACAGAGTACCCGCTATAGCATAGTCTGATGCGTCTGTTTCAACAACAAATTGTATGTTGTCATCAATCGCATTTACTGCTGATGTAGCTATCTCTTGCTTTAGAGCGTGAAAAGCATTTACTGCATCCGAATCGAGAGGGAATATGCCTTGCGAAACGAGGGACTGAATTTTATGAGAGAATCTTGGCACATATTTAGAATAATGAGCAAATAATCCCAATGCTCGCCGGAGCGATGCCGAGTCTGAAGGCAGAGGCAGCTCTAATAGTGGACGTTGACGATCCGGGTCGGGTTTAATTACTCCATTGTTTATAATATATCCTAGAATACTTATCTCCTTCAATGAAAATTCACTCTTTTCAAGATTCAGGGTAAGGTTATACCGTTTGGCAATATCCAGAAAACGCTGCAATTTTTGATCGTGGTCAGCTTGAGTTGTTCCACAGATTGTTATGTCATCCAAATATGCGTATACTCCTTTAAGTTCTTCTTTCGCAATTATATTATTGACAGTTCTTTGAAAAACCGCTACTCCATTGGTAACTCCGAAAGGTATTCTTCGAAATTGGTATAAATTACCTTCTGCTTCAAATGCTGTATAAGGTTTTTCTGTTTCAAGAATCGGAATCTGATAATACGCACTTTTCAAGTCAATTTTGCTGTAAACGTTATTTTTGGCTACCTTAGAAACTATTTGTTCAATACTTGGTAAAGGGTAAGCATCTAATTGCGTGTATGTATTTACTGTCTGAGAGTAGTCAATACACATCCTTTTTTTATGATTTTCATTTGTAGTTACAAGCACTTGTGCTCTCCATGGCGACGAGCTAGGTTCTATAATCCCTTCAGCTAGTAATTTCCTTATTTCACTACGAATAAACTGCATGTCACTATCTGAGTATCTTCGTGACTTAACAGCTATTGGCTTGCAGTTTGGTAGAAGATTCGGGAATAAGCAGATTGGATCGATATTGGCTTGAGATAGTGCACATAATTTCAATGGAGCTCCAGAGCCGCCAAAATGCATTTCTAATGTGTCTCTTAAGAATATCATGACCGATTATGACATCCGTACATAAGTTCTTCATTATTAATAGGTTCACTTGAAAACTATGACCTTGCAGATTAATATTGACGGAACACAGTGCATCTACCTTTGTTTTCATATTTGAATCTGCCATGCTGACATTTTGGTAGCATGAGCTCTTTTCTATATTATTTTGGCAAACTAGTCGGCTGTCTATAAAACTAGCTGTACTTCCTGTATCAATCAATGCTCTGGCTACAAATAATCCGTTAATTTTTATAGGTATCATAGCTTTATCGAGATTAGCTCAGCGGCCACAATACATGATAACAATTTCTGCGACTCACCATTTTCCACGTGTTTGTTTGGTTCATCTATAGCACTAGTGAAAGCACTCCGTTGTGATGGTGACGTCACTGCACTTTTGCATGCTTTTGCAAAATGCCCCCTTTTCCCACATTTGTAACATGTTGTACCAGCAGCCGGACAGTTTTGCCGTGCATGTCTCTTGTTTCCACAGAAATAGCATAGTTCTTGGATGTTTGTTTTCTGATTGTTATTAGGTACCGCATTGACAAAGGTACTAGTATTAGGTTGCTGGTATAAATCATTGTGTATTCGCGCCAACTCTAGAGCGCGGGCCTACTTGAATGCGGCGTCTAATGTGAGAGTGCTGTTTTCCAAAAGTCTTTGACGGACTATGGATGACGAAATTCCGGATATGAAAGCGTCTCTAATAAAATCACTTTCGTTTTGTTCAGCGGTTACTTGTTTGAAATTGCATTCTTTTGAGAGCAGTTTCAATGCTTGTAGATACTGGTCGATGGACTCACCTGGTTGTTGCGCTCGTTTTGTTAATCTGTGTCTGGCATATATTTCGTTAGGTGGCTTCAGAAATAATGCATCAAGTCTCTTTAAAGCAGTATCGTAATCTGTGCAATCCTGTATGCACACAAAAGTCGTAGGGGACAGATGATTAGTTAGTAATTGGAATTTAGTTTCTTTTGCAATAGTTTTCTCGTTCGTAGTTATAGCGGCCAGAAAATTTTCGAATGTGCTTTTCCAGTGTGTCCATTGAGAGGAAAGATCTTGGTTGGAGGACGGGTCTCCGTCAAAACGATCTGGTCGTAGATATTTTTCCATTTTGTTAAACAAATTGAAGTAAAAGAATATACCCGCAATTAGGTTTTATTTAACAAAATTCAACATATTTTTACAATGACACAATCAATTCTGACAATCCAGTTTCTTCTTTTTTTTTAAGACGGTCAATGTTGACCAAAGAGTTTATATTATATTACTACACATTGCAACCAAACGAGTGGACTGTGTGTCTTTAAGAAACGATTTTTTTTGAGTCTTGAGATTGAACTGACTTGATGTAGGCACGTTCCATAGACTTCAGTCTCAACCAAATGGTGAAGATGCGAAGAGTCAGTTCAAGTTCATGAACCAATCCTAATCTATATTAGGCATCTAGTGTGTATTTATGGTATGATGAGAATACGCATACGCATGGTGATTATAAAAGTACCTAATTATTAAATAAAATAAATTAAAGAGTACAAAATCATTTCTCAAACATGCTTTGAAATTTGAGCATTATTTTGACAAACTTCGAGATAAGCGAGCAGCGGCCGGCAAAAGTTTTATGAAAATTCATATCTGTCGTGGTTTAGCGGCCAAATAAATTACATAGTAAACTCATATCTGAATATCTGCCGTGTTATTTATAAATGGAACGATCTTTTACTCCGAAACATGGCAACCAAGGAGGTGAATTAACAAAGGTTTTATTTAAACTTCGAACCGGCTAGGCTTGCAAATAGAAAGCTGTTTATTGAAAAAAAAACAAATGAGCACTTTACCGCGGGAATAGTACATTACTGCAGCGGCCAGCAAAAGAGGCATTGATGGACGAACGTGTAAATGTGGGCCGAGGCGAAGCCGAGGCACACATACGTAAGTCCATCAATGCCTAGTTGTGGCCAAGGCTTGTATAGTGCTTTTCTCAAATAATGCGCGGAAATTAAAACTAAGTAGTACCTAGAACTCATTTTGTCAAATACAATTACTTTTCAAAATCAATGACGAAAACCGAACAACAATAATTATTCCCGCGTTAGGCTTAGCACGCACTGCGATTTTCATTCTCGCGATTTTTTTCCGCCCATTCTGCGGCCTATGGAATTGTATGAAGCCGCACGCGTTACGGTAAAAACATCACGCGGTAATAATACTACAAAAATCCGCGCAAATAAAAATGGCAGTGCGTGCTAAGCCTTAAAGTATTCATTTGTTTTTTTTTTTTGAATACACAGCTTTCTATTTGCAAGCCAGTTCGAAATTTAAATAAAACCTTTGATAAGTTACCTCCTTGGTTGCCATGATTCGCAGTAGAGCAGTATTTTTAAATTACACGACAGATATGAGTTTACTATGTAATTTATTTGGCCGCTGCAAACGACAGATATGGATTTTCATACAACTTTTGCCGGCCGCTGCTCGCATGTATTTGGCCTGTACTGCAATTTCGATTTATCTCGAAGAAGGTGGTCAAAGTAATGCTCAAACCAAGCATGTTTGAGAAAAAAATATTGTTGTTCGTTGTTCGTCATTGATTTTAGAAAGTTATTGTATTTGACAAAATGAGTTCTAGGTACTACTTGATGTTGAATTTCTGTGCATTATTTGATAACTCACGTATGTGTACATTTACACGTTCGTCCATCAAATGTCTCTTTTGCTGGCCGCTGCAGTAATGTACTATAGTTTATAAAAAGTATTGTATAATTAGGACTTCGGGATCCATTATTTACAGTTGCTAATGTTAAAAAGCGGAAGCTGATAAAATTACCTATAACATATAAACTTAGAACTGCTGATGAGTAAGGAGCTCATATTTTATACAAGAGGAGACAGTGGCATGATTAACGAGCAGAAAACAGAAGTAGGTGGTAGCGTTATCTCGTATCCAATAGCGGAAGTTATCTTCTTGAATATTCATGTCACCTAAGTTTTTCTATGCAAAACATTCTGAAAAGTTCCCGTCACGTCGAGAGCGATCTCGAAAGTTCTTCTGGAATGTCTGTCTCAGCCGAACATTCTGGATGGTTCTCGTCTTGTCTTGAGCAGTCTGGAATGTTCCAGGTAAACGTCTCCGTGCTATAATAAAGAGCGATTGGTTTTGTCGTGGGACAGTTTCGATTTGGAAGCGAATCAGATTAATAAAAAGCGAAATAGTGCGGAGTGATAAATTTGTTTGAGTAACAAAGTGTAATTCACTTCTCACTAGTGACTAATTTATATTCATGTGTGGATGTCACTATTGCAGTAATGCGTTAACGTGGGAGATGGGTCTGCTGGACAAGCTGTCGGTGTGGCTGGGCCGCGGGCGCGCCGAGGTGACGGTGCTGGTGCTGGGGCTGGACAACAGTGGCAAGAGCACGCTGCTGCACGCGTTGCGCCCCGTCGACACGCGCGCGCCCGCTCCGCTCGCCGCGCCCACTGTGGGTCAGCAGCAGGAGCACTTCACCAGTGCGTACTGTACTTGGGTCACACATATGGGCTGACAGTGTCCCGTGCTCACCGCTCGTGTGTCCGCAGGCGGTGGTGTGTCGTTCAGCGCGTGGGATGTATCGGGCGCGCCGCGGCACCGCGCGCTTTGGGAGCGCCACTACCGCCGCGCGCATGCCGTCATCTTCGTGGTGGACTCAGCTGATCACCTGCGACTCGGTCAGTACAGTATTCTAGTGTCACTCAGCCAGGTGCGGCTGTGCGCGCTGTGCAGCGCCACTACCGCCGCGCGCACGCCGTCATCTTCTGGGTGAACTAAGCTGATCACCTGCGACTTTGTCAGTACACTCCGGAGGAGAGAGATGTAACTATTGACTGGACGTCATATGGCGACATCCATGACGCCACATATGAACTATCATGTATCGCGCAAGCATAGTTTTAGACGCGATTTGAACATATACAACAGTTTGACAACAACCGTCGTCTGGCAGTTGCCCGGACAAGATTGGTCGGAGGATCCTCCCTTTTCAATGGACGTTGCGAAAATTTACACCATGTTTCGCTTTCCTCCAAATGTTCATATCGTGCCGAAAACTCAGCTTGCGCGATGCAGGATTTTGTGTGACGTCAGGTTATTAGTTCGCATGTGGCGATAAAGATGCCGCTACACTTGAAACGCCTAAAACTGAAGGGACACAACACAAACCCAGTTCAAATTAAAGCAAATGCATATTGATTAAATTTGGGCGCGAGGACCGGAGAACCATATCACATTTCAAACTTCACGCAACTCGAACTTCACGGGAGGAAGTTTGTCGTTGAGTTAGGATTCCTCCGTCGCGTCGGCGGCCAATGTACCTAATTATGAACAGAAAGGGGGCATGCTGGCAGTTTGTACCAAACACTTAGTGATAGCCGACAACTAATGGACACGATGTCGGCTCAAACGAGCCGCGTTCAAACACTAAGCAAGTGCGGTGGGAGTTGACGTTGTATTCGTGGTTGCAGTGGTAGCGCGCGAGGAGCTGGAGCTGCTGCTGGCGCACCCCGACATGTGCGGGCGCCGCGTGCCGCTTCTGGTGTTCGCCAACAAGCACGACGCGCCACACGCGCTCGCGCCCATGCAGGTCGCCGCCGGTCAGTACCGCACACACACATTCCGTCTATCTCTGATCTAATAGCTACCTGCTTTGTATACTGTGTGTTATGTTGCAGCGCTGTGTCTGGAGCGCATCACGGACAAGCCGTGGCACATCTGCGCGTCGTGCGCGCTGTCGGGCGCGGGGCTGGCGGACGGCGTGGCGTGGCTCGCGCGGCAGATCCGCGACGCGCATCTACCGCGCGCGCACACCTAGCAGGGCGGGAGGAGTGTGGGGAGTGTCGAGTATACTCTGGCCTCATAAACCATTAAAACTTCTTACAACACCAGGGCAGCTTATGATTAAAGAGTTAGAGAGTGCGGTCAACTGAACGACTACTGTGTTAAACCAGACATGCTTGTGAAGATGCTGGACAAGGTATCTGCAGAGGTCTTTGTCTAACGATAAAGTCAATAAAGCGGGCAATCGTAATCGGTGTATTGTGAGTGCTTATAATAATCAAAAATTGTTTCAGTTTGTTTCAATTAAACACATGAGGATTAAAGAATTATTGGCGAATAAAAATCTCCCACTAAGAATGAAAGTGTTTGCTGACCCGCATTGAATGTCGGGCACAATGCCGGTATAAACAAGCCATCTCGAAGAGGAACGCGCTCGTTCGGGGAAGGTTAACTGCGGGCGTCGCGCGTCTACGCCGCGCTGTCTTCCACCTCCCGGCGTCGCACGGTGGGCTGAAAATCGGCTTTCATAGACTTAGGGATTTCAATTCGCAAGTGCCGATTTTTTTGCCGGATATCACTTCTATTAGTTATTATACTATATACAAAAATTACACCCGACTTAATTATGCAAAAAACGAAGGTATTATTTTTTTTTACGAAAAATGAAGATAGTATGACAATATGAAGATATTATGACAAATCTAATTATCTCTTAAACGGCAAGGACAACTGTAATATCCTTATAGGTGGTTATGTACGAGCCAATGATGCTCATACAGCAAAATTACGCCTATTAAAATACTGCACAATATTAAATAAATCAATCGTAACTAAAACATCGACACAGTACGCTAATTTGCGAGTTGACGTAACTCAACATTAAGTGCGGCTCAGTAGCAACCTAAAACTCCTCAATAAATTTTTGGAACATAACAGTGTTTTGGTGTTAAAATCACTTCTACAACTACCGACGAGAAAACCCCAACAGGTTTTAAAAATAATTATTTATAATTTTTCTCATACTCTCCACATGATGGTTCATAATCATATTTTTACATATTATGAAATAGTTCCTTTTAGTGAAGTGTCTAAGTTAAGAACATCGATATTAATATATATTAATAGTAGTTTAGTAGTCTAATTATTTATGACATTTTTTTTCATACTCCTATCCTCCTTGCGTCGTTTCCCTAATGCTGGAGGATGTGACCACATCATGGTCTCAACAATATCTCCTTTATTATGTTCCTCCAGTAGCTCTTACTTTCATCACCACGCATGGCTTCCGATGCTTTAATGTTCAGCGAGATTCGAATTAGGTTTGACCAGCGTATATGGCTTCTGCCTCTGGGTCGTTTTCTCTCGACTTTACCAGTGACAATTACCTTAAGTAGGTTGCCACCAGGTTTGCGGGCGATATGGCCATAGAAGTCTCTTGAGGAGGCACACATTCGACAATCTTGGCCTTTTTTCTACTTTGGGCTCCTGCAGTATCGAGATGTTCGTCCTGTAAGCCGTCCACGAAACACGCAGCATCCTTATGTAGCACCACATTTCAAAAGCTTTAATGCACATGCGATCAGCGGTCTTCAGAGTCCACGTCTTCGCTCCGTATCAGTATATGGAGAACACAAGGGATTTGACATCTGACATCTGGTGACAGTTTGGTATATTTTGTGATGCGACGTGGCACCCTTGGCCATTCCGATGCGCCTGCGGATATCATCTTCACACGATCCATTGTTGCTAGCCCAGGTAAATGCTGTGATTCACAGTGTTTGAAGTTAAGTGTTCCACTAAGCTCTAGTTTGGACGTGCGGTCCCCCACCATAATTTTCGTTTTGGACCGGTTTATGGAGAGACCCATTTCGCTCTCCATTCTATTGAGGAGAGAGCACAACTCCGTCATACTCCATATAACGGTTATCGATGCTGTTTTTTTTTAAATCATCTAAATATTTTATTTGGTTTTACATAATGAAACTGTTCCTTTTAGTTGTTATGTTACGAGACAACTCGTAACATAACAACTAAAAGGAACAGTTATAAAAAAATGTGTTCATAACACATTTTTTTACAACACGTAACATAAAATAGCATCACCCCTATATCCCCGAAGGAGGAGGCAGATTTTTATAGTACACCCACACTTAAATAACTATGTCTGAGCTGGATATTTATCAACTCAAAAATTGCACACAACCAAAACACCTACTAACATTTTTTTTAGACTTCTAATGAGTCTGAAAATAAGTGCTTAAGGAATTAAAATAATTTTTAGTCTTCTAATAAGTCTGAATAGGTGATTAAATGATGTGCAATATCGCGCAACAATACCAACTATGGACTACATTCACCTTTTTCTAACAAGTAAGCTATTCTTCAAATCGATGTTCTTAACATAGACACTAACAAGTAAAATTTAAAAATTTAAAAAACCCCCGACACATTTATCTTGCGAACACATCCCGATTCAAACAGTAAAACGTCCATAACTTTTGAACGGCTGAACCGTTTTTTTTTAAACATAGCTAAGAACACTCTCGACACAATCACCTTTCCAACAAAAAAAACTAAATCAAAATCGTTTCATCCATTGAGGCGCTATGATGCCACAGACAGACACACAGATACACAGATACACAGATACACAGATACACAGATACACAGATACACAGATACACAGATACACAGACACACAGATACACAGATACACAGCAACACACCTCAAACTTATAACACCCTCTTTTTCCGTCGGGGGTTAATAAAAAACCCCCGACACATTTATCTTGCGAAAACATCCCGATTCAAACAGTAAAACGTCCATAACTTTTGAACGGCTGAACCGTTTTTTTTTAAACATAGCTAAGAACACTCTCGACACAATCACCTTTCCAACAAAAAAAACTAAATCAAAATCGTTTCATCCATTGAGGCGCTATGATGCCACAGACAGACACACAGATACACAGATACACAGATACACAGATACACAGATACACAGATACACAGATACACAGATACACAGATACACAGATACACAGATACACAGATACACAGATACACAGACACACAGATACACAGATACACAGCAACACACCTCAAACTTATAACACCCTCTTTTTCCGTCGGGGGTTAAAAAGAACTGTTTCATATGTAAAATAAAATGAAATATTTTGATGATTTAAACAAATAAAATCGACAGCCACAACCGTTATGTGGAGTATAACAAAAAATCATAAATAAGTACAATAACCACCTGTAAGGATATTACGGTTATCCTTGCCCTTTAAGAGATAATCAGAGATTATTCATACTAGCTTCATACAGATTTTTCGTAAAAAAAATATAACTCCTTCGTTTTTGAGCAGAATTAACTCGGGTGTCATTATTGTATATAGTGATAACTAATAGAAGCTTTATCCGGCAAAAAAACCGGCACTTGTAAATTGAAATCCCTAAGTCTATGAAAGCCGATTTTCAGCCCACCGTGCGTCGCCCGTGTGGCGTCCTCTATAGCGGGTACATGCTTTGTCACATCGTTGCAAAAGCATCGAACTTAATTGTAAAACGTGATGTGTTTGTGCAAGTTATTTAGTACAAGGACACCATGTTACGAGTTCAGGATTTAAAATAAGATAATTTTCTTATTTTGTTCCGGATCTGGGTGTCTTGTGTATGTGAGTTTAAATTTTACACACCATACTCACCTTATGACCTGGTTAAGGTTGCGGGAAGGCGCTGGATGCGGGAAGGCACTGGATGCGGGAAGGCGCTGGATGCGGGAAGGCGCTGGATGCGTGACGCACGGGATCGGTCAATGTGGCGACGCTTGGGTGAGGCTTATGTCCGGCAGTGGACGTCTATCGGCTGAAATGATGATGATGATGATATACTTTTCGAATCAATTACAATGTTATTTTGGGATGAACAGCAAGTCGTAAGGATAGTAAAGAGCTTATCCCGCACACAGTAACTTATGAACGTAAGAGGGGCATAGTGGGCACAAGAGCATTGTTATCTGTGGTGATGCGTTGTGCTGTTCGTGACACGAATGTGAAGGATTTTGGGCAAATTGAAGTAAAGGGTAGAAGACAACAAATAATGTTATACTGACAGTGAGCGACAGGCTGTCCCATATCTGACAAATATGAATGAAAGGACCACATTTGTAAACAAGTAAAATTTCAAATTTAAAATACCCCCGACACATTTATCTTGCGAAAACAACACGATCTAAACAGTAAAACGCGCATAACTTTTGAACGGCTGAACCGATTTTATTCAAACTTAGCTAAGAACAGTCTCGATACAATCACCTTTCAAACAAAAAAAAACTAAATTAAAATCGGTTCATCCGTTGAGGCGCTATGATGCCACAGACAGACACACAGATACACAGACGCACAGATACACAGATACACAGCAACACACCTCAAACTTATAACACCCCTCTTTTTCCGTCGGGGGTTAAAAACAAACGGTATGGCCAAGAAAGAACATAGACAATAGTGATGGACTTTGTCACAATAATGTCACATGATTATTGTTAATATTCGTAGTAAATAAAAATCGGTTCATCCGTTGAGGCGCTATGATGCCACAGACAGACACACAGATACACAGACGCACAGATACACAGATACACAGCAACACACCTCAAACTTATAACACCCCTCTTTTTCCGTCGGGGGTTAAAAACAAACGGTATGGCCAAGAAAGAACATAGACAATAGTGATGCACTTTGACACAATACTGTCACATGATTTTAAATACTCCTAGATGTATCTTATTATTGATTAAATACAATTAATTGATGTTATCTATGGTTTTTGTATGTCTTTGCCCCATAGGTAAGTTGTCAGCTTACTAGAAATGTAGAAATAATCATAAAACATAGTTAACGAAGATTAAACATAAAGTAGGAAAGTATTGGCAGTTCTAAACCCACACTTCACAAAAAGGCTTCGGGCTGTAATCTGTTGTCAAATTGCTACAATTTCACGGTAGATTACAGCTACTTATTCCGATGTAAGCTACTTATTCCGATGTAAGCTACTTATTCCAAAGAAGAATAAGTTAATAAAAAAAATAAAAAAACGCGAATGCTTAATAAGCGAACTAAAAAGACAATCTGGTTTTGGTACGCCAGCCCGCGAATATGTATCCTCCGACTGCACAGTATGATTTTCTTCTTGTTTACGTCTTTTTAGTTTGCTTCTTAAGCAGTCGGGTTTTTCTATTTATAATTTTTAGAATTAACTTTTTTTTTTTTGAGTTAACCTTTTTTTAGATACATTTGAATATAATTATGTTATATGTTTATAAATCACCTCTCAAAACCCTTTATTTTGATACACCACGCGATGGGTTTGGAAGAAAAACTAGGCGCCCAGAATATGGCGCCCACAATCCGCCATTTTGCTATTTTTCAATTTTAATGTAGTCAGTGACAATTGCAAGGTTAAGACGTATCGATTGACTTAAGAATCGGCCAACGCGTTTGGTCTCTGGAACGCCACAAAGGAACAAACATACATACATACATAGACTGATAAACACATTACCCTCCTTCGGCAGTCGGGTAAAAACGGGAAGATAGGAGGAATGTTTGTCTCGAGGCATCCTTAGACGCACTTCGGATATTATCTCGTCACGGAAACTGTCGCTAAATCATAAAAGCTGTCGTTGACTATGATGGTAATTGATCAGGTTTGAGAGGTGAAGATGGATACTGATGGTCGTTATGATGCTGTAAGACAGGACCATCAATCACCGTAAAGGTCATGGCACATTATACCGGCACCGCAACAGCACCGCTCCAAACCAGCAATTAACTTGTCATTCAATTTAGAGCATTAAATCGTGTGTAGTATAATATATTTCATAATGTCAATATTGTAAAGCCAACGGCGGGCAGTCAGCGCGCTTGCCGCTACCACACAACTCGACTCGCAGCCCGCGTGCTGCAAGCGAGCGGACCTTGTGCGCACAGCGCGCCGACGGCATGCTTATTACGCGCCGACTCCGAGTCGGCAGCGAAACGTCATTGCGTCGTCGCACGTCGCCGGCGCACGTGCAAGTCCTAGGCGTGTTCAATCATAAATGCCATATAACAATATTGAGTTCGCGGTGACAGCAAGCTTGCACCTCGCGGCCACCGCGCGGACTGTGAGCTTGCACCTTGCGGACAACGCGTAGTTAGCGCGCTGGCAGCTAGCCGTAGTCTAAATTCGAGGCGACGCCGTGCTGCAGCTGCGCAGTTGCGGTGCCGGTATAATGTGCTATAACCTTTAGTCTACCCGCTCCTGCGTTCGTACGATGTGAGGCGGACAGGGTGGAAGACACGGCGCTTTTATACCCTGCTTGAAGGTTAACGAGCCCACCTGCATGCTTGATACATCATGCTTGTTATTCTAATAGCTAAGAGCAGTCACATATCGTTACGCTAAATTAAAAAAAAATGAGCTTATACGACCACAGAACATATATATTTGATCCGGGGGCCTACCATGAGCTCTATATATATATATATATAGCAAGGTTATATCCAGTGTGAGTAAAGGACAGTGTATATGATTTGAATACATCTGTTCCTTACGAACACATGGTACGGGCCCAGGTCTAGTTGTCGTGAGTATTCCCGCGATACACTATAGAGTGGGATTAAATAATCTTTGACAGGTAAGAATCGATTTCGTTGAAAGATCAGATAAGAACTAATAAAACTTGATAACTCTGTCATATCAGGTGTGTACTGAGTAGACGTGACACAGACTGGGTTGAAATGCTTTGATATTTAGGGATAGGAGTGAGGCAGTAGGACAACTCCGACATGCAATCAAAGTTGTACGAGCGAGACTTGGGGGACTTGCTGGGTGACGCAGTTATCACAATTTAATCAAAATTCGGGGTAGAGTGTTGTAGAAGTGATCTGAATGTTATCAAAATATTGCTACGCTGGGAGAGTTGTCGGCGTCCTGGGCAGACAACTCTCCCAACTGTACCCACTATCTGAATATATGTTTGAATTATAGGTTGGTATTACGATTTAGTAGTATTCATTATCAGGAAAGTTTGAAGATTTTTGACTGCAGAAAATATAGTCTACGTTATAACTAAGGAAATATTTAAAAGTAACTTACCAATAACTCTCAAAGCTAAAGTTATGAACTCATGTCTACTACCAAGCCTAACCTATGGAAGCCAGACCAGGAAATACTCTACACAAGCTATGAATAAAATCAATACATGTCAAAGAGGTTTAGAGCGAAGCATGTTAAACATAAAGAAAATCGACCAAATAAGCCACACAAAGATAAGAGACATCACTAAAGTTGCAAACGCTTTGACCTTTGCTCAAAAACTGAAATGGCATTGGGCTGGCCCTGTAGCGAGAATGCCTGACAGAAGGAGGAATACACGAGTAACCCAGTGGAAAGGACCACCAGGCAAGAGGGGGAAAGGGATACCCTTAGCCCGCTGGGAAGATGATCTGAAAAGATCAGCTGGCATAAACTGGTGCTCCATAGCACAAGACCGACAAAAATGGGCATCTTTGGAGGAGGCCTTCACCCAAACCTGGGTTCCTGTTAATTCTATCTCACTAAAACAAATCAAATTTGTGATTGCTTTAATATTGTAACTACCAACTATTGTAAAACAAGAAATAAAAAGGCTTATTATTATTATTATTATTTTCTGTGTATCTCGGCACCTTAACGTCCCGGTCCTTTTATAATAGTTATGTATAATAGTTATAATAGTTATACGGGACCTTATATAATAATAATAATTATTATCAATATATAACTTAGGGTTTAGTTTTATAAGCTACGAGCCTTTTTAAGACGATTTAAATACTAGACGGACGATACAGTCACTTATCGACCCGATAACATAGGCTCTGTCCGATAATGCCAAAAGTAAGTACAATATGTCTTCAGAAGTCTCGGTTTTAGATCTCTGTACAAGAACTGGTAAGGTATACCGAGGAACTCTGTCCATTTTAAACAGGATAAGTAAAACTGGTCGTAATGGCTGACATAAAAATAATGACATAGTAGATTAGTTGCGCGTCAAGTTTCGTTTCCCCTCGGCAGCTCCAGTAGATCTGAACCCTCATTAATTTGTAACAATACGCCTTTTATTAGACAGCTTCGCTTCGATAAATGAAAATTAATCTGTTGAGATTTTTATTAGATAATTAAACAACAGGCCTTTCCCAGGAGTTTTAGGCTAAAAAAATAAAAATCGGTAGCGTGCTAGTGTTTCAAACAGTTAACTTCTAGAAGGAGCTTGAGCGGGCTAATTAGAGAGAGGTATCGTATTCTCAAGTTTGTCGTCCTAAGAACTTGAGATTTTGTTCGGGGTTCCGAATAAGCAAAGATTAAAAACACACAATCTCTTTCGTAGCGCTTATGAACACTCTTCAAACAAGCTGTCTGACGGAACTTTGTAACAGTTCTAACCTAATTATAACAAGTTGTGAGCGAAAGTCTCAAGTGTTCGTGATTGTGCGCCATTGACGCCATTGTCCGCAGGCTAAGAGCTCGTATTTTATGGCGTATTTGGGACGAAGAAATAATTAGGAAAACGGCCGCTATATTATAGGTGCCGTCACGAACAGAGTCCAAAGCTCAGAGACTCAATTATTGCGACGCACGAAGAGAAGGACTCACAACTCTCGCAGTAAGATACCCGCCACGCCTCCGCGACGAGAATCCCGCGTAGAGTGAAGTAATGCCGAACGATCTGTGGCTGATTTTGTCGTAATTGAAGTGATTTATATAATTATAATATAAAACTAAATATTTTAAGAAATTACTACGAAAACATTCGTTCGTTATAAGTTGATACAACAAGTAACAAACATAACAACATCACGCTTATTTCTCCAAAAGGCTAGGCAGAAGTGTACCCATAGTATAATTACTTTACCAGTTATGTTTGTGCCCAATTTAAATATTTTTAGGGTTCCGTACCTCGAAACGAAAAAAAAGGAACCCTTGTAGGATCACTTTGTTGTCCGTCCGTCTGTTCGTCCTTTTTCTCAGGAACGCGTGGAGATATCAAGCTGATTTATATATCAAATACTCAAGTCTAATGACCCTTAAAGCCGTGAATAAGTCAAACTTCTAAGCCAACGCAATCAAACGATACAGCCGTTTATGTAGCAAATTGCCGCAAATTTTCGACACTCGCAAGGGAATCAAAACCTACAGGGTACTTCCCGTGAACTCAGAATCTTCAAATTTGGTACGAAGCAACGTCTTATAGCACAGATAAAGGATTAATTGCGAAAACCGTAAATTTTTAGTAACATCAAATAATAAAAAGTTTTAATAATTTTAAACCCCTTTCCCCATGAACGCGTAGAGGTATTAAATTGAAATTCATATAAAATACTCAGGTCTATAATACCTTTAAGCTGAGGTTTGTACGGAACCCTCGGTGTGCGAGTCCGACTCGCACTTGGCCGATTTTTTTTTTATCATTAGTAGTAATAGTAATCAGTAATTAGATACAAACAGTAAAACGGTTTCTGGAAACCGGTAGAATCGGCTCTAAATGGGCAGTCCCATCTGAAAACTGGTAGTTTGGTCCCCAGAGCTAACTCGTAGCAATGAGACAAAAGTGAACTGGACGAAGATATTTACGACACAAGTCTGAACAGTCGTTAGCACAGAAATGATGAAAAAACTTTGTTTTATTGTTTCGTTGGCGAAGGCGATGGCGGAGACAGCCGACTTGTGTACGAAGTGGAGCGGCGTCAACGTTCCCACAGGACTGTTGCTTTTAAAGGAATTTTCCGTTGAATCGCGGCAGTTTCCACTGAAATATATAAATGATAAATATATAACGGGTGTATACGAGCAAATAGGAGGTGGTAGATAAACGCCCACGAACGTATAATTATATAATCTCATTTTTATATTACTTCACTATATGCTATTAATTTTCAATTTAAAAATATTTGGTGATCTGATTTATATATATGTACCTTCAGCAAAATATTTTTTTTGTTAAGAACTTATGATATCTACGTTATAATAGGGTAGTTTACTGAAAATTAGTTTTTTGTTCGTCAGGTAGATTGATAAAAAATATTGGATACATATTTTTTTCTTTTGACACGTAAACATAAAGTGACGACGATATTATATACATTGAAATGTCTTTAAACGTCATGGCGCTAGTACACTTTATACTGCCTTAGTGACGTCACTAGCCACCACTCCTGAACTTTGATGCGCTTGAACTTTTATTGATTTGGTAAAGCAAAAAATACGTGTAATCCCACTGACGGACTTAATATAATTTTCATTTTTCTACCCAAGAAACATCCCTATTAATCGTTTATGAAGTACAGAAATTTAATGTTATTTAAAAAAAAACATACGTTTGTCGGCCCTATCCTAAACTATAAGACAAATAATTAATACTGTAGAGAGGCTACATACTATGTGTTCATGTAAGGGTGGAAACCGACCTGTCTTTACCCAATACCTATAGTTTTGAATGTTAGCATGGTGAATCATTCTAGTAAATAGCAGATATCAGGACTCTCATCCTGTGAGATGAGTGTGTACTGTGTAGGGAGGGCGTGACTGTTGTCGGCGCCAGTCGGGTGCCGACGGTGGCGAGCGCGGGCGTGCGTACCGAGCCTCGAGCTGAAGCCTCGCGAGTCGAGACGCGATCGTCAACTGTTTGACAACTGATCAACTACGATCTTGGTGGTAATTGTTTAAAAAAAATTGAATTGTTTGTTACTTAAAGTTTATTTAAAGTTACTAGGATTTTGTTGGTTGTAATTTTTTTAAGTTTACGAAAGTTTTTACATGAGGATCAACTCATGAAAATATTGGTCTGTTGGGTTAGCAGCGAGAGGATACTCGATGAGTCTGTGAAGAGTGTTGTTATACCAAGATGGCGTGATTACATAGCTGAACATATTTCGTGATGTGTGTAGGAAGTGTTTCTAATTCTCAGCGTCCGGAGCTGGCATTAATTTTTATCTTGATTATTCGAAAAAATATATTTTAAAAGGTTTTCTGAAATGCGCTTTAAAGTATTAATACTTCATGAAAATAGTAATAACAACCCAAAGAAGTAGGCATTCGTAGATTAATATGTGTAAATAAACATAAGAACGAAAGAAAAAGTTAAAAATGCTGAAAAACAAAGATTCAGTCATCAAAATAAAGTTGTCGATAAAGTACCCGTACCTAAGTAAAGTCGCAAGAATTCTAACCATTGGTACAGCTACCTGTTGACCGGTAATCAAACAACCCTCCTCCGAGTGAGCCAATTGTACCAAACACGATCTATGTTTTATCATAAAAATCTACTTTCTGTAGGTAGGTACTTTATTCATATATAGCAGAATTGACGGATATTTTTTTTTATTTTCAAAGAGATACGTAGAATTCCCTCAGAAATTCCTCAGACGAATATACCTGTTTCATTTCTAACCAATCTGTTATCAAGGACCTTTTTGTTTTTTTTCTCTTCCTTTATTTTGTAGAGTGAAGTGTGTATTTGGATTTCAGAAAATTATAAGTATGTACTGTAAATGATTATGTAACGTGAATATTTCTAGTTTGTGTTCCAAATACGTTTTGTTAGGAGTGATCAGTGTTTGGTACCATACTGGCATACATGCAAAAGAGTGTGTGTTGTGTACTTAATAAATTCGTGGACACAGGAGTGACGAGACCCGGTGAGTTCATACCTAATATTACTATGTTAATTTTACACCTCTCTTAATATCGCTAATTGATGAACCGTTCATTGACCAATGAAGCGCGAGGTTCGTGTTAATTGCGAATCGAAGTGGACGACATTATTGTAATTAATTGATGGTCTGTTATGGTGACCTGCCAAAAGGTGTCAGTAATAAGTGATAATTAACTGTCGTTTTAATACTAAAGTCACGGAAAATAGCAGTAAGGGTTTTTCACAATGAAAAACCTGTTCACATTGGCGCTTCATGAAACAGTACACAAACAATAATGAGCTACTCGTCGTGTGTCGCGTGTCACACGATTGCGGTGAAATTTAGCTGTCAGTGTACCACATTGAAACAACTGACACGCGTCACTTCATAATAGTAGTTTTACCTACTATGTGCTATTTATATTGCCGCGTTTATTGAAATAAAAAAAACTTTTTTGCAAAAAAATACTACCGACTTCCAAATACAAAACTACAAAGTGAAAAAGAACTTTATTTTTTGAAGTCGGTGTCTTTCGTAGGTACCAATTTTGCTTTATGGACACCGCCTTCAAAAAATAAAGTTATTTTTCACTTTGTAGTTTTGTATTTGGAAGTCGGTAGTATTTTTTTGCAAAAAAGTTTTTTTTATTTTTCACTTTTTAGTTGTACCTACCTAATAGGCAAGTTAGTAAGGTAACTATAACGCCAAAATTGATTTCATGAAACTTGAACTTAACCGGTGAAATGAGAGATCTGCGTACCCCTTAAGAGCGTACTGGCGTGATGTTATGTTATGAAATAGTATAAACAATAAACAGATATGCAATTGCAGCAATCCCGAGAGATTTGCCGTTGTTTATTGAAGAGTTCTGTTGTTTTTCTCCAAAGCTCTTCATCAGATCTCCACCAAAAAAAATGGGACCAATTTCGACACATACATTTTCAAACAAAAAAAGAATTTTCAAAATCGGTCCACAATTAACGGAGATATCGATGAACATACACAAAAAAAAATAAAAAAACAAACTTGAAGTCGAACATAGAACCTCCTCCTTTTTGGGAAGTCGGTTAAAAAATCGTAAACAGTTACCAATACAGGGCGAGATAAATCAGTCAATTGGTTTTATCATTACGCTTGATCACTGATCTTGAGTTATACGTCCCTTGTTGCATCTAATCATTATTGTAAGTTGTCGTTCCGAACTTCCGTAACAAGAAGTTACTTAGTAATTGGTAGGATTTGTTTCCGACTTACGTAGTTTAAGTCGGTCCACGGCAAAATCAAACCTGTAAAATCCGGTCCGTGCGAAATTCTGTCAACACAGAGGTGTTGTCAGGATTTCGCACGGAGCTATCGAGTATCGAGCTTTGGTCGGTCCTCCCTGCTGACGTCACTGCAGCTCTCAGAATGCAATCAACAAACACGCCGCGCCCACACGCCGGGTGCTAGCTGCAAGGACCGACTTGTTAGCGCTGCACTCTATGTTAGGTAATCAATTAAATCTTTTGCTGCAAGAAACACAATTTTCCAAATGGATTTTAAAGTTTCCAATGTTATTTTTTTTAATAAATCAAATTCAGGGAATTACATTAGTAATTACCTGAATTTGATTTATTAGTTTATTGTACCATTTAATGTGTGCAAAAAAAAAAAACAAATATTTCAAAAAACCCGACTGATTAAAAAGCGAACTAAAAAGACGTAAACAAGAAGAAAATCATGCTGTGCAGTCGGAGGATACATCTGGTTTTGGTCAGCCAGCTCGCGAATATGTATCCTCCGACTGCACAGCATGATTTTCTTCTTGTTTACGTCTTTTCAAGTTTTTAGTTTTTTTTTTTTAATTAGGTACATTTATTCAAAGATATAAGTGTTATATATTTTTGAAATCACCTCATAAAACCCTTTATTTTGATACCCCACACGATGGGTTTGGGAGAAAAATAAAAAAAATCCCCCACAAAATGGCGCCCAAAAGCCGCCATTTTTTTTTCCTATTTTTATGTAGCCAAAGACACTCGCAGGTTTAAGACGAATCGATTAACGTAAGAATCATCAAAATCGGCCAAAGCGTTTGGTCTCTAGAACGCCACATAGGAACAAACATACATAGACACATACATACATAGACTGATAAACACATTACCCTCCTTCAGCAGTCGGGTAAAAATGCCTTAGTTCCGATGTAGCAGGCGTGGGTGTCGGTGAAATTAACGTGAAAATCTGGCAAATGAGAAATTTGATAACACTTATAGTAGTCTCGGTAATTAAGGATTTTGTGATTGCTAATTTTTACCAAAGAGTTCAATTAGCTAAGCGATATGAGGTTAGACCTATATGAGAAAGGATAAAACTATTGCCATTGTCTACGCACAGATTGAATAATTATTGGTGAAAAACTCAACCACACCGACTTGGAAATCGAACCCAGAGCACAAGTTCGTACATAAACTAACAATGACACACACACAATTAGGAACTGTGAAGCGATACTAAATGTCCGGAGAAGACGCGAGATGGCGCCACGATCACGAAGATGTTTAGAGACCAAAATATTTCGACCAAAGACGTTTGTCTACGTGGAACGGACGTGTCTGTTTGCGAGTTATGTTTACAACCGCTATACCTACGTCGACGATTCTTGGCTAGCAAATTCTGGCTTAAAACGAAAGCATTGCAGGCAAACACGGGAGGAATTAACTTGCTTTCTGAACTATCCACATTGTGTAATAACTCTTCATATTGGCAAAACAAAAGAATTCCACTATTAGTCTTAGTTCATGAGTCACTACATAACTTAAAAGTTCATTGCAGTAATAAGTTAGATATGTTTTCTCTGAATACATGGGTCAGTAGTATTGATAGCAACAATTTAATAAAACACGAAGTTAGTTTTGTGTCCAAACCAAAACGACAATACAATCCTGTCAGCTTAAGTAACTTATTTGTCGACTACATTAATTCGGAATACTCGACCTATTTTAAAATATTTACAGATGGATCTAAAGAGGGTGACGGCACGGGAGCCGCCTTTTATGAGTCTGAAGGACATTCAATGAAATTCCAAATTAATGTCATTGTGTGTATAATGGAAGCTGAGCTGATTGCGATCGCAGAAGCTCTGTCGTATGCAGAATCAATCCATCAAAACAAGATTGTTATTCTCACAGACTCAAAAAGTTCGCTCCAACACTTGGCTCGATGTACCTCGACATTTCGAGGAACACCGATAGCCTACACTATACTGAAAATAATTTTGCAGTTACAATGTTCTGGAAGGCATATAGTCCTTCAATGGATCCCATCACATATCGGAATAAAAGGCAACGAAATTGTTGATAAACTAGCCAAGCAGGCCATATATGATGGTATTCCTATTAACTTTTCTCCTTACTTCACTAATTTTATACCCTATATAAAACAGGATTGCTATTCCCTCTGGAAGGAGTACTTTGATAAAAGATCACAAGAAAAAGGAATCTGGTACAAAACGATCCAACCGCATCCCTTGAAGTCACCGTGGATAGATAATCAGCTGTTGAACAGATGTGATACTGTTATCGCGCTAAGACTTCGATCCGGACACATTCCGTGCAATAAGTTCTTATACCTAATGGCAAAATCACCAACGGATAAATGTAATTTCTGTATTCATTCAGTTGATGATGTTTATCATATATTAATCGAGTGTGTCCGCAACGAGGAATTTAGAAATAGCTTAGATTGTAGATTTAGAGAGGTAGGTTACTGTAATAGTGTTCTAGCTGTGCCAATTTCCGACGCAGCTAGGGAACTTTACAAACTAGCTATACTTAGATTAAGTTAAATGTTACATCTATTTTGTTAAGCTAACCAGGGCGGCATAATCGCATGTGCGACAAAGCCCTTTCAAATTGAATAAAAAAAAAAAAAAAAAAAAGTCGTTTGTCAAGGTTTCATTAGACGTGCTAGTATTATATATTATATATATAGTACTAAAATCGACGTCACTTTTCACTAGTTAAGAGTTCCTAGGATAAATAATTTAATTTTTCTGGCGTAGTCTCCACTAAGAAATAATTGCCTAAGGTCTTGTTGTGTTGGGGATGAAAGTGTGTATGAAAATCCGCCATTTCCAAGTGTAGCAAGACAAACAGTTTAGTTCTAAAGTAATGAAAATTGGTATTTGGACTTTCAGTTAAAATTTATGTAACACGTATTAACTTTTTCAGTTCTCCTTATACATTGGATATGCCTCTTATATTAAGCAAACGTATTAATTTAATATCCATTAATATTTTAAGTCGGCAGTGCCACGTTGTATGTGCGGGCACTAACGCGAACGCTTCATTCATCATATTCAGACAACGCATCAGTCAATGGTGGCGTCTCATATGAAAGCCATTACCGCCAGTTTGTTCAGTGTGCTGCAATTATATCGTACTTAGTGGTGTTTGTATGCATATGTGGAAAGTATTTCCATTTGCCGAACAAAACACTTCCCAAAAAATGTAAAGACACAAGCCAAAAGCGAAACTAATCTCGGAAGCCTGCACCGCAACACCGCAACTTAGCTGATAGTTATACCGCCACACCACTACTCGGTCCCGCTTGAGCCCGCTCGGCAATGCTCGGGCTTGCTCGATTACGCTTGACTCCGCTTGGCAATTGT
This sequence comes from Orthosia cruda, assembly GCA_964057195.1. Classification (NCBI taxonomy): domain Eukaryota; kingdom Metazoa; phylum Arthropoda; class Insecta; order Lepidoptera; family Noctuidae; genus Orthosia; species Orthosia cruda. Next base: position 26,084,850 of record OZ059841.1, read on the forward strand.
TTTGTTTCTTTTGTGTTGCTCAAGCTCACAATCACTCGCTCCGGCAACAATTAGCTAGCCGCAGACTGGACGAGCCGAGGACAGCGAATACTTTGCAAAAAATACATGGACAATGGACAATTTACATTTAATCGTTGACAAACATACCGCAATTCATGCGAATTCTTGTTATTAATGCTTGTTGTGGCTCAGATATACACGTAATTGACCTCCTGTTTTTTAAGCATACACAATTAACAAAACTTTGCATTAGAGCTTTTTAAAGGGATTCAAATGTGGTTTAAAATGTGGAATTGTTTCTGAACATGTAAATTATATTTATTTATTTATTTATTCAAAAATTATGTAAGTAACACCTTAACAGCTATATCGCCAATGCGATGTTACTACCACAAAGATATTAGGACTTATAGAAATACAATTAAAAATACAATAAAATATTACAATTATCAATTAAAATACAATGAATCATACAATTATTAATACCATTAAACGCAATAAAAACACAATTAAATACCATTATAATCCAAATCAAATTCAATTAAAATCCATTTATCATATTATTAAACAACAATAAAATACAATTCAAATACCATTATAACTAAATAAAAATTCAATTAAAATAATTTTTCAACATTTTCAATGCATTTCAGTGCTACTCTTGTGAACTTCATCAGGCTACAGTGAAATATATCTAACTCCCTCGATATAATATTTAAAAACCTTATGGCGCGCGACAAGGGGGCAAACTTGTTCAGGTTAGTCCTATAGGATACCTCCAGTAGCGTTGGCGTGGGGCGACGCGCGCCCCCGCAGCCAAGCGGCACGCACAGCCCCAGCTCCGCTAACAAATCGGGGTGGTGAAGCCAGCCGCGCAGCACCCGAAACACGTAACTACACAGAGCAATGTCCCTCCGCACCGCCAGCCTGCTGTACCCTACCATCCCTATTACAAAGAGACTCGGGTACATGAGTGGGAAGAAGGGATAGACACCGTACAGCTTCAAAAACAAAAAACGAGTGAATTTGTTTTGGATTCTTTCCACCATGATACTGTATTTAGCCTCATGGGGGTTCCAAACGATAGCACTCGTTTCAAGGCGGCTCCGTACCAGCGCATTGTACATAATTCTAACCACTGCCGTATTCTGAAAGTCCTTGCACTGTCTGAGTATAAAGCCCAGATTTCGGAAGGACTTGCCGCATATGTCTAAGATGTGCTCACGAAACGTTAATTCCGGAACCATCTCCACCCCCAGGTCCCGCACATGCGTGACTCGTGACATGACCACGGCTTCCATCTCATACTGATGCAGCAGAGGTTCCCGCGCGCGAGTGTAGCTCATTATACCGCATTTGGAAACGTTAAAACCTAACTTATTATCTACACTCCACTGCACCACCCTATCAATATCCTGTTGAAGCCGTTCACAATCCGAAGTATTTGCTACCGATAGGTACAACTTGAGGTCGTCCGCGAATAGCAAACACTTCGCCTCCCTTACGACTTCCGGGAGATCATTGACCATCAGAATGAAATCTAATGGACCGAAATTGCTACCCTGGCTCACCCCCGAAAACGTGAAATATGGCTTGGAGATGTATCCGCCGTATTCGACGTACTGCCGGCGATCACCAAGATAACTCGCGAAAAATTTCAGTAAGTGCGGCGTAAAACCAAATGCCGCAAACTTAGCCAACAGCACATCGTTGTCGACAGTGTCGAACGCCTTCCGAAAGTCGAAGTACGCGGTGTCCACCTGTCCCCCAGCGTCAACAACAGGCGCCAGGTATGTCATGAAAGACAACAAGTTACTCCCCGTACCTCGACCAGTCCGGAAACCGTGTTGAGCGTCGTTCAGTCGAGAAGCAACTTGATCTGAAATACACTTGTGCAACACCGATTCAAACACCTTAGCAAACGCCGACAGCACCGCCACCGGTCGGTAGCCACTGACATCAGTTCCCGAACCTCCCTTCGGAACTGGGATCACTCTAGTGATTTTCCAGTGGTTGGGATACTGACCCAACTTTAAAAACATATTTAAAATATGCAGTAATGGCCTTTCAAACACCGCACTACAGTCCTTTACTATATACGGAGGTATCCCGTCTGGTCCCGCCGAATACTTGGGCTTGAGGCGGCGGAGCGCGGTGCGCAGCTCGCGCAGGTCAATCTGGACAACGTGCACGCGCGCAGCGCCCGCGCTCGCGCCCGCCGCGCGTTCCGCCTCCTCTGGGTCCAGCGCCGGGCGCACCCCGTTATACACCGAATGAAAGAAGGAAGCCAAACATTCCGGACATTCTTCGTCACTCAACTCCTTTCCATCTTTTGTGACTCGAAGTTTGTTGCGTCTAGCACGCTTGCCTCTAACAAAATTCCAAAAAGATTTAGGATCGTTTTTAATATTTGTCTGTAACCTACGCTGGTAATTTTCATACGTTGACGCTAATTTATATTTAACTTGGGTTCGATAGTAAGAAAACCATTCATAATCGCTTTTGCAACCAGTAATTTTAAATAATTTATGATACCTCCACTTTGTTTTGATGTCGCGTATTAAATCAGATGTGTACCAGATTGGATACACATAATTGCTTTTATTCCCACTACATTTTTTTTTTTGTTGGTGTGCATTGACTAATAGCTTCATTAACTACGCTATAAAAAAACGTTAATGCATTATCGGGATCCGAAAACTTATACATTGCCTCCCAATCTACTGATTGTAAAATACTATAAAGTCTGGAAAAGTCACATTTGGTAAAATTCCATTTCGGATCAATATCTAATACGGATTTCTCTTCGCAATCAGAATTCTGTTTGTGTACCGTCAATAGCTCATTGGATTGTCCTCCAAACTTCGCTGTCGCTATCAGTGGAGGATGCTGAACGTCAATATCCACCAACGGTTCACCCGACAGTTCTACCTCCATCTCACTCGCCAAAAACGTAGTCAGTACTAAGTCCAAAGTACGATTATTTATATTACTAACATTATTTACCTGCTGAAATCCACAGAAAGCGTTTACATACTCCAAGTAACTTTGTACTTCCACTGTTGAAGATGGCATATTAAAATCACCCACCACTAATACATTCTCATAATTTACACATACAGTTTCTAAAATATTAAACAATCGCATATATTCATTACTGTCACATTTCGGTGGAATATAAACCACACAACATAAAAACAAACAATTATTGCCCAAGTGCACGGTAGCACAAACAATCTCAAATAAGGCTGAGTTCACATTGGCGATTGGAACACTCTTTAAATCAAAACGCGGCGATGTTGCTAAGAACACTCCTCCTTGCTTGCGCCCATCTGCTCGATCACACCGTAGTATTTTATAATCCGGTGGAATAAGTTCGCCATCATGGATTGAATCATTAAGGCCCGATTCTGTGATGGCAAAAAGGTCGTAAGAGGATGCCAACATATTTGTGAAGAAAGTCTTTGTTTTTGTTCTCAAACCTCGAACGTTCTGGTAATACACTAGAATGCCTTTATTGCTGGCTTTGGTTACCTTGTGTCGGTTTACGGGAGTTCCGAAACCACACCCATTGGTTGAATTGGGCATTAAGGGGCCAGCAGTCTACGTTGTTCACCTTATCAAAAACTGATTCTGGGACTCCAATCATAAATGACGCGTAGTCTCTTTTGCTCTTCGGGATTAATTTTTCGACTTTAATATCGTCGGTACCACAAAATCCCGTCACGTGATCACTTATTGCCTTCTCAGATGTATCCGGATGTAGTGACCATACATGTAAAAACTTTTTTCTCTGAATACCTTGAATTGTAGCAATTTGCGCATTGCCGCCTTTTTTTATGGCATTAGCGATAACTTTCTTTGCATGCTTTTTGCTACTGACTACATTCCATTCTTCAGATGAAATTTCTTCCCCCAAAGCAATCTCAGGAGTTTTCAATAAACACTCGCCGGTTTTCCGTGGTATGGTCGCAGCCTTATTTTTAGTTCGCTCAGTCGCACGGCGCGCACGTTCCGTCTCCTTTCTTTGCGGTTCTTTGGCATCACTTGCAATACCTGCCTCGCTCCCCCGCTGTGCAATGGGTATTCCGTCGAGTTTATCCATCTCACTCTTCGATGTATTTTGAACTTCGAACTTCTCAATTTTGATGGACAAAGCTGCAAGTACCCTCGTCTGTTCGGCAATGGTGCCGAAAATTTTTTCGATCGTTTGCTGTTGATCGTCTAATTTCTTGTTTTGAGACTCAATCACAGCTGTTTGAGTCGTGATTTTTGCCGTCAACACTGCCACTTTCTTCAATAAATCGTTGAAAGCCGTTTCCACGTTGAACTTGGACATTTTTACCGGTGAACGGAATAAAAAAACACGGACGTAATTACGTACGGACGTTAAGACGTAGTTAAAAAAAAAAAAAAAAAAAAAAAAAAAAAAAAAAAATATATATATATATATATAGGCACTCTAATCCCTGTTACCAAGTTAATGCTTTACATGTTTTAAAAATTATTTTAACTTGTAAATAGGTATGCCATTAACGGATGCCTATAATTTAATTTTTAAAATTAAAGCTCTAGTAACAAATTATATTTATACCAATACATACGCGTAGCACCCACAACCGTGCTAATCCCTATAATTACCCTTCGCAGACGTCTGCCGCAGCCTCTGATTGCTCTAACACTCTAACACATGAGATTGAGTTTCAAATATATGAATATCTCATAAATCTTAGCTAATTTAAACACTGATACAGATTTAGGAATATTTGCTACTTTTGCATAGTAAAATTGAGTCAGATCTCGTAGCTGCTACGAAGCGTCTACGGCGTAGTGCTACGGCGTATCAATTAACTTGCCAAGAAGTAAATGTTCACGTTGTTATAATTTTAAACCTATTAATATATGTACAACAAAGTCTTTATTCATGTCTGTGTGTGTTTTCTTATAAGCTACGTGATGTGTTTCGACGCGGTTTTTACCATACCTTTTTTTCATTCAAGAAAATTTAAATGTGTTTAAGTAAACCATCAATATTTTGATAAGTTTACTGGTTTTAGAAATTGAAGGTTTTGCCATCGTTTTAAATAATTTTTCATCACACCTATTCGAAAAACGACAATTGTCTAAAGAGGATAGCGGGAGCAAAATCCAATTTTGCGCCCGTAGGAGTTTGAGCTTTCTCTCTTCTGATTGGTCCGCTTCGTGCTTCTGATAGATTTGCGTAGTTGGGTTGGAGGCGCTCGCGTGAAGGTTTAATTTAAAAGAAATATATCACTATCTATGGCGATAATAGCTATTTATGCAACTGTTACGTTATGGACGGTCTTTTAATACGAGTGCCATTTTTCGGTACAAGCGTAGCGCGTACCGAAATAGGTGGGCACGAGTTATTAAAAGACCAATAACGTACAGTTGCATACAAGATTTTATCTACGAAGGAAGGAATAAAACACAGATATAGACAAATAAGTATTTTAGGAAGTGTGTTTAAGTATTTCATTTCTCATATACATGTCTTGATTTTTCTGGTAGTAAGATATTTGTAGCCGCAACTGCTCTATTTGTTATATCTGGTGGTGTATTTTCAATATCACTTGATGTTGATGACATTTTAAATAAAATTTGGAATAAAATTTCACTCAGAAATTTTTGCCCGCGTTCACTATTTTTTTATTTAGTCTTTATCTATATATATAAAAGAAGAAACTGACTGACTGACTGACTGACTGACTGACTGACTGATCGATCAACGCACAGCCTAAACCGCTAGGCCTAGAAAAATGAAATTTGGCAGAAAGGTTCCTCATGTGGTGTAAGTGAGCACTAAGAAAGGATTTTTGGAAATTCCACCCCTAAGGGGGTAAAAAGGGGGATGAAAGTTTGTATGTAATTTCTACAGTTTGTAAGTTGGGCACGTGAAATTTTAGATTCACTTTTTTGGTTGATAAAAAGAATTAATGTATTTATTAGTTTTTGGATATTCGGCCCCTGAGGGGGTAAAAAGGGGGTTGAAAGTTTATATGAAGTTTTTACAGTTTGCAAATTGGACACATGAAATTTTACATTGCGCTCTTGGTTGATAGAAATAATTAATGTGTTTATTGGTTTTTCTAAATTCCAACCCTAAGGGGGTAAAAAGGGGGTTGAAAGTTTGTATGTAATTTCTACAGTTTTAAGATGGAAATTTGAAATTTTAGATTTACGCTCTTGGTTGATAAAAAGAATTAATTCATATATTTGTTTTTGGAAATTCGTCCCCTAAGGGGGTAAAAAGGGGGTTGAAGATTTGTATATAATTTCTACAGTTTGAAAGTTGGACAATTGAAATTTTAGATTTACGCTTTTGGTTCATAAATAGAATTAATTTATTTATTGGTTTTTGGAAATTCGTCCCCTAAGGGGGTAAAAAGGGGGTTGAAAGTTTGTATGTAATTTCTACAGTTTGAAAGTTGGACACGTGAAATTTTAGATTTAATCTCTATGTAGATAAAAAAACCATGTATTTATTAGTTTTTGCAAATTTTACCCCTATGGGGATAAAATAGGGGTTTTAACGTTATATGAAATTTCTTCGGTTTGGAAGGTAAAACATCTAAAATTGTAGGTTTTTGCTCCTGATTAATAAAAAAACAATGAGTTTAATTATTTCCGGAAATGCCACCCCTAACGGGGCTACCTAACAGGGGGTTGAAAGTTTGTATGTAATTTCTATAGTTTGTAAGTTAGAGTTGGAGTTGATAAAAATAATTCATGTAATTATTAGGTTTTAGAAATTCTACCCCTAACGGGAAATAAAGTAGGGGTTCAAATTTTATTTGAAATTTCTTCGGTTTGGAAAGTTAAATATCAAAAATAGTAGGTTTACGCTCTTGATTAATAAAAAAAGTAATGAGTTTATTGATTTCCGAAAATTCTACCCCTAATGGAGGTAAAAGGTGGCAATTTGTTGGGCTTATATATTTGAAACTTGGCATCAATACTAACAGCAAATATTTCATAGTTTTTTTATTGATTTTAAAGTAAAGGTTGTCAAAACATGTTTTTCAAAACTACTCCTAAAATACGATTTAAGGGAATTTGAAGTTTGTATGGAAAATCTCATTTCTTGGATTAACTTGAAACTTGGGACAAATACTAACCTAATTAAATAATAAAGGATATCATTATTAGTTTTTCGAAACTACCCCTAAAAGATGATTAGGGAGTGATGAAGTTCTTGGTTTAATAAACTTGAAATTTGGCACAAATACTACTATCCCCAAAATACTATTCGGGGGGTGATCAAGATTTTTGAAGTATTTTATTACACATAGCTTCTTTTAATGATGTAGGTGAGCACTTAGGAGGGACTTTTGGAAATTCAACCTTTAAAGAGACATTTATTTGTATAAAAACTTTTTACAAAAAAATATTACTGACTTCCAACTAAAAACACTACAAAGTGAAAAATAAATTTCTTTTTCGATGTCGGTGTCTTTGGTAGGTACCAATTTTGTTCGTTATGAACACCGAATTCGAAAAAGAAAGTTATTTTTCACTTTGTAGTGTTTTTAGTTGGATGTCGGTAGTATTTTTTTGTAAAATAGATTTTTTATTTTTCACTTTTTAGGTGGACCTAATAGGCAATTTGCCTTACAAGGTACTTAATTATTTTTTGTGTATGTTCTCCTATATCTCCGTCAAACATAACTGTACAAACGGTCCAGTTCGGTAGTTCCAAATCGAGGAAGAGGTCATCTTAGTACCGTAAGATTCTTCAAAAAACCGTTGACACACCTAAAACATCTTCTGGGGGTCATTCTGAAAAACTAATGATGGCAATTTATTATTGTCCAATGAATAAGATTTTTAACCGACTTTCCAAAAAAGAGGAGGTACTCTGTCCTCTAAATCCTAACTTAAACCGTAGATATCTACGATATCTCATTTATTATTGATTTTACAATAGCTTATTTTTGATCGCCTTCACTAACTGCACATAATTTAGTTGAATAAAATACGAAATCATGCGAACGAAGTCGCGGGCGGAGTGCTAGTTAGGTATAAGGCAAAGATCTTGTAGCCGCAACAGCCAAATAGTATACGATAGTTTTGTTCTAAACTTGTTCCATTTTTAAAAACATCATTTACATTGTCTCGATTTCGAAGTAATATTCTAGGTACCTGGCTGTATGTTCAGAATGTCTTTGTTTGTGTTTTAGAATTTATGACGATTCGCATAATGCAACCCGATGTCGTTATGGGTATCATAATGAAACCGCTGTCAATTTTATAATTTGAATATAACGAAACCGAAGTAGATAAACTTATTTTATTATACTTACTCTTTGTTGATAAGTATGTGAAGTTAACCAAATAGGTCGAGCGCATATGTTTGAATAAGTTACTGGCTGGTTCTAAGTTATGGCGGCAATGTGCTTTAAAAAAACTGTAGTTCTTTCTGTAAATTTATTTTCTAGCTTCGAGTAGGTAGGTACTCGTAGCTTTTTATTTTTCTCTTGGGTAGTTATGAAAAATAGTGTGTATTACTCGGAGACAAAATATGTTGTTCTCGGGCGGCGTATATTGAATTCTTTGCTAAGCTCAGGATTGTACGGTAGAATCCTTCGCTTAGCTCTGAATTCAAAATAACACCCTGGAAGAACAAAATATCACTTTGTCCCCTTGTAACACAAATAACTATTGCACGATTAACAGTGAAAATGAATAACAAATAAAACCGGGTTATCCCCGCCCGGTCGTGAACAAATACAACATTAACCTTCAGTTCCAGGATCACAATAAACAGTATCACCCTTCGTCCCGGGGTTATTGGGATCCCTTCGTGAGCAGTGTTTACTGACGTCACTTATTGCGTCACCGGGATCAAGATATACATCGTGTGTATGAAGCGGGCATGTTATCCTGAGCAGAGACCGGGAGGACGGCTGTATGTAAATGAAGACATAAATTGTGTCTTATAGTTAAGTATAAGATATGCACGTCTGTAGTACAGCCAAATATATTATCACGACATGTTGCGCCAACTGAATTTTCTTAGTAAAAAGTCATAAGTCAAGGTTTGGCTCTCGTCTAATTCTTCCTCCAATATTGGACCAATTTAAAAGATATCCCATAAACTGGCAAAGTAAGATTTATACTATGCCCCTATGTTTTCCTTTTTCATTTTTATATTTGTCAAATTTGTACACTAAGCCTCTGTTCAAAGCGCAATTTTGAGCATTTTTTAGGTTTCTCGGGCTTCTAAAGAAAAAAAACATAGGGGCATAGTACATATCTTTCATTTTCAGTTTAGGGAATATTTTTATAAATTGGTCCAATATTGGAAGAGGAAATAGGCGAACGGTAAACCTCGAATTATGACATTTTACTAAGGAAATGCAGTCGGCGCTCTCTGCCCATATTTTCTCTTCATAATTTAATTTTGGTAGTAAACGAGAGTTTACTCCATATATGAACTGTCTAGTTCAACTGCCTACTTTACCTACGAACGTACTAAATGTAACAGGTACATACCTGTTACATTTAGTACGTTCGACTAATTGTGAACAAAGGCTAATGCATATTATATTACGCTGCCGTCTCACAGATATCGCTCCGCAAAGGGCCGTCTCGTACAGCCGTATCGTACAGCAATAAGGAAAACTCAGAGTTTTGTACAAAAACGCTATTTATAGATAGGAGGCTGTAGACGTTTGAGTAGATCCTGTGTTGAATGTAGAACGTACAATTTTTTTTAGGGTTCTGTACCCGAAGGGTCCTATTGGAGCCCTATTGCTGTCACTCACGTGTCCGTCTGCCTGTCCGTCTGTCACATAGGTTTTACAGCCAAATGGTTGGAGCTACAGTTTTCAAATTTTCGCAGTATCTTGTTGACTCAAAGCCATACAAATTGTCAAAAAGTGTTTCTAAATGTTTTTAAGGGTAGCCATCCAAGAAAAGGAGGGTGCAAGAGGGGTATCGTTGTTTAGATAAATAATATTGTTTTTTTGTTTTAAAAAAATTGGAAAACAAAGGAATGAGAAGGCACAAAAGTCACATTAAAAAAAAATGTACTGAAGAATTTTCTAACTTCCTTCTAACCTATGAACTTCAAATTGTTGATAATGTTTAATATTACAGTTATTTGACTATCAAGTTACAATATATTTATAAAAAAGATTTTTTCTTTGAAATGCCTTCACTTTTCCTATTATAACGAACTTGATTTTGCGGTCTGGTACTGAACACTAAATGTGCGAAGTCCGACACGCACTTGGCCGGTTTTCCTATCACAATCAACTTAATTTTGCAGTTTGGTACGGAACCCTAAATGTGCGAAGTTCGACACGCACATGACCGGTTTTTTTGAAGTTGTTCGTCTATTGACATCAGCGGATACTTAATAATTCTACTCATATGTGAATAATGTTCGAAATATTGTTGTTATTTCTCTAGATGTTGCTTTTTATCTTGAACCTATAAATCAAACTCTAGAAAAGGCCATTTATCCATTGATTGATTTATTTAGGATCTCTAACAAAGGATATACACAATACATGTCACATCAATTATGCCGACCATTAATCACTGAGCGCATTTCTTTCATCTATACAGATAACAATACTATACTCTTAAGTATTTTCAACATTCATCTTATTTCTTTGATAAAATCTTTGATAAAGATATCAAACTTGATACTCCAACTATGTGAGGTCATAGATCATCTATACCAATATTATAAAGAGGAAAGATTTTTTTGTTTGTTTGTTTGTACCGAATAGGCTCCAAAACTACTGGACCGATTTCAAAAATTCTATCACCGTTGGGAACCTACTCTATCCCCGGGTGACATAGGCTACTTTTTATCCCTGTATTCCCACGGGAACGGGAACTACGCGTGTGAAACCGCGAGGCGTCCTCTAGTGTAATAATAAATCAAGTACAGCCAGGGTTCTTTACTATTCGGTATAGTCCCGCGCGTGCAATTAACTCTTTGTATGGGATTACAGCGAACATCGACGAATTAAACAGACAATATTATGATATTAAAAATAACAATACATAAATTGCGTGGACATCAATATACAGTAAATTAACACAAGCCTATTAACATACATTACAGTTGTAGACCAATCATTATTAAAATGCCAGCAGCTTAATGATATAAAGCCCGTACAATCCTGTGAAGTATTACGTAACATACAATCCCTACACCATAATAATAATTCAACAATATTCATTGCATTGTTTATTTTGTCGAGACTACTACACACAATATTTTTTTCAGACCTACTCTTTCCATCATCTTCCTGCCCTTATCCCGTGTTACTTGGGGACGACGCAACACGTTTTCTTCCTTCATACCGTCCTGTCAGCTGCCATGACGCTATCACCAACTTCCTTATCTTTCAATCAACCCATCTTTGATTTCTATCTATTAATAACTATGTATACATTCATCGCTGTATGCTACTGTTAAGGTACTTCTCCGGAATATACCTACGTGTGATAATACACAAACAATAATAAAATATTTACGATGAAATATTCAGTAAAACGCTTTATCACCTCATCGGCAGATCGAATAGTTTTTTATGTAAACCATGCTTGTATGAGAATGTGTTGACATAGAATACATTATTTGTTGACCTTGACCTAAATGTATTTTGTAAAAAATAAGATATCATCGTAAATATTTGACTAACGCTTTTATTGCGTGGACGATGTAGTTTATGTTTTCTTCTATTCTACCCACCAAAAGTCATTGGCCATTCATTCAAAAGGTAACTGAAAATTGCTTTAAAATTAAACTTACATTCTCGACCTCTCAATCAGATTTCTTTGATTTTAATCGATAACTATAATGACCTTTACCACGGGCACCCAACGCGAATAGAATTTGGTTCAAATAAATGGCGTGATAAGCTTCTATTTGTTATTGAGTTTTATGAAATATCAAGATTTTCTAGAGACGATCATAAAAAATGTATGTTCTTGTTTAATTAACTCTACTAAGCACAAAATACGGAATCTTAATTCAAATTTCAAAGATTTTTGCATGGATCATTTAAAATCGATTCCAATAGATGGCGTAGTTTTAAATTTCTGAGGCATCTACACGATTTTTAATTTAATTCTGTAAAAACAGACAATAAAATACACAATACACTAAAATACAATTAAACTGTAAAAACGTGCAAAAAATACTATAAAACAAATCAGCACTGTATTTAAAAAAAATGTATTCACGAACCGAGTAATATTTGCAAGTCACTGCTAACACCATCTATATCGCGAACGATGTTCTTAGAAAAATAATCTGTTTAATCAGACGAAAAACGCTAGTTACGTTGGCACGGTTTCTTTATATGGAATGAGGCATCTGTATACTAGTATTATATTATCTGTGCCTTTACAAAAAAATCACTTTTGCTTGCCCTCAACAAGTCTCAAGTACCTTGACCTTCCTTAAACATTATCAGTCACTCAACACGATCGGCCTCCAGCGATCTGATCAAGATGACCAACACTTGTTGTGTTGAAGATCAAAGCGCTCCGATGTATGATGGAAGAGATTGTGCCGCGTTCGAACTCTGGCATCTTGTTACAATGTCTTTGATGTTTGGGCTCCGAGTAACGTTGTTGTGTTGTGAACAGTTTTTATTAGGGAAAGATTATTTTTACTAAAATAACCTTTCCTTAATAAATACTGTTGTTATTGTGTGTTTGTGTGTGTGTGTGTGTATGTGTCTTTTACTAAGGATAAGACAGTGTAAGACTGTAATTGGAGGTTTGAGGGTCGGGCTTTTCTTCAATGATGATGATGGGCTTTCATTCATAATTATCTTGTATAAAAATTATCTATTTTTTAACTAAACTAATTTATAATATTGTACGCCTCAAACGTCGCGCGCACACCATGTATGCGTAAGCTATTGTGGTTTCTATTGTGTCTGCTTGTTGATGCGCAATGGGGGAATATAGCCTCTTCTTAGCGTTCGATGACAAACTACTTCCTACAGTTATATTGTTGTGGCCTAGAACTTCGACACTTTGATTTTGTAAGTTACTTTAAATATTTCTACACCGGCAACGGTAGTGTATGTGAAACTGTTTATTATTAAGATCTTAATGTACCATATACTCAGAAATAAATATATCTTATCTTATCTTAATGAATTTAATGTAAAACATCTCATGTAGACGAATTATTCTAGTTCAGGCTTATAATCCGGCAAACCTCAAGGTGATTACGTAGTTTCTCATAGTACTCTCTGAAATAAGTATTTAATAATAATTTAATCCACCTATCTCTATCCCCTCCTCTTCATCTTAATATAGGTGTAATTCATACTTAGTGCGAGCAAGTAAAGATTTTAACTTATTGTGTAAGGAGTTCTCGTTTGATGTGTTTACCACTAAAAGTTCATCAGTGTGTAAGCAGCTTAACTTTGAGTTTCTCAAAAGTGGATAGTGTGCAATAGTTAGTGTTTTCTTTTTCTTCTGATTGTTGTGGCTGCTACTAGTGAGATACGATCTCTTTAAAATTATTATATTTCTAGCCGTGAGAACCTGTAATTGGCTGAATGTCGGGTGATCCATTGGCGAGCCGGCGAGCCAACGGTATAAATCGTTGGCTCGTTGGATCGTCGACTCGCGTTGGTGATCCATTAGCGTACCAAACAGTCTACTCTCATCGTTGGCGAAGTCATGGCGTGCTCCCAGACGGAGTTACTTTGTAACTTGGCTATACTTTTACATCAGGAGAAAAAAAAGATTCTGTTTAGTACCACAATTTGGGTTTCTACACTTCATCGGCCCCTGATCCAGTCCTCATGCTAGCTTGAACCTATTTTCTCTCCTTCCTGTGCCATGCTCGCAGAGATTGAATAGTCTTTTTAACATCAGCAATTATTGTACTTTTGGGATCATGTTTTTGGTAGATCTCTAAAAGTTTATTGCATGCGGACGTTTTTAGCAGTTTATTTTTATTGATTTTTATAGTCTCTGCTGGTGTACTTCCATAGACAATCACCGCGTACTTAGAATTTCAAGCATGCACAAAGAGCCAACGAGCAAATCTGCCGGTTTTGTAAGTCCGCAGACTTTTAAGGTCGCTATTACATATTTCTACAAATTACAGTGCTTTTCAAGTACAATTTTAACGTATATACAATCACAGATGTGAGGATATCATGGTCTTAATTTATGGATAATATATTCAGCTCCAGATTGGCATCAGAAAAATTGCATGACAACATACAACATTTTTGCACAAATACGTTTTTCCCATCACAATAATCGCAAAAATATTAAAAAAGTAGGGTCCGAATAGGTACCAGTTTAGGTAATTTTACAGCATATTTTATCTTCAAAATTATAAGAAATTGCGGTATATTATAGTCCTTTACAGGTTCAGCTAATTATTTTTTACCCAAGTCAATATATTTTTTAATTATTAGCTAAAATAAAAACACTTGCCGACGTCTTCATACATTTTGTACTCGAAGCTCATCATTCCGGGCTCAGAAGCGCTCGTGGAAGGACGAGCGTAACGCTTTTTACCGCAAAAAAAAAATACGATAAAAGTAATAGAAAAGATTGTAGTGTGCATGCGTGAGACGTTTGTCGTGATCGAAAGGAGTTGATATTTTATCGGACCGAAATAAAAGTATGTTTTAGTTTCCTATTATTATTAGGATGTGATTTAGAAATTATGTTGGGTAAGATCGGGATATGGTAGGTGGTGTTAAGCAGTTGTTGACAAGGTTGAGAAAAGGATGGGTGGGTTTAAGCAGCTCTTAGTACGGTTAGGATTTGGATGGGCAAGGTTAAGCTGGCGGCGGTGAAGGTTAGAAGTGGATGGGTGGGAGGAGATTTATGATTTGAACCGGTTTGTATGACGAATACGGGGTCAAAATAAAATACAAGATAGCGCCGACGAAAATTTGGCCGCTTTTTGGCATGGGTGTCATTTTCATGGTTTTTGGGGTCGCTTATATCTAATATAAGGTCAAAACCAAAATACAAGATGGCGCCGACGAAAATTTGACATCTTTTCGTTATGGGTGTCATTGTCATGGTTTTTGGGGTCGCTTATATCGAATATGGGGTCAAAACCAAAATACAAGATGGCGCCGACGAAAATTTGACATCTTTTCATCATGGGTGTCATTGTCATGGTTTTTGGGGTCGCTTATATCAAATATGATGTCAAAACCAAAATACAAGATGGCGCCGACAAAAATTAGACAAATTTTCATCATGGGTGTCATTTTCATGGATTTTGGGGTCGGTTATATCGAATACGGGGTCAAAACCAAAATACAAGATGGCGCCGACGAAAATTTTACATCTTTTCGTCATGGGTGTCATTTTCATGGATGTTGGGTAATATGTCATTAGCTGCTGCTCATTATGTAAATGTAATGTTCCAAAAATTTTAGATAGTAATATTTTACATGTTCCATGTAATGCAAAATGTTCAAGTAATTTTTTAATCCTTGTGACCGGAAATTATTTCGTTTTAGTTATCTATTTATTTCACGTAGCGTTTTTTTTAAAATACCTACTTACTACAATAAAGTGAAAACTAATTTTCTTTTCGGAAGTCGGTGTCGGTACCTATTGTTTTTCGTTTTTCGAAACAGGAAAGTTATTATTTTTCATGTTTTAGTTTTTGTTGGTACCCCATATTGGGTATACAAAATACATCTGTTTACCCTCTTAAACCGTACGCGCGTGATGTTATATTAGGGTATGGTAAAAACAAAACATAAACATACGATCACAGTAATCGCAGGTCATTTGCTGTTTGTTATTGAAGAGTTCCATTGTCTATCTCCGAAGATCTTTATCAGATCCTAATAAATTATACAATAAAACCTTCCCTGAAAACACATACATTTATCAACGAAAACCCGATCAGTATCGGATCAGGAGTTTTTAAGAAAATTGCGGATACATACGGGTCGAATAGATAGAGAACCTCCTTTTTTTGAAGTCGGTTGAAAATAATAACATACTTTTTACGACGACGGTTTGTAACAGTTACCAAATGCATATTCAAAGTGCCAACTAACCTTCCTGAATCAACTTCGATAAAATTAAAAAATAATATCAAGGACCAATATTATTTGAGTGGTGTATAACTTCGAGCGCTCAGTAGTTTTAATGAGTGCTTGCGCGTAATGTTGCTGTGTGCGACTAGATACCTAAATTTGAGTTCGTCGAAAATGTAACAGCGTCCTTAAGTGCTCCATTGGCGGTTTAGACCGTTGGCGTTTTTGCTCGCAAATGGATCACCGCCTTAACGTAATCAACCTGTTTTATTCATTAACCGACTTACCAAAAAGGAGGAGGTTCTATGTTCGACTTAATGTATGTTTTTTTAATGTATGTTCACCGATATCTCCGTCAATTGTGGACCGATTTTGTTTTTTTTTATTTGAATAGTATGTTCCGAAATTGGTCCCATTTTAATTTGGTGAAGATCTGATGAAGAACTTTGAAGATATACAGCAGAACTCTTCAATAAATAACGGCAAATCTCTCGGTATTGCTGCAATTGCATGTCTGTTTATTGTTTATACCATTTCATAACAAAACAGCATGCCAGTACGCTCTTAAAAAAATATGTATAAAAAATAAAAATAAAATCTTTTATTTTGGATCAAACATTTGTACATACATCATAAACCTGCCAAACTGGGTGACAGTTTGTCGGCGGAAGGGTTACGCAGATCTCTCATTTCACCGGTTATGTTCAAGTTTTATGATATTCGCGTAATATATTATAGAGTTACCTTACTAAAAAACTTGCCTATTAGGTAGGTACAACTAAAAAGTGGAAAATAAAAACTTTTTTACAAAAAAATACTACCGTATTCCAAATAAAAAACTACAAAGTGAAAAATAAGTAAAAATGCATTACAAGAGAAAGAAGCACTTAGGATGAACAGATTTGTATTTAGAGTTACTTCGTTGATTTGCATCATAATACCTGGGGTCGGCAGCCGACCCTTGTTAGATAAACAGGGTGTAAGAGATATGTTTTGTTTACTTAGCTAAACATTATGAAAAACAATTTACGACATAATTAAAACGAGGAGTTTTTATTGTTCAATTCTGCTCATCAAACGTAATTGAGTAGCTCTACAGATATATTATATTAGCTTCTGCCAGCGCTAATAAAAATCCTATTTGTGTGTTAATTAAATGCTATTCCTGACCATGATCTATCTCAGTGCGAAATTTCATTCAGATCCGTCTAGCCGTTTGAACGTGAAGAATTAACAAACACACTCGCAAACTTTCGCCTTTATAATTTATGTGAGACTAGAGGACGCCTCGCGGTTTCACCCGCGTAGTTCCCGTTCCCGTGGGAATACAGGGATAAAAAGTAGCTTATGTCACCCGGGGATAGAGTAGCTTCCAAACGGTGAAAGAATTTTTGAAATCGGTCCAGTAGTTTTGGAGCCTATTCGGTACAAACAAACAAACAAACAAAAAAATCTATCCTCTTTATAATATTGGTATAGATTGGTATAGATAAATACTTAAAAAAAAGCAACACTCAATCATCGCATTATAGCTTATACGGAACCTACCTCTGTCCATCTGTTTGCTACCTTTCCTAGTTATAATGGTAATGGTGGTAGTGGTGGTAATGGTGGTTGGTGGTTAGTTATTATACTTGGCTCACGGTTAGACCATTTCCTGGACCAGGAAATAGGGTAATTTTTGTTCCGGGAGTAATTGCCAATCTTCACGCGAGTCAAGCCGCTGGCAAAAGTACGTTTATAATTCGCATTTCCTTAAATTAGTAATAATATGATTGAATCCCAATTTGCTTAGAGTCAGGTAAACATACATACATACATTGGTAAATATTACTGCTGATACGATCTGTGCCCAATTACCTTGTCGTAAAAAGTAACAGGGTTTCATAACCCCCGGCCATCAGCCATGTTACTGAGAGTAATCTATTATTCCCTATGAAACTATTAGCGTGCCCCAAACAACCGCGGGGCTCGTCGAACATTGTTCGAGGAATGTTTTCTGTGTGGGACATAGTTACTGTTACTCATTTGTGAGTACGGAATATACGAGTATTTAATGATATCTGTGTTCGACTCCGCCCGCAGGAAATAGTACATTACTGCAGAATCCAGTAAGTAAGACTTCCTCGTATATAACCGGACCTCACCTGCGGTTCGGTCCGGTTAACTCATACTTGGCCAGGATGTCTCTCTTACTGGTTGAGGCTTGTATAATGCTTTTCTCAAAAATGAAAGAAAGTTTAAAAACAAATTCGTTTAATTAATATGTTAGGTTACATTCATATTAGGGAAATTACTGATACATATTGTGATCGATTTACCGGGGGCATTTATTTATATTTTCTCAAACATGCTTGGAAATTTGAGAATTATTTTGACAACCTTCTCCGAGAAAAATCGAAATTGCAGTACAGACCAAATACATGAGAGCAGCGGCCGGCAAAAGTTGTATGAAAATCCATATCTGCCGTGTGTAGCGGCCAAATAAAGTACATAGTAAACTCATATCTGTCGTGTAATATAAAAATGGAACGATCTTTTTCACCGAAACATGGCAACCAAGGAGGTAACTTATCAAAGGTTTTATTTAAATTTCGAACTGGCTTGCTAATAGATAGCTGTTTATTGAAAAAAAAAAACAAATGAACACTGGCACTGCGATTTTATTTGCGCGGATTTATGTAGTTTTTTACCGCAATGCGTGCAGCTTCATACAATTCCATAGGCCGCAGAATGGGCGAAAATTCGCGTGAATAAAAAGGCCTAACGCGGGCATAATTATTTTTGTTCGTTGTTCGTCATTGATTTTTAAAAGTAAATGGTTTGGTTCGGTTTTCAGATATCGGTATTAGTAGTACAGTTATATTAGATATAGTTTTTGTAATATCGGTTATTTTGATATTGATATCGATATGATATGATATCTAACACATTTCCGATATAAGTTACGTTTTGATATATCGGACCTATCCCTACTACTGTCCAGTAAGTAAATTACATACTTACTTACTGGACAGTAGGAGATTCCAAATTTAAAATCTCGCTTCTTACTGGATAGTTGTGAATAAGTCTCCGGTAGAATTCACTTTCTGGAGACTTTTCGGAGATGTTATGGCAATATTACATACCATTTTTGAGTAAAGATTTTTGCGGGATGAAAGTAGCCGGAAAAAACTAAATTAAAACCCAGCCAAGTACGTGTTGGACTTCGCACATTTAGGGTTTTGTTCAAAACCGCAAAATTAAGTTGGTTGTTATGGGAAAAAGAAGGAATTTCAAAGAAAAATCAGATTCATCATTATATTAGTATTTGTTAGTAAAAGATACGTAATAATAAACATTATCAGCAAATTTCAAGTTCATAAGTCAATGGGAAGTTAAAAAATTCTTCGGTACAAATATTTGAGGAGTGCCCTCGATTTCGCCAGGATACCATCATCAGATCATGGGATATGGTAATTTGTACACACATAAAAAAACGATTATTTAGTATTTGCAGTTGGCAAATTGACCGCAACAAATTTTTATATTTGGAGGCAACAGTATTTTAACGTCAAAGTTGATTTTGTGCTTCATTTCCGTTTATTTTTACAAGCTTTTATTTAACTTACAATGTGTGTTGTGGTCAAATCTTGTAACTAAATTTTAAAGCAGTTATCCTCCACCGATTAAGATGAAATTTTGCATACACGTTTAGTTTCGATGACAATGCATGGCTAGCTAAGTGACGTCATTCTAAATCCAATATGGCTGACAGCCCAAGATGACAGACTAGTAATTTTTTGTGCACTGCCATGATATGGGTATCAAATGAAAGGGTTTGCTGCAATGATATTTAAATAAAAAAGGTTGGTTTGCTGAGAAAAAAGCTTGTTGTAAAAAAAGATTTTTTATTGAATAATTTTATTCGTTTGAGCTTTCATTGTTTATGAACGTCAGTAATGTTACCTTATTAATTTGGTGAACGTAGTGTTTGTACAGAACTCTCTGTGCGCTAGTTCAACTCACACTTGACCGGCTTTTAAGGTGATAATCTTGTCAAAAAATTTAGAATTTCAGGCTAACACATTTTTGTTGGTACTTGCATCTCCTTCGGGTATCAATGTACCTTATATTAAATTTCTTTTATCTCCAAGTTGAGTAGAAATGTTGTTGATTTCTTGTCTAATGTTTTCCTTCAATTCAGATATAGTTGATGGATTACTGTTGTACACCCGAATTTTCAGATAATCCCAGATGAAAAAAAGCCGGAGGTGTGAGATCTGGGCTACTCAACTTCTGAGGCGAACTTTCATGAATTTTAGAGATCGCTTTGAAGAGTGCCAGAGCCCCGAAGGACGACATTTGAATAATGTTATTTTCTAAAAGTAATTTTGCCATGTTTTCAGTTTCTGATTTTGTTATTTAACGTGTTTAAATAAATATATTTGTTAATTTTCACAGTGGCAGTTCTCAAAGTCGTAATCTTCGAGGTTTCAAAAATCTACTCCTAAATTCTTAATTCCTTCACACCGCACCGGTTTTATGTCCAATTGCTATCTCACGTAAAAGTACTGAACTTTTAAAAGAAAAGTTTGTAACCACTATTTAAGTCAGACTAAATAGCTCTCCTCTAAAGACAGAAGTTTAGTCATAGTAATTATTAATAGGTTTCTCGTTTTTATTGGTATTTGTTGAAGTATTTATTAGTCTATTTTATGTGTATATGTTTATTATTATTATATATGTATGTCGGGTTTGGTCAATAGTACGGACGTCAAAACAAATCACAAGCACGCCCCTGGCGGCAATCAAGAGCAACTACGCATTGGCACGCTTTTATAAGCACTTGCGTTGTGTACTGACAGCTTTAGAGCTAACACGTCGTAGAATCAGTGTCGATGCGTAATATTAGTAAGCAAGATTGTAACTGTGAATATTTGAATAAACCCAATGTATCGAATAATTTCTGTGATTTCATTTGCACGATTGTACCCACCGACCTGCCCACACACGATGTCTTGACCTAAGGGATTACATCCTGACTGCCCGATGGTTTGCATCTATCGGCCAGCCTTGATGCGACATGTAATTATAAAAAAAATCGTACACAAGGTGTTATTTTTAGATATTGTTTTGTACCGTTTCAAAACGTTGTCCTATTTAACCTAAAGGTTGACTGGTAGAGAATGCCTTGTGGCATTATGTCCGTCTATGAACTACTATTGTACATGAAGTTTAAATAAATAAATATTTTATGCATCTACAAATGTTAGTTTTTTCTGAGACAATGAGAAAGAATATTGGGTTCTTTTTATATTCTGTAGGTTCGCTCTTGACCACTATCTCACCTGATGGTAAGCGATGATGTGGTCGACGGTGAAACACGCTTGCCTAGAAATAACCTATTCACTCTTGACTTATAGAACCCGAGAAAGTAGCTGTCAGGAAACACAGAATCCAGCAGGGAATGCCACTCCTTAGCTGTACGCATATTAAAAGGTTTTCTAACATACAGAATGATTTACTGGTTTTGTTATTTAATTATTAAACCGGTGTTCGATTCAATGGACACGTTTTTTCAGTGCCTTTGATATGAATACCTGAAATGTTAATATTATATGATTAGTTAAATATTATTGGAAATGTTTTAATTTTGTAGAATACCTGATAAATGAAAACAGAATACCTGATAAATGGCAAAAAGCTCGTATTAATAATATCCTGAAATCATACAGTTGCAAATGAAATGCGAGTAACTTTACAATAAAAAATCCACTTCAGCATAAACCTTTAAAAACAAACGTTAAAACAGCGAACAGTTGTACATAAATAATAACATAAATTATGACCTCGTTCAGTTGAGTGAGTTGCTCTCTGCTCACTGCCTTAGGCCCAGATTTTTATCCGTAGTTAACTCAACCAATGATTAAATATGCCTACCAACGGTTGCACTTTTTGGAAAACACAATTTTTCTACAGTTGTAAGACTCACAAATGGTCAAAGAAGTCGGAGAATTAATTATTTGATCATTTGTTGACCAACAAATGAAGAATAAACTCGTTTTACCGAAATTTGAAACCATTGGTTAGCATATTTAACCGTTGGTTGAGTTAACTACGGTTAAAAACACTGGGCCTTACTCAGCTGTCACGGCGGACCGCAGGGAAACCAACGACATTTTTTTGTTATTATTGAGGTTGACGTACATTTTGAAATACATAATTGGAAACCTTGTCTTGGTGACCCCGTAAACTGTTTAATTTAGATCAGTAAAAGCTATAATAGTTCAATGTACCCAAATATTATAAATTAAGAAAAGAGCTTGTTTATAATAAAATAGCGCACGGTTGGTTGAGTTATTGACTGCTGCCCTACTTGTCGCGGGTTCGATTCCCGCACGGAACAAATATTTGTATGACCTACAGATAGTTGTTCCGGCTCTGGGTGTTGTGTATGTGAGTTTATATGTTTGTAAACGCACCCACGATACAGGAAGAAATTCATATTGGGGAAATAAAAAAGTATGTTTTTAGTAATATTCCCCAGCTACACTTGGTTTAAATGCCATAGACTACTTTTTATTCCGAGAAAAAACACGGTCCCTGTGAAAATGGTCATGGGGGCGAAGCCACGCGAAAAAAGGTAGTTAATTTTCATAAATCAAACGTAAAACCCAAACATCAAAGCAGTATAACGGCCGACTTACAGCATTTCTGTATCGCTTTGGCATTTTTAGTTAGTTCTACAGTAGCATTACAAACGATTATACGGCTATTGTAATAATTAGTTGGGCACAAATTATACGGCATTAGATCCTAAATAGGTTCACAAGAGTTGTTTAATTGCATTACAGGTGCATTATATTAGCATTATTGTGGTCAATGAAGTTGCCCTTCGCATTAAAGAAGCTATATTACGGTCAAAGAAGTTGCCAATCGCATTACAGAATCATTATACTAGCATAATAATTAAAAAAAAATAACATAAAATTTATTAACAATATTTAATAAAGAAGATGTTAATTGCATTACAAAAGCATTAGACTAGCATTAGAATATAGTAAAAGAATTATTGGAGCGTTATAAGTGTTCACAATTAGAACTTAATGAAACCCTACATCATTGCAAAAACATCTCTAATACCTCGGTACAAATGTTATAATAAATTATCGTTGTAATTTAACTACTTTGTCTTGCAATATAATATGGACGAAGAGGGTCAAAACTGAAGGAGTGACACATATTTGTTTGCATCAAAACAAAATTTATAATACTGTTTAAGTTTTTGACTCTTTTTTATTTCATGTCTTCAAATATTAATGCGAAATGTAGATAACTGTAAATGTCTATATAAGTTTCATTGAAAATTTTCACGCGTCTTCGATATTTTGTGGTTTTAAAAAAAATGTTATATAAATATATGTGTGAAATAACCTAAACAATTGTGTATTCCTAGTATAGAACGAATTTTGCATAATTAACATAGTAGTATTGGCTGGACAGTACTAAATTAAGTTATATTATTACTATAAAGGCCTATTGCTTTTATAAATAGGTCCGAATTATAATACTTTTTGGATATAAAATATTTACAAAATGGTGTCGGTCTGTAGCATCCCGGTGAGTCTTTAAAAAGACTAATTAATGCCGCCAGCAGTATAAATACTCATACGTGAACAATTATTAAGGCTGCGGCCAGAGAAAAGACTTTTGATGAACCACTGTAGTGCCATTGTCTATATGTCTGCGCGTGGCTTATTAAAATAATTATGGTGCCGTCAACAAAAAAAAGCATGTTTATAGCGAACATCGTGCTTTTCCTAAATATGGCCGACAAATGGTTTTACGAATATAGTAAAATTAACCTATATACAGCTTTATGCATTACAATAACTCAAGTGTATTTGATTAAAGAGCTGTTAGCTATACAACAGAACTCAGTTGATCTTTTAAAATTAAAGCATTACATTGATTCACTTTTATGCTGTTCAGCAAGTTTTGGCTTTCACTGACCACTAAAAAGTGCTATTACACATCAAAGGGCACCAAAAATAGCTCAAAGCTGTATAACGGATTTACGGTGCATTATAATGGTACAAGTTTATGCTATTAAGCAGCATTAGGCATTATCTTACTACTTAAAAATGCTA
Source organism: Orthosia cruda (assembly GCA_964057195.1). NCBI lineage: Eukaryota > Metazoa > Arthropoda > Insecta > Lepidoptera > Noctuidae > Orthosia > Orthosia cruda. The sequence continues at coordinate 26,109,025 of OZ059841.1, forward strand.
TTGTAGAGCCTTACGCCCTAAAAACAGCTGAAAGCTGTATAGTGGATTTACGTGGCATTATAATGGTTCATATATATGCTATTAAACAGCATTAAGCATTTATTTACTACTTAAAAATGCTATTGTAAATCCAAATGCAACAGCTAAAAGCTGTACAGCTGCGTTATGTTTTGCTGCACTAAAACTAAAGGCTTTACAAAAGCATTTTGATATGCCATTATCCAAGCGTTATACAGTGTAAAGCATCATAACGGTTTAAAAATGCCAATATAAAGCGTCAAGATGTTCGGTGAGCTTATTTAAGAGCTTATACGGACCTAAAGTTCTACATAAGTTTACTATTCATTTGTTAAAATGCTTTCTGTGTTACTTGGTAAATTACGAAGCAAATTTTAACAATATTTAAATCGCTGCTCTATTAGTTTTGATCTTACTGACTATTAATAGCTGTATAATATAATTAATTAAATATCAAAAGTACAAAGTATTGTTCAAAGTAAAAGTTGAAACTTCCTAGTTAAACATTTCAATGAGTCCTTTGATGAAGTTCTGTTAAATATAAGAGTTAGTGAAGTGAACTCGAAGTTAAATAGTCTGGCAATCAACGAGAACGGTTCACTTGTTACTAAGTTAGAAAGAATATATTATTGTAAAGGGAGAGAGGGTCAGTAAATATGATTGGTTTGGATGATTGATGGGATGTGTTATGTGATATTGTGTTTGCTTTGTATCATTAGTCTTTGTGATTGGCTTTATGATTTATATTAGTAACCCTAGTTATTTTCTTTAGGTTACTAAAGAGAGAACCTCGGCCCCTAATTACTATTCGACTTTCGTCAATATGAATATGACGTCGCCTCTGTAGGAAAGTCAAGAACCACTCCCATACTAATATCTACCTTAATATACTAATTTTAAACCTTAATTTAAACTTAGATGACAAACACGTGATCATTTAATCAAATAAGTAAACTAAGAAGTAACACTTACTTTGTATGTACATGTTATGTATGTAGAGAAACAGAGGGAGCGGAGGCCTCACTCGCAATCGCAATACATATTGTAAGCAGACGCGTTCAACGAGCGGGCTGGTCGCCACCTAAGAGAACGCGCCCACACCGGTGCGCCGTAAAGAGCCATAGACCGCACGACCCCCGCGTGGAGCCTCCGGCAGGAGGCGTTTGGACCCCCTAGATTGGGCAGGAGTCGCTTGAGGGCAGCCCCAGCCCGCTCCTGTCTGGGAGCCAAACGTCGGAAATGCTCCACGAAATTCCACCGGCTATCGAGGACGAGTCCCAGGTACTTCATCGTCGACCAGACGCCGATGTCAACCCCTCCTACCGTTATTTGGGAACCCGGTGGTGGCGCGTTCCGAGGACCATGAAAACACAAGGCCTCAGACATGTGCAGGGCCACCTCGAGTCCCAATTGCCAGATTATTTCAACGACTGTCGTAACCCCGCGTGTCGCTAAATTTGCCGCCGCCTGGTGCGACCTCCCCTGCGCCAGGACTAGCGTGTCGTCAGCGTAGCAAATTACGCTGACGCCGCTAGGGTTGTAGATCCACCCTGGAAGTGTATTCATAGGTAACGCTTTCGTGAGATCAACTTAAAAAAACCTTCCAGTAGTATATATCTTTTTGAGGAATCTTCGCGTCTGAATCCTGGTGACGCGCGCCCCACTCCTTTTCCTGATGGATGCGAGACGAGTATGTCGGACATTCGAATCCACCAAAAGGGCGTACGTAGGGTGCTGCACTACCTAGACGTGAATGAGGCTAGCGGACCCGACGGTATACCAGCAATTATTCTCAGAACATGTGCGCCTAAAATGTCTCCGATCTTACCGTGCCTGTTTCGTATTTCGTATGAGACTGGAAAAGTGCCGAATGTGAGACGAATGAAGCAACCAGTCAACGTACAGCCCGTGCCCAAGAAGGGCAGTCGAGCTGACGCGGCCAACTACAGGCCTATCTCTGTAACGTCCTTAATACCTGGCATACCTAGAAGCTAACGACATCCTTAGTGACCGCCAATACGGCTTCCACCGAAATCGGTCCACTGGGGATCTTTTAGCGTATGCCATTCACATCTGGAGTGAGGCCATCGAGAGGCATGGGGAAGCGTTTGCCGTCTCCCTCGACATTTCGAAGGCTTTTGATAGGGTCTGGCACGAAAGCCTTATTATTTATTTATTTATTTACTCATTAATTATTATAACACCTTTACAGAGACTTCCAAGGCGATGTTATAACACACATATAAAACATTAAAATACAATACATTAATCGTTACAATAAGACATTCCAATACTTTAATCATTGTTTAAATGGTCAGACCTTTTTCAATTAAATTTTGCGCTACTTTGACGAATCTCGACAGGTTTTGGCAAAATATATCTTCCGATAACGTTACAGCATTTATCAAACGTATGACTCGCGTCATAGGGGTAAACTTAAGTAAGTTAGTCCTAGCCAACGGTACGTCTAACAGAGCGGGGCGGCGGCGCGCTCCCACGCATCCGTCCGGCGCGCACAGCCGCAGCGCCTCCAGCACCTCTGGGTGGTGTAACAAACCTAGCAGTACGCTAGCCACATACTTGAACATCTCTTCTAACTGCCAGCCTGGTATATCCAACCATGCCCAGGACGAAAAGACTCGGGTACATGAGGGGATAAAAAGGGTAAACCCCATATTCTTTCAAATACAGAAACCTCGCAAACTTGTTTTGTATTTTTTCCAACATTAGGCTGTACTTTCCCTCATGAGGATTCCAAATAATAGCACTTGTTTCCAGGTGGCTTCGTACCAGTGCATTATACAAAACTTTTACAGCCGCCGTATCGCTAAAATTCTTACATTGTCTCAAAATGAAACCGAGATTTCTGAAAGCCCTGCCGCACACCTCAACTATATGTTTTCGGAACTTCAACTCCGGCACCATCTGCACGCCCAGGTCCCGCACCTGTGTGACGCGCGGCATTACCTCCGTGTCCATCTCGTACTGATAATGCAATGGAGCACGCGCACGGCTGTAACTCATCACACAGCACTTGTCAACATTAAAATTAAGTTTGTTAGATTTGCTCCATTGGACTACACTGTTAATGTCTGACTGGAGCCGATTACAATCTGCCTCTTTGTAAGCTTCCTTTATTCGGTTTTCCTGGTGGTCTGTGTGATTGGATTGCAGACTTCCTGAGGGGTCGGTCCATTCAAGTAGTTATCGTTGGCTGCTCGACCGACGGACCAATTGGATAATAATGCCATTGGGGTCCCTCAGGGGTCGGTATTCTCAGCGACATTACTCTTGCTGCACATAAATTAACTGCTAAAACCGGCACCTTACGAGTATGCAGACGACAGCACTGATTCTGAGAGATACTTTTCCAACGCACGGGCTACTGGGCCTCAGCTGCGGTCTCTCCGTAAGGCCATGGTGGAGCGCTTGAAGCCTTGGAGGCAGTATCCGAATGGGGCGATGCCAATCTGGTCATGTTCAATGCGATGGCGTGTCTTTTCTCCGCTAAAAAGAGGCAATTTCACCCGGCTAACGTTGCCAATTTGACTTTGAAACTCAATTACGGCCCAAACATTGAGGCAAAAGCTCAACTGGCTGCCAAAAAGTTGGGGAGCCTTGCGAAAGTGAGACAGTACTTCACGCCAGAACAGCTTCTTAAGTTGTATCAAGCACAAGTTCGATATTGCATGGAATACTGTTCTCATCTCTGGGACGGATCTGCCAAGTACCAGCTTGATGCACTAGAGTCGATCGAAAAACGGGCCAAGAGGCGCATTGGTAATGAGGCACTGGTTAAGTCAAAGCTCCGGAGCCTTGAAAATCGTCGCCGAGTTGTCAGCTTGTCGGTTTTTATCGGTTGCATTTCGGGGAGTGTGCGACGGAATCGCATGATCTTTAAATTTATTTTCTTAGATTTTAATTTAATTCCGCCTAGCCCGTTTCATCATCGGACTACAAGGCGTACGGTGATGCGCCATCGGTGTATGGTGGACATCCCACCCATACGCACAAAACGTTTTGGAAATACTTTCATTATGCGAACAGCTAAGGAGTGGCATTTCCTGCCGGAGTCTGTGTTTTCCGATTGCTACAACCTCGGAGTTTTTAAGTCAAGAGTGAATAGGTTACTTCTAGGCAAGCGTGTTACACCGTCGAACACATCATCGCTTACCACCAGGTGAGATAGTGGTCAAGCGCGAGACAAGCAATAAAAAAAAAGAAATGTATGTATTTTAAATATTTATATATCCTTAAGTTGGCCAATCTCTCTTTTTGGTTTTCCTCTCTTTATGATCAACAATTTTTGTGAATACAATTGAATTATCGTGTTGAAAGTGCGGTTTCTCCATGTGTTTTAACATTTCAAAGAAAGTATTTTTTTTTTAAAGAGTGAGCGCTCCATGAACGATGGAAATATCTACTTTTTTAGTACCGTGCAGTCAATTAACCGGATTGGCGAATTGGATTGGAATCGTTCGTCTTAAGACTCGCCTTACATCAGTCTGTAAACATACAACATTTACTTAATATTTCAACAATAAATCCCGATGTAACCCCCACGAGGTACGGCATGCAACAGGTCACGTCGACGATAGCTCGTCGCTAGAGATTCGTCTCAGTAAGCTACAGAGACCGTGTAGCTAGACATAGTGGAGATTGGTCGGCGCCTTCGATATCGCGCCAGGGAATGTAAGAATTAACATTGAGGTCGAGGTGTTGGTGAATGATTCAGGTAAACTATGAGATTTCTATATTTAATGCGAAGAAAACTGCAAGGCACAATATGCTGAGTTTTCAGTTATTTCATAGACAAGCTTCTTCAATGGCAGAAAGATTTGAAAGAGTTCTTTCTTACATACATACTGTAGCATGCTTCGACAAGACTTATCGATTGACAAGAAGAAATAAATCAAATTTTCTGATGAAAAAAAAAATTCATTTACAGGAAATTAATTTCATAGAAATTTACGACCAAATTATTAGTATTTTTATAGTAGCTGTTTAAAGCGTCGATATTATTAGAAATGGCGACCAGGATGGTCAGCTAGTTTATCTGGGCACCGTTCAAACTCGTTAAAAAAGGCTGGTTTACAACTAAGGGTTGTATTATAAAAACTGGTGGGTATCTTGGTTTCTTATTAATTATTCTTTGGAGTTTCGCTTTCTGAGACTCTTTTCATCATTTTGCCTAGGCGCGTCACCCCTTGTGGGATTGCAGACTTTGAGATTCCGTACATTTTACAATGGGTTCCGCACATTTTTCTGAGAGCTATGAGAACTGCGGTGCTGTATCAGCCCGTGATCAAGCATTGGAACGGTACTACTGAAGGCGAATTTTTTCGTCAGGAGCGGATCGCCGACGAATGGCTGACGTATAATTTTTCTATTAGATTTATTTTTGTGTTAGATTTAACCAATTAATTAGGTGATAGTTTGATCTTTTAAAACTTTACGGATTGAAACTTAGTTCTAAGTCGAAAAGGATTTGTTTCCTCCTGGATGCATACAGCAGATTCTAACCAGTTGCAACTGCGTTGAGGATATGTAAGATTTACGGATCTGTTGTATCCGAGTAATGTCTGTTTTAAGTGTACGGAAATTGTACCTGAGATGTTCACACAAAATCAGTTGGTGCTCGGTCAGCATGGATTAAACGTCGTGCAGCCGCTACTGCTACTTTTATTGTAATAAAAAACGACGAAAACGCAAAAAAAAAGTATTTGGGTACAACAGTGAATTACAAAAAAGGCGAGAATTAGGCGCTTACCATAGATTGCTGAATGAATCACGCACATTAAGTCATCGAGCTTATGAAAACTTATGTCGAATGAAATATGAGGATTTTGAATATTTATTTAAAAAAGTTACTCCTATAATGGAGGGAGGAGGGTCTCTATATGATGAACTCCTTCTTCAAAAAGCGTGAACACAGGAAGTGGACCTGGCAGAGCCTCGATGTTGCAACAAAAAATGAGATCGACTTCATCATGTCAACCAAGAAGCAAATGGTCAATGATGTCTCTGTGATCAATTTGGTAAAAACCGGGAGCGATCACCGCATGGTAAGAGGCACATTGAACATTAACATTAAGCTTGAAAGGTCTCGACTGATGAAGTCCACGCTCCGTCCAGCACAGATCCAGGTCCAAAACCCCGAGAGCTTTCAGCTCGAACTCCAGAATCGTTTCGAATGCCTAGGGAGCTCCGTGGATGAATACAGCAACGGGTTCGTGGAAACTGTCCATACGGTCGGGTCTAAGTTTTTCAAGACCCGTCGTACAGATACCCTACCCTCAAGCTTATGAAGGAGAGGCGTGAGATGATCCTGCAGTCTTCAGATGAGGCGCGCAAATACCGGCAGCACAATAGACAGATCTCTAAATCCTTGAAAAGAGACCTCCACCGCTTTAATACCGAGCGTATTAAAGACGCGATAAAGGGATCTGGCTATTGGGCAGAGCCAACTCACGAAACTGAAGACCGACGATGGCAGGATCGTATCCGCCAAACCGGAGCTTCTGAGTGAGATCGAGACATTCTATGGGCAGTTGTACGCATCAATCAGCAAGCCCGTTGCGAGTCTAGCAAACGACCCAAGAGCTAGATTGACCCTACACTATACCGAAGATATCCCGGACGTCAGCCTGTACGTGATTAGGATGGCTCTGAAACAGCTCAAAAACACCAAGGCGCCGGGTGATGACGGAATTACGGCCGAACTCCTGAACTGTTTGATTCCGTCATACTCGAGGGCAAAACGCCACAGGCATGGTGCAGGGGTGTGGTGGTACTCTTCTTTAAGAAGGGCGACAATGCCCGGCTGAAGAACTATAAGCCCCTCTCACTTCTTAGCCATGTCTACAAGTTGTTTTCAAGAGTCATCACGAATAGTCTCGCGCGCTTGTTTGACGATTTCCAGCCCCCCGAACAAGCTGGATTCCGAAAAGGCTTTAGCACCGTAGACCACATACATACGCTGCGGCAGGTTATACAATAGACCGAAGACCTGCCTCTCTGTTTAGCGGTTGTGGACTACAAGAAAGCCTTCGATTCGATCGAGACTTGGGCTGTACTGCAGTCTCTCCAACGGTGCCAGATCGACTACCGGTACATTGAGGTGTTGAAGTGTTTATACAAAAACGCCACTATGTCAGTCCGTCTTCAGGATCAGACCTCGAAACCAATCCTTCTCCAGCGTGGCGTGAGACAGGGAGACGTCATTTCTCCGAAACTGTTCACTGCTGCGCTGGAGGATGTCTTCAAGGTTCTGGACTCGTTCTGGGCTTGGCATCAACGTTAATGGCGAGTACATCACTCACCTTCGGTTTGCCGACGACATAGTGATCATGGCTGAGACCATGGAGAGCCTCAGTAAAATGCTCAATGACCTCAGTAGAGCTTCCGAAAGAGTGAAAAAAAAAACATGGACAAAACCAATGTGATGTTGAATGCCCATGTAGCACCCACTCTTATCAAGGTCGAAGATTCTACACTCGAGGTTGTAGACGATTATGTCTACCTGGGACAAACGCTACAGTTGGGTAGGTCCAATTTGAGAAAGAGGTCAACCGTCGAATCCGACTCGGCTAGGCGGCGTTCGGGAAGTTGCGTGGTATCTTCTAGTCCAATTTACCGCAGTGTCTCAAGACAAAATTCTATGACCAGTGTGTGTTGCCAGTGATCACTTATGGGACCGAGGCGTGGTCGCTCACAATGGGCCTTATCAGAAGGCTCAAAGGGCAATGGAGAGGGCTATGCTCGGCATTTCCTTGCGTGATCGCGTCAGAAATGATGATATCCGCAGGAGAACCAAAGTTACCGACACAGCCCAAAGAATTTCCAAACTTAAGTGGCAGTGGGCAGGGCACATTGCTCGCAGAACGGATGGTCGATGGGGCCGAAAAGTTCTGGAATGGTGACCGCGAACCGGAAGACGATGCGTTGGAAGGCCTCCCACTAGGTGGACTGATGACCTGGTTAAGGTTGCGGGAAGGCGCTGGATGCGAGACGCTCGGGATCGGTCAATGTGGCTACGCCTGGGGTAGGCCTATGCCCAGCAGTGGACGTCTTTCGGCTGAAATGATGATGATGATGACTCCTATAAAAAAAAAACAAAATCGTCTATCACCCCAGATGAACGATTATCACTAACATTGAGATTTTTACTTTTGTAGGGGGCAACGTAAATTTTAAAGCCTCAAAATATGCCCAAGTACTAGTATAGTTTTCATCGCTTTCGTGTCCTCTCTTTTTTTCTTATTTTAATTATTTCATTATTGAGTTGTGTCAGTAAGTTATAAATTTTCTGCTTATTTCTGGCGCGATAGTTTTAATATGTTCTGCTAAACTTTCCAGCGCTGCCTGCTTGTTTTACTCTAGGTTTATAATCACTGGATGAAAAATTCCAAAGCTCTGGTAGCCCTTCTTCAAAAATGATAAGATTCTTTGTGGTTTCCTTGCTCCACGTGAAACTCATCATTCAAATGCGGTGCGGTGTATTGAAAATGTCAGATCTGTTCGAAAACTCTTCAATTACACTAGACTCTTAGACATAACGTGTCACAATAAATAACGCAATAAGAGACAGTCGCGTTCATACAGAGACACTCGGTTTATACACTGGGTGTACTGCGTATAATATCGTAGTCTAAACTCACAATGGTATCCCCTTTATGATGGCCAAATTATCGGATATAATTCTATTTGCTGATGATACAAAATGTCTTAAGTTCTCTTTACCAAATGTACCACAACGTGACCTAAACTTAAATCTTTACGGCAAAAATCTTGAAGTTATAACGGAATCTGTATTCTTAGGGATTACTATCGATTCAAAATTGCAGTGGGGCGCGCACATTAGAACTCTTTTGGGTAGGTAAAGTTCAGCTGCATATGCAGTAAGGAAAATAAGGCAGTTAACCGATGTAGCCACAGCTAGGTTAGTATACTATGCTTATTTCCACAGTATTATGTCTTATGGCATTCTGCTGTGGGGATCAGTAGCAGATGTTGACTCAATTTTCATATTACAAAAGAGGGTAATCCGCGCGATGTATAAAATGGGTCCTCGCGAGTCCCTCAGAGATAAATTTAAAGAGATCGATATAATGACTCTACGTTCACTTTGTATTTTGGAATGTATTTTGTATGTCCGCAAAAATCGAGGGCTTTTCAAAACTAGAAGCGATTTCCATAATTTAAATACACGCAGTAAGCACGAAATTGTAATACCCAAATTCAGATTAACTAAAACTAGCAAGTCTTTTCTTATAAACAGTATACGCTTTTATAACAAGTTGCCAAAGTCAGATACAGAACTGACCGATGGAAAGTTCAAAAATCACATCAAACGTGTCCTTATTGAAAAAGCATATTTATAAAATCAAGGACTACGTTGAAGATAAAAAAATTGGCTTTAGCTCCTTCTGCGCATGCGGCTTCCCTGGTAACTCTTAAACGGCACAAATATGTGGATGTCTCTAACTATTCTCCATCTCATTTTTTTTTTCTTCTTTTAATTGGACTTTTTACAATAGTTTGCAATCATCTTTATAGCCCTTTGCTAAGAATAGTTACAGCACTGATAACAACATTTGTGCCACATGTTAAATTTAGCCTTGATAAAAAAAAATACCTTTGTATAGATTCCTTTACCGATTATTTGTTATTATCTGTGAACATTGTAGGCCTTCTAGTTAGTTAACATTTGTTAACTTTTTTATATATTATATAATCTTATTTTTTAGTTTCTTACGACTTATTGTCGGGCCTACGCTGTCCCCCCATAGTACTAATGCTGTATTATGGAAATATTGTAAAACCAAACCATTTTTTAAAAGAGTAGCCATGGAGTTTTTTGCCCGTTCTTCTCCATAGGAAACCACCAACTCGAACCTTGCACCTTTTGTCGACGCTTTATAAGTGCCCATGTAGGCCTATGTGAAATAAAAAAATATTGTTTTTTTTATTTATGAAACTTACCTTCAAAATATTATTTTTCTTCTTTGGCACTTTTCATAACATAAGTCCTGTAAAATTCATTTTCAACAATGAAAAACATTGGTAAGAAACCAGTTCAAGGAAGTAACAACAACCGTTCGCCGGTCAACCCGACGAACCTCTGCACCCTCCACCTCACCCCGTAGCACCCCGGGAACCAACAGCTGTTGATATTACTGTGGAGACGATAAACAAGGAATGTTAAATAATAAATAGCTGTCAACAGAACTGCGGTGTAATACAATGCTTGATCAATCTACAATAGATGCCAGATATTGGAGTATATCGCTAATATCGAATGTTCATGAAACCGCAAATAATGTAGATTAAATTTTGGCTGGTTCCTAGTAACTGGGGGTGTATGGAATGTGATTCGGTTTCCTTATTGGTGTGTAGATATACATTAACATTTATCCGAATCTAGTACGGTATACACTGAGAAAAACGAAACGCCAGTGCCCGTTTCATCATCCTTTGTTGAGGAACTTTTTTTTTTTGATTTTGGATATCATCCAATGACTTTGCCCGCTCTGGGTGAAGCTGGAGAGCGTGTCAGACTTTTACTGACTAAAACCCATCCGTGCTCCTTCAGTTGCTTGAGCCAGGGCCGCAGTAACTCTTTTTCAAATTTAGCCGCGACCTTTGTTGACTGGCTTCAAATATTTGCATGAAGCGATTATTACGCGCCTCCGTCCATGTGGCTGTGTGAACAGCTATCTACTAAATATAATATAGCTAAACTATTCACTAATTGCAGGCTCAGCAAATATTTAAAACACGTAGTTCAGCGTGACGCATCTTATGAAACACGTCGTCAGTACCAGGCTCGCATACCTACGCAGAGCTCCTTGCGATCGCAGATCGTATCACTGCATATTAATACTAACCACACCACACGGACATGGCAAGCAGCTGCCGCCTTACTATGACATTTCATTGCTATCACGAATCCATTTGGAAAAAGAGATAGTGCTGTACGTCTGCTCTGTGTCTTTCTCACGACGGAATCATGATGACATTCGCACGTCATAGTAAGGGTTCCTAGGCGAGAATGATCTGCAAGGCACTGCAAGGACGGAGTACAGGATTAAGGGACTGGAAATCAAATGTATTTATGTTTATTTGATGTTTGTGTTCTGGGTGTCAAGACTTGTTGATTTTCAAATTTTATTTAGGACGCTCTGTCTTAAAGAAAAGTCATGATAATACATTACCAACATATGAATGAAATGTTTTCAGCCGATTTGCGAACAGAGACTTTAATGAGAAAAATATACTTTGCTTGAGCCAACGAACAAACATGAATGATAAATAACGCGCATATATGATATCCTAGCTGTCCCTCGCGGCTTCGCTCCCGTCAACTGGCTACCTACCTACCCTACCCTACCTACTCTACATACATGAATGTTGTGTTATATTAACCACTTACGCAGCGCACGCACTATCGGTAGTTAGGTGTAATTAGAGTTGTCACATCATCATCATCACATCATCAGCCTTTTAAAGTTCCCACTGCTGGGACACAGGCCTCCTCTCATAGAGGGAGTGGGCTATAATCCACCACGCGGGCCCAGTGCGGATTGGTAGATGTCACATGTCTTTGAATTTTTGGTTCTAGGACATGCCGGTTTCCTCACGATGTTTTCCTTCACCGTTTTGAGAGCAGTGGTGATGAAATAAATTACACAAAGTAAAGCGCCTGCTCGGGTTCGAACCCACGACCTACAACTCGTAAGTCGGGACCGTAACCACTGGGCCACCACTGCTCTGCACTGCTGGGTAACCAATTAGAGTTGTAAACGGGCAAAATTATTCCTTTTTGAGAGCTTCCGTTAACTCTCAAAAAGGAATAATTTTGCCCGTTTTTGCAAAAATAAAACATTTATGCTCCGCTCCTATTGGTCGTAGCGTGATGTTATATAGCCTATAACCTTCCTCGATAAATGGACTATCAAACACAATTTTTTTTTTTTAATTGCCAACCAGTCGTGCCTGAGATTAGCGCGTTCAAACAAACAAGCAAACTCTTCAACTTTATAATATTATAATAACTAGCTTATGCCAACGGCTTCGCCTGCGTGTATTATACTTATAAACCTTCCTCTTGTATCACTCTATCTATTAAAAAAAACGCAATTAAATCCGTTGCGTAGTTTTAAAGATCGAAGCATACATAGGGACAGACAGCGGAAGCGACTTTGTTTTATACTATCTATACTAATATTATAAAGCTGAAGAGTTTGTTTGTTTGTTTGTTTGTTTGTTTGTTTGTTTGAACGCGCTAATCTCAGGAACTACTGGTTGGAATTGAAAAATTCTTTTTGTGTTGGGTAGTCCATTTATCGAGGAAGGTTATAGGCTATATAACATCACGCTACGACCAATAGGAGCGGAGCATCAATGAAAAATGTTCCAAAAACGGGGAAAATTTATTCTTTTTGAGACGCAACGTATTTAGAGTAGGTGGGCTAGCTTGGTAGGTAGCCAGTTGACGGGAGCGAAGCCGCGTGGGACAGCTAGTGTAAGGATATATAGTATAGATTACTCGAAATTACCAAAAGTGTTTTAAGAATAAGAAAATTGAAATGTTATATTTACTGAAAATATGAGCACGAATAATACGTTGTCAAAAACGAAAAACGTTGTTTCCGTTTGTTATGTTATTACTAATACAAAATGTTATTGAACACAATAGTACTTACATTAACCATCACAAAGGAACATTGTATCATAATTACAAGAAGGTGATTATTATTAGTATCGGTACAATTATTACAATCTGATTAGCTTATTATTATCATTGTCCAATTGTACCAGAATAGTAATATGATATATCGGTTCAAAGAATAGGCATACAATGATATTGTTAGACAATCAAGGATAGTCCTACTAAGGACACGAATATTGCAAGTCGGGAAAGAAAATACAGTACTCATCTTCTATACCAATATTATAAAGAGGAAATATTTTTTTGTTTGTTTGTACCGAATAGGCTCCAAAACAACTGGACCAATTTCAAAAATTCTTTCACCATTGGGAAGCTACTCTATCCCCGGGTGAGATCGGCTACTTTTTATCCCTGTATTCCCACGGGAACGGGAACTACGCGAGTGAAACCGCGAGGCGTCCTCTAGTTTACTATATTTTCTTTGCCAATAATCACATGAAAGATTAAAATAGTGCAAGTGTAAAGCATGTATTTTGTACTGGCAATATTACATTTATCGTGGTATTTCATACCTCTATCTACCCCTTTGGAGAATACAAGCTTGATGTTATATCTATATTTCATACTCTATGAATGGTATTCGTAAACAATACAACATACGTCTAAATGCTCAGCAGTACTCAGTGAATAGCTGTGAACTCATTGGTCCGTGACAATCATCCGCCAGGTGGCACGTACCACTACCTGCACTATGTAGTACCGCCTACACACTGCTCGGTGCTAATGCACCAGAGGCCGGCTGTTAGAGGTTCTATTGTTGAACGAATTTCGGAAATAGGAATGGAGTATTCGTGTTAACGAATCATTTCGTATCGATTCTAATGAAGAGTTATCTATTTATATACGAGTACATTATGTATCTATGCTAAGTTATAAAATACTATGCAATAATTATTTAGACTTATTACTAGCGACTCCCTTTGGTCCACATAAACCGAGTATTTTCCGGGATAAAAAGTAGTCACACCTAGAGATGTAAATAGAAAAAAAAAAGTTTTTTTTTCACAATCTTGAAAAAAAACTTGGCACCGTCTTTTTTAGGGTTCCATACCCAAAGGGTAAAAATAGGACCCTATTACTGAGACTCCGCGGTACGTCTGTCTGTCTGTCTGTCACCAGGCTGTATCTCATGAACCGTGATAGCTAGACAGTTGAAATTTTCACAGATTATGTATTTCTGTTGCCGCTAGAATAAATTAATATTTAAGTAGGACTCCCATACAACAAACGTGATTTTTGTGCCGATTTTTGCGATAATGGTACGGAACCCTTCGTGCGCGAGTCCGACTCTCACTTGGCCGGTTTTTTTTCTACATTTGGTTTCTTTTTCAGAAAAAGTGAAACACTGAATTTGGTTGTTAAGTTTTTAATTAAAGTCAAATTGTGTTAATAAATGGGTACCTAATAATATGAACTTAGAAAATACTTAATTTGTTACAATCAGAATCATCTTTTCTTTTTATGAAGGAAAATCCCCGTCCGTAAATGGTAAAATTCAGTGGGTGTCAATTATTTTAAGACATTTATGTGTAATAATTAACAAAAAACAAATGGTATTTTCTAATTAAACCAAAAAAATAGTAATATCAACTCATATACGATAACCGCCTTACCATATTTTTATTTTCGTACTCATGAAAAAAAACCTACTCCAGAAAAAAAAACTGTTTTGTTTCATGTTCTTTTAAACGTTTTTTTTCATCTCAAAAAAAAATGTTTTTTTACAACTCTAATTACACCCACCAATATTGTAGTAGTGTAAGTGAGAAATAGTTGCCGTCCACATAGCGTTAGGTTAGGTTTCCGTAACCACCAGCACCGCATGTCGTGCGGTGTTCCACAGGGCTCGGTCTTGGGCCCGCCCCTGTGGAACATCGGGTACGACTGGGTGCTGAGGGGCGAACTCCAACCGGGCGTAGACCTGACGTGTTACGCGGACGATACGCTGGTCACCGCCCGGGGGAGTTCGTACAGGGAGGCAGCGTTGCTGGCGACGGCTGCGGTCTCACAGGTGGTGAGCCGCATACGGCGCCTTGGCCTGGAGGTGGCCCTCAACAAGTCGGAGGCCATTGTCTTTCATGGCCCCCGGCGGGCGCCACCGCCCGATGCCCACATCGTCGTCGGGGGGGCTCGAATCGCTGTCGAGTCAACCATGAAGTACCTGGGATTGGTGCTCGACAGCCGGTGGGATTTCGGCCCCCACTTTCGACGGCTGGCGCCCAAGTTGCTGGGCGCGGCTGGGGCGCTGTCAACGCTGCTTCCCAATCTGGGGGGCCCGAGCGCTGCCTGTAGGCGGCTCTACGTGGGGATCGTGCGATCGATGGCCCTGTATGGGGCCCCGATCTGGGCGACTGACCTGACGGCCGGCAGCATCGCTGTTCTGCGAAAGCCGCAGAGAGCGATGGCCGTCAGAGTCATCAGGGGGTATCGCACGATCTCCTACGAGGCGGCTTGTGCACTGGCCGGATCTCCGCCCTGGGACCTGGAGGCGAAGGTACTCGCGTCACTGTATCGGTGGCGTGAGGAAGCGCGGGCGCGGGGTGAAGGGCCGATGCAGCGACATATGGAGTTGCGTCGGTCTCAGCTCCGCGAGGTCCTGGTGGCGGAATGTCGGAACAGGCTTGCACGCCCTACCGCCGGCCTCGTCACCATCGAGGCGGTCCGGCCAGTGCTCGAGCACTGGCTCGGGAGGAGGCACGGCTCCCTGTCGTTTCGGGTGACGCAGGTGCTCTCGGGGCATGGTTGCTTCGGGAAGTACCTGTGTCGCATAAACAGGGAGCCGGACGCCCGGTGTCACCACTGCGTCGACTGCCGGGAGGACACGGCACGGCATACGCTGGCGGCAGAATGTGCCGCTTGGGAGGAGCCGCGCCGTGCCCTCTTCTCAGAAGTTGGCAGTGACCTGTCGCTGCCGGCCGTAGTCAAGTCTATGGTCGGCAGTGAAGAGTCCTGGGACGCGGTTGTATCCTTTTGCGAAACAGTGGTCTCGCAGAAGGAGGCTGCGGAGAGGGAGAGGGAGATTTCATCCGCTAACCCGATCCGCAGCAGACGCGCCGGGTGTCGGCGTAGGGCGGATAACGCCCTCTTCCGGCCCCCGTAAATGGGTCCAGGGGCGACGGACTCGGGGACGTCCGTCGCCCCCCAAACATCTGAACCCGAGGTGGCGGCGCGTAGTGTTCCACGTGTTCTCTCAGACGTTGCGGGGGAGTCAAACACCTCACTCCCCCCCAACCCGAGGTCGTGGCCCACAGAGGCGGGCCGGCACTAGCCGGGGGTTGCGGAAGTATCGTTGTTCCCGCGACCCCCGGTGTAGGTGTGAGACGGAACACCGGGGTGGTTTTTAGTCAGTACGAGTCTGACAGACCCCTCCGCTCCCCCAGGGCGGAGGACATTCAATGAGGATTTTCCACCCCGGAAAAAAAAAAAGGTTTCCGTAACCAAAGGTTGAAAACGGGACCCTATTACTTAGACTCTACTGTCCGTCTGTATGTCACCAGGCTGTATCTCATGAACCGTGGTAGCTAGACTGTTGCCATTTTTACAGATGATGTTTTTCTGTTGCCGCTATAACAATAAATACTAAAAACAGAATAAAATAAATGTGTAAGTGGGGCTTCCATACAACAAACGTGATATTTTTGCCGTTTTTTGTGATAATGGTACGGAACCCTTCGTGTGCGACTCGCACTTGGCCGGTTTTTTTAGGTATGAGTTGTAAGTTAGACTCAAAGCCAATGAATTTTTCTTTCAAAGAATATGACGTGTATGTTTAGCTCGTGATGGTACGTTTTACTAAATAAGGTATTTGCTCAAAAATTGCAGCAAGAAAGTGAATTTAATTTTCAACTAGTCGAGGGCGAACTATTTTGTGCGCGAGGTTAAAATGCATGTAATCTCATCCGACAACACGTGCGAATGTGATAGATGCTGTGATGAGCAGTAAGAAGCTAGTTCGCGTACGAATTAGCACTTTTGCAAATTTGTATTGAAATGGATGATGATTTAGGACGAAAACGAGCGCGCGAAATTTTATAAACTAGTCTAAAAAAACTTCTAAATGTATATTTTCAAAATAAAATTATTTGCATTGTTGAACTACTAATCTATCCCTGTATGGAGGCCGTTTTGAAATTTTCCTTCTTCTTATGGTATTTATTTCCGCCCAAAGATGCGTTAAAATTAGTGTTGAAATATGGAACTTTCGACGCTCATAACTTTCAA
Organism: Orthosia cruda; assembly: GCA_964057195.1. Taxonomy (NCBI): domain Eukaryota; kingdom Metazoa; phylum Arthropoda; class Insecta; order Lepidoptera; family Noctuidae; genus Orthosia; species Orthosia cruda. The sequence goes on from OZ059841.1 coordinate 26,125,997, forward strand.
ATATTTTATTTTTTAACTTTTTTGTTTCCATACAGGGCTAGATAATGATGAGAATAATTGATATATTTATTTTTATTTTGAACATACTATCACGGTCAAAATCGCAGTCACAACTTCACGAAACTATAGCATAACCAATCAGTCCCACTTACGACCTTCTTCTATAGACACATAACACTCATACACACACCTGTATATCGAACTCATTCATAATGAACCAATGAGAACGCGACATGACCGCAACGTCATACTATTTATTAAAATCACAAAACATGTGGGTGGTGGTGTTTCAAATCCATCCTCATCTGTAGATATTATAATATAATACAAACGTTTACCTAAACTTTATAACATTGTGGGTAGATTTCAAACACAATACCCACAAGTTTTGGCGCCAACATCGATCGCATTTACTCCCGTATATTGCTATTCATCAAGAATCCTAGAGAGCGCGGTAGTTTGATTGGAATGAGGTATTTCATTTCAAAGCTATACGTAAGTGTCTATCTGGCCTAGCGGTAAACACTTCTAGGTATACTACGATAACCCTGGTTTGAATCCCGTGAAAATATTATCATCTAATTTTTCTTCATTTCACATTATACACAATACACACACACACATTCTATACACATTTTATACAATTTTTTATATTAATTTTAACTAATAATCAAATTATTATTATTATAATTTAATACACTTAAATTATGAAGGCAGGTGGTGGTGGTGTGGCGTTCTGTAGTTTCTGCCTACCCCCATGGGAAAAAGGCGTGAGTTTATGTATGTATGTTATGTATGAATAATTATCTATTTCTTCATTAAAATTGAAGGCATAAATATTAATAAAGATTTAAATCTTAACTATCTTTTTAATGTAATCTCATAAATGATAGAAAATATTGAACACCGTAGCATAATATTTTTTTTATCCTTTTAATAATACTATGTTTGTCGCTGCATTTATTACTTTATATTATGATTATGACCTAATTTATTAAGTTGTCAGGAAGATTTGCGTTTAAGTGTTTAGTTAATTGGATCTTGAGCATTGCATTTGGATCAGGGTAGACATTTTTATTTTATGCGGTAAAATAACTGAAGATGAGGGTATATTGAAACAATATAAATTTCTAGAAGTAATACTTAGTACGACCACAGGTACGACGTTGTTGGTTGGTGAACTTTAATCAGAGCGTTCGTGGTGGTTTTTAATAATAGCTGTGTGTATTTGAATATCATAAGTAATATGTTATACAAGCAAATATAAGTATAGAAAATAGGGCAAACATTGTTGCCTTGCATAAGAATAGGCTAAATACAATCACAAATTTCTGATGCAACCGGATTATGTGTAAGTTATATTATAAAAATAATGTGATGAATTTTTAAATATATTGCATGATATTTTTGTGTCAATTATGTAAATAAATCTTTTTTTTTTTAATGTAATTAAAAAAAAAAAAGTGTTTTTTTATTTTTTAGAGGAGAACTGTGATTCGTTGAATAACTAAGTTTGAGAAAGAAGGAAGTCTCAAGAGTCGTGCATGAAGTGGCAGACCACCGCTTATAAGTCAGTCTCAATGAAGTTTTACGTTTGAAAGAATATGAAAACAATGGTTTTATACCAACTAGGCGTTTTGCTGGTGAATTCGATACGTCATTGTGCACTATTCACCGCGCACTCCATGCCGAAGAAAAGAAGTGACTTAATTTAGTATTTTAAATCGGTGTTTGAAATCTTTTAACTTTGACCACCGCCTTATCTCGGGAATGTGTTCAATTCCTAGTCGACAACGAACCATTTGTTTTTCTTTTACCCTCACTGGGATAATACTTCTAAAATGTTAGCACATTGTTGTAATGACAATTTGTCTTAATGTGAATAAAGATATTTAAACCGATCTAAGAACCAATTTATTATGTAAAAAGTTTGAATTTTATTACAATATTATTATTTGTTACTATTACATTTATTGTTTTAACTTTTAACGGTATTCTATGTAAACATCATTGTATAAGCTTCAATCCTCTTTTCCTAGAGAAAACGAAATAATTAAGCTATAGCCTCAATAATAATAGTTATCATATTGTTATCCAAAAATTAAAACATATCTATCTTTTTTTATAAGCCTACTATTTAAATTAGTTGTAATAATATTTATTAAATCAATAAATTACTTTATTTTCAACTTGTTTTCTTTTTTAATGGTTGGGTATAAACAATATTAACAAATGATGCATAAAAAAAAGTTTTTATTTATACCTATTCTAAGATGCATTCCTTTCGGGTTACTTACTAGTCATTATTTGTTACCATGAGTATAGGTTACCAAAAATACAAAAAGAAACTTAGTGCAGCCGAGATTTGAACTCGCGTCTACTACGATCCCGCTTTAGAGTGGCCCTCTCTCCCAAGTCTCCAAACTAACTCTAAAATTCGTCTTAGTAGTTATTGAACTCGTGGCAGAGTTCAATAACTACTAAGACGAATTTTAAAGTTAGTTTTGAACCGGCTCGACACGGACTTTTGTAGTTACATATAAGTAAAACGAGTAGTATAATTATATTTTTATCTTTGTGTGGCGTTGACCACGCCCCTTCAGCTCGTAGTTAGACTGTATGATGTCTGATTGGTTGCGTTGAAACATCACGCACACACTTATATGCAAAGAACCGTACAGGTGACTATAAACATTGAGGTGTGACTGCAGTTTTGACCCCTTACTGTACATCGTGAAACAGTGGCGTATTCACTAGACTACGTTTGTATGGAAGAATGAATTACTAGGTTAGCGGTAGTTTTAACACTGCATTGAATACTGAAGATTCATATTATAAAGCAGTAAAGTAGGAAAAAACCAAAAATATCTTGAGAGCCACTGTGGTCTATTAATTAAAAACAAAGAGTTACTTTTTCGTCTTGCTCAATAGGAAATAGTTCCACTATTCGACTGTAGGTACTTTTTATCCCAAGAAATTCACAATATTAAACTCATCGTACGAAAATATTCAGAAACTATATTTAGACAAATTACGTAAATGTTAACAACATCAGCTGTTTCTACGCGAGTTAATTCCTTAATCAGCTGCGGCAACAGGTAGCCGCCTCGACACGATCCCTCGCCTCGCCTCAGGCTGACGTCTCGTGCCGTCACCTCGCGCCTGTATCGGCACGAAATAGATAGGTGCAGAAGGCTGGCTCCATACAGCGAGCGAAAACGCACGCACATATAGACATGCTTCGCGTTCAGCGAGCGCAACCGCAAAAAAAATGTCAACTTATCAACTAACATTTGCCAAATTATTACTTAGCAAATAAACTCTTCACAAATAATTGTAATGCAAACCTAATGTTTGGCAAGAGTACGCTTAAACAATAACTTGCTTACCAACTAGCACTTTTACTAATTTAAATGTAGTCAAATATTTCAGTTGGTATATAGTACGCAAAATAAAATAAGCCGAATATTTAGTATGAGGTTTTTATTTCCCTATAAGAAGCATGCAAACATGCCATGGCCATGCAAGGGTCATGGCCATCCGGCTGGTCCGGGGATACCGCAAGGTCTCCGGTGAGGCGGCGAACCGCCTTGCCGGATTGCTGCCATTGGATCTGGAAGCAAAATCCTCGCGCAAATAAGGGAGTGGCGCGAGGAGGCGAAATGCCGGGGTGAAACTCAAATTTGAAAGAGAGTTACCGCGGCCCTGGCACAAGCAACTGAGAAGAAACACGGGTGGGTTTTAGTCAGTAAAAGTCTGACACGCCCTCCCACTTCACCTGGAGCGGGAGAACTCATTGGATGATTTCCAACCCAAAAAAGAAAAGGGGTAGGGCAGACAAGACTGCATGGAGTCGGATTTACAGCGATTCGTTTCTGCCACAAAAACCAATTTTTTAACAAATGTTTCAGGACTAACAATTTTATTATAAACTAGTTGTTGCCCGCGACTTCGTCTGCGAAGCGTTAGTAATTTGAATAGCTGATTTTTTATATCGCGGCATAATATTGTAGGTTTTCCATACAAACTTCCACCCCTCTTTCCACCTTCCTTAAGTATGATCTCCGGGATAAAAACTATCCTTTGTCCTGCCCAGGGTCTCAAAATATCTCCGAACTAAATTGCATCTATATTGGTTCAGCGGTTTAAGCGTGAAAAGGTAGACAGAGAGACAGACAGTGCTACTTTCACATTTATTATATTAACTCCGCCTGCGACTTCGTTCGAGTGAAGGCAACCAAAAATAAGCTGTTATTAAACCAAATAAAAATGTGATTTCGTAGAGATCTACGGTTTATAGGTTTGGGACGATTCCTTATTTGACTTAAAACGGTGGATGCGAAACGCACAGGACGGATCAGTGTGGCGATGCTTGGGGAAGGCCTATGTCCAGCAGTGGACGTTTTTTGCTGAAATAATGATGATATGATGGTGAAAGGTTGATTTCCTGAAAATTCTTTCTTCGTGCTCCCCTAGACCCCTACTTCAAAAACGAAACCTTGTCCTGTAAGATTCTTAGCAAACTTTAACACCCACGTCATGGGGTATCAACTCAAACAAATTATAATTAGTATTAAAAAGATCAAGAAGAAGAAGAGACATCTCAGAAAAAAACTTTTTTTCTGAGATGAAAATAAACGTATAAAAAAACATGAAAAAAAAACAGTTTTTTTAGCATCGTGTAGCAAGTAAATATTCATGAGAATCACTTAACCATTCATAAATGATGTTTAACCTCAGAAGGGCCTTTCCTTCCTAAATTAATATATTCACCCTGTATACATATAAAATCGTAACCGGGGCAACGTGCGACCAACGCGTTGAGGCAGGACAAATGAGAACAGAAGTAATACAAAATTATTTTGACATAATTTCAGTATCCAAAAAAATTATAGCAACCTTTTTAACCGACTTCAAAAAAAGGAGGAGGTTCTCAATTCGACTGTATTTTTTTTTTTATGTGTGTTACCTCAGAACTTGTTACTGGGTGAACCGATTTTGAAGATTCTTTTTTTATTTGAAAGCTGGTGTTTGTCATGTGGTCCCATTTAATTCATCAAGATCTGATAAAGAACTTCGGAGATACACATCAGAACTCTTCAATAAATGACGGCAAATCACTCTGGATAGATGCAATCGCATTTATGTTTATTGTTTACACCATTTCATAACATAACATCACACTAGTACGCTCTAAAGGGGTACGCAGGTGTAAACAGTTCACCTTGGTATACCCTTATTCGACCGAATTTGTTTAAGTTTCATGTTATTGGGTAAATTTATTCTGGTTTCACTATGGGCATTATTGGTACCTCCCAAAATCATCAAATGACTTCACCCGCTCTGGGTGAAGCGGAAGGGCGTGTCAGACTTTAACTGACTAAAACCCACCCGTGTTCCTTCAGTTGCTTGTGCCAGGGCCGCCGTAACTCTCTTTCAAATTTATCCGCGACCCAGACAGGCATCGGCCCTAGCGGGCCCCGTTAGTTTTTGCTGACATCTCTTTGAGGCGCGCATGGAACACTACGCGCCGTCGACTCGGGCCTGGTCCTTATCAGACGGCGAGCTACCCATTACTCACCGTCCGCAAGCCCGCGCCTACGGTGGCCGGGAATCAGCTTGCGACTCCCGACGCCCAGGGCGTCTTCTGCGGTGGCTAGGGGCGTGAGGGCGTCTCCGATGCGTCTCCCTCACGCGTTCCGCCTCCTCCTTTGCGAGCATTACTGCTTCGCAGAAGGAGGTGACAGCTTCCCATGCCCTCTCGCTCCGTACCATGGCCTGAAGCAGGGCCGGACGCGAGAGGTCGCCACCGCTGATCGCGTCCACGAGGACACGGCGGTGCTCCGCCCAAGCGGGGCAGACCTCCACCGTATGCTCCACCGTGTCCTCCGGGCGATCCATGTAATGGTGACACCCGGGTGTTTCCTCCCGCCTTATCCTGAACAGGAACCTCCCGAAACAGCCATGTCCGGTAAGGACCTGCGTCAGGCGGAAGGTGATGACGCCGTGGCGCCTCTCAAGCCACTCCTTAAAGAGGGGCCTTATCGCCGCAATTGTGGCGTGCTCAGCACAGGTTGCGACAGTCGCTCTCTCCATGTCGCCATGAGATGTCGATTTGTCGTGGCAGCGGAGTTTCACCCCGGCGTTTCGCCTCCTCGCGCCACTCCCAAATGTGCGCGAGGACTTTTGCCTCCAGATCCATTATTATTATCATCATTATTGGTACCTAGCCTATATAAATTGTGTAGCACAACTAAAAAGTGAAAAATAAAAAAACTTTTACCAAAAAATACAACCGACTTCCAAATAAAAAACAAAAAAGTGAAAAATAACTTCAATTTCGGAAGTCGGTGTCAAAAAACGAAGAAACTAAAACAAGAACACAAACTTCCGAAATTGAAGTTATTTTTCACTTTTTTGTTTTTTTATTTGGAAGTCGGTTGTATTTTTTTATACCAATGCAATATTTGGAATGATTTTAGTACGCACATTTTCGTTTGGTCAAATTTTACTCGGCAGAATATTACCAACGATAATGTCATTAAGGCAAATAATAATATATATAATATAATCATTTGGTCTTTAATCAAATGATTTATTGTTATTATTATTGTCATTATTATTGTATTTATTTGGTTGTATTTATGCTTACAACCTAACAAATACAATATAAATACAACACATGAAACAAATTTAAATTCAATAATAATGACAATAAAATGAAACAAAACGGCAGGACCCATTGATTATTACTTCTGTTCTCATTTGTCCTGCCTCAACGCGTTGGACGCACGTTGCCCCGGTTACGATTTTATATGTATACAGGGTGAATATTTTGATTTAGGAAGGAAAGGCCCTGCTGAGGTTAAACATCATTCATGAATAGTTAAGTGATTCTCATGAATATTGACTTGCTACACGATGCTAAAAAAACTGTTTTTTTTTCATGTTTTTTTATACGTTTATATATATTTACATCTCAGAAAAAAATTTTTTTTTACAACTCTAATTACACCCACCGATAGTGTAACTTTCTATCAAAGAAAAAAAATTCGTAATCATGTCATTACTTCAAGAAATCAAACAAAAAATGTTTTCTCTCCGTGACATCGAACTTTTGAACTATCTTCTGTATCTTTTGTGTAAGACGTGACTCGAAAAGTATTGTCCAACAAACTTCACACAGGCAGCAACGTGTACCAAGTCAATATTCATGAGAATCACAGAACTATTCATAACCCGCCTACCACGGTTCAACATAGTACGGTTCTACCACGGTTCATGAGATACAGCCTGGTGACATACAGACGGACAGTGGAGTCTAAGTAATAGGGTCCCATTTTCAACCTTTTGGTTACGGAAACATTTTTTTTTTTTTTTTTTTTTGATCACGCTGGGAAAAAATGCATTACGCATACCCACCCATTGGGGGAATGGGGGGCTATGTGGGACTCCCCGGGCCCCCCAGCCCGGTATACCCACTAAAATAACCCAGCGGCACTTCCGCATCGTCTGAATGGAGGAGGACTGGGAATCCGGCACAGCCTTTACGTCCAGTCCTCCGCCGACGACCGCCCGCCTGTTAGGGCAGGCCCTTCACGCCCCTCCCTCAGTGGAGGGGCCCGGGAACGACCGCGAGTGCTCGGCCATTCCCGCCCGCAAGGGTGGTGACTAGTGCAATGCAGGCTAAGGCGGCCCCCACGCCCGTCGCCCGCTAGTCACCACCAGGAGGTGGGAGGAAACGATCGTACGACCGCCCCCTTCCACCCCCTCTCCGCCACCCCCTTTTGCGACATGGCGTCCTCGCAAAAGGGGGACAACCGCCGCCCAGGACCCCCCACCCCCCAGCATGGAATTCACCACACCGGGAAGCGAGAGGTCCCGCCCGACATCTCTCATGGCACGGCGCAGCTACGCCCCCGCTGGGCACACCTAGACGGTGTGCTGCGCCGAACCCTCCACCGCACTGGACCTAACGGTCCCCTCCGGTGCGGCATCTGGCCCGCGAAGGACAGATGCCGCCCTCCGCGTGTGCGGCGGCGCGTCAAGACCGACGCTCCGCCGCCTCCTCCTTCCATCGACTTGTCCCTGCCGACCATCCCACGCCAAAGGAGGGCCGGCAACGACAAGTCATCACCACCTACCTACCTACCCAACCTAATTTAACCTACCTACCCAATCTAGCCCCCCTATGTCGCATCTGGAGTGTCCCCTGCTAATCAGGGGAACACCCAGAGCGACATCCCCCCCTGTCAGGTATTCGCCACCGCCAACAAGAACCCACGAATGGGAATTTATTGACGGTGCCCGGGGTGCACCAGCCCAGCGGGTTGCTCTTCCCCCCGGACGTATCCGAAAGAGACCAGCAACCAACTAGGCCAACGTGGAGGTTACCTGACCCGCACCCCTGGTTACGGAAACCTAACCTAACGCTATGTGGACGGCAACTATTTCTCACTTCTACATTCAAACGTCCAGTACAAAAAGAAACAATACTACAGAGTCTTAATAAATGCCACAACTTGGGACCAGAACAAACGCAAGTCCATCGTGTTCCTTTTCATCTGAATAACGAAGCACTATTCATTTTTTTCTCACCCACGCCGGATAGTCAACGCACGCCCAAGGTACATTTTGAGATGTACAGCACCTTTGTATACGTAGCTTTAAGAGCTGTTTTCGTAGTTCACTCATAACAAATGGTTGACTTTACAATCTGGTTGAGTTGTCTGCATCATTTGTATACAAAGTCTATAGATCCACGATGAGAGCAAATAGTTGCAATGAGAGGAGATCTGAGCCTTTATCATCTATACTGCTCTATATTTAATGAAAAATGATCCCACAATATAGTAAACAGTCTTTATTAAGTAGCTTGTGTTTTGTTAGATAAGAGTATATAAATCAAGGGTACAAAATTTACGGTATCATCGTTTTGTGAAGCTTTAAATTGTAACGTTTATTATTTGATAACAATATCCTGGGAACAACTTTGAAGATCCCTTAACAGAATTTTTAGTTTTGAAATTTGGTATAATAATTTAATAATTTTAACACGACTGTGCAATTTCTGCCGTAAAGTGAATCTGCCGTAAAGCGTATCTGTCGTAAAGCGAATCTGACTTATAGCGAATCTGTCCTAAAGCGAACAAGGGGATCTGAGACGCCAACTCGCTCGCAACTAAGTTTTATTTGTCGGATATCGGAGCTTGAAGTAAGGATTGGATTTTGTTCCTGCTTATAACTTAATGTCTTCATAACATTTGCTGCCAATTTTCAGAATATTTTTTGCATAGATTATTATCTAGCCCTAGGAGAGCAGTGGTAGCCCAGTGGTATCGGCCGCAACTTATAAGTTGTAGGTCATGGATTCGAACCCCGGCAGGCGCTTTACTTTGTGTAAATTATTTCATTACCACTGCTCTCATAACGGCGAAGGAAAACATCGTGAGGCAACCGGCATGTCTTAGAAACAAAAATTCGAAGACATGTGACATCCACCAACCGGCACCCGTTGTGGATTACGGCCCATTCCCTCTCACTCACAGGAGGCCTGTATCCCAGCAGTGGGAACATTAATAGGCTGGTGATGATGATGATGTATCTCTAGCCTAGATTTAAGTTGATAGAAATTAATTTTCTTTGTTGTGTTTATTGAATTAATAGCGGTAGTCGGTAGAATAACATAAATATCGAACAGAACGAGATAGTCTTTGAAGCGAGCTCAAATACAAACCTAAAAATATATAGATCCCAAGGGACCACACTACCGGGATCAAAACTATCCTATGTCCTTCCTTGGGTCTCAAACTAACTCCATACCATATTTCATAGAATTCGGCTTAGCTGTTTAGTCGTAAAAAGGTAACAAACAAACAGAATTACTTTCACTTTTTTAACCGACTTCCCAAAAAGTCCTCCTTTTTGGGAAGTCGGTTAAAAAAGTGAAAGTAATTCTGTTTGTTTGTTACCTTTTTACGGTTCTATGTTCTTCATGTTGTTTTTTTTTTTTTTTTTGTGTATGTTCACCGATTACTCCGTCAATTGTGGACCGATTTTGAAAATTCTTTTTTTTTTTGAAAAAGTATGTGCCGAAATTGGTCCCATTTTAATTTGGAGAAGATTTGATGAAGAACTTCGGAGATATACAACAGAACTCTTCAATAAATAACGGCAAATCTCTCGGGATTGCTGCAATCGCATGTCTGTTTGTTGTTTATAACATTTCATAACATAACATCACGCCAGTTCACTCTTTAGGGGTAAGCAGATCTCTCATTTCACCGGTTATGTTCAAGTTTCATTAAATCTATTCTGGCGAAATAGCTTCCCTTACTAACTTGCCTATTAGGTACGTACAACTAAAAAGTGAAAAATAAAAAACTTTTTGCAAATAAATACTACCGAGAGAAAAATTAAGTTATTTTTCACTATGTTGTAGTTTTGTATTTGGAAGTCGGTAGTATTTTTTTGCAAAAAGTTTTTTATTAATAAATAACGAGTACTATGGATAGATGGATGTTCTAAATCATCCGAAAAAACAAAATATTCTAGGGTAAGTAGTTATGTACGAACATAAAAGTCGGTAGGCTTAATAGGCTAAAAGAACATCACTCGATCAAAACAGTCACTTTTGTCTCACGTCGAAACATAATAACGACAGACGAAATTATAAGAAGCCGCAATTCCCTTATAATAAGACAAACAAGGTAAATAATTCAAAGTGTCATACATTTTGTTGTGCCAGACCTAGATATGGGCAATCAACTGGGTTAAAACCCTATTATAGGGTTTAAGCCCATCCCTAGCCATAGTCTACCCAAAGGTTAAATAAGGTATTTAAGCCCTAACGCACGCACTGGTATGAAGGGTCCCTTTTAATAAACCGTTTATAGAACCCGAAGATATTCCAGCAGTCCTTCGGACGTTCATTTGTACCCAACACATTCATGGCGAATCCTTTTTGGTCACTTGCCTTTTCCATGAATTCGTTCTTTTTGTGATTTATTGGCGACATTCAAGGAATAATAAATTAGATTTAATGGATACTCGGAAATAAGGCCAACATTATGTCTTCCTCGTTTAATAAAATAAAGTAAAAGTCTTTGAAAATATTCTCGTGTTTCAAGAGAGGAGAAACTCGACCTCCCAGCGTTATTAGCAGCAGAAAATAACTGGTTTCGAGGAAAAAGTCAGAGAGAGAAACTTAATGGAAGCTAATGAAATGACGTATCTTCAAAAAACATTATGTTATTATCGGATTGACTTAGAAACTCTCTGCTAATATCACGAATTAAACGAATCGGAGTTTGTTACTTTTTATTGATTTCCAATTGAAATAACAATAATAATGATGACCTAAATGGCTTTTAGTTATTATGATTTAATTGCATCTTTAATACGGTTGTTAAGAGGAACACTCGAAGCCACGGGCGGCCATATAACGAGCTTCTGAAACAATAATAATAAATAACAACATAAATAATAAATAGCGCTAAAACGAGAAGCTAAGTTTTCTACTAAAGAGGGGCAACGACGTTAATAAGATCTGATGTACCATCATCATCAGCCTTTTAAAGTTCCCACTGTTGGGACATAGGCTCACGCTACTCACTCTCTGTGAGAGGGAATAGGCCACAATCCAACACGCGGGCCCAGTGCGGGTTGGTGAATGTCACATGTCTTCGAATTTTTGGTTCTATGACATGCCGATTTCCTCACGATGTTTTCTTTCACCGTTTTTGGAGCAGTGGTGATGAAAAAATTTACACAAAGTAATGCGCCTGCCTGGGTTCGAACGCAGAACACGTAAGTTTACCGTTACTACTGGACCACCACTGCTCTGACCTGATGTATGTTCATGCTAAAGTAGTCACAATCAATCTGCCTGCCTTTTGCCAACTATGTTGGGCCGGCTTCCAGTCTAACTAGATACAGCAGTACCAGTATTTTACTTAGAACAATTGTTTCTCTGACCTGCACAACCCAGAAACTGGGTAACAGGATACCCCTTGGAACTACTGGTGTCAGGTTTCCTGACTTCTGACTATTCGTAACGACTTTTTTTTGGGACAACCCACCGCACTATTCCCAAACCACTGCAACTCCTGAAAGCCAAAATCGATATTGGCAACCACCAGAAAAGCGCCGCGGCAATGAAGCATGACGAAATCCCGGCGAATAAATTAAACTGTCTTGGAACCCGCAACGAAATTAATCATAAAAAAATAACGGAGGAGTAGGAAAAAATACTAATCCGTACACGACAAATACAATTCGTCGACTGCTGTCTTCGTCGCATACTCGTCATTTACTGTCCCGACACCAACGTAGAACTGTCGGAGCAATGCCACGAGAGCCCGATCAACAGCCAGGTCAAGCGTCGCAAATGGAGTTGGATTGGCCACATGCTGCGAAGGGATTCTGATCACATACTGAAGCTAGAGCTGGATTTGAATCCCCAAGGCAAAAGAAAGCGTGGCCGTCCCCGTCAAGCCTGGCATCGCGCTGTGATGTCAGAAGTGACGAGCATCGGTATGACTTGGAGCGAGGTGAAGCGTAAAGCTCATGACGGACTACTGTGGACGCCCTTTGCCCCATCCAAGGGACATAGGACTTTAAGTCAAGTAAATCAAAATCAAAGCAACCATTACTGAGCAGTTCTTTGAACGTACCAAATGACAGAGTTACCACATAATAGAAAGATACAGAAGGTCGGCTCCATACAACCAGTACCAATATATTTAGTGACGCGTTCGTACAGCAGTTTGCTAATTACCAAAACAGGACGCTCTTTTAATTAGTCCCTGCCTCACCCTGCACGCTTTGTGAGAAGACTTGTGCAGATAAAAGTACCGAAATGTTGACAGGTACCCAAATACGAAGTTTTTGCAGGGTTAATTAACCTGTCAGGCGCCGGGCCGATCCCGCATGCGCATACCCCACCTGCCAGGCTTTTTCTTATATTTTTTTTTGTTTTTTTGTAGGCCTTCAGAAAAACTGAGAAATAGGCAATTTATAGCCATTAATCATGGTATATTATTACTTTTCTGGCTTCGTTATGAGTTTACCTTACTATTTATACTTTTCAATAAGCAAATAAAACTGACCTCATCTCGCACGGATGAAATACGGTAACAACTTATCACTTTTATAATTTTCACTCACTTAGCCATAAAACTTTATCACAACATATCAAATTCACACACATATTGACCAAAAATAGGCTTCATTACGATAACCCAATATGTGTAGACAATGTTTAGACAAGCATTTCCAAATAAACAACACTCAACAATAATAAAATGTAATAAAATCTATTTTGTTTAACAACGAAAAATACATGGCGGCGGGGTCTCAAAAACTACAGACCTATCTTGTGATTTGTTTCTTTCGTTCACTTTTAGTGATGCCTTACTAAAGTGTTACCAAAGTCGTTTTTAGTAATATGAATCGATTGAACGAATGATACAGCCAGATCGTGTTGCAAGTTAAAAATATGACGTAAAAAGCCACCGCCCAATGGGCCATGTAACCTTGACAAAGTTACGTACACTTAGTGTACGCTTGACGTTTTGAGCACTTTTTCTTAAGTACACTTGGTGTAACCTCGACGTTTCAGAGGTTAAGGGATAAATTATGTTGAGCTAAGTAGTGCTACGAGAGCCCGATCGACCGCCAGATCAAGCGTCGCACGGGACCGGACAATGTGAGAAAGCTTGGGGGAGGCCTATGTTCAGCAGTGGACGTCTTTCGGCTGATATGATGATGATGATGAAGTAGTGCTAAGTTTTGGTGTGGTGAATTACGTCCCATGCCATGTACAGAGGTCGAGCCTGTCATTGTAAAAAAAAATTGAGATACTCAAAGATCATTGATGTGTTACTTTTAAGGGAGTTATTATAAAATGGAATGAATTTATACATGATTTTAGTCGTCAGAAAAAGTATATTATCATTAAATAATATTACAGCTGTAAGAATATTTTTATAAACTTCAATATTACTTTCAGTGAGTTAAAAGATGTGTAATAATCGTAGATCAGTGGCTGAACACTGGTCTAAGAAAATTTAGTGAAGGAATCATCGACACGTAGAAGTAGATCATTGTGTAAGTTCTTTACTCCTTACCCAATGATCTACATTCTAATCCATTACGTGCTGAGCCGCATTGCAACCAACTCACACACACAGCAAGCCGTCAATGTATCCGCACATTTGCTTCTACACGCGTGGTCTACTTCGAGAGATATTAGCTTATTAATATCTGGAGCTTGTACCCAAACAAATTGTAGCCAGCATCAATGGCCACTATGGGGTCTATTTGATATGATTCAATTATGGGCGACGGTTAGTTAGGTCCTCAGGGACGCCGTGAAAGGTTCTACTAATATTTTGGGCCTGTTTAGTTATACACATAAAGATATCAAATGTTCTTTCATGAGAATATTAGCATATTAAAAGTCGAAAATTATTCAGGATAGAAAATATCCATGTCGTAATGCAGATCATGGTTTACATGTGTGACAACGTTTCCTCCAAATCCATTCTTCAAATTCAGAAACAGTCATCATTAGGTACTTTAAGCTTTTTATTATATAACTATTTCAAGTTGCAAATTTAATCTATCTCTGAAAAATAAAACACAAGATAATGACTAAATACAGAGACAGCATTTTTATTAATTTGTTGTGAAAATTCCAAAAAAAGGGGATGTTACAATTTTTTTTCGTTGTCATAACAGATAACAATATGGGTATCAAATGAAAGCTACTAAATATTATATATTACATATTTAAGTTACTATTTTGGCACACACATAGCAAAATAAATAATCTTTCACCACATAACTATTTGGAGAACTCGCTCATTATTAAAACTAAAAAGTCTGAAGTAAAACAAATAATTATAAAAACAAAAAACCCGACTGTTCTATGTTCTATGTTGTTCTATGTTATGGGGTTTGGTTTCCGCACTTAGTCCTTCAAGTGGACCATTGTGCGTGGGCCATGGCGGCCGCTGGGTGGATTATTCCAACCAGCCCACCTCCCTCCAGAAGCTTATTAGGGCTCCTGGCTTACTTAGAACGTCTGTGTATGATCTGGGTGACCCGAGGGTTTGTGTTCTTATATGGGTAACCTCTGTGCATTCAAAGAGAACGTGCGCAACGGTTTCCTCAGTCTCCATGCATGCCCTGCACAGGGGACTATCCGTTATGCCTATGGTGTGGAAGTGTTTGTTAAGTGAGCAGTGTCCCGTGATGGTCCCCGTCATCAGGCGCAGGCCATTCCTGTCCAGGCGTAGCAAACGTCTGGTAAGCCTACTGTCCAAAGATGGCAAAGCCTCTTTGGACTGC
Source organism: Orthosia cruda (assembly GCA_964057195.1). NCBI lineage: Eukaryota > Metazoa > Arthropoda > Insecta > Lepidoptera > Noctuidae > Orthosia > Orthosia cruda. Next base: position 26,141,351 of record OZ059841.1, read on the forward strand.
CTACAGCCTGGTGACGAGGTCCACCAGGTTTCCACTTGTGCCTGGGTGAATTCCTGTAGCCACCTGCGTATTTGGTTGAAGGGGATGGGTACAACAGGTTCGGGTCCATGGACCGTCGTGCTGGATCCGCGTTTCGCAAGCTCGTCAGCCGCGTCGTTACCCAATGATCCGCTGTGTCCCTTTATCCATTGCAGTGTCACCGTGTTACGACTAGATACGGTTATTTGTTCTAGTGCGTTGTGGCATTCTAGTATTAATTTTGATGTGATATATTTTTTCCGTAAGGATTGGAGGACTGAGGCGCTGTCGGAGAGTATACGTATGTGAGTGTCCGTAACCCTCCTGGCTTCTAGGGCGTGGACCGCCAGTATGATGCCCACACACTCCGCCTGATAGACGGTGTTGAACTCTCCTAGCGGTCTGGATATATTTATATTTAGGTCGTGTGAGAAGACCCCGACTCCGGTACCGGAGTCCGTCTTCGATCCGTCAGTGTATACTCTCATCTCTTTCGAGCCCGAGTAGTCACATCGTTCTTCTGTAAGTATTATGTTGTAGTGTCTATGAAAGTGGTGTGTTTTTGGGGCTTTGTCGCATGGTGATGCTAACATGGGTTTTCGCTTGATCGCGTCCTCCTTTATGCGTGTGTGCTTAACTCTGGAGTCTTTATTTAGGGTACCTGATAGATGGAGTCTAAAAGCGGCCAGGGCTGCCTCCTCCCGCACGATAAGATGCAGGGGTGGCAGTCCCAACATTGCCTGTAGGGCGGCCGTGGGTGTAGTTCTCATACTGCTAGTTATTGCAATGCAAGCAAACCGCTGCAGTTTTTCGAGATCTCTTTGGGCTGTGCTGAGGTCTGTCCTGGGCCACCAGACCAACGAGCCGTAAGTAATGATTGGTCGGATGACTGTGGTGTATAGCCAGTGGGTGACCATGGGGCTGATTCTCCAATTCCTGCCCAGCAGTTTCTTGCACTGCCACAGGGATATACTGGCTTTTGTCGTGATATAGTTCAAGTGTTTCGCCCAATTCAATTGTTTGTCCAAGTAATTACCCAGGTACTTGGTTTCAGTTGAAAGGCTTAGGGTTGTTCCAAAGAATCTTGGTAATTGCATTGTCATTGGTTTCCTCTTTTTCGTGAAGAGAATTAGTTCCGTTTTTGTGGGGTTCACTGAGAGTTGGTGCTCGCTGCACCATTCCTCTACTAGTTTTAGGGCTTGACGCATGAGATTGCATAGAGTATTTTCGTGGGTTCCGTTTATTATTATTGTTATATCATCTGCGTATCCAACAGTGAAATAACCTTTGTCGTTGAGTTTTTTAATGAGGCTGTCTGCAACTAGGTTCCACAGGAGTGGCGAAAGGACGCCTCCCTGTGGACAGCCCTTCGCGACGACTGCTCTTGTGGTGTTGTTAACCGTGACTTGAACCGCTCGTAGTTTGAGCATGTTGGTGATCCAGCCTCCTAGGGTCGGGTCTATGCTATGTCTGTCGAGGGCCGTGTTTATGCTGTTGAACGTGGTCTTATCGAAAGCGCCCTCGATATCAATGAAGGCAGCCAGTGCTGAGCATTTATGGTCCACTGCGCATTCAATTTTAGAAACCACGTTGTGCAACGCGGATTCTGTTGATTTGCCTGTGGAGTACGCATGCTGTTGCTTGTGAAGTGGTTTTACTCGGAGAGGCCCATCACGGATGTGCCTATCGCAGAGTCTTTCGAGGGTTTTCAGTAAGAAGGATGTGAGGCTTATGGGTCTATAGGCCTTGGGTTGTGTGTAGTCGGTTTTTCCGGGTTTGGGTATGAAGATGACTTTCACCTCTCGCCATGCTAGAGGTATGTATCTAAGTGCTATGCTGGCTCGATAGATCTCCAGCAGCCATGGTGTTAGATAATCTACCCCCCACTGTAGCAGGGCTGGGAAGATACTATCCAGCCCCGCCGACTTGAAAGGTTGAAAAGTGTTGATAGCCCATTTTATCCGGTCTACTGTTACTATATTGTGGGCTCTTGACCAGTCTTGCTCCGTTGGATTCCATTCGATATCAGTTTCCCACGTCTTGTCCTCAAGGATTTGACAGTCCGGAAAGTGAGTTTCGAGGAGGACCTTGCTGGTCTCGTGATCAGTTTGTGTGTATGTGTTGTCGGGTTTTTTCAGCGTGCCGAGGGTTCGGTCCTGATCGGTTGATAGTATCTTCCGTACCCTGGCGGCTTCATTATTTGTCTCAATGGATTCACAGAATTTCCGCCATGCCGATCTCCTGGCGGTTCTTATCTGTTTTTTGTATACATATTGGGTTTCTTTGTATAACTCCCAGTCTGCCGGGAGTCTTGTGTTTTTTGCTCTGTTAAATTGCTTACGCAGCGCTTCTCTGAGTTTACCAAGTTCAGCGTTCCACCAGGGGTTCCTCTCGTTCCTGCTTTGTGGTGCTCTTGATTTGCAGCATGCGTGGTAAGCTTCGGTTAGATATTCGGATAATTTTGTTACGGTGTATTCTAATTGTGCTTGGTCCCTTATAGTTACCTGTGCTAGATGCCCAGCTAGGAGCGAGGCCAGAAGGTTTTTATACCCGGGCACATTGGTACGCCTTGGGTTTCGCCTCGGTGCGGGTTTTTTAGTGTTTGTAGTTAGTGTAAAGCGGATTCTTCTGTGGTCCGAGCAAGAAGGCTCGTCCGATACGTGCCAGTTTGTGATAAGGTTTGTCGCGTTTTCAGTGGCGAGTGTTAGGTCTATAATCGTCTGTCCACGGACCGTGACCCAAGTGGGTTCTGAGCCGCGATTAACGATGTTAAGATTAGTGGAGAATAAAAAGGTGGATAGTACCTCTCCTCTGGAGTTCGGTGTGTCGCTGCCCCAGAGCGGGTGGTGGGCGTTTGAGTCGGTACAGATGATCAGGTCCAAACTGGCGCGCTCACAGTGCTGCACCAGGTCGGCGAACTCCTTTGGCGGGCAGTCTGTGTCCTCGCCTGGCATGTATGCCGAGGCCAGTACAACATCCGGAACGCTACCTTCGGTTTGGAGCCTGACAGCTGTCAGGTCTCTGGAACAGAATTGGGTCAGTGGCGTAAAGGGAATTTCTTTGGGTATGTAGATGCAGGTTCTTGGCTTATCAGAGCCATGTGTGTCGAGAATTATCTTACCTCCGATGTTACCGAGGCCACATATTCTGTTGTTCCTGATCCACGGCTCTTGGATCAGTGCGATGGTTCGGTGTTTTACCTCCAGTGCCCTGCGTAAGCTAGCCGTGGCAGTCTGGCTATGCTGGAGGTTTGTTTGGATGACGTTGAGGGGTGTTGGTGGAGGTGGAGTAGATTTAGTCGGAGACGGATCCATCAGATAATCTCCCTGTCTCCACCTCCCGGTAAAGTTCGTCGTCGTGCGTATCCCCCAGCGACGAAGCAAGATGTTGCACATTCCAGCCGGGTGATGCGGGCATTGTGGGTTCGGCGTCATCGGCCATTGCTGCTCGGGCCATCTCCTCCTCGAGTTGGGCAATGTCCGTGTCGCTCGTCTGTGTCATCGTCGGTTCTGTCTGTTTTGTTTCAGTGCTGACGGTCTGGGTGTCGGAGGGGCGGGTCGTGGGCCAGAAGCGCACGTATATCGACCCTAGCAGGTACGATATCCGTCGCTCCCGCCCCAGGACCCTTTCGGCTTCCTCCGGTGGCAGCCCCAGGGTCAGGTATGTCCCGTAGCTGTCACCACCGATGGTAGTCGCCCTGTATAGTGACCACCTGGCGATGTTGTACCAGGTATTCTGACGGATCAGAATACCGTGGAGCTTGCCCACATCACCTCTGTAGCGAGGGACGAAGAGCGAGGCTCGGACACGGGTGGGCACGTCGGTCTGTCTCAGTACCGTCAGCGTTTGGTCATTATCGGGGAGTTTTATGAGGGGCACATTTTGGGTCAGCCAGGTCAGGGCGTTCTCGTCTTCACACCATACCTGCACCGTGCCATCCGCTACCCGTGGGTATCCGCGGAAGGCCGGGAGTCAGTCGAAGGGTCCGCGTCCATAAGTCTGTCTTCTAGGGCGGTCTTTATATATTCGGCCTCCACCCTGGTTAGCTCTCTACTGGGGTGGGGAAGGCAGATTGCTACCGCCAGCCGCGCAGGGATGTCCTTTGTGGCCCGCGCGTAGGTTCTCTGCCCCCCCTGTGCGGAGTGAGTTCTCACGCGCTTGGCGTCCTCCTGAAGCGTACTGGGTGAGGCTGTGTCGTCGGGGCGCGTCCTCTTCTCCGGCCCCTTACCAGTTGGTACAGGCTTCGGAATTGAGGTGCCTGGCAGGGCGTTAGATGTCAGCAACGCCCGGCGTGAGGCATGAGAGCGCTTACCCCTCTTGTGTTTAGGTCGTGTCAGGTTTTGTGTCTTGTCGGTGTCTTGGGATCGGGCGGCGGCCCCGGCAGATGCTCCCGCTTGCGGTGGCTCTTCGCACTGGGTTGCCCCTTCGCGTACCTGCCCCCGCTCGCTTTGGTCCGCGTCCGGCCGCTTTTCGCGCTGGGTTTCCCCCGCACGTATTTGCGGTTGGTCGCGTGGCCCCGCGTCCGGCCGCTCGTCGCGCTGGGTTTCCCCTTCACGTGCAAGCGACTGATCGCGTGCTCCCGCGTCCGGCCCTTTTCCACGCTGGGTTGCCCCTGCGCGTACTTGTGGCTGGTCGCGTACCCTCCTTTCAGCGTCCGATCGCGCTCCGCGCAGGCTTTCGCCTTCGCGCGCACTGCGCTTTCGGTCGCCTACTTCCTTCCCCCGGGCTGGGATTTTTCCGCACTTTGCCAGGCGTACTTCATCGGCTACAGCCGGGAGAGTGTTAGAGCTGCCAGGTCTGTCATCCTTCCCCGTGTCAGTCTTACTGTGTTGGTCTGGGTCACTTTCTACATGGGTGTGGCTGCCCCGCATGTTCTGTTGCCAGATGCTCTGTTGCCAGAGGTTTGCGGGGGGCATGCCCATTGTAGTGGGTGTTGCCGCGTAGGTCGCAGGCGGAGTCGAGTGTAAGGGCGCGTTAATCGCAGCCTGTGAATTGGGCGCTTGGTCAGCTGCCGGCCGCGCAGAAAAGCGCGGCATCAGTTGTTCGACGTTGCAGTTAGGTGCTCCCCCCATAATACGCTGGGAGCTAACCGCCGGAGCGGTGTGGGATTCCCCGGCTTGGCCGGGACCCACCTGGGTAGTGCGTTTATCTTCCTGCATTGTTTACATGTTGTCGGGGGGTGGGCTTTTTTGGAACCGAGGTTACCCTTCCTCTGGGAGCGACGGGACTGAGGGATAGGGGGGGAAGGAATTTTATGGATGTGGGTGTAGGTTCCTTGGGGGGTCACCCTAGGCCCGGGCGTTGACCTAGGGATTTGGGGATCGACAGGATCTGTGTGGATAGGGAGGGATGGCTTTGTTAGGTGATGGGCACATAGGATGATGGTATACGGGTTACCCTAAGCCTGGGATTTTGGCTTTCGGGAACTTCTCTTGTCCGGGATCTCTTTAGGAGATGCCCCGACCGCGGGATCACCCACTGGCAGTGATGCACCACCAGCGGTCGGTCCCGCAGCCGGAGTTGGGCTATCCGCAACCTGCCCACCCGCTCGGTTGCATGAGAAGAAGTGCCTGGCAGTCCGAATCACTCCACCACGGATGTACGTATACATTCGCGTTGGACTGATCCAGCCTCCCCCGAGAAACCCGACTGTTTGTTTTCATATTTTTTGTGAAAATGGCTAAGGCCAAGACAACGAGGCACAATTAATTATTACCAGAAAAAATAACATTTGGAAGGAAATTACCGAGCAATTGGGAGTTAAGGGTAAATAAATTTCGTATTTTTCTGTGTACAGGTTTTTTTCCCATCTTATTCATAACATTCTTCCATCTTGCTCAGAAGTAGCCGATCGACTGACGAGCAAATTTTGCTGCGTAGTGTCGCTCCAGTGCGATTTAGCATATTTTGTCGCGTCGCGTCGTGTCGCTCCGCAGACGGGAGGTTACGCCTAGTGCGGTCTGACCTTTACTGTTCACAGCACTATAACACACGTAGTGACTAGTGCGTTACGTTTCTCTACACCACAGTGCACTCTGCTACAAAGCGCGCCGCGTTGTTTGTGAGGGGCGTTACTTGGTACATTAAGTTTTAAGGCGTGAAACCCACTGTTTACTTCACTGTAAACGATTTTATTATTTGAAAGGAATGGTGCTGAATTGCACTTTATCGCCGGGAATTGTTAAATTGTATTTTACTTTTGAAATCGTGTTTAGTTCCCAACGAAAACGCATGTGACTGCGGGGTTTGTTTTGTTCTCAATAACTCGACCTTTAACAAAAAAAATGAAAAAATATGTTAACATAACGCCTTTATTCCCCGAAGGGTAAAGCAGAGGTGTAACTTAGTAGGTACACCAACATTTCGCCAGTTATGGGAATTACCTATACCAAAACTATTGCCATCAGACTTAAAATTTTGATGGTGCCATGCCTCTATATTCTGGTGTTGCTTAGCTCTAAGGCTGTCAGTACTAAACTGCCATATTCTGCTGTACCCACGACGCAAGCGGTTAGAAAAAGCGCGCCAATGCGTATTTGTTCTTGCTTTGCCGCCAGATGGCGTGCTTGCGATTTGTTTTGACGTCCGTACTATTGACCAAACCCGACACATTTATACAAGAATTGCTCGTTTAAAGGTATTAGATTAGCTAAAGTTAAAACTCGTTCCTTTTGATTAATAGCTGTACTTACCTTACTGTACTTACATAACCCATTAATGATATAACACACATTGTAGCTATATAATAATAATAATAAATGTTTATTGGTACAAAAAATGTAACAATAATAAGTTTCACATAAGTATACAGCTATATTGTAGGAGCTACATTGTAACCATCGGTTAATGAACCCTGCCTCTCAAACTAGGGCAACCTGTATCTTGAGAGACAGTATAAACTATAATGATGAAAATATAATGCTAATATTAATGTATAAACAAACAATCAACTCGTTAATCGCTAAACAGAACCAATAAACGCCATAATGATAGAATACTAAACAGTGTTCATCGGTACAACTTGTCACCTTTGTGGCGATCAGTTATAGCTTCAAGCTGTTCCGTTAACTCCACAACTCTCAGTTTAAAACCGATGAGCAGATCATAGACTATTTCAACTATAAAAGTTAATGATTTATTACCTGGCTCCTCGTGAACCACAGTTAACTAACTTTTCTCGCGGCTTCACTCCCGTGGCATTTGCTAGCTTTCCCACAGGATGAAAAAAACATTCAGCAAAAGCGTAGCTTTCTGTCATCCAAAGAATTATTGCCGGTCCTTTTTCAAACATAATAAACAATTTTACTTCTAGTAATATTAGTTTTTATGTCCCTCTGTACGTGTACGTGTGTGTACATATTGCTACGAATTTTCTAGAAAATAATTTCATAGTTTTTGTTCATGAAAAACCGACATTAGACAAGAAAACAGAGTTTTATCCTAAGTGTGTTTTTGTTAGAGATAACTTACCCGAGCAACATTTGCATAATATTATATTTCTAGCAAGGGAATGTTCCGTGTCGTTGGCTCTAGTGATAAGATTTCACAAACGATTTCCTTCAGATACGTTACCATACAGTGTGTCGGCGGTACTTTGTACGTTTTGTAACGACGCGCCGCGCGGCTTTACAAAGCAAAGCCATTAAATGTACAAACAGAAGGTGAACTAAAGATAAACCTAGATATCATAAGGTAGGAAAGTAACATTAAAATGAAACCAGCAACATTGATACAGTTAATATATTAGACTTTGTAAGCTAATTCAGCTACAGTCTGAATACAAATATATAGTTACGCTCAAGTTAGTTTAATAATTTAGGCCAATTATCTACAGGTTTTCTTTTACGTGTCACTGGCAGGACAGTTATTTAGATTAGTCCAGCCCAAAGCTTTGCCAGTTCCACAGTATCTTTGATGACAGTGCGTAAATCGTGTCACTGACTACACTTATACAATACAAAAAGCTTGATGAAATTTGCGAAATAATTAGACAAACATTCATTCGTGTAAACAATTCAATATCCACATTTTATTTTTTGTTTCCACTATATTTGAAAACTTTGTAGTGAATCTTCTACAAATTATCTGTTAAGTGGTGCTTACAGAGTGTAGAGCAAGATTCTGGCAGCGTTTAGTGTTCTAATCTGAATAAACGTTAACCTGCGCGTGTGAGACGCAGTGTGAGAGTGAGATGGCGGAGATAACATACAACGAGCGTAGTTAAGATATGCTAATGAGATGTGTGGAAGATATGCTAGGTAGGTATCGTGTGATTGCATCTTAGGATGAATAAGGCCATATGCCTGAAGATGAATGGGCAACATAAACAATTTTTAAAATAAATGTCGGTGTCGATTCCAGGGTTGAGCCAAATTGAACAATGGGTGTACTATGGGTACGTACAGCTCTGTCTAATCCTTCACTAAATAATAATAAATAAAAAAGCCTTTTGATTTCCTTTATAAAATAATATTTACAAAGATTTTACGATTAAAGAGCTTGCAATTTATGTATTAGTGAAATAAAATAAATTATTTCTTTATAAATTATACAATTATTCAATTTAACAACTACTATTATATAATTATTCAATTCAACAACTACTATTATATAATTATTACGTAAGGTTCAGTTGAAAACCAGCGTCAGGCAACTCCCAGTTGTCTGGCATTTTGCTGAACTGGACCTTTTTGGCGCAGCCGCGGGGCACACTATGTATGTAAATGTTGTAAAATTAAGTTTTATTTGTACCTACATTGTGTGTATTTGTGTGTGCCAAATAAACTAGTTTTCTTTCTTTCTTCTTTCTTTATTCTATTTACCAATTACTATTATATAATAATTGAATTTAACCATTATTATTATTATATAGTTGTTCAATTAAATATTATTATTATTTAAATGCAATTATCATTATTTTACAAGTATTCAATTTAATTACTATTATTATACATTTATTCAATTTAATTACATAGAAATATAATTAATGAATTGAATTGTATAATAATGACAATTCAATTCAATAATTATATTTCATTCTTGATTTTCTTTATTTATTTATTAAGGACCTCTCTATAGAGTAAAGGTCTCCTCCATATTTCACCATACAGTTCTGTCCCTCGCTTTTACAAACCATTATTTGCCTGCTGCTTTCAAAATTTCATCGAGGTACAGGCGTGATACTATCTTCTTTATAACTTGATGTTCCCCTTCCCAACATCTTGTTTTATATGTTGTTGAGCTATATCCAATAATTATGTTAATGAGATCCTCACAGGGTTCGTTGCGTCGTCGGCGGTGAGACGTCGCAAGGCTGCGGTGATTTCCCGCGGGTAAAGTAACGCGAAACAACTAGTCCGTGGACAGACCAGTCTTCCTTGTTTATGTCGTTCAGTAAACAGTTACTGTACAACATAAACAAGGAAGACTGGTCTACTTGCTTCAATCGTATATTTATGTCTTCATCGATGTTCTAGTGCTTGATTCAAACGTCTTCGCGTTGAATGTGAATATGGTTAAATAGTAAGAATGTCTAAGGTAAATTGACAGCCTAATGATAATCTTGTAGCCAGGATTATGTATCAGCAACTTGCTCTGAAATACACTCTTGTGGCATCGGAGGTACCGTACCACAGGTATGTGCCCGACCCAGTTCTCAATAATGGCAATATTACATTGTACTGGGATCGGTCCTTCATCACTGACAGGACTATTATCGCTGGTGGTTGTGGACCGAATCGAGAGGCGTGCAATGATTGTTTCGCATGACGGCAACCTCGTGAAAGGCGAGAAAGATAAGTAAATAAAGTATCTTGACTTGGCTCGCGAGGTTATCAAAATGTGGGATGTGGACACAGCGATCATTGTACTGATAGTCGTGTCAGCCAATAGCTTAAAAGCCATGAGCCTCGACCAACAACTTAGGAGGCTTTCGTTAGGCGGCTGGGTCAAGGGTCTGATCTAGAAAGCAGTACTGCTGGACACGGCTCGTATTGTTAGGAGGTTCCTCTCCCTGGAGCTCTGAACTTAGAACCTGTTCTCGATACCGGCGGGCCTCTATTTTTCATATTTGTATTTTTTTTTTATTTTTTTTTATAAAATATTTAAAAATGTAGATTATAAGAAACAAAATTAATACAGGACGTTATAGGAAAACTTACATATCTACGATACATTGCAGTAGATATGTCAATACATTACTCTCTCAGTCAGAAACTAATATTGATAACCCAAAACGCAAAAAGTTAGCAAAAGATCAAATATTATCACAGTTTTCTTGTCTAAACTAATACATACTCAATGTAGTTGTGAAAGTGAGAGGACGGTCATAACTGACGTCACAAGCCTTATCAGAGTGTACCTACAGCACACAGTCCGGCGCCAGCTCTTAATTAAACGTGTAGCTCACTGCTCACAGAGCTAAGTCGCTGATATTGAATTTACCTAACACTTATACGTTATACTCTTCTTCGTGCAAAGTTTCTAAATGAAATCTCAGTAGAACTACGATTGGTAGGCAGATATTGAAACTTAGACAAAATATATTCGATAAAATCAGTTAGACAGAACAGATCAAATCAAAATCAAAATTTGTTTATTTTCTCTCATAAAGGTTGACATCGTTACTTAAATAAGAAATATTTTTACAATTTCGTCTTACATTATAACCTTTGTGAGAGCTGGAGTCTGAACTAGGTTCGGGACCTGTATGACAGATCTCCAGGCTCTCCCTTTAGAATAATCATATTGGACGGCAACATAATTCAGATTATTAAAACAATATAAATGAAGATAAAAAGTTTCTAAAAGAAAATCAAACAGATCAGACGATGACGTCATTTGAACATTGAGGGGACGACAGCTACGCGGTGTTACGAGACTAGCGTAGCGCGTAGTCGTCGCAGCCACGTAGCGCACGTAGCCGCGTAGCACCGCTACGACGCCTACGCGCTATGAATCCCTTCATCACAATAATTCATAAGTCTCTTATTAATACGCTATTGACGTAAATCGCTCGGCGCCATTTACATGTAAATTAAACCACTGTACAATGTAACTTTGCGCCGTATATCAATGTTATAAGGTTCACAATGCCACAGGCATTGATTGTCGTCGTACGTGATAAAACGCTATCATTAGGAGTGATGGAATTCTAGCGTTCTACTGGGTGTGGCGTGAGGTGAGAAGTCTTCATGTCTTCATTCGGTGGTGTAGGTATGCTTAGGTGTGTGTGTGACATAACTGGCCACTCAACTTCGCTCTGAGTACCCTCATAGCGTACTAGTGACAAGTTTGACGGTGGATCCTTGAACAATAGTCAAGAATAATGTTATGTATGCAGAAAAGCGCCAATCCCAGTACCAAAGGTGAATTTATGAATCTTATGTTACAATAGTTTTTTCTCAAACATGCATGGAAATATCGTCATTATTTTAGAAAAAAGAACACGTGAAGTACCGAATTTACGGCCAAAGAAAATCAAATCCATTGCTGGAGCGTTTTTTGAATTAGGAACATTACAACGCTCCAGCAATGTTGTATGAAACGGCGTGCTGGGGTTATTAGATACTCTTTGATTGGATCTCTTTTATCATTCTTGGCATACCAAAGTAAGGGAAGTATCTGACGGCACATGCGTCGCGTATTATCGGCCGCGTAACGCCAGAACAGACAAATTTATAGAAAAACACTTGACCGTTAACATTCAACCGATGATGCGTTAGTGCGTTTACTGTACTTAGCTGACTACGCTCGACGCATCTTCCGTCAGATGTGCACCGACCCTTAGTCTCTTTGCTTAGTACAAATTTAATTGCGTTCACGTGGCTGGATGGAAAGTTCAAAAATCACATCAAACGTGTCCTATTAAAAAAGCATATTATAAAATCAAGGACTACGTTGAAGATAAAAAAAATGGCTTTAGCTCCTTCTGCGCATGCAGCTTCCCTGGTAACTCATAAACGGCACAAATACGTGGATGTCTCTAACTATTCTCAATCTCATTTTTTCAATTTTTTTTTGTTTTTCTTCTTTTAATTGGACTTTTTATAATAGTTCGCAATCATCTTTATAGCCCTTTGCAAAGAATAGTTGCAGCACTGATAACAACATTTGTGCCACATGTTAAATTTAGTCTTGTTATATATATATTTTTTTTTTAAACTTTGTATAGATTCTTTTACCGATTATTTTGTGAATGTGTGAACATTGTAGGCCTTCTAGATGTTAGTTAATATTTGTTAACTTTATTATATATTATATAAACTTTTTTTTTTTTAGTTTCTTACGACTAGTTGTCCACGTTGTCCCCCCATAGTACTAATGCTGTAACATGGAAATATTGTAAAACCAAACCATTTTTTAAAAGAGTAACCATGGAGTTTCTTGCCGGTTCTTCTCCATAGGAAACGACCAATCCGAACCGTGCACCTTTTGTCGACGTTTTATAAGTGCCCATGTAGGAGGCCTAAGTAAAATAAAAAAAATTGATTTTGATTTTGTATAGCCATAAATGCGTTTGCCTTTCGGCACAGATGATAAATAGAAAATCGGTGGCAAAGCTGAAAATTCGTCTTGATTTGTTATTCAATAGATATAAATTTAATAATTAAAATGAGTTCTTATTTTTGATATTGTAACATTCTGTTGACAGCTAATAAGGATTTAATTTGACTATTTCCTTTCTTATTATTTAAAATGTTGCAATATCCGGTTCAATTTATATTAAGCTTTAATTTGATCACTTCCTTTATAACTCTTTAAAAATGAAGGGATTTCCGGTTGATATTTTATAAGGATTTATTAGTCAAATTATTTTCATTTTTATTTCTTTAAAATATTATAAGATCCGGTTTTGTTTAAATAAGAGTTTAATTTGACTGTTTCCTTTTTATTTCTTTAAAATTTTATAACATCCGGTTTTGTTTTAATAAGAATTTAATTTGACTGTTTCCTTTTTATTTCTTTAAAATATTATAACATTCGGTTTTGTTTAAGAATTTACTTTGACAACTTCCGTTCTATTTATTTATTTTAAATATTTCTCTACCGTCGGAGTAAATATTATAAGGCTTTATTTTGATAACTTCCTGTTTGATGTTTCCCACTTAATTTTGATGTTTTGCGCCTAAACTTTATGTTACCCGCTTAATTTTCATAATTTTTACATACGCTGTAAATTTTATGCTTGTTATTTTCGGTGTATAAAAACCGATGTAATTGTCGAGGAAGATCACTCTTTCGCTACCACGGATTAAACACCCTATACTGAAATACTTTATATTTCTTTATTCGCCATTTACTATAACTGTTACTGTGTATAAATGTTGGTGCTAACCAATATTACGATGGCGGCAACCTACTACACCAACGATAGCAGCGGTGGGATCCAGCTCGCCCCTACCAAAGTGTTCTGGGTCCCCAAACCTGTGCTGACAGCCGAACCAGACCCAACTTTCTCAATGGATCGAGCAAAGAAGCACGAAGCAAGCCTGATCCAGACTTTCGGCGAAAGGTTCCGGTATGCTGACGATGCCGAACGATGTCAAGTTACGTCCGTTTCGATGGCGCGGCCACGGCGTTTTTTTAAAAAAAAAACTATGCCAAGATTATGTAAAAATTTGTAAAACTTGATTCCCGAAACCATAAATTTGTCAAAGTTATGGTTAAAAAGTTTTAAAGGTTTGAACGTGGCCGTGCCATTGAAACGCGGCGAACCGCGCGGCCACGGAGATCTTTAAAACTAAGCGTTGCAGAGACATGAAATTTTGGCAGATAACAGATTGAATTTGTAAAAATATAGAAAAAATTCCTATGTTTATATTTTAGGAGCTGTAGGACTAAAACCCCATGGCCGCGCCATTGAAACGGTGAAAAACACCTTATCGACGGTATCTCGCTGAAAAAGCATCGCAGCGGTCTGACGTTTTTTGTAAATCCTAGATTTGAATTTGTCAAAATATGTAAAAATACACAAACAATACCTAGGTTTATATTTCAGGAGCTGTAAGACCAAAACCCTATGGCCGCGCCATTGAAACGGTGAAAAACACGTTATCGCCGATATCTCGCTGAAAAATCATTAAAACTTTTTAACCAACCATAACTTAAAACTTTTTAACCATAACTTTGACAAATTTATGGTTTTGGGAATCAAGTTTTACATAATCATGGCATAGTTTTTTTTTTAAAAAAACGCCGTGGCCGCGCCATCGAAACGGACACTGCCAAATTAGGGGCTATATCCAATGCGGGTGATGCCACAATTGTTAACTAGATCCTAGGCGGGTGATGCCGTTAATTGTTGTAATATAAGTTATGTGAATCGATTCAGAGGGTGAACTGGAGATTGATTTTACTCCACCAGATTTAAAATCTGAAGCCAAATCGGCAATGGAAAACCTGCTTCCAGCGAAGTCAAAAGAAAATACATGAAAGCAATGAAAGTATATGAATATTTAATGATTTGGAAAAAGATAAAAAAGTGAACATTTTCTCCGAAACAGTATCTTTGGCGTATTTTAATGAGATTGCTAAAACTAAAAATCCATCTGCATTATGGGCAATTTATTCCATGCTGAAATTTACAGTTCATGTTAAAAACGGCATTAAATTGAAATATTATGGAAATTTAACTACTTTTTCCCTGCATTATTTTGAGAAAAGCTCTATATATGCCTCGGCGGAAATGGCAATTGCCTGTCTCGTATTAGTGAAGTCCTTGCCTACGGCTCGGCCTTCAAACTGATACTCGACCTGCAATTGCCTATTTCCCGGCATTTGCAATAATGTACTATTTTTTAAAGTTAATATTTGTTGTTTTGTACATCGGAATGTAATAGGTCTTTACCTATGAAATTGCCGTACTGCAGTACTAGCCATTTCAAATCAAAATATTTTTTGTTCTGCTAAGAATTCTAATTTCATTTTGTTTTTGTGACAGATTTCTTTTTTAAATTGGTCATTTGTTTATTGATAAGCGTTATGTTTTCATCGCGTTTGAATCTTTTTCGTCATCAAGGACGATATCTCCTAAACTATCCAAGGGAGCTGTTTAAAAGTTATATCGTTGGAATCGTTATGAAATAAGCTAGCACGTTATGTATGGATTGGGCTAGTTTTGGCTTTCAATATATTTTTAATTCTACTTTGAAATTCAGAGAAAAAAATATTCAGGAACCGAGTAAATCATTTTACTTGCCAGTCGCTGCTAACACCATCTATCTCTCGCCGTGGAACGGAACCGAATACGATCGATGTAATCAGTTTAATCAGACGAAAAACGCTAGTTATGTCGGCACGGTTTCTTTGTATGGGATGAGGCATCTGTATGCTAGTACTAGCACTCCGCCCGCGACATCGTTCGCGTGATTTCGTTTATCCTATAAATTATTTTCTTATATGCAGTTAGTGAAGGCGACCAAAAATAAGCTGTTATTAAAACAATAAAAAACTGGGTATCGTAGATATACAGGGTTTATTGGTTTGGGACGATTCTTTATTTGACTTAAAGAATAATAAATTTTAGGTTACCGTCACAAAGTAGGTAAAATCCTCCCCTAAAAACGAATCAACCTCTTTTTGCCCCGTTGAAGGTCGAGTTTTTTACAACCTAAATATGCTATTCATTATTTTCTTCCCTTTTTTATTTATCGTTTATGTTGATCAGATTGCGCAGTGAGATTCCTCAAAAAAAACCTTAACACCCCTAACCCTATCTGGGAGAGAGTTTAAAAAATGTTTTATGTAAATTTTGAGTAGGTATCAATCTTATCCCCAAGGAATTTGATTTTACATACAAACTAATTTTTACCCTTTTCACCTCCTTAAAGGTTGAACGGCCGCAAAATCGCGACTTAGTGCTCTCCTAGAACCCTACGTCAAAAACGATACCCAGTGCAGTAAGATTCTTAGCTAGAGTTAGTTTAGTTTAGAAAAACTTATAATGACAACCTTTATTGTTTCCTTAGATGCCAAGCTACCTTACGTTGCCTTAGGTGCTTTTGTGCCAAGTTTAAAATTTACTAACCCAAAAAATAATATTCTTTAAAAACACTTTAACACCCCCTAAAACGTATATTGGAAGTAGATAAGTAAAACTAATAATGACAACCTTTATTGATCACTTAGGATGGATATTTATGTCAATTTACAAATTTATTAACCCAAGAAATGAGATATTTCAATAATACTTTAACACCCCTAAATCATTTTTTGGGGGTAGTTTCGAAAAAGTAATAATGAAAACCTTTATTATTTATTTAGGTTGGTATTTATGACAAGTTTCATGTTTATTGACCCAAGAAATCAGATTCTTCCATACAAACTTCAACACCCCCTAGATCATAATTTGGGGGTAGTTTCGAAAAACTAATAATGTCAATCTTTATCATTTACTTAGAATACTATTTGTGCTAAGTTTCAAGAATTTTGGCCGAAGGAATTAGATTTTTCATACAAACTTTCGACCCCCTTTTTACCCCTTTAGAGGAGGAATTTCCAAAAATCCTTTCTTAGTGCACACTTACGTCACTTGAGGAACCTTTTTGCCAAATTTCATGCTAGGCTTAGCAGTTTTGGCTGCGCGTTGATTGATCAGTCAGTCAGTGAGTCAGTCAGTCACCTTTCGCTTTTATAGATATAGAGATTATATTATCTGTGACTATACATACACACACGTAGCTATATCGCGCTATATGTATATATACAGTCATAAGTATTGGTATAGCACTGCTATGAATTGGGTCTCATACCTCGTCTCGGGGATCACTCTCTCCGGCTTAGTTTGGTAGTAAATAGGACGCTCACTAAGATATAATGCATTATTTCTATCTATAGAATTGTCACTGGGATTGTGAAATCATTTCTTAGATACTATGATTTTCTATGCGATGCCATGCGTGCACTTAAAGGCAAGACTGACTAACTAACAACTAATATTAATAAAATTAAATAACATGCACAAACCCTCATAAGAAATAAAATCTTCTTTTTCTTCTTCTAAGCTTCATTTTTTGGTGTACAATAAATTATGTTCTATTCTATTCTATACTAATCTTACTGAAGGCGGGAAAAGACAAAAATTATAGAAAACCAAACAAAACGTTTTTTTGTCACACTGGCAGCTCCGCATAACATTTAATGCCTATTTTAATATATTTTATTATTTCCTTGAGTAATTAAATAGTCACAAAAAAAATATTATGGTGCATTCTAGATTACTTCACCGAGTTTAACAAATTATACCTAGTGCTTGTTTTTCTCTTTTCAGTTAATATTTTTTTGCGGTTGGGTTTATTTTTTAAATACTTGTTAATTTACAAAATAAATCTACCGACTTCCAAAAAAAACACTACAAAGTTTAAAATAACTTATATTTCGGAAGTCTGTGTCAAAAAACGAAGAAACGAAAACAGGCTCACCGAATTCCGAAATTGAAGTAATTGAAGCTCCGAAGTTAACAAAGATTCCAACAAATTAAGATCCTCTTCATTTTTTTAAATCGGTTAAAAAATGGTTTACATTTTTCAACTTTTAGTTGTGGTGAGGTACATAATACCCATAATACTCATAATGCCAGAATAGATTACCCAAATAACATGAAACTTGAAAATAACCGGTGAAATAAGAGTGTACCAGGGTGAACTGTACACATCTGCGTATCCTTTTAGAGCGTACCGGCGTGATGTTATGTTATGAAATAGTGTAAACAATAAACAGACTTGCGATTGCAGCAATCCTGAGAGATTATCAGTAATTTATTTAAGAGTTATGTTGTATATATACGAAGTTTTTCATCAAATCTTCACCAAATGGGACCAATGCGGGGAACTTACCCTTTCAAACACAAACATACTCTTCAAAATAGCTCCACAATTGACAGAAAAATTGTTAAACATATATAAAAATACATACAGTCGAGCATAGAACTACCTCCTTTAAGAAAAGTCGGATAAAAAAGCGCGGACGAATGGCCAAGTATTGAGCACACTCCAGCAACTGTAGGAAAACATTCGAATCGTTTAAGTCCCACGTGATAGAGAGCGACCCTGTAGCCATCAACCGGGCCAAAAAAACACAAACCCCGCACTTTCCAAATTCCAGATGGTAAAACCTAATAACACATGCCCCAACCTCATGCTCGCTTGTGACCACTACACCAACGAGATATATAGATAGATATAGATATGTACAATCTGCACATCATATCATATGGGAGTGTATTATTTGGCAGAATGAACGCAATACTATGTTGAATAATGTACAGGCTGTATCAGGAGCTGTTTACTATACGGACCTTGTGGAAACTAGATCAAATTTCCGTGCGTTCAAGCGCTTTTGCCATACCTATTATTGGAATCAAATATAACAGCTCACAATGTTAGGACCCATTAATATTAATGCTAATTTTTATCCGTGGTGCTAGGCAACTGGGCTTATCCCAGTTGTAAACGACCCTTTGTGCCTATTGGTCTTGTTTGTTCTGTAACCTGCTTGATATGGAGGGAAGTGGAAATTTGTGTTTTTCTTACTCCTCCATTATTCTTTTCTGATTAATTTCGTTGCGGGATCCAAGACAGTTAAATTCGTTCTCCGGGACTTCATCGAGCTTCATTGCCTCGGCGCTTTTCTGGTGGTCGCCACTGTTGATTCTGGCTTTCAGGAGTTGCAATGGTTTGGGAATAGTGCGGTGGGATTACACCAACGAGACAGCATTTATATTCATTTAACCACACAAACAAGTGGCCCTTGCGCTCTGTCCGTGGTTTACCTGACACTAGTACATAACACATTACCATACATACTAACATTATGTACTCAGTACTAGTGCGGAGTCGTTGCACTGTGACGCGACACATCTCGCATTGAGTGCGACTAATTGGTCGTGTGAGTTGTGTCACACACAGCTGTGGTCGCCAACTGTAGCGGAGGTAATCTATACAGAGTACCCTGAACAATTACCTCCCCAACTACACAGAAACTGTACAGTTTCAGTATGAGTTGTACGAGTCAAAGGATAATTGGATTTGATAATATTTAATGAAGATAAAGTTTGTACCTGTGTAGTCAATAGTATTTGTCACATTCATGAATTCGTAACGTTACTTAACATTTGGGAAGAAGAAAGTAAGAATAGGGGGATCCCAACTTTTTCTTCCAAACCCATCGAGAGTGGTATCAAAATTAACCGATTTAAAAAAAATGAAGAGGATCTTAATTCGTCGGAATCTTTGTTAACTTCGGAGCTTCAATTACTGCAATTTCGGAATTCGGTGAGCCTGTTTTCGTTTCTTCGCTTTTTGACACAGACTTCCGAAATATAAGTTATTTTACACTTTGTAGTGTTTTATTTGGAAGTCGGTAGATTTTTTTTGTAAATTAACAAGTAATTAAAAAAAAACCCAACCGCAAAAAATAATTAACTGAAAAGAGAAAAACAAGCACTTGGTATAATTTGTTAAACTCTGTGAAGTAATCTAGAATGCACCATAATAAAAAAAAATTGTGACTACTTCATTACTCAAGGAAATAATAAAATATATTAAAATCGGCATTAAATATTATGCGGAGCTGCCAGTCTGACAAAAAACGTTTTGTTTGGTTTTTCTATATTTTTTGTCTGTCCCCGCCTTCAGTAAGATTAGTATAGAATAGAATATACTTTATTCTACACCAAAAAATGAAGCTTAGAAGAAGAAGATTTAATTTCTTATTAGCTTTTGTGCATGTTATTTTATTTAATTAATCTTAGTTGTTAGTTAGTCAGTCTTGCCTTTATGTGCACGCATCGCATAGAAAATCATAGTATCTAAGAAATGATTTCACAATCCCAGTGACAATTCTATAGATAGAAATAATGCATTATATCTCTTACTTTACTACAAAACTAAGCCGGAGAGAGTGCTCCGCGAGGCGAGGTATGAGACCCACTTCATAGCAGTGCTATACCAATACTTATGACTGTATATATACACATAGCGCGATATAGCTACGTGTATGTATGTATAGTCATAGATAATATAATACTAGCATACAGATGCCTCATCCCATACAAAGAAACCGTGCCGACGTAACTAGCGTTTTTTCGACTGATTAAACTGATTATTTTTTGTACATCGATCGTGTTCGGTTCCGTTCCACGGCTATAGATAGATGGTTTTAGCAGCGACTGGCAAGTAAAATGATTTACTCGGTTCGTGAATATTTTTTTCTTTAAATACAGTGACAATTTCTATTATAGTATTTTTGCATGTTTTTACAGTTTCGTTGCACCAAAATATGTTACAATACAAATTTAAACAATCGAGTGCAATGCCTCAGAAAATTAAAACCGCGCCATCTATTGGCACCAATTTTATATGATCCGTATAATCTTTGAAATGTGAATTAAGAGCCCAATATGCCATAATTTTGTGCTTAGAAGAGTTGATTAAACAAAAACATACAATGTTTATGTTCAATGCCAGAAAATGTTAATTTTACACACAATTCAATAACAAACTGGTGCAAATCGCGCCATCTAGTGAGATTTACTTGAAGCAAATTTTCTTTCTTAGTGCTAGGATCCCGTGATATAGTATAGTATTGGTATAGCTGCGATCGTTGAGACCTGTTGATATCGCAGGTTCAACGTTGCGGACTCTGCTTTATTGTGACAGGAATCAATCTGCCTTCCCTTTCACAATTATGTTGTGTTTTGCTTCTATTTTAACCGGAGGCAGCTGTTAGATTCTAGGATCTATTTCCACTGAAACGTTAAAACCAAAATTCATATTAGAAAAATTCCCTCGTATAAATGTGTAGTGAACGACAGCGCTGTTGAGTGTGACGTCACACTCGGATGTGTTCAATATACAGGCGTTACCGAACCGCCGCGCCGCCGGGATGAATGGACCGACCGGGGAGGGAGGGCGGGTTTAATGTGTTCAACTATGAGGAAATGCGATATAAAGCCTCTTAGATTAACTTTACTCAAGTGGTAAACGTTTGTGATACCAATAACTGGATGGGTTTAACTTGGATGACATCTATGTTTTTATTAACTTATAAGCAATACGGGAATTATGAAGTTGATAGCCGGAGGACTTAAAAAAACCGAAGTTAATTTAAATAAAAGTTTAATTACTTTAAAATTACAATTAAATCTTAAATCTAGACTTGGACGATGCTAGTACCGAAGTGCCAAAATTAATTATTATAAAACACAATTCTAGAACGATTGCTGAACGCAGGTGCGGCACCAGCAGAGGAAGTAGGTGATCGGCGGCGACACGAGGTGTCGAGTCAGCAGAGTCCCTGTGTTGCAATTTTGTGTGATTACATCTGTTGTACGAGTACGTAATTAGCTATCATGTCGCTATTCAGGCGATATGGTGTAGGCAGGGCACGTAACACGGGCGTAAATACTACTTTATGCTGTATTGCTGAAGCATATTTTAGTTTATAAGATCTTAGTAATAATCGCAGACAGGGGACAGGGCGGTATGAAGAAGACAACGTGTTGCGCTGACCTCAAGTAACATGGGACAAGGGCAGGAAGATGATGCACAATATGGCGCCCAAAAGCCGCCATTTTTCTATTTTCTAATTTGAATGTAGCCAGTGACACTCGCAAGATTAAGACGAAACGATTGACGTACGAATCATCACAATCAACCATCGCGTTTGGTCTTTGGAACGCCACATAGGAACAAACATACATACATAGACTAATAAACACTTTACCCTCCTTCGGCAGTCTGGTAAAAAGTCACTTTGGTACTTGCTCAGATTTGAACCCATGACATCAAGCACGAGAGGCGAGGTCTGAAAAGTCAGCTAAAATCTCGTGTGTGATGAAAAGATTATAATGGTAATTTAAAATAGTGTCTGTCAGCAAGTTTTTAAAGTTCAGGTACTCGATTAACTCGTGAAGCAGTGGTTCGAGAGGGCATTGAGTCGAGCATACTTTGAGTACTAACATTAGTGTTTGAGTCAAGGATTCCTTAGAGCAGATTGGTCTGTGTTAGATGAGACTAATGTATTACTCATACAAATAACTACCCACTAGAAAGATTAGGTTACTTCTATACTCAAGGGTACATATAACTTACCTTGGCTCCTTAACATTCGAATTCGTTATGTTATAAAGTTATTATGTATGTATTTACAGTTTCAATCTTTTTCATTTTTTTTTTTTTTTTTTTTTTCTCCTCCTATCCTATAGGCTCGCGCTTGACCACTATCTCACCTGATGGTAAGCGATGATGTGGTCGACGGTGAAACACGCTTGCCTAGAAATAACCTATTCACTCTTGACTTAAAGACCCCCAGATTGTAGCATTGTTATCATATTAACGTTTTCTAAATCATCGTCTTTGCACAAAATAAATAAAACATTATACAAAGAAAAATACAATCGACTTCCAGATATAAACACTAAAAATTAAATTTTGGCAGTCGGTGCCAAAAAACAAAGATAAACAAAAACAAGAACACCGAATTCCGAAACTGAAGTTCCAAAGTTAAAAAAAGTTTTTTTTATTTTTTTGTAAAAAGTTTTTATTTTTGCTTTTTAGTTGTCACAGTTATGTCAGAATCGACTACCCGAATAACACCCTGAACTATACACATCTGCGTATCTCTTTAGAGCGTACTATGCCTAATGTTATGAAATGGTGTAAACAATAAACAGACATGTGATAACAGCAATCCCAAGAGATTTGCCGTCATTTATTGAAGATTTCTGTTGTATATCTCCGAAATCCTTCATCATTGTGCTTATTCCGAGTTTTTTAACTTACTCACTCGTGATAACGTAAACGATCTCTTATGTCAAAATATATACAAAAAAAGAGGTTTCTCCTTACCGTCACCAGACGGCGCTTATCCAGTTTCAATACAAATTGATGTTTACGTTAACGCGATTGAGCGTGAGTATAAACTCGCACTAAGGCTCAGATCTTGATCAAATTTAAATGGAACCACATGAGAAGCAACAGGTTTCAAATAAAAAAGAATCATCGTATATAATCATCAAAATCGGTTCACCTAATAAAAAGTTCTGAGGTAACAAACATAAAAAAATATATAGTCGAATTGAGAACCTCCGCCTTTTTGAAGTCGGTTGAAAATCTTTTACGTTATCAAAAATCAAAATCAAAATCAATTTTTTTATTTCACATTGGCCTACATGGGCACTTATAAAACGTCGACAAAATGTGCACGGTTCGGGTTGGTCGTTTCCTATGGAGAAGAATCGGCAAGAAACTCCATGGTTACTCTTTTAAAAATGGTTTGGTTTTACAATATTTCCATGTTACAGCATTAGTACTTAGATATGGGGGGACAACGTAGGCCCGAATTATGACAATAAGTCGTAAGAAACTAAAAAAAAAAAAAGAGAAAGATTATATAAAAAGTTAACAAATGTTAACTAGCATCTAGAAGGCCTACAATGTTCACACATTCACAAAACAATCGGTAAAAGAATCTATACAAAGGTAAAAATAATAAAAATAAGTATAACAAGACTAAATTTAACATGTTGCACAAATTTTGTTATCAGTGCTGTAACTATTCTTAGCAAAGGGCTTTAAAGATGATTGAAAACCATTGTAAAAAGTCTAATTAAAAGAAGGAAAGAAAAAATGAGATTGAGAATAGTTAGAGACATCCACATATTTGTGCCGTTTACAAGTTACCAGGCAAGCTGCATGCGCAGAAGGAGCTAAGGCCAAATGTTTTTATCTTCAACGTAGTCCTTGATTTTATAATATGCTTTTTTAACAAGGATACGTTTGATGTAGTTTTTGAACCTTCCATCGGTCAGTTCTATAACTGACTTTGGCAACTTGTTATAAAAGCGTATACTGTTTATAAGAAAAGA
The DNA here is from genome assembly GCA_964057195.1 of Orthosia cruda. Classification (NCBI taxonomy): domain Eukaryota; kingdom Metazoa; phylum Arthropoda; class Insecta; order Lepidoptera; family Noctuidae; genus Orthosia; species Orthosia cruda. The sequence continues at coordinate 26,165,235 of OZ059841.1, forward strand.
CTTGCTAGTTTTCGTTAATCTGAATTTGGGTATTACAATTTCGTGCTAACTGCGTGTATTTAAATTATGGAAGTCGCTTCTAGTTTTGAAAAGCCCCCGATTTTTACGGACATACAAAATACATTCCAAAATATAAAGTGAAGGTAGAGTCATCAGTATATCGATCTCTTTAAATTTTTCTCTGAGGGACTCGCGAGGATCCATTTTATAGATTGCGCGGATTGCCCTCTTTTGTAGGATGAAAATATCTATTATATAACTAATAATTAGAACTCATACTACTCGAAATGTGTAAAAAAATAGTAATACCAATAGGTTCAACTAACTTTACTCTTCCTCGAAAATAATCAAATCATCTGACGAGTGCTCCCGGTGTGAAATTGAACACGCACCGCACAAACACACATAACATACATACATAGTATGTATGTATGAAAGGCACAGGCCGCCGACATACACTGGATTGGCACGTTCTAGTCTACTGAATTGAATGATAGAGCACATACGTACACATAGCTAGCTTGTACGTGACTGTGTATATAGAATATTTTATTTCTTTCTTCTCTTTTTTTTAAGAAATTGACTCGCACACTGTTCCGTTGTTGTTGAATTAGGAAATATACCTATGTTTGCAATATTTGTAAGTATGTGAGAACCATGTTCCTATTTATCAAGTGAAGGAATTTACCTGTTAGTGGTTGAAATACTTTATACCTATACGCAGTATAGTAGTGCTGGGTGCATCGTCCTCACGTATATGAATGTATGTATGTATGTAAATGTTGTAAAACACTTTTTCTTAAAGAGTAAGTATGGAGTTTCTTGTCCGTTCTTCTCCAAAGCAAGCAACTTTTCTAAATGGACGGTAGCATCATTTATTATTAACTTTAAATTTATATTTTTGACGTTCAAAATTGCCGCTTAATGGCCTAGTTGAAATAAAGAATTTATGTCTTTGTCTTTAGAACTTAGCTATCTAGTGTAGACGTACAGACATCTACATAACACCAAATGACTGTACTGATCCTCAAAAGTTTAACACATTGTTTTAAACTTTTGATGAGTCGAATTGTGTTTCTAGGAATGATCTCCTAATAGTCGCAGGTATGACATGTGAAAGGGAGATGCAAGAATCTATTTCGAAGCGGTATTGTGGATTCTGTTATTAAAATAAAACCACAGATATCGTTTGTAAACTATATTGCTCACTTGCGAGGGAACAACATTACTGCTTATTATTAAGTAAAGTTTAAGAAAAGGTTTGATTTTCACAATAGGTTGTTGAATTTAAAAAAAAATACGATTTTTTAAATTTATTTTGATACTTTACATATCATAAATTATATTGTCGTTGCAAAAATCTCTTAAATATTTTTTTTCAATTTATTATAAGCAATTGAAAATCGATATAATTTTCAAAAAAACCACCTGTCTACGAACGGGCCATGATTGGTCGCCATGTTGGTGACGTCATAACGTTCAAGGAATTTTGTACTACAGTGTGAACTACACGTGAATTGACTAAAATATCCGAAAATTAGTGCAAAAATATTATTTATAACAGCAAATTTTATTTAGTCATGTGTGATAAAGGATTCTTAAAGGCTGATTTCGATAATATACCCACCTGGATGGACGATTTGGCAGTTTTGAGCATAAATAAAGTAGTGGTAATGAATATTACATGTTAGTGGACCGGTGTTTGTTATTGTTCTTTACCAGGTTACAACGATTACTTTATGACATTTAGAATCAGAATTGTCATAACGTAATCGTTTTCACATATGGGTAGGTGATATTGGTGTAAAATAAAAAGTAAACAAACACGATTGGCGCGAAACTTCGACTTTGGATATCAAAAATCTTCATTAGATACCACTAAATATGATACAACCCGAAATCTGTGCAGCCTTTATTTATATTTATTTGTTGCACAAAATCCTTAAAATGTTCGGTAATTACCATTATTTACATATCTCTTAATAATATTAAACACTATTATCTAAATTATATATTTACAAACACTAAAAAACTTTGTAGAACAAAAACGTGAAAATATTAACCTGGTAGATTTTTTTACACTAATTCTTCAGTAAATATCTCTTATATGCGTTGACCGATTTTCACAATTCAAACAGAAATATTAGTTTTACGCCTATATCTATCATTCAAGAATAAAATAATGAATATATCTCCATAATCAAAAAAACATGTTTTCAAGTTACGTAATTATACAATAATGTCAACTTTGCACGAAAGTTCCCATAAAAATGTACTAATCTCAGTCTGTAATGATCAAAGTAATATATTAATACGAATCTAATACTAAATTAGAACAAGATAACATAATAATTAACACATTCTATTGGAATCTAGTAACACATAGAACATTTCTCAAAACTATAGTAGGTATACTCGTAGATTGCTAGGTACTTGACTATTGCGCGATTCACATATAATGGGGATTTTTTATAGTATTTGTACATAATGGTATGAAGCAAGCACGATACCATTTAAGGATCAATATTTTTGATCAATATATTTGATTTTCATCAATATAATGACGATAATAACAAGATTGAATCGGTTAGAAGTCAAAACACCGTATCAGCTATGTGCTACAATGAGTAAAAATGAACGTTGTGACGTCACACGGGCTCGGGTTTGTTCGGAAACTGTCGAGGTGTTTTCGGTACTGGATTCAAGAAAAACTTTTCAATTTGATATTACTTTGTAATTACAGCGAATAAAAAAAAACTAAAAATAGTTTTGTATGTAAACTTATGTATGATCTTTCCATTTCTAACAAAAAAAAAATTGGTTCAACAAACCAATTAGCGAGTATTACTCAAATCATTTATCTTATGTGCGTCATGTTGTTCCAAATATATTTTTATAAGCGCTTTCTTCACCGGGTCGGTGCGTTTTTAACCCCCGACGGAAAAAGAGGGGTGTTATAAGTTTGACGTGTGTTGCTGCGTATCTGTGTCTGTCTGTGGCATCATAGCTCCTAAACGGATAAACCGATTTTGATATTTTTTTTCGTTTGAATGGTGATTTTGTCGAGAGTGTTCTTAGCTATGTTTGAATAAAATCGGCCGTTCAAAAGTTATGGCCGTTTTACTGTTTGAATCGGGGTGTTTTTGCAAGATATCGTGTTCAATAGATTGCTGATAGAAGCTTATCTACTATGTACTAGATAAATTATGTAGCATGAAATAAAAATGTGTCGAGGGTTTTTAAAATTTTCGTGTCTCTACTAAATCAGTTCAGATGTGCTGTACGTGTATGAGCTCGGTAAAATATCTGTACCGAAACGACTCAGGCTTAGGTTAACTAAACCTTCATCAGATTGAATCAGAATGCAATACAATCGTTTACAATTAACCGGAGTTAGTGTTTAATCACAGTAAACATAGCAAAGCCTACAAGTAGATGAGTGAGTTAGCGCAGTTAATCCGATTAGAATTGAACCTGAAGTCTTGATACTGATTGAGATTAAACCACGTTTACTCAACTGTATTTGGTTTACCCCAGTTTTTGAATTGAGAGTTTGGACTTAAGTCTATGAAACTTTTTTTGACAAGTTCACATGTCTAAATGCAAATCTATACTAATCTATACCAATATTATAAAGAGGAAAGATTTTTTTGTTTGTTTGATTGTTTGTTTGTTTGTACCGAATAGGCTCCAAAACTACTGGACCGATTTCAAAAATTCTTTCACCGTTGGGAAGCTACTCTATCCCCGGGTGACATAGGCTACTTTTTATCCCTGTATTCCCACGGGAACGGGAACTACGCGGGTGAAACCGCGAGGCGTCCTCTAGTAATATTATAAACAGGTAAAGTTTGCGAGTTTGTGAGGTTGTCAAGGGGTAATCTCAGGATCTTCCGAACCGATTCAGAAGAAATTTGGCATGGAGATAGTTTGAGACTCTGGGAAGGACACAGGCTAGTTTTTATTCCCTTGGGACGATCAAACACTTTTTACGCGGGCGAAGTCGCGGGCAGAAGCTAGTCTATATCTATACTAATATTATAAAGAGGAAATATTTGTATTTTTGTATGTTTGTATTTTTGTATGTAACGAATAACTTAAAAATTACTGGACCGATTTCAAAAATTCTTTCACCGTTGGAAAGCAACACTATCCCCGGGTGACTTTTCATCCCTTTATTCCCACGGGAACGGGAACTACGTGGGTGAAACCGCGAGGCATCCGCTAGTAGCAAATATTTAGGTTTTGCTCGCGTCAAAGTGGAAATTTATTTTACGGTATACAAAGTATACTATGTCCACATTTATGTCAAGATCCACTCGCCTGTCACATTTTTGTAATTATGAATGCGTTAAGCATATTGCGCCACTCAACTTAATTTTTCCATTAATTCAGTCATTTAATGCAAACTCCTTCAACGTGATTCATTAACAAACAATCAAACTATAAAAGTTTTTGCACTAGTTTCACATTTAAAATATTATGTTGTAGTCTTTGACTATAAGTCAGTAAACCCTTGTGTGGGTAGCGGGCATAGCGATGTAAATAAAAATGCTTGAGAAGGGGGCACTCGCCTGTGTATTTCCATTACACAAAAAACAATTATAGCACTTACTCTTTTTTAAACGTTTTAGTTTTTCATGTACAAACGTATTACATTTCTTAAAAATACCTACGAAGAACACCATAAAACTAGTACTATTTATTCGTACAAGTACAATAGTTAAGGTCCATATCTGTGACTACCAAAGTTATGTTTACCCTCACCATTCTGTCTACATTCCAACCAATGCGGCCTGATTGGTTAGTCGTGCCATCTAGAAACACAGTCGGTACTAAAATAGCCAACACACTTTAAATATTAATAAAATTATTCATTAAAAAACCTTTTTAAAAACAAACATTTTTCATATTCTTCTCCCTTTCATTTGATACCCATATCATAGCAGTGTTCAAAAATAAACTAGTCCGCCATATTGGGCCGTCCGCCATATTGGGCCGTCCGCCATATTGGATTTAGAATGACGTCACTTAGCTAACCATGCATTGTTATCCAAACTAAACGTGTACGCAAAATTTAATCTTAATCAGTGTAGGATAACTGCTTTAAAAGACAGTTGCAAGATTTGACCGGAACACACATAATAACATACATAATTTGCAAGTAAAATAAAAGCTTGTAAAATCAGGTTTAATTTAACATATTAATTTGGAGAAATAGCTAGATAATTTAATATTGATAACAATTAGCAGGAAGTAGAATAGTTTACGCTGACGGTATTTTTCTATTTTGTAGATGAAGCCATGGCCCAGTTTTGCCCCCACTCTCGATTGTTTCAGTGAGAACACTCGATTGCCAATCACACTTTTCGAAGTTTGAGCCGACACTTCGGAAGCAAACTTGTAAATGCTTCCACATTTAATATGACGATCACGGAAACCATATTAGTTTCTCAACATGTAACATACTTTACCCGTCAGTGTAGGTAGGAGTTAGAGATATACATTGTAAAGAATATTTTATCAATAAGTCAAAATTCACAGTTTGCAGTTTACCGGCAAGTACCTGCTTCATCCAACACATAAAAAGTACCTACATGGATTTTATGATGCGTTTTTTACAGCCCACTGACTACCTAAGACTTTCCAATAAATAAAATAACGTAGGAAAATTTTCTCTCGGTTATAAAACCTAACATATTGACATGAGCCACGTTTAAAAAATTCTCAGATTTTACATGACAGTTTTATGAGTGTCCCCGAAAGGGAAGCCTTCGCATAAAATCGTTTAGTTCGCAGACCCGAGCGAAGTGGGGAATAAATCTAGTATTAGTGGCACAGTTGGTCGCACAATGGTGGTAACACTTGGACTTTGACCTGGCCTTGCGTAGTATAAAGTTTTAACAGAATGCGAGATCAGCTCATACTGGCTTTGTTACCACTGCGTGCGGTCTACTGTACGTTTGCTACTAGCGTGGCTCAGGCGACTTATTTCCTCTAGTTTTATGTTTGCTCTCCAATATATCGCAGATGATACCCGAAGGTTTACGATCATAACCTTCTATATGGCGTTCCAATCATATAATAGGTACACTCGTTTAGCTTTTCTTGTATATAGTATTACTGGCTTCTGCCAGCGGTTTCACCCGCGTGAAAGGTGTTTTATCATCCCAAGGGAGCATTATACCGGAATAAAAAGTAGCCTATGTGCTTTTCCAGACTATAATCTATATCTGAGCCAAATTTTATCCAGATCCATTGAGCCGTTTTGGTGAGAATGAGTAGACAAGAAAAAAAACAACCAACCAAACTTTCACATATATTTTTTTTTACAGTACTGGTTATGCTTGAAGGCCTTATTAAAGTTTTTATTTACATCTAAAGCAAGTTTTATCCACAACTAGAGGCCCGCCCGGCTTTGCCTGGGTTGTTATAATTTATAGCCGATAACCATCTGAAATACTTAAAGATTTTTTCAAATAAGTAATCTACTCGTCTGAACAAACATTCGGGCTCTTTCTTCATGATATTAGTTAAAATTAAGATTCCTCTCTCTCAGTAACTTCTAATTACTAAGAAGATGTTACACTACGTATTAATATAGCCCTGTAATCATAGTCCGGTGCGGGTCAGTTTTATTAGTTACTAAGTATGTATGTATACACACTATGTAGTACAGCACTGAGCGCAGTGGGACGTCCCGTATGGACGCCGTGTGCTCTGTGACTTATCGCCGGGTAACCGTGCTGATTGCATGCCTGCCCTCGTCCTAATCACACCGGGAGGGTACACAATGGTCAAAGGTTACCTGGTTTAGTTTAGATAAGAACAAAGTTTTTCTTTCTTTTTTAGGGTTCCGTACCCAAAAGATAAAAACGGGACCCTATTACGAAGACTCCACAATCCGTCTGTCTGTCTGTCCATCTCATGGCTGTATAAACCAGGCTGTATCTCATGAACCGTGATAGCTAGACCGTTAATATTTTCACAGATGATGTATTTCTGTTGCCGCTATAACAACAAATACTAAAAACAGAATAAAATAAATATTTCAGTGTTGATACAACAAACGTGATTTTTTTGCCGTTTTTTGTGATAATGGTACGGAACCCTACGTGCGCAAGTCTGACTCGACGGTGACTCGCACTTGGCCGGTTTTTAAGTTTGAAACCGCCAATCTGCCTTAATCAATCGTGGTAAGTAATAGTTAAATGCCTTGTCTTTATGAAAATATGCCCTTGTCTTGTAGTCGGCCTATAATAGCCAGGTAGGTTTTATTTATAACAATTGACTGATCTGATTTAAACTTGAACTATTTATTCAAAGACTGGCAGATTTCTATACGTTTAAAGTCTGATCACCCAAAAGCATTTCGTCACCACTGAGTCGTAGTAACAACTTAACTAAAACGAACACTGTCTGGAATACGACCTTAGTATCGAACTTAGGACATCACGATCTAAAGCCTGCCTTACTTGGAGACTGATGAACGCCTTAGTATTCCACACCACGAATTAAACGTCGCACTAAACTAGGATACAAGCGTATTTATATACATTTGTATGTATATAGCAGCAGTAAACTTGATTCTCGGATAGATTCGGTATAAACAACCTTGTTGTTACCTACTCGCGGTACATGGGGCGTGGTGACGTCAGCAGTGACGTCTTGGTCACTACACCGTAATACAGCTGAGGAAAATAATACAAGATTTTAATGATAATGTAACACGACTGTTTAAATTCTTTTACATCAATAAGTATTCGGACACTGTAAACATATATGAATCTAAATATAATCTCTCTTTATTAGTCGGTCCTTCATGTCTGAGGATCGTGGTCAGCATCAGGGTTAAATCTGGAGCGGATGATCTGACTCCACCGGTTTCTGTCCAGCGCTTCCCTTACGACCGTGTAGAATTTGGAGGACGACGAGTCTTTCACTTGATCGGTCCATCTCGTCGGTGAACGACCACGCGACCTCTTACCCTCGGTGTTCCCAATCACAATAAGTCTTTCCAGATTCTCGTTGCCTCTGCGCATTGTGTGGCCGAAACACGAAAGAGTACGCTGCTGGCATATGGTGGACAAGTGAGTTTTTACTCGGAGCTGGGTTCGGATCGATGCATTGGTGCGATTCGCAGTCCAAGGTACTCTCAGCATTCGCCTCCAACACCACATTTTGAATACATCGATCCTTTGTCTCTCTAAATATTTCTTATTATTATTATTCTTGGTTGCCTGGAAGAGATCGCGGTTCGCGATAAGGCCGCCTGTTTTATGTTTGTTTTTGTTATAAGATGTCTTAATGATTAATTTTTATCTTGGTGTACAATAAAGTAGGTATATAATAAATAAATAAATAAAGTACATAAATACGAAAAATTTGTAAGCGTACGATAAAGTCGGTTGCTTAATCATACATATCTGTGAAATCAACGGCTCGTGATTTTATGGAAAGATTTTTTTTTTAAATATTACCAATCCATGTAAACCTACAATTTTACGAACGTCCTTTAAGGGCGCGGCGAACAAAGCTCGCAAATGCAATTCGAGGCGAGTGAAAAATTCATTCGGAGTATTGCTATCTCGGTTTGCACGCACACGCGGCGCGCCGTGCCTAGCCGCGTATGTTTGTGTGAGCAGATAGATATCGCTACCTAATCATCCTACGACTCGAAAGCCGGCCGACGCGAACGGCGCCCGCGTTCTTTTGTCTTATTTATGTAGGTATTCCTTTAAATATAAATAATGAATGCAAGTATTACTTAAGCCTATTTACGCATAAGTAGGAAAAAATAACAGCGCTCTGAGCTAAGAATATAAAAAAAAACAAGGTTTTTGAATAAACATTTATTTTGTTTTGTTCTTACTTTATAGATTATCATTTATCTGTTTAAAAAATATAAATTGAAACTTGATAAAGTCGTGTAGGGTGACCATAATTATATTAACGACTGAACGAAAAAAAAAAACAATAATGGTAATCAGAAAACATAGTGTCAAAGATCCACACTAAACACGCTTATTTTCTTAATTTTTTTTTCAGTGTTTCTTTCTGAAAATTGATGGCAAAAGGCGTTTTTTACTTGATCGTCGTGGCTTATTATAAATTAAAAAATATTTTACAGTTTATTAAGAAGTCGATTAGCCAGCCAGTTATCAAAGTTTATTGGAACCTCCCCAGGGTAAGGGTCACTGAAGTCCAGATAAAAATCCCAGAATAATTAAATAAACTAGAACGAATGTGACTTTTTAGTTTTTTGTCAAAGGATTTTACAAAAAAGTCCAGGAAAAACTGGCAAGTCCAATCGCATGGTCACCCTACCCTGGATGAGGCGAACTGGCCGAACTAACGTCACAGTAAGTAAAGAGAAGCAATGTAAGTAAGTCTTAGCGGTGTCCTTGAGATAATTACCTACGCCCGCTTTGTCTCATGACATGAATAAACAAACGAAAAAAACAAAGTTTCCTAAGTTGATGAATATGTAGGTAGGTAAATACTAATTTATACAAAACTAGCTGTCCCCCGCGGCTTCGCTCCCGTCATCTGGCTACCTAACCTATAATAATTTACCTACCTATCTACTTACCCTACCCTATCTAGCTACATACTCTACCCTACATACATGATTGTACGCAACGCACGCAACGGAAGCTCTCAAAAAAGAATATTTTGCCCGTTTTTGCAAAAAAAAAAACATTTGTGCTCGGCTCCAACTGGTCCTAGCGTGATGTTAAATAGCTTAAAACCTTCCTCAATAAATGGACACAAAAGAATTTTTCAATTCCAACCAGTAGTTCCTGAGATTAGCGCGTTCAAACAAACAAACAAACTCTTCAGCTTTATAATATTAGTATAGATATACTAAGGTACGTATTAATTTAACTTATTGTATTATGTCATTGAGAAATAGGTACGTCCTGTGAGAAACATCCCAACGTTAGAAAAACCATGTCGGCAACCGAACCATATAGTAAATAATAACAAAGTCCTTATACAACGCAAAGTTCGTAAGTAAAGAAAGTAGATTACTCAATACCAAAGTTCAAATCACATGGCAAATCTAAATCCAAGTTCATAGCATAAGTCAATAGTGTTAGAAATATTAAAATAAGTACAATTTAGAAAATAAATAAACACGCACGCAAAGCATAGTAAAGTAATATTCTAATACTGATAACAAACAATCGACAGAACAGTAGTACAACCAGCAGTGAAACACACCCGAATCAAACCCGAAGTGCCCCGAACAAACCCCGTACGAACGATACACAAACACAACCGTGAGCAGTGCGGCCACGCACACTTTGACATTTGCTTGACGCGACAGCAATACTAGCTATTGAAAATGTGTGATTAATTTGATGTGTTCCGTAATACCAAAAATTATGAATGAAAACTTAATGTTTTTAAAAAAAATTGTTCGATTATTTGTAATTTGATAATATGAGCTATGTTCCTGCTACGACATTATTATAGATGTTGTTTTTTATAATACAGACAAATCAAAAAGAAAACATGTCATTTACGCTGTAAAAATATACAAAATGGAATTCGCTAAAACTTCATTTTAGGTGAGAATTTAGAAAAAAAGAAGACGTAGGAACCTAGATAAATACTGTCTCAATCGGAATATCATCATAATATGGTGGAGATATGCTAAAAATACAAATAATTTTGGTATTACGTTTGTATGGACAATTCATGCTTCGCCGCGCTCTTAACTTTCTTTCTTTCTTTTTTTTAATTAATGAACGGCCTATCGAAATATGTTAATGTTCAAATATTATTATAAGGCTACTAGAAAATGCGACTGCCCTTTGTTTAGTCATTCTTAGTAAAAAACGATGATAGAAAGTCGGGTCGCGGTTTATCATTGAAGATAAAACTACTATGAAATATTTTATAGCTTCTACCAGCGGCTTCGCCCGCGTGAAATGTGTATTGCTATCCCAAGGGAACATTATCCTGGGATAAAAGTATCCAATTTGCTATTCCAGACTACAGTCTATCACTGTTACAAATTTCAACCTGATCTGTTCACCCGTTCTGGCGTGATTAAGTAACAAATATACATCCATCCATCCAAACTTTCGCATTTATAATATTACTAGCGGACGCCTCGCGGTCGCCCTGTATTCCCGTTCCCGTGGGAATACAGGGACAAAAAGTAGCTTGTCTCACTTGGGGATAGTGTAACTTCCCAACGGTGAAAGAATTTTTGAAATCGGTCTAGCAGTTTTAAGTTAATTCGTTACATACAAAAATACAAATCTTTCCTCTTTATAATATTAGTATAGATTAGTAAGAAGATTTGATTTAAACCCTAAGGCTCGTCCCCCGCCGCTCTTTCCCTGACAATCCCAGGACGGCATTTATACTGTTTACAGTGATCGTGGAAACTGCATGATAATGTTGTACCATGTGTCTCACTAACGTTAACAATACCGTTCACAGTTATTATAGAAGAACGCCTGTCGGATTCGTAGCCCGCAGTGCTACGCCGTAGACTTCGTAGCTGTGTTCTACGAGATCGTCGAAGAGATGTTGGGCAGTGTTGTGAATGTTGATCAATTTGAATGGATATTAAATATTGATAAACTTTAGAACGAATATAGGAATCTCCTATTTACAGGGTTTTTTTTACTGAGTTAGTATGGGCCATTCTATATTTATTGGTTGGAGCCGGACTAACCGATTAACTCTTTTTTATTGTGGTCGTACAAAAAATATCCTGTATATATATATTATGTATATTAGCTTCTTCTTCTTCTTCCCCGTGTCCTAGTTATCCAACAGGACAAAGTTAATTCGTAACATGAAACAAAGAGGAGTAAAAAGCGTCTGTGTACCAACAGTGTAGAGGTCCCTGCCTCCTGGGCGCGGCCATTAATAGCAGTCGCACGCTCCAGTGACTTCGTTCTTATATATGGGCAGTTGAGGTTCGTAATGACGCGGAAATGATATACTGACTTCAAATAAATTCAGAGAAATAGACATGAGAATAAGAGAAAGTCTGGTTTTTCACTTGAAAATATTTCACAATTTAATCAAATAAAATTATTCATTACAAAATCTTCTTTTAAAACAAGCTTTTTTGTATTATTCTCAGCAAACCCTTTCATTTTAAACCTATATAGAAAAATAACTAGTCCGCCATCTTGGGCCGTCCGCCATATTGGATTTAGAATGACGTCACTTAGCTAACCATACATTGTCATTCAAACTAAACGTGTATGCAAAATTTCGTCTTAATCAGTGGAGGAAAACTGCTTTAAAATTCAGTTGCAAGATTTGACCCGAACACACATACATACATTGCATGTTAAATAAAAGCTTGTAAAAATAAATAACCATTCATTAAATTATGACACAAATGCAACTTAAACAGGCAGTAAGTAGAATGCAAAAATACTAGAGCGCCTTTTAATTCACGCTTGCAACTAATAAATTTAAACGAGGCCTAATTGGTCTAGCACAACCGAGCTGTATAATTCAGTTGTTTAAAGTTAATTGGGCTAATTGCTGAGCTCAGTGCAAAGCGCGCATCTTTTGATAAAGATCTAGACAATTATGCAGTATTTATTGTTACAGATAAATATCAAAGCTTATTGCCAAAGCTTATATACGGGAAATCTGTGGGTCAGTCACGCCAAAAGATCGCTGGATATCTTGCGCGTCCAGTATAACAACATTTTCAGGATGATGTTGGGGCTGCCTCGCTTCTGTAGTGCATCGGGGATGTTCGCGCTGTACCGCACTGACGGCTTTCATGTAGTCATACGCATAAAAACTGTCTCCCTGATCTGCAGAATGCGTGGCAGCCACAACGGAATTCTGAAGACTGTAGCTGATAGTATCTCCTCTCCGCTATGGAGATCCTTTATTAGGCGGGTAATTTAAATGTGTTTTTATTTTATGTAATTGTATTTAAATTTGTATTGTAATTTTTATTTTTTATTCAATCGAACTGTATGGATAAAGTTATCTGAAATAAATGAATTTGAATTTGAATATCGTATCACAAAAATGGAAAACAAAAAACCTCGACAAATAAAAAATATATTGAAAAGCTACTTTACCATTGAAAAGCCTAGAATGGGGGAAGGGCCTGCGTGCGGGTCCAGTACCAGATGAACTGTGAGCGAGTAACCTAGAAACCTGAATCGATAGCGCACATAATCTTGCCTCAAAAATATTGAGCGTTATTTTGTATGTGAAAATTATATGTATGTATGCATGTAAAAATAAATAGTTTGTTTTTTTTTTTACTATGGAATAGTTTTCTCACAGGATACAATAGTGACCATAAAGTGAAAAAGCATGGCTAGGTCCATGCTTGTTCACTTCAAACTAAAACAAACATTTCTTTTTTAACAAGCTTTTATATTAATAATTGCAATTTCACGAGAACCAAAAGTGTGTTTTCAAATTTCAGCTCAATCGGTCAAACTAACTTAAAGATTTGATTACAGACACCGGGACCGGTGAATGTAAACAAAAAAACTAATTAAAGTGAAGTTGTAGGTCACCCACCTTACGCCTATACCATGAATTGGGAACAAACCTTAGCGAATAACCAGACATAGATTCAAACTCCATGTGGTGAAGCAGTCGACCGCCTCGGACACCATAGCCTTTCCTGCAGTAGAAGCGCTGTTCGGATAGCACGACACGCCATCATTAATGACATCATACGTCGGGCTCTTGTCACCGCCGGTGTGCCTGCTGTTTTAGAACCTAATTGCTTGTCGCCCGACGATGGGAAGAGACCAGACGGGATGACCATAATGCCTTGGAAAGTGGGTAGGCATTTGGTGTGGGATGCAACATGTACCCTTGCGCCATCCTATTTTCTTAGCACGGGCGGACTGTGCTGGCGCAGCTGCTGCTGGTGCAGAAAACCTCAAACGGCGCAAAGACAATAGTTATATATTTGAGCCGTTTGGGTTGGAAACATTAGGTTCATGAGGTACGAGTGCTCATCGAGTATTTGGAGATAAAGGCAGATGGTTAGTCAAATCTTCACGTGACCAGAGGGCTGGGCTTTTCTTCGGCCAGAGAATCAGCATTGCCATCGAACGTGGCGCATTGCCAGCGTTCTGGGCACTTATCACATATACAGCGATGTGGACGAATTTTTTGACGCCCAATGACCCCTGCCCTTTTATACGGGTTCGTAGTTATATTTTTATTTAAGTGTTAGGTTAGGTTAGGTTGTTAATTAAGTATTTTATACTATGTAAATTTATATATTGTTATTAAAACATTTGTTTCAAGTTAGTTTTTGAACATGAAACAAATGTTTGTTAAAAAACACCAAGCTGCTTCTCAGAAATTCTTGATAGTAAAAGCCAATAATATTTTGCATTATAATAATACTTATGAATCGTACGCCATACCACGTGCCACGTAACTAGCGTTTTTCATCTGGCTATACCAATTATTTTTAATAAATCAATCGCGTTCGGTTCCATTCCACGGCGATAGATAGATCACCATCTATATCCGTGAAACGGAACCGAACACAATAGATGTACAAAAACTAATCAGTAAAGTACGTCGGGACAGTTTCTTTGTATGGGATGAGACACCACTGGCCATACGCAATCACACTTGCGACTGCATCAGACCAACAACGAGCCAGTAGGAAATCGTGCAGTAATTGAAACTCCCAATTTGCATACAATGTCGTAAACCACAGTACGGGTGAGTTTTTGCCTCCATTAGTAACACATGCACGCAAGCTATGTAAAAATTGGCCAAGTGTTAGATGATATCTCCCAAAAGAACATAGACACAATATTCAGTGTAGGTCTGTCTACAAACAAACATACTGCGGGCAGGAAGGAAGTATGAATAATTATAATTTGTTCTTTTGATGTTCTTACCAAAGGAAAATACTCTTGAGTGTTTCACAAAGAGCATAAATTAGTATAATTTGTGGAAATATAATAAATACGGTAAAGTGTGGCGGATAACAATCCTCAGAAAGAAATTGATAAAAATATGCAAATCATTTTTGTACCTTAAGAAATTAACCTACTCTAACGCTCTAAATCTAAACATATAAAAGAAGAAAGTGACTGACTGACTGACTCACTCACTGACCATCAACGCACAGCCCAAACGGCTGAAGCTACAATCATGAAACTTGGCACGTAGGTTCCTTTGGTAGTGTAGGTGAGCACTAAGAAAGGATTTTTGGAAATTCCACCCCTAAGGGCGTAAAATAGGGGATGAAAGTTTGTATGAAAATCCGTCAGTTTTAAAGCCAGGATCTTCATATTTTGGGTTTAGGCTGAAAATTAAAAAATAATTTACACGTGTTTCAACGATTTTGAAGATTCCACCCCAAAAGGATGAAAAGGGGGATGAAGCCATGAGAATAATAAAATATTCTAGAGACTTAAAATGTTGCACATAGTTTCTGTTTATACTTTCCAGGCATCCACTAAGAAAGGATTTTTGTGAATTCCATCCCTAATAGGGTTAAAATAGGGGATGCATTTTGTATGAAAGTCAGTCAGTTTTAAGTTAGGATCTTTGAATTTTGGGTTTGGGCTGAAGATTAAAATCTAACGCAACTTAAGGATTTTTGGGAATTCCGTCCTTGGGGAGCGGATCATGGGGGATGAAATGTTGTGTACGAAAGTCTTTCTTTTGCAAAGGAAAATTTATTAAAATACTTTCAAGTCTTTAAAGTCTGTTGTTAACTATAAAATGGCTCAACGCATAAATATAGGAATTAAATAGGGACGGGATAGGGATAGACCTATTATCTAAGCTAACTTATCAATGTTAAACATTTACGTTTAACAATTGTATTATAATAATTTGCAGTTTATTTCGTTTTAATTTCATTTAAGATGTTGCATTAGGGGTCAGCAGTGTAGCAAAATAAAAATAGGTATTATGTTAAGAATGTAGTACCTAATAATTACTTCTGTTGGTTGGTAATTAATTTCTAACTACATAATAAATGAATCAGTGATAGGAAATAAGTGTACCTAGATATAATCCGCGGCAATACACGCCACAATTGCGGCAGTAAGGCCCCTCTTTGAGGAGTGGCTTGAGAGGCGTCGTGGCGCCCTCACCTTCCGACTGACGCAGGTCCTCACCGGACACGGCTGTTTCGGGAGGTTCCTGTTCAGGATAAGGCGGGAGGAAACGCCCGGGTTTCACCATTGTGAGGATCGCCCGGAGGACACGGTAGAACACACGGTGGAAGTCTGCCCAGCTTGGGCGGAGCAACGCCGTGTCCTCGTGGAGGCGATCGGCGGTGGCGACCTTTTGCGCCCAGGCCTGGTCCAGACCATGGTACGGAGCGAGACGGCATAGGAAGCTGTCGCCAGCTTCTGCGAAGCAGAATTGCTCGCAAAAGAGGAGGCAGATCGCGTAAGGGAGACGCAACGGAGGCGCCCTCTCCCCCAAAGCCGCCGCAGGAGACGCCCTGGGCGGCGGGAGTCGCAAGCCGATTCCCGGCCACCGTAGGCGCGGGCTTGCGGACGGCGAGTAATGGGTAGCTCGCCGTCCGATAAGGACCAGGCCTGAGTCGACGGCGCGTATTGTTCCTCGCGCGCCTCAAAGAGATGTCAGCAAAATTGACGGGGTCCATTAGGGTCGATGCCTGTCTGGGTCGCGGTTAAATTTGAAAAAGTGTTACCGCGGCCCTGGCTCAAACAAATGAAGGAACACGGGAGGGTTTTAGTCAGCAAAAGTATGACACGCACTCCCGCTTCACCCAGAGCGGGAGAAGTAATAGGATGATTTCCCACAAACTCTGCTTAGACGTCATAAGAACCTATTTGTTTTTCTTTCGATATTATTTTATCGTAAGTACGGAAATTCTTAACGGTTTATTTGTTTTTTCATATAAATGTAGGCTATGTAGTCGACGAGCTCTTGGGAGAACTAGAGAGGTGTCATATGTGCAAACACATCCTAGCTCCCAAATGGAGCTATTGTGAAGTGTGTGGGAAGGAAACGCTAAAGGCACAGCGGCTCCGACGAGCGAAGATGCTATCGTGCCATAATCCATATCTAAACATATATAGCTAAATAAAAGAAGAAAGTGACTGACTGACTCACTGACCATCAACGCACAGCCCAAACGGCTGAAGCTACAATCATGAAATTTGGCACGTAGGTTCCCTTGGTGGTGTAGGTGAGCATTAAGAAAGGTACCTACCAATGCAACGCATAGCCTACAAGCACCCTGCCTACTGATTTCAGGTAGGCTAGATAGTAACTGAAATTATTGCAATGCCTACTAATAAGGCGCGCTCATCCTCTTTATTTATTTTGCAGAATTATGTACCTACCGCTACACTACATGATAACAATAATTAAAGAAATAATATAATAATAATCACTCAAATCTACTAAGATACGTGGCGGGGATTAGGTATACGTTCCATCCATTCGGCTGCATCGCGAAGTGAGAGGTGCAACAAAGGTGCAAGGGGCGAGGGGGGCACCAGTATGAGGGCAGAGCCCTGAAGCGGGCACTCGCTACAGGACCGACGTCGTTGACAGTTGTTTATTCATATTCTTTATTGTACACAAAATATACATTTAAAATACAAAAGGAAAATTTATGTACACAGGTGAGCTTAACCCATAATTGGGTTCTCTGACAACAAACCTCAGTGATAAAGAGAGATTTACAAAATTAGGTCAGTTAACAAAAGCGCACAACAAATATTAAAAACATTTGAAATCTTACTAACTAAATACAGTTAGTTGTGTTAGTTGTATGCCAAATCTAAATATGAGTGAATACTTTGTGGTTTTGCTGGGGACAGTTTCTTTTCTTCATTGGTTTTGTAGCTTAGTTTTGTTACTTTAGAAGGTTTTTGTTAAAATATGGTAAGAAGAAGCCTGTAGTCTACGCGTGCGAAGCCGCGGGCAAAAGCTAGTCGTCAATAAGTTTATTCGAATAAATCTGCGATATGGAACTGTAGCCAAAAGCGAAATTTAAAATGTACTGGATCTATAACTACTGAGGTAAGATTTTTATCCAAATGTCTTTTATATGTTAAGGTACGCAAAATTTCCTACGTATCTATTAATAAGTGTTGATCTCCATATCGAATTAGATACATAGTTGCATTCGGTACAGTCAGGGTCCGATATATCTATAGCAGGCAGAGAAAGTTATGACAGAGGTGTAAATAACAACTTCCCTCTATTATTTTTCTCTGACAGACGGACAAAGTAATTAAACAAATCGAGCACAAAACATCAGCGGCGGGCACGGAGTGTAAAACTAATATAAAGAGAAATGAATTGGATTTAGTCGTGAAAAATGAAACAGGAAGCATCTACATCTGCCGAACCACTTCCAAAAATTTACACGAAGCATATAACACCATTGATTCATGAAAATGATATTGCGATGTTGCCTAATTTTGAAAACGTCAAGGGTTGCTTGAATACTGCCCGTAAAAAGGCATGGAATGTGAAAAAAAATCAAATTTCAAAAATTTACCGAGGTTGTAGTGCCCAACACTTTACGCGAACTATCATTACTAGGGGAATTTATAGAAAAGGATACTAGAATACTGATGTTCTTCAATACTGAAGTGACGATTTACTTCCCCAAATAAAGGATTTTTTCCAAGATGCAACATTTAAGATTGTTCCTGATCCGTTTTACCAATTATTCAGTATACACGGCGACATAGTTCGCCCAATTCAGTCCTAGCAGTCCCAATTTTTTAT
The DNA here is from genome assembly GCA_964057195.1 of Orthosia cruda. Taxonomy (NCBI): domain Eukaryota; kingdom Metazoa; phylum Arthropoda; class Insecta; order Lepidoptera; family Noctuidae; genus Orthosia; species Orthosia cruda. Next base: position 26,183,967 of record OZ059841.1, read on the forward strand.
GCTCTAATGAGCGATAAGAAAGAAGCGTCGTTTTTTGCTTTATTTGATATAATAAAGACCGTATTTAAAAACGAGTGGAACCCAATAAGGATTCATATGGACTTCGAAATAGCTGCATCTAATGGTTTAAAAAAAAAATTACCTGATGTGGTTATAAAGAGATGCTATTATCATTTTATTATTGAGTCTGGAAGAAGGCGACATCGTTGGGCATCAAACACAAACTTTACAGACGTATAGTTGGTTTATGTGCAGTGTTACCGCTGGTTCCTATTGACAAAATTGACGATGGATGGAAATATATCCAATCGCGGACTAAGAATAAAGAAGATGAAAAATTAAATATCTTTATGGCATACGTAAAGAAAACATGGATGAAAAATAATTGTTTTATAAATGAATGGTGTGTTGCCCAAGAGAGACACAGGACAAATAATATTATGGAAAGCTGGCATTCTTTATTAAACAAGTCTATAAACAATAACTATGTGACGTTGGCAAAACTCCTTGAAGTGCTCCAACAAAACGTGACTATCCAAAAAATAAAAATCATAATAACACATTACAAAAACGAAGAAAAATCGAAATAGAAAAAGACGAAATTATAGAACTTCAAATGCAGTTAGTTAACGGCGAAATTTCAGTTGGCCATTATTTAGAAGCTTTGCGGTAAAAAAAATGCTGGAATTATTTTTAATTTTATTGCCTTTTAATTATTACTATTTTATCTCGTTTACTTATTATTTTATTTTGTTTCAAGAAAGTAGTGACTATTACATACCACATTGTAACAACACGGTCAAGTGTGTGTTTGGTGGGACCACGAAAAAGTTTTGTCCCACCAGTGGGACATCGCAGTGGGACCACGGTTCCGGAGTGGTTTTTTTCATGTTTATTTAAACGTTTTTTTTTTCATCATAGAAAATAAACCTTTTTTTTTTACAACTCTATGTATTACCCAGTTACTGGGTTGTGGAGGTCAGATAGGCAGTCGCTCCATGTAAAACACTGGTACTCAGCTGAATCTGGTTAGACTGGAAGCCAACCTCAACATAGTTGGGAAAAGGATAGGCAGATTGCAATGAACTAGATGAAAAAGTTTCGGTTCAAGCACTGCCGACTGATGACACACTAGTTAGGAATGGACCAAAATCGTGTTGCTTACACTACTTATTAAGGTTGCCGCTTGCAAGCACAATGTATGATTTTTTTCTATAATTTGTGGAGGCTTTGTTGATAGCTAAAATTTATGGATTAAACCTTTATGACTTCCCAGGGGTAGCAAATAAAATTTGGACAAAATATCGGAGCAGTTTATTTAATACTATTGTTGAAGATTTCCCAAAACAAATGCAGTCGGAAATATCGCGGTGATTAAATATATGATATTTTTTTACAGACAAGAGGTTAATGTATTTTTTTCAGACTGATAAGTAAGGTACTTTTTGGTGATAACATACATATTTTATGAATATTTTTTGTATGCTCTCTATATGGTTAATATACTTGTGATAACATGGGTTCCATATTTCAGACACGTATTCCAAGTAGTTTCTGACAATAAAATTTCATAATTTAAAAAACCCCCCGACAACAATCTTGCGAAAACATCCCGATTCAAACAGTAAAACGGCCCATAACTTTTGAACGGCTGAACCGATTTTATTCAAACATAGCTAAGAACACTCTCGGCACAATCACCTTTTAAACAAAAAAAAAACAAAATCGGTTCCTCCGTTGAGGCGCTATGATGCCACAGACAGACACACAGATACACAGACACACAGATACATAGATACACAGCAACACAAGTCAGACTTATAACACCCCTCTTTTTCCGTCGGGGGTAAAAAATATAATATAGTAGAATTTTAAAGATTTGGCTTTAGAATTGTAGCACTTGGGTATCCGTAAATCATTATGAAACGCAGTGATTTTGATGCCTTAGCGATTATTGTAGGTAAGTAATAAACATAGCAAATTACTCTGGTAGCATGATTCTAGTAATAATCTATTTTCTTACAAAATATTAAAACATTCATTAAGAAACAACAGTAACAAAATACGGTCATATTTCTCAGTTAATTAGTGGAATTATAATTATTAGTTTGTTTATATAATGAAGCAATAAAACAGCTCCACGTAACTTAAGGGCCTATATACGCTTTAGTGCCGTAAAACGGTAACTTTCTAAAGCATACTCCTTAGTAACGGCTAGGTTAAAAGGTTTGAAAAAAATATATATTTATTATTGATTCATGTACATAATTTTGAACACAAGGTTTTTTCGTGTAACTAATAGTTTTGCTTTAAAAAAATAATTAACAACACGATATTTTTTCGCAACATTTGGAAACTCCTCCAAAACGACTTGGATGTTTAAAAATATTTTTATACAGAAAAATTGATGGCTGGAATTTCTTCATACCTAACATAGCATATGTAAATCAAATAATATTTTGCAAACAAAACTGTTCTAAAGGTGGTTCGGTTCAATTATGATATTTTGGCATCGAGCGGGCACGGCCAGTACTGCGTTACATTGGGGCGTATATATCGCCTTAAGCTGTAACTTGTTACATTCAACACAACTCGGTGCTCGCTCTATGTAGAACGAAACTATTAATATCGCCTAACTTCATTATCACAATTAATACACTTAGTCGAGTTCAGTTCAGAAACTCTTGCATGTGAGGCAGCTCTTTCGCTGTTTATTTTTCACTAGAGGACGCCTCGCGGTTTCACCCGCGTAGTTCCCGTTCCCGTGCGAATACAGGGATAAAAAGTAGCCTATGTCACCCGGGGATAGAGTAGCTTCCCAACGGTGAAAGATTTTTTTAAATCGGTCCAGTAGTTTTGGAGCCTATTCGGTACAAACAAACAAAAAAATCTTTCCTCTTTATAATATTGGTATAGATAATCATAATCATTTATTTGCTAAAAACATGGTATAAAAGATGTAAATAATGTGAACAAACATGTTTTGCTTAATAGATATTGTAAAAGTACATGCATAACGAAACAATCAGTCATCATGCGATTTTATGTTTCAGGAACTCCTTAACACTGTAAAAACTATTAGCAGAGAGCCATTTATATAATTTATTCTTGAACATTCTTGTATTTAATGTTTTTAATTCATTTGGTATTTTGTTGTATACCCTATACACACATAAATATACAACTTTTGTTATATTTTGCAAGCCTTGGAAGGACATCCAACACAAGCCTGTAGGGGTCGCGCCTGCTGCGAGAATTCATATCGCTTGCTTTCGCAAACAACTCTTCTCTTGTTTTATTTACAGAACAGGGAATACGAGGTAACAGTGCCAACAGCATATTTTTCTTCAATCATATTATCGTTTCTTTTGATAATTGCAACCGCTACTAATGGGAATAAGGTCCTGGGTTCGACTCTCGGGTCTGGCAAAATGTTACTGGGTTTTCCCATCTGATTTTTTATCCGACTTCTCAAAAAGGAGAAGGTTCTCGCGTCACAACTACGCAAAACGGTCATCGCTCAGCATAATGCTGGGACTCGTGTGCGAGACAGAGGCACATCGCTGGTTTTCAGCGATAGCCGGTGTCAACTAGGTGACTCCGAAACAATTAAACCTAGTGGCAAGTGACGGAGCGAACAGTTTTATTTAAGAATAAAATAATAATAAATGAGTAAACATAAATAAAAATGAGCGTTTAAAAGTGCAGATATAAAAACAAAGGGTTATACTTTTTATTTAGTGTAGGTAGTATAGTAGTGGATATAGGGAATATAATATTCAAGCAAAGGAAGGTATGATATTTGCTAAATTCTTCTTTTTTTGTTTGAAAAAAGAGGTGGTCGAGGTAGTCCCAATGACACCAAATCAGAATCCCATGCCAAGATCATCATGATCATGATCTGATCCCATGAAAATCGAGGGAACTCTTCAAATATTATAGACATATAGCGATTTTGGTATTCTCAATAACATGGCAAGCATTTGCACTCAGAAAGGATCTTTTGGTGACGAGGAACTGATGAAGAAGACCAAAGATGACCACTGAAACGCCTTAATAAGTACGAGTATGTCATGCATATAAGATATCTCGAATTGTTAAGCGAATATGATGAAGCAAATACATATAAATAAATGGTACTGATGAAAATGGTTCCATCGAACTGATCTGATGATGAAGCCGGAAGATAGACACTGGCACTTCGTAATAAAACATGGTATCCATGTCGTGTTTTATTGGAATCAAAATAAGATGTACTCTGGCTATAAATAATTTTCATGGTAATATGAGGTACCAAAACTAAAAGAAATAAAATAAAAAAGATTTGAACAAAAAACCCTTTATTAATCAGAAACCCGACTGCTTAAGAAGCGAACTAAAAAATGTAAGCAAGTAGAAAATCATGCTGTGCAGTCGGAGGATACATATTCGCGAGCTGGCTGACCACCTGATCCTTCTTTTAGTTCGCTACTTAAGCAGTCGGGTTTCTGATTTAAATTTTTTAATTTTTTTGACATCGACTTCGGAAGATAAAGTTATGTTTGGTTTTGTAGTGTTTAACTTTAGAAGACGCTTTAATTTTTTTGTTTATATATTTTTATTTTTTTTATCAGTAGCAGCTAGGAGTGTGATTTTGTGCCCGGCTGATTGTAAAGGCTCTCATGACATGGGACTTACACAGAACTGCCGAAAAGTGGGTGTATTATAGGTGCACCTCTGCATAACTCTTCGTGAAACGTGACGTTATGGTACACATTCTCGGTCCTTGAGATCATCGGAAAACCTAAAATTAAGCATTCGTATGCATTTCACATCCTTCTTCGACAAATCTTTCAGGGTTCAAGCAGCTCGTTTGTGGAATGCATTACCTATTGAGGTAAGGCGTGCGCAAACATTACCTACATTAAAAAAAAATGGTGAAGGAGCATTTCCTTTCTCTGTAACTATTCTTCTCCTGATCCAGATCATAAACCCCGAGAGCTTTCAGCTCGAACTCCAGAATCGTTTCGAGTGCCTAAGGAGCTCCGTGGACGAATACAGCGATGGGTTCGTGGAAGCTGTCCATACGGTTGGGTCTAAGTTTTTCAAGACCCGCCGTACAGATATAAACAAAAAGCTCTCTGATCCTACTCTCAAGCTCATGAAGGAGAGGCGTGAGATGATCCTGCAGTCTTCAGACGATGCGTGGAAATACCGGCAGCTCAATAGACGGATTTCAAAGTCCTTGAAAAGCGATCTCCGCCGCTTTAATACCGAGCGTATTAAAGACGCGATTGAGCGGAATAAGGGTTCCAAGGTCTTTGCAAGAGATTTGACTATTGGGCAGAGCCAGCTCACGAAACTGAAGACCGACGATGCAGGATCGTATCCGCCAAACTGGAGCTATTGAGGGAGATCGAGAGATTCTATGGGCAGTTGTACACGTCAACCAGTAAACCCGTCGCGAATCTAGCAAAAGACCCTAGAGCTAGATTGAACCGGCACTATACCGAAGACAATCCGGACGTCAGCTTGTATGAGATAAGGATGGCTCTTAAACAGCTTAAAAATAACAAGGCGCCGGGTGAAGACGGAATTACAGCCGAACTCCTGAAGGCGGGTGGAAAACCGGTCCTTAAGGCCCTTCAGAAGCTGTTTGATTCTGTCATACTCGAGGGCAAAACGCCACAGGCATGGTGCAGGTGTGTGGTGGTACTCTTCTTCAAGAAGGGCGACAATGCCCTACTAAAGAACTATAGGCCCATCTCACTTCTTAGCCATGTCTACAAGCTGTTTTCAAGAGTCATCACGAATCATCTCGCGCGCAGTTTTGACGATTTCCAGTCTCCTGAACAAGCCGGTTTCCGTAAATGCTTTAACACCGTAGACCATATAAATAAGCTGCGGCAGGTTATACAGAAGACCGAAGAGTACAACCTGCCTCTCTGCTTAGCGTTTGTGGACTACGAGAAAGCCTTTGATTCGATCGAGACTTGGGCTGTGCTGCAGTCTCTCCAACGGTGCCAAATTGACTACCGGTACATCGAGGTGTTGAAGTGTTTGTACAAAAACGCCACCATGTCAGTTCGACTTCAAGATCAGACCTCGGAACCTGTCTTTCTGCAGCGAGGTGTGAGGCAGGGAGATGTCATATCTCCGAAACTGTTCACCGCTGCACTGGAGGATGTCTTCAAGGTTCTGGACTGCCTAGCCCGGCATCAACGTCAATGGCGAATACATCACTCACCTTCGGTTTGCCGACGATATAGTGGTCATGGCTGAGACTATGGACGACCTCAATACAATGCTCGATGACCTCAGTAGAACTTCCGAAAGAGTGGGTCTTAGGATGAACATGGACAAAACCAAGGTGATGTTGAATGCCCATTTTACACCCACTCCTATCAAAGTCGGAGACTCTACACTCAAAGTTGTGGATGACTATGTCTACCTGGGACAAACGATCCAGTTGGGTAGGGCCAACTTCGAGAAAGAAGCCCCAGCCGAGTCGGATTCGACGGTTGTCGAATCCGACTCGGCTGGGCAGCGTTCGGGAAGTTGCGCGGTATCTTCACGTCCAACTTACCACAGTGTCTCAAGACGAAAGTCTATGACCAGTGTGTGTTGCCAGTGGCACCTATGGCTCTGAGACGTGGTCGCTCACAATGGGCCTCATCAAAAAGCTTACAGTCACCCAAAGGACAATGGAGAGGGCTATGCTCGGAGTTTCCTTGCGTGATCGAATCAGAAATGTAGAGATCCGCAAGAGAACCAGGGTTACCGACATAGCCCGAAGAAGTGCCAAACTTAAGTGGCAGTGGGCAGGGCACATTGCTCGCAGAACGGATGGCCGATGGGGCAGAAAGGTTCTGGAGTGGCGACCGCGAACCGGAAGACGTTGCGTTGGAAGGTCTCTCTCCAGGTGGACCTATGACCTGGTGGAGGTTGCGGGAATCCGCTGGATGCGGGACGCACGAGACCGGTCAATGTGGCGACGCTTGGGGGAGGCCTATTTCCAGCAGTGGACGTTTTTCGGCTCATATGATGATGATATGATGATTCTTCTCCTTTCTCGTTCTGTATTTGATATTTATTAGTACATCATTTCATTTGTATTTATGTAATATATAAGTAATATTATTTAAAATAGTCTTTGTATACTGACAGCCCTATGTCTACCTTCTCTCGTTTAGTCCATCCAAAGCTTGTCTGTAAGAGATTGCCCTGTGCGATGAGACCGATCATTGTACACTTATCTTTATAAATATTTTTTCCTGTAATTATTTAAGTGGTGTACAATAAAGTATATAATAAATTAGTAAGTATACCTCCTGTAGCGGCCGCTGAGGTGTCTCCATTTTCTGTGATTCTGGCACAGTTCCCATTAAGTGCCTTGCATCTCTTCAGACCTGGACGCATTTTGCGAACTTTTTTGTCATCATAGAAACATTTCATGCGCTGTTTGTTTCAGTTCATTTGCATGTGACGGAGCAGCGTGACGTACTTGTTGAGCGGCAGTTTATCGGCCATCAATATTAACTGTACAGCTCACTGTGCCCTCGTTAACTTGGGTGAAATGCGCGTTTGCTTGGCTGTTACATTGATGAGCGGCATAAATTATCGTTTATATTATGTAACTTTAGAGCAATAAAACATTTTATTTTGATCTGTATTTACTTTGGCTTCACACCAAGACTTACAAGTTAAAATGTATCATGTGAACCTGTTTTCATTGTTTCTCTTGAGAAACATAGAATTGAGTTTATAGTATTATTATGTCCTTTACGTTATACGATAACAAGTGAAATTTCAAAATTTAAAAAACCCCCGACACATTTATCTTGCCAAAACACCCCGATTCAAACAGTAAAACGCCCATAACTTTTGAACGGCTCAACCGATTTTTTTCAAACACAGCTAAAAACACGCGACACAATCCACCTTTCCAACAAATAAAACTTAATCTAAATCGGTTCATCCGTTTAGGCGCTATTATGCCACAGACAGACACACAGATACACAGCAACACACGTCAAACTTATAACACCCCTCTTTTTCCGGCGGGGGTTAAAAACAATTAATAGTTCCTCAAAATAAAAGATACGAAATGATAATTTTTTGTCAGAAGTTCACAGGCTATAACTGCTTTTTCGAAGACACGATCTCTCACGGTCACTGATAATAATAAGTTCGCTGTGAGAGAACAATAATCTCAGATTCGATGAGCCGACAGAACCTGAACGGCATCGAGCAGCAATGGGAGGCATTACGAGTATTGTAACGTTTGTGTAGCTTGTAAACAAGATCGTAAATATGAAGGTTAGCATCACAGCGCTAAGTATTTACGATACGGTCGCAGAGAAATGTGTGAATAACAAACGTTGCTTTTATGAATAGGCTACAAAATAAAATTGGGATATTATTATAAAGTAGTATAAACAGACGTTTTGAATAAAATCACTCAATATTTATAACCAATTAGTAGAGATATTCTCTTCCGATATACATTGAATACATTGCCCAAAACAAAACTTATTGTATGCAAATTTTAAACAATTGAAACATTGTAAGTTTATATTGAAAGTTAAATTCGATTGAAAAGATATTTCATTTCAATATTTATTTATATTCTCTATATAACATTTGCATTTCTGTTTTATTAGCTGAATATAAGTAACTAGCTCTCTCCAATACTATTCAAAGGGTGTGTTGACTTGTTTCATATTTGTTGGAAACAATTTGACAACACGGTTGGCGCAATGACTAAGTAATTAACTGCTGCACTGCGTGTCACGGGTTCAATTTCCGCACGGAACAAATGTTTGTGTGATCTACAGATAGTTGTCTGATACTGGTAATAATAATAATGAATATTGGAATATTGATTTGACTTGTGTATAATAATTTGTATTTTTTTTTATTTGACGTTTTTAATTTTCAATGTAACTCAATTTAAAATTTATTCTGTATTTTAATTAATATATTGGGTACTTAATACCTAATATATTAATTTGCACACCTCATTAGGTTATAATACAATGCACTTTTATACCTATAACACCTTTTTAACATGTATTTTCACAAAATCAATTGTTTGATTGGATTTGATAGTATATTGCATGTTATTGTAAATGGACCAGCGATACAAGAGAAATTCTTAGGGTGGGGTAAAGTTTAAAAAAGTTACAACATAGATAATACCACTGCATTAGTCTCAAATATAATCTATCATGAATAACCGCTAAATCTTTAGGAACAATACATCACAGCACATTAGCTACCGTGGCATCCATCACCGAGGTGGTTTTACGACAGCGTGTGTCACCAGATTAATCGTTAGATACATTACAAGGGGACCAAGGGTGCCATACACGGGGTCGTCTGGCACCCATGTGCTGGTGTGGTCCCTGGGGTGATCACGGCGCACAGTGTGTTCTGGTGCGCCGGTGATACTCCCCATAGGAGGGTCCGGTAACGGACAGCCGCGGCGGGTTCGCGGTCAGTGCTAACGCGTACCCGTGTTCCCGCCATAAGCGGCACAGGAGGACACCGTGGAGTTTTAGTGGGTTAGAGTCCCACATAACTGCACTCTCTCCCCGTGGTAGCGCAGTATGCAGGAGCATTTCTCCAAGCTAAAAAAAGAGACACATTAATTGGACAACAGTTAGTGCAAATGTATTATTTTCTGGTTCATGAAGAGGAAATGCCGGATAATTCTTTCTCGTTAATTGATAATATAAAAGCCTTCGTCCGCCTTTCGAATGCCTTTCTTCATCCATTCGAATATTTGCGGCGGGTCGCTAAATACCTCTCCGTCCCGCTATTGAGAGGAGAGCGCTAACGCATATATACTCTAGTCTTGGAGTATATATGCGTATACTCTAGTCTTGGAGTTGTAAAGAATCGCCAAGCCATAGACTACATGAGGGTTATGAAGAGTAACTCCTTTCGTAACTTGTTCTCGAAAATTACCTTACTATGGTTTTAAGTCGTTCATAAGTATAGTTTATGTTCTACGAGAGTTTAACGTTGAAAGTACCTACGATGCGATGGCAATGTCATTTTATAAGAATTTATTCGGGTGTCTAAGATTAAGTTTTGAGGAAAGGCAAAAAGTTGTTGAATTACTTCTGTAACTCATATTTCATTTTAGGAAAAGGTGAAGAGAGTAATGGTGACAAACCGCGCCTCACCTTTCCAGATTAAGTTTTCATAGAAAGTAGCAACAGGTTTTTCTCTTGTATACATTAATCATTTTGACGTGTTATTCAAAACACAAGCTAAAACCATGTAGGTAAGGTTCAAATCAAGTTGGTTTATCTTTGTATTTGTGCCCGATTGATGGCTAAAGGCTCACCCCTTAATAAATGGTACTTAAACATATTCGGCGAAATTCACCTCTGCCTTTGAGGAATACAGAATTGCGTTGTGTTATGGTTTATGTTACTTAGGGCCGATTTCACCAATGAATTTGCATAAACTGAGTTTAATTGAACTAATTGCGATTAGTTCAACTAAACTCAGTTTATGCAAATACAGCATTCTAATTGGTAGTTTCTCAGCGGTCTTAATCGATCAGAACGCTGTATTTGCTTAAACCGAGTTTAGTTGAACTAATCGAGATTAGTTTCATTGGTGAAATCGGCCCTTAGTATACTGCAACTTTTGAGGCTTTTCTACACTCAAGGTCAAGCTGAAAACAAAATAGGGCTCATTAATGAGAACCTTTTTAAAGTTATGTTGACACAGAGTGTGTAGTCTGCAGGTCACGTCGGCACTCTTTTCCATGCAGCTCGCGTCTCGTGAATGTGACGCGATGAATACTGGATTGGACAGCACACGACATGTGTTGATGATGGAACCACGATCAGTAGATCTGCGTTTGGATGCCATTTGAATGGAGCCGAAGATCTTAAATGCAGGTGTCTTTGGTTTGCATTTCTTTAGAGTTTTCGTGTTTCGAAGTTGTGGTAATTCTTATGGCAATATTTATGAAACAGCAAGTCTGTACAAAACTATTGTTGAACAGTTTTGAAATCCACTTTACAAGGATAAATAGAGTACCTTACATTATGGCTGACAATCATGTTTTGACTTGTATATTTTCATTAGATAATATGTAAGCTACTCCTTTGGAAAAAATCTTTTAATTTACAGACATTATTAGGCAGCATAATCCTTAAGGTCGTCTGGTTATGACTATTAGCCCTACACAAATAGTCAGACATGCCCTCGTCGTATTGATTCCAATCAGAGAGTTATATTAATACGTCCTCGTACAATTCGTTTCGGACGAGAACAGTCGCACGTAGTTTGTTCACTTGCCCAATATCACTGAACAAATATTTGGAAGGTACGCGACTGATGAAGTCAATAGTAAATATTCACGTTTACATGGTCGTATTGAAAAATTTGTCCTTGATATTGTGGTATTCTGCTGTACAGATCCATATCTTTTATTCGGGCGGCAACGGCCGTAGCTGATGCCTCAGTCAGTCGTTTTGCGCGGGCGGCACATCGTAAGAAGCCGGCCCTTACTTTTATATTTTTTATTAACGTGGCTTACAATATCGCCAATCCATCTCCGCATCAGGAAGGTCATTTAAAGTCTGTAATAACCTGTACCTAGATATAGGAAGAAGGTAGCGTCGTGTTGCAAAATTAAGAGTTACCGCTGTGTTCTAAGTAATTTCCTCCAGTCGAATTAATCAAACTAACGGCTATATAGCGACTGAGTCGATTTTAGTTGAGGACGTTTTCTTCAAAAGCACTTATCATGTAGCTTTATTCTTCTGTTTCTTTCTGGGTGTCAAACTACGCAAAATAAACAAGTACACCGTAACATAAGTACCCAGCAATATTTTATATTTAGGTATATATTTTTATTGGGTTTGTAGCTGAAGGTATTATCTATCCCATGGGAGCTACCGGACGTAAAAAAGTTTGGCGGCTGCCATTAGAGTTTAAAAGCCACTTTATACTCTCCTTCGAGAACTTTATAAACTTGTATCGAAGCTACTCGCAATTTGAATAAAAGGAGCGGGTCAATTCACGAGCATAGGTATGAATACATACAGACATAAAAGCGTGCTGTGAAAGTAATCTATATACAGGCTGGGCAAAAATCGTGGTTCGAACGAAACAGGGCGATATTTGGGGTACTTATTTTTCTGCAATAACCCTACCTATTGCCCTGTTTCGTTTGATCCACGATGTATTGCCCACCATGTATATAAAAGAAGAAAATGACTGACTGATTGATCAACGCACAGCCAAAACCGCTAGATCTAGAAGCATGAAATTTGGCAGAAGGGTTCCTCGTGAGACGTAACTGAGCATTAAGAAAGGATTTTGAAATTTCACCCCTAAACTTACAACCCCCTTTATATCCCATAAAGGGGGTTGTAAGTTTGTATGAAAAATCAAATTTATTTGGCTATTATTTTAGAAACTTGGCACAAATAGTAATCTAAGTAAAGGTTGGCGTTATTACTTTTTCGAAACTACCCCCAAAAGATGATTTAGGGGTTGTTAAAGTTTTTTTTGAAGAATCATTACTTGGGTTAATAAACTTGAAATTTGGCACAAATACCAACCTAAGTATACCAATAAAGGATGTTATTATTAGATTTTTTTGGAACCTCGCCCAAAATAATATTTAACGGGACTTTAAGTTTTTTTTTTAAGAATCTTATTTCTTCGGTTAATAATAATAAACTTGATACTTGGCATAAACACCAACCTAAGTAAACAATAAAGGATGTTATTATAAGATTTTCTAAACTACTCCCAAGTTACTATTTAGAGAGTGTTAAAGTTTGCTAAGAATCTTACTACACAGGATTTCGTTTTTGATGTAGGGGTTTAGGGGAGCACTAAGAAGTAATTTTCGGAAATACAAAATTTAGAGGGAAGCCTTTCTACGCTGCGTATGTCGGTACGAGGGCGCCACTCCAGAACTTTCGACCTTTAAGGGGGTGAAAAGGCTGAAATTTGTTTGCATGAAAAATCTAATCACTTGGGCATAAAAAATCTAATCGCTGGCAACACAGCATTAAGTAAACATCGCCGCGTATTTAAAAACTCAAAATAAATAGCAAATTATAGTATAAGTGATGTGTATTGTAGCCGATCTTAACAGACGTATCGAACTACATAAGTAAAATTGTTGGTGACTTCTATAAACCAAGACATGCAATAAAAACATTGTGTTTAATACTTGGACTTTTGAACGTTATTGTGCTTCAAAAAGTGCTAATCACGGACAAAAACAAGTACATTGGACCTACACAAAGGTACTCTCATCATTAGAACATTTAAAAATATAATAAGTGGCGAGTTAATTACTAGCAAATGTTTATAAAATAATAAAACGGTTGAGCACAATGTTTTGTTTCAAAAAGTGAACTTTGTACCATAAGTGGCGCCCCTAGTAGTGAGTAGCGAAACAAATATTGACATTGACGTTTAAAAATTGACACTAACATTAGAGTTGCTACTACGAATAAATAATACTTAATGGCAAACAGCGCCATCTAGTGTCAAGGAGCGGAACTGAAATTGACACACTACCAGTGTTGCTAATATAATAAAGAACTTGTGATACCAGAATAAGAAAATTAAGTCTTTTGGTAGAAAATAAAAATTATTCACTTATGTGTATTTTTGGAATCACTTAAAATTTAAATTAGGTACAATTTAAGCAAAATAAATTGACTTAAAAGAATGAATTTCTTTGGAAATATAACTCATCGAAGACAACGCACCCAATCGGAACCAGATAAGGATGACAGCGACATAATTTCGCAAACGATGGATTGTACCTCAAATTCTATGCCAGATATATCTGAGGACGAGGATGAAAACCGAATTACTATTTATAAGAAAGAAATAGAAGAACTAAAAAATCAATTGCTAAGTGCGCATAGGGAAATTGAAATATTATCGCTAGAAAATAGTAAGTTGAAGCAAAGTAATGACGACCTATTGGAAAAAAATAAAACATACAAAGTAATTGTCAGTAGTCCACTTAAATCCAGAGTTCAAACACCAAAGAAGAACATTCATACTCCTTATACAAAAACAAAACAGACGCAGACATCGGAAAGTTTGACAAGAGCGCCAAGCGGACATGAAGATAACATTGATGCTGGATGTACTCAAGGTGTCGCCTCATTGAATAATATTATTAGCGCGAAATCTCATGTTGCATCACCTGCACCTGTGAAGAATAACATTTGTATTTTGAGTAGTGAAACATCCAACAGAATACAAACATTGAGTGAAAGAACTCATTTAGGGAACTTTAATATGTGTCATTACCGTACTCCCAGATGCGGAGTGAAATATTTGTTAAAGGACATTGATCTAAAAGTACGTAACTTCTCTCGATTAGATTATTGTATTATATTTATTGGTGAAGACGACTTTACAAAAACGCATAATTATATTGAGTTTGTTACTTATATTAGAGATAAACTATTACCACTTAATCACACTAACTTCATAATATGTCTGCCAACTTTTAAATTTATGGACAATACAAATATAATGTTTAACAGCAGAGTTGATACTTTCAATAATCTAATTTACATGGATGTTGAGACTTACAATTATGCATTTATACTAGATTCAAATCTTAATCTTCCATACACGTGGGATACGTATAACCAACGACATGCACACCTGAATAACGAAGGCTTTGTGAAAGTTCTGTCAGACTTGCATGATTTAATCTTAGACCTAGATATTGTAAATACCAAAGACCATATGCACTCACAGGTTGTTTGCTCTCAAGAGGATAAAACTGAACCCCTTACACTAACAAAAACAATAGACAATCAGTTTTTTCTATAACTACCACCTTACCATTCTCCATCAGAACATAGCAGGGCTTATAAATAAATCAGATTTGTTAGTAGTCAAACTAGACGAGCTTTCTGGTGAGGGAACAAATGTAGATATCATCTGTATAACAGAGCATTTTATAGAGACGGGCTATGAATGTATGTTGCGTATACCTAATTTCTGCCCAGCTGCCTTTTTTACTAGAAGTGTCAAACGTGGAGGAACTTGCATTTTTGTAAGAGCAGGGCTGCAATTTAGAGAATTGACAGATATTGCAAAACAGTCGGTCTCAGGTGTTTTCGAATGTTGCGGTATTGAACTGACATCTTATAATATTATTATAATATGCATTTACAGGATTCCGAAATATAATTATAATGTATTTTATGAAAAACTGGACAATATATTGAGAAGACTTTGCGTATCTACAAATAAAAAAATTATATTAACCGGAGACTTTAATATTGATGTGTTAAAGAGAAATAAAATCACAATAGAATTTGAAAACTTTCTCTTGCAATATAATCTCAAAATAGAACTTTATAAACCAACCAGATTGGCTAGTAACTCTTGCTTAGATAATTTTGCACATTCTTACCGTAAAGGTTGTAAAGCTAAGATAATAGATTTACTTCTATCTGATCATACATCACAACTACTGCAAGTTCCCATTAAAAAAACCTGTATGATTAAATATTGGAAAACAATTAAACAGGAAATATCAGTAGATAACTTAATGAAATTTAAAAATCATCTAAAAAACCTAACTTTTCGACGAGTATACGAAGCTAAAGACGCAAATGAATCCTACGAAAATTTTATAGATGACTTTATATTGCTATACAAATTGTGTTTCCCGAAAAAAATAGTAACCATTTATACTTGTAAAAAACACAAATGGATTTCGAACGGGATAAAAATATGTAGCAGAAAACAGAGGCAGCTACTTTGGACATATAGGCATAATCCGAACACAAAAAATAGACTTGCTTTAAAAAAATATTCCAAGCTTTATAGAAGAATAGTAAATCTAACCCAGAAGGCCCAAAACAACCACTTCATAAAGACGTCTCAAAATAAATCAAAAGCTGCTTGGCAAGTTATTAACAAATCCAAAGTATGTCTGCCGCAAGAACCAATATTGACCATACAAAATGATAAATCAACTCTTACACATCCCCTTGACATTGCGAATGAATTCAATAAATATTTTATAGAGATTATAGAAAATAATTCAAAAACAAACCTTAATAATACCCCGTTAACAAATTCGTGTAGAAATGTTATTGAAAACTCAACTTCGCAGTCTCTATTTATGCTACCAGTTTCAGACACTGACATTATAAAAGTGATAAGTAGCTTAAAAAATACTAGTACAGTAGGATACGACGGTATTTCAACTAGAGTAATAAAAGATGTTAAGGAGGTCATAGCGACACCGTTATCGCACATAATAAATCTTTGCATTTCTGATGGTATATTCCCTACTAGTCTCAAGAAGGCAATTATTAAACCCATTTACAAAAATAATGACAAGACTGATGTAAAAAATTACAGGCCTATTGCAAAAATACCAGTATTTGCAAAAGTTATTGAAAAAATTATATATAATTCCATTTACACGTATTTCGAGAAGTTTCAGTTATTTTGCAATGAACAAAAAGGATTTAGGAAAAATACTAATATTAATATGGCACTATTTGACCTGCTGTCAAGTATAATGACATCTGTGGATAAAAAAAATCCTGTGTGCTCGATCTTCACGGATATGTCAAAAGCTTTTGACTTCGTAGATCATCAGATCTTGCTGCAAAAGTTACACGGGTACGGCATTCGGGGAAACATTCATAAACTCCTAGAATCATACCTAAGTGATAGGACACAGTGTACTGAGATTTCCAGAATTTGTCCTATAAGCAAATTAGAGACTACATATGTCTCTGAAGCGAGATCCGTGAGGTATGGTGTGCCTCAGGGCACTGTACTCGGGCCCCCACTTTTCTTGATATATATCAATGATCTCCCAAGAAATTTGAGAAACAAAATGGTACTTTTTGCAGATGACAGTACAGCTATCATAGAATGCACTGATCCAAACGAATATCGAAATGAGATCAATAACTTGCTAAATAACATCATTAATTGGCTAAATAATAATAATCTTGTGATCAATTTGAGTAAGACTAAAATTGTACAGTTTCATCAACGACGTGAGAATCCACCCCTTAATATTACCTACGATGAGTGTAAAATAGAAGAAGTTACGAGTGCAAAATTCTTAGGCATAACTGTAGACCATAAGTTGACTTGGAAACCTCATCTGGAAGTGGTTTGTAAACGACTGAGTAAATCTGCGTATCTATTGTTTCAATTGTCTAAGAGAGTTAATTCTGAAACACTGTTAACAGCCTATCATGGACTTGTAGCCTCTAATCTCCGATATGGTGTTGTTTTCTGGGGGCAATCAACTAATAGGGAACTGGTATTCAGGATGCAAAGAAGGTGTGTAAGATCCATGTGTAATTTAAAGTCAACAGATAGTTGCGTTCCCTACTTTAAGAAATTAAAAATATTAACATTACCAGCTATATATATACTAGAAACTGCATTATTTGTAAAATCAAATCCACATTTATTTACAAAATTTTCAACAGTTAAGAAGACCCCCATTCGGAGTCAATATGAAAATCAACTATGTACGTTGAAATGTAATACTGCGTTAATGAAAAAGAGCTTCTTTGGTGTGGCACCAAAAATTTTTAATAAAATACCTGATGCTATAAAACGTATGCCATTGAAGAGATTCAAAAAGTGTCTTCACAAGTTATTAGTTGAGAAATGTTATTATACCCTGGATGACTATTTTAATGATAATACTATTTGATTAAATTCTGTAATTTTATAAATTTATATTATTAATGTTGACTTGGATGACTATTTTAATTTTGGATGACTATTTGATTAAATTCTGTAATTTTATTAATTCATAATTATTATCAATGTAACGAATAATTTCTCGCATATTCTTTTGTTATGATCTTCTTGTGTGTACTTTTTGTTTTTCTTTCTTGTAGTGGACATTATTAAATTGATTATTTTAATGTATTTTGTTAACGTAAAATTTTGTTAACTTTGACGAACCTGACTTTAATATTTGTATGTCAACAATGACAAAGCATAGTGCAACACTTATCTATTTAAGACCTTGACATGTATGATTAATGTATATATGTTCTTCACCTATGTTTCACAAATAAATAATTCTGATTCTGATTCTGATTCTGATTCTGCATAAAGTAAATAATCAAAAATGACAAAATATCTTATCTATAACTATAATATTTATCTAACATAATTGAAGATAAAAATAAAAGAGTGAATAACATATTTGGGTTGTTAAAAACTCGACTTTCAACGGGGCAAAAAGGGGTTATTAATTTTTATGGGAGGATTTTACTTTGTGGCGGTAAACAAAAAATTATAATCCTTGTAAGTCAAATAACGAATCGTCCCAAACTAATAAACCCCAGATATCTACGATACCTACCTCATTTTAAATTGATTTAACAATATCTTATTTTTGTTTGCCTTCACTAATTGCACATAAGAAAGTAGGATAAATGAAATACGAAATCACGTGAACGAAGTCACGGGTGGAGTGCTAGTGTAGTTATATATAGAAGAGTGAGTTTTGATAGATTGAATAGATTGAACTTACAGCTGCAAGGCGTCTAATGCTGAACATTTCTATCCCCTGAAGGCATGATACAAAGCAGCATCAGTATATTGATAATGAGTGGATTTCCAGAACTTTTTCAAGATTACAGTACTCGTGCAACGTAAGATACAGCTCGATAATTTATTGATATACAATGTGCAATGACCTCTATGTTCAATGATGAAGCACTGTCACTGAAGCGTTCAAGTGACATATTAGAAAGAAAAGAAAAAATATTTATTTGTGACCCGCACAGGAGACACGAGAAATATGCATAAATTTAAACAATAATAAAAAATAAAAACCCCGTGCGAGACCAAAAAGGCTCCTATCTCAGCATGTGCAGCGATATCCAAAAAAGAAAATAACGCCGCGCTGATATTCTGATAGGACCCACTGTTGATGCCACAGACACACTTACGGAAACGGAAAATACTTAGATAATATATAAATAACAAACAAAATTAAGTGTATTCACATACCTGTATACATATCTACTTTGAATCCGGCCTTCCGGAACCCTTACAGTCGAGACAGACCCGATGGGCGGCTAGTGGAGGGGTCGAGGCCCACCTTGAAAACTCGAAAACTTATGAGTTTCTATTGTTTTTCGCGCGTTCTGAGTTACAGAAAAGTGTGGAATTCGTCCAAATATGTAGGTACCAATACGGAATTTTATAAAGTGCTCCACTGATGTAGAACACACGATTTTTAAATATAATGCGAGTTGGGTGTTTGGATGTTGTTAGTATAAATAAAAACTTTTTGAGGCTTATTTGTAAATACAAAGAATGAATATGATCGGCAGCGCCTGTAAAACCGCTTGACAGCTTTTAAGAAATGTTTGTGAATTAAACTTTTTGAAAATACCTATAATATTTTATGCTTTGTTTATGATTTCATAAGTGTAATGAAAAATAAAAAACTTTTTATCAAAAAATACAACCGACTTCCAAATAAAAACACTACAAAGTGAAAAATAACTTCAATTTCGGAAGTCGGTGTTCCTGTTTTGGGATTTTCGTTTTTTGACACCGACTTCCGAAATTGAAGTTATTTTTCACTTTGTAGTGTTTTTATTTGGAAGTAGGTTGTACTATGGACCAAAGCTATATCTGATCACTTTGAAAACAAAATCCCGTGCACAAGTAGACCACAGCTGCGTCCGCCCTTTTTGCGTTGACCATAGCCAAATGACTTCTATATTTTTTTGCCGTTTCTTTTATTACAAGAACAAGGGGCTGACAGGTACTAGAGAAACAGTCACCCAATGTTGCGATGCTATTGGTTGATGAGTATAAGTCGGCGTTACTTTAGCGGGCGAGCCCTGCAAGCAGAAATTGTCCTTACGGTGATCAGATATAGCTTTGGCCGATTGTACATAACGGACCAATTCTCCAAAGTGAAGCCAGAATAGATTAACCCAGAAACATGAAACTTATGTAATAGGAGGCTAGCCTATTTCCATCAACGGGGCCAGCCACCAACGAGTCCAGAATCAAGGCTGCTATTGAAAAATTTCCAACGGAAAAACCCAATACCATTTTGCACGAACCGGGCCTCGTACCAAATACCTCATGATCAGCAGAAGTCCTTGCGAGACCTTTTTTTTTTGTTTTGGGTGGGAAATCATCCAATGACTTCTCCCGCTCTGGGTGAAGCAGGAGGGCGTGTCAGACTTTTACTGACTAAAACCCACCCGTGTTCCTTCAGTTGCTTTTGCCAGGGCCGCGGTAACTCTCTTTCAAATTTATCCGCGACCGCGACCCCTAGACCAACGAGGCAGTTCATTTCTCCACGTAAAATATGACACTCTAATGTCTTTGGTACCTCTTGTTTTTGAAATTTCGACACCGACTTCCAAAACGAAAGTTATTTTGCACATTTTAGTTGGTTTATTTTTTAGGAAAAGTTTTAGTTTAGTAAAAATGATCAATTTCTATAGTAAGTTACCGAAAACATATATAACTAAATTTACACATTCGTGCTGTTTGTCGCTAAGGAGTTCGGTTGTATGCTCCATGTCTTGAAAACTGCTACATCGAATTTAATGAAACTTACACTATTCCCTAAGCTGAGAGATACTTAATCCAACACAAAAAGAATGATCACGATCCGATAAGTAGTTTCGGAGAAATGTGTTGTCATACATACATACACTTATGAAATTTGACACAAGTGTTTAGAAGTTTTAATTGTGGATATTGTGCTGTTCCAACAATATTACATACATACGTGTTAAATTGATTACAGCAGCTGACAGTAAAAGTAAAATGAAGAAGATAATTAAAGATGTTTATAATATTAGAGATATTATCTACCGTCTATACTAACGGGCAACGTGAACTATGGAACGATCGTACTTAGAACCAACTTTACGAATATATTCGGCGCTGCGTTTCAAGAGAATGCCTGAAATTGGACTTCCTGTTTCGAGAGAGAGTCATTACGTGATATTGATCGTAATTTATTGTTAAGTTAAAGGCAAGACTGATATCAGATTATCGCCTTGTTGATGGCAACACAAAGTCATTTTATTTTAGTTTTAGTCTGCTATAATATATTATCAGTGTAAGGTACTGACATACGTTCCCTTCACTATATCCTGTGTCTTTGACCAACATGTTTTCATGTGAGTTAAAGTGAAATATTAATAAAATAAGCAAATTGTATAAATTCACCAACCTAAATACAAACTACAGTTCGCTAAATCCTATACCACATAAAGATTATGGATTTACCTAGCTCAGGGTGACCGAATCTTCAAACACGCCTTAACAACTGTTAAAAATCAACAGATGTCAACCGCAACAGCCCCACAGCTCAACTAGCTTTTGGAGGCATGGAGAAATTGCGGTAAGTTTAGATAGTCACCCATCCCATTGCTCGACCTTAAAGTTTCACTCATGAGGTTGATATTTTTTAGCCACCAGCTCCTTACACATATTACAGACAAATATAATATTCATAAAACTGGTTTAATGAATATCCATTAGGTTAAATAGCTCACTGCAATTCAATGCAACACAATATATGCAAAAACCCAATACATTCCAAATAAAACAGAGCATGGCGGTCGTTAGCGCTCACAAAGGATAGCATTTTACCATGTTATTACTGCAACATACATACAGAACCTGATACAACACATGCTTCAAATGAACGCTAACGGGGCTGATGTCTGATTGGCTTGCTGTACACATTTGTACAATTTGTTAAATGTACAATTCTGTCAGTGAGTTATTTTTATTACGTTGTTAACGATTCCAATGTAACTGATTTAAATGTTCTAGGCGTGAGCAGTTTAAATATAAAGTCTGCTAGTTTTATGTCGTAAATTGTATTCAAACTGCTAAGTTTTATCACAGTTAACATTATCTGAGACAATTAATAGTCATGTTTTAAACTTTTGTAATTCATAAACTTCCATTACAGTTCGACCCTGTGATGTTCGCTAGTTTGCATATATTTTCAGTCTGACTTTGTATATACCAGTCAATATGTACGACATAACTCTGTATGTGACGGCACTATGTGTCATCAAGCTGAATATTTGAAAAATATTACAACGTACTTTGCCATATTGTATACAATTCTAGTGAGTTTCTAACATTCACCTCCTTATAGATACGAATGCCTTCACATACAGTTTTGGTAATGTAGGTAGTGCTTCAATTCGATTGCCGTTCAATACAGAGTAATGTGAATGGGTCGCGTCCACCATGACATTCACTAGTGAATGAGTAACGGAATTTCACGAACGGAACGGTCCCTCCTGACTACACTATATATTCACTGCAAGCTGATTGTCAATCAAACCAGGAACCTCTCGTTCAGCAGGCCACTCATGAATAGACAACTATCAAAGTATGCTACAATAGATAACTACCAAACCTTTCAAACAAATATTTTGATACACATCAAACTCTTGCCCACTCCATCACATTTTTATGTGACAACCTCATAAAATATGTAACCGTATAGGTCGAAGCACATTGTCTGTATCACGGAGCTAATTGTTGATGCGAAGGCAACAGGCAACAGGTCGCCGCTCTAAGCGATGTGATCCTCGCACGATGCAGACCTTACAACAGAAGGATCACTCCGTGAAGCGTCAAGTTTTGTAGCCGTCGCGGTCATAAAATGTGAGAGTAGGAGGAAAGAAAAATAAACAGTTTATTTGCGCCAGGTACCAAAACAAAAAACTGCAAACCATGAAAGAACAAAACGAAATATAAAATACAAATAGGGAAGTATGCGTCACAACCGCGCAAAACGGACATCACTCAGCATCAATCCTGAGACTCGCGAGCGAGACAGTGCCACAGAGTTGGTTTTTAGCGATAGCCGGTGTCGACTGGATGTTGAATAATAATTAATTAACACTCTACCATATCGTTCGTGCAATTGGGAACGTCGGCGTATATTACAGGGTGTCTTTCAGTCAATCACGCTATTTCTTTCATTTTGTCAAGTTAAGCGTGTAAATTGAAGGTACTGAACCACTAATTTATTTAAAAATAACTGCCTCGTTGGTCTAGGGGTCGCGGTCGCGGATAAATTTGAAAGAGAGTACCGCGGCCCTGGCAAAAGCAACTGAAGGAACATGGATGGGTTTTAGTCAGTAAAAGTCTGACACGCCCTCCTGCTTCACCCAGAGCGGGAGAAGTCATTGGATGATGTCCCAACAAAAAAAAAAAAAAAAGAAGGTCTCGCAAGCCCTTCTGCTGATCATGAGGTATTTGGTACGAGGCCCGGTTCGTGCAAAATGGTATTGGGTTTTTCCGTTTGAAATTTTTCAATAGCAGCCTTGATTCTGGGCTCGCCTCCTATTACATGGGACTTAAACATAACTGGGGCAATATGGTTGTACTATAAGTTAACCTCTGACTAACCATTCGGCGAATACAGACTTGGCAGTCTGTATTCTCCGAACACTTGACTTGTTAGTCAAAGGTAGTGTAGAGAAACTTTCATTTCAGTTCATATCCCACATTATTTGTTAGAATAATTAATGAAGTTGATTTCGAAGTTTACCGTCTAACGTAGTCTCAACTAAAATGCTCGTAACTGTTAATATTCTCAACTGTCTGTCGAACTAGTTCACAAGTTGATCTCCATCGAGCTATTAGTGGCATGTTCTGACGCTTCGTTTACCTTCTACTGGTTTGTTGGAAGTATTACCAAGTTTAAGTGAAGTTCACCTGTGAGTGACAGCTGATGAGAGCGAAGATTAACTGTGGATCGTACACGAGAACTGTTTAAAGGGAAAGATTACAATTAAAGTTCACAAAAGGAAACCATGCAGAAGTATGCACACGTAATAATCATTATAAAGCAGAAGCTTAATCATTAATTCATCTGCCGGATAAGTTGGCGTGATGTTATGTTGAGTTTATTTTTAGTTGATAAGTAAATTGTTCATTTATTTTAATTAAATGTATTAATTATTTTTTAATCAATTAATTAATTTATAATACCTAATTAATTTATAATTATTTACTTTTTATATTTTTTTTCTTTTGTAAATTAAATTGTTTTTTTTTGTATTTGATGAATAAGAACGGTGGTTACCACAGGCTTGAAATTTAAAACAATATAATGTGAAATTATACTTTATTGTTCAACAAACACGGAACGTGGAGTTCATTAATAATCTCCACGTTCCGTAAACTTAATAATAAACGAAAATTGAGGATACTCTTAGTACGGAAATACAGAAATTATAAGAATTCTGATGATGTTAAATTATAATGAGCTCTTTCTAAAGAATTCTTCAGCACTGTTGTAGAGTTGCAGAAAAGGTTCATCTTTTTACATAATATTCATCAACCTTGACCATAAAAAGATTTTTATTTATTTATCGATAGGCTCGCGTTTGACCACTATCTCGCCTGATGATAAGCGATAAGTAATATAAATCTCAATGTCATACTACAGCTGAGCGTACTGCGCTACAGACTACTCAAGTATTGCGAACTGCATATACAGTGGTATTACGCGGTACAGTCAAAGTCATAGGATTTAAGAGTTTACAACTAAAATACCTAACATGCGCGTTAAAACTTCAAAACTAACAGAACAAAGAGGTGCTTTTTAAGTTAGTTTCTTCTTGTTTACGTCTTTTCAATTTTTATAGCTTTTTTTATTTTTAACTTTTTAGCTAACATTTTATTTCGAATTAGGTACATTTAAACAATAGGTGTTATATATTTTTAAAACCCTTTATTTTGATACCCCACACGATGGGATTGGAGGAAAAAAAATGCCCACAATATGGCACCCAAAATCCGCCATGTTTTTACTATCCAATTTTAATGAAGCCAGTACACACTCGCAGGGTTAAGACGAATCTATTGACGTAAGAAGCATCAAAATTGACCAACGCATATGGTCTCTAGAACGCCATATATGACCAACCATACATACATAGACTGATAAACACATTACCCTCCTTCGGCAGTTGGGTAAAAAGGAAAGCCATGTCCTTCACAGATTCGCCAAACGAGCTCGAATGTCCTTGCCTGACCTAGATGTCGAAAACTCTCTTTTTAATCTGTAATTTTTAGAATTAGAGCTAGGCAAGTTCTTATTTATGGCCATTTCATGCACTTGTTAGTATTGGAAGTACGTGTGACGTCATTTAATCATGAATTTTCACTTTTTAAGCACAATGGTTTGCTACAAAATAGAAACTGTCATGTTTATTAAACATCTACCGACAAATGTCGAGGTATCTACCTATATTATTATTGTGTTGTCAAATACTTACAATTGTTAGAGTACCCACCTAAGTAAATATTGTTGTGTGTACAGGAAGTAATTCTAAATTTACATTTAAGCTACAGTGATGATATTCCTATAAAATATTACGTAATTTTTAATGATCATTGTGATGTATCCTGGATTTTATATTGCTATTTTAGTATTATAAGTCCTTTGAGACAATTAGTACAAAACTCTCAGTTAGTGTCAATATTCTTTCGAATATTGATTAAGAATGACTAAATAGGCGATATTAAATTCCTTAATTGTCTTGATAAGTTTTAAAAAACTTTCATTACTCAAGAATTGATTATTGACCTAATTGTGAGATTATTTATAGAAATGTAGAAAATGGTGGGGACATTTGACAGGTCGACTCATTACTATAAATAGTGTGTAATTTATTAATAAAAAAAAAACTTGATTATTACTAATGGTTGTCTTGAAACTCTATCTGTATCATATTAAGATCTTTATTCCTAATGATGTTAAATTGATTTAAGGGCTTGTCATATTGTTTGCCTTACCCTTGTTATTTTGATTATTTAACATTGTGAAATGTTACATGATTCATCACATAATGATAATAATAGAATTAGATATTTATTGTGATAAATGATAATTATATGATTATAAACGATATCTATAAATACTATAAAAGAGCTTCCGTGAAGTTTCTTGCCCTTCTTTTCCACGAGAACTAGGTCTAGCGACCAGGCGGTAAGCTCTCTGAGCCTCAATATAAATTAATTGACATGCCTAATAGAAATAAATACCTAGTCTTGTTTGTTTGTGCTTTTCTTCATAAAAACTTTCCCTTATTCACCAGTAACTCTGATACACAGTAAATAACCAACAACCATCTTGGCATTCCAAGCTTGCTATATCGATAATTTTATATGGAGTTCCTTCATGATTCTAACACACTTGTTTATTACAGCCTGTATAATGCTCTTAAAAGATTCCTATGATATAAGCTTGTGAAATGATTAACACTAGCTGTTTAGTTGTGATTTATATTCCAATCCATTACGCTATGAATGCCCTCGCGACCAACAGATACATAAAGCGGACGGCCAATGTATGGCGAACATTTGCCTTTTTGTGCTTCACATACATAAGGATGTTTTGGAGTGATGCCTGTGTGCCTGGCATTGCTGCCATTAGCTGATTAATAGAAGAGCTACGTTGGCTGAAAAAAGCCATAAAAATATATTATACCATGGGTTTTTACGACCGAAAAAGAAGTAAATACTGGCTTACTTATAAAAAGATCACATTTTTAATGTTTGTGTATTCAAGGAATTGAAATGAAATAAAATGATGAGAAGATATTAATGATCTACAATCGCCATAGTATTTATAAGCCATAAGACTGGAATGAGGTATGCTATAGAGGAACACCTATTGTGTTTACAGGCTGGTAAATATTGTTTTCTTATGATTGAGCAACTCCTTCAGAACAATACCACCGTTAGCATTAACGTCCCTGCGACTCCCAAATCTACTTACTTTTTGTAACACAAACAGTCAAATCTAGTGGAAGTTCACGAAAACATGTGAAGAATAGTACATTATGTAGTAAGGAATTACGATCGAGGCTCTAGTAGAAGCCCGAAGTCGAAGACTGAGGGCTTTCTGAGTCGAGGTTCGTAATTCCCGTACCGCCCGTGATACATACAATGTTTTCATCACATTTGCGAGTAATAATTATGAATTATAGCTTTAATACACAAGTCAGCACAGCTGTTATTACGATATACGTGAACTTTTTTTTAAGCGGTTGGCGAATTTTTGCCAATAACACTGTATAATCTGTGGTTATACAGTGTTTCGTTCAGAAACTTTAAGGGCAAATACTTACACGCGTAGGTACACAGCCATGACGGAGTGTAAGTGTGAGAGTATATAATTTCGACGTTTTCATACTATAACTATTAAAATCGATTATTAAGAACATTAGTTGAGTATTTAAGTAACATGTAGCGAGATTGCAAAGAAATTCCTGTTTAGATAACATTTTTCAATTGCGTGTAAAGTCCTTGCTTGAACTTGCATGACCTGTGTGCTGTGCCATAAATTAAAAAAATATTACTTACCGCCCTAGGGTTTCATGAAAAAAAGAAAGCCCGAGGGTTTTATATGGGGCATTACGGCCAAGTTAACCTGTATGTTTAGATACTTTTTAAGTGCAAGTGTGATGAAAAATAATAAAGCGTACTATAAAAGAGGCTCCCGGTCGTATGACGGGCGATGGAGAGTGGAGCTCAACTGGACACACACTGGCTTTGTCCTCTGTATTGAGACCACTTGAAAATTATGCGGACTTTTTCCCACGCATTATACGTATAGCGTATATGTATTACTATAGTAAATGTGTTGCTATAATATGTATATCTATAGCTATAATATTATCCACTTTATGTAAGCTCCTACATTCGTCACGTTGCTTTGCATTAAATTATTTAGCCATCTCTATAAACAGTACATATATATCTCTATTCAAGTTTATATTTTATTTTAGATAGGCTTGCACTTGACCACTATCTCTCATGATGGTAAGTGATGATGTTGTCGAAGGTGTAGCCTAGAATTAACCTATTCACTCTTGACTTAGACCCTGAGATTGTATTTATTATATCACTGCTATCATCAGACAGCCAAAATGCTCCACTGCTGAACATAAGCTTTCCGTAAGTGTTGCCACATCATCCGGTCCTGTGGGCTAATCTAAAATAAAAGCTCATTTTAATATTTTTCAGTTTTTAGTAGACTTTGCAGTTTTATCCATGTTTATTTTGTGATCGTTACTGTGACATGCTACGGAAATAACTACCAATTAACTCAACCACACGTGATGGCCGGATTAGAACGGGTTTCTATTACACACTGTGATTCTGTGACGATACACTTTGATTCATGCACATCATATATCATGATCAGAAATGTGTGGAAACGTTTTACAAACTAACGCCGCCTCATGTGGGGTGCTGTGCGGTAATTAATTGCATAATTGATTTCATTTTGTCATTTCATTTCATAAGCTATAAAAAAAAACATTTTTTACAAAAAAATACTACCGTCTTCCAAATAAAAAACTACAAAGTAAAAAATAACTATATTTTTGGAAGTCGGTGTATTTTTTTGTAAAAATGATTTTTATTTTTCACTTTTAGTTGTACCTACCTAATAGGCATGTTGTTTAATAAGGTACATATAACGCCAGAATAGATTACCCGAATATCATGAAAATTTAACATAACCGGTGAAAAGACAGATCTGCGTACCCCTTAAGAGCGTACTGGCGAGATGATATGTTAAACAATAAACAGATATGCGATTGCAGCAATTCCGAGAGATTTGCCGTTATTTATTGAAGAGTTCTGTTGTATATCTTCGAAGTTCTTCATCAGATCTTCACCAAATTAAAATGGGACCAATTTCGGAACATACTTTTTCAAACAAAAAGAATTTTCAAAATCAGCCTAAAATTGACGGAGATTATGCGTGAACAAACACAAAAAAGAAACAAACATAAAGTCGCTTTTTGCTATGTCAAATAAATAAAAATTGAAAAAGATAAAGCGCATCAAAGTTGAGGATTGGGGGATTGTGACGTCACTTTGGCAGTATAAAGTGTAGCACACAGTGATGTCACACGATATTTCAACGCACTGTATTCTCGTAATTTTTTGTTTACGTGGCAAAAGAAAAATATACGTGTCCAATATTTTTAGGTTATCATATGATACTGATATTTTTTGTCAAATACCCTATTATATTTACACTTGTCCCAAATTAGCAACAATTTCACTTCATATCGTTACCACATAAACCAATTAATACCGAAGTTACGTTCAACGATAAAATACATAAACCGCAAATTAATTGTCAGTCGAGAGCCAAAACTATTCACATTAATTGTCGGATCAAAGCCTCTTCGTGTGCCGGCTGTAGATCGGCAGATCATAAACTAAACTATTCCAACACTTTACTGATCCGATCGGCGAACTTCCTTTGTTCTCTGCAGGACTTTGGGTCCGCTAAGTGAAATACACACGTTTGATTTTCACTTAGTGGAATTTAGGATCCTATGCGTAATGGCGAATACTTTTACTCAGTGATTCAGCAGAATTCAGTGAAATAATTGTATAATAAAAATCATATATTCTTTAACTGTACATGTAGATTTTTGTATTTATGATAAAAGTCGTTTTTTAAGGTTCCTTGAGGTTTCAGTGTAAGCATATCGTTTATAGTTTTCGTCTATTTTGTTTATTTCCGCATATAAAATGAAGTTCGCAAGCTACACTAAAAGCACTATTTTTTTTGACTAAAACGCAAGTAGGTATTTCTTTATTTATTCAAACAAAATGGTTGTTGAATGAGCAGCAGCTTTAAGAACATTTGCGTCGAATATTTATCATCATCATCATCATTTCAGCCGAAAGACGTCTACTGCTGGACATAGGCCTTACCCCAGGCGTCGCCACATTGACCGATCCCGTGCGTCTCGCATCCAGCGCCTTCCCGCAACCTTAACCAGGTCATCCACCTAGTGGGAGGCCTTCCAACGTATCGTCTTCTGGTTCGCGATCGCCATTCCAGAACTTTTCGGCCCCATCGGCCATCCGTTCTGCGAGCAATGTGCCCTGCTCACTGCCACTTAAGTTTGGCAATTCTTCGGGCTATGTCGGTAACTATGGTTCTCCTGAGGATATAATCATTTCTGACGTGATCACGCAAGCAAATTCCGAGCATAGCCCTCTCCATTGCCCTTTGGGTGACGTTGAGCTTTCAGATAAGGCCCATTGTGAGCGACCATGTCTCGGTCCCATAGGTGATCACTGGAAACACACACTGGTCATAGACTTTTGTCTTGAGACACTGCGGTAAATTGGACGAGAAGATACCACGCAACTACCCGAACGCCGCCCAGCCGAGTCGGATTCGACGGTTGACCTCTTTCTCGAAATTGGACCTACCCAACTGAACCGTTTGTCCCAGGTAGACATAATCGTCTACAACTTCGAGTGTAGAGTCTCCGACCATGATAGGAGTGGGTGTTACATGGGCATTCACCATGACCTTGGTTTTGTCCATGTTAATTTTAAGACCCACTCTTTCGGAAGCTTTGCTGAGGTCATCGAGCATTTTACTGAGGCACTCCATGGTCTCAGCCATGACCACTATATCGTCGGCAAACCGAAGGTGAGTGATGTACTCGCCATTAATGTTGATGCCAAGCCCCCTCCAGTCCAGAACCTTGAAGACATCCTCCAGCGCAGCAGTGAACAGTTTCGGAGAAATTACGTCTCCCTATCTCACGCCGCGCTGGAGAAAGATTGGTTTCGAGGTCTGATCCTGAAGACGGAGTGACATATTGGTGTTTTTGTGTAAACACTTCAACACCTCAATGTACCGGTAGTCAATCTGGCACCGTTGGAGAGACTGCAGTACAGCCCAAGTCTCGATCGAATCGAAGGCTTTCTCGTAGTCCACAAACGCTAAACAGAGTGTAAGGGGATGAGTTTTTAAGGGTAAAAACGGTTTATCTCGATTTCCGGCAAAACTACAAGTCATATGGACAAAAGTTAAATGGCAAAGTTGTAGGTAATAAAAAGATCTACAACTTTTGTATTTACACTTTTTTCACATAACCTTAAGTTTTTGGTGTTTTATATTTAATTTACACAAAATTATTTTTTTTCCGAAGTTTGGTGGAAACTTACCTTTCATGTCCCAAACACACAGCAATTTTTAAGATTTAAAATATTTATTTTTTTACCTTATTTTGACTTAATATCGAAAAAGCACCCTAATTTTCAATCGAAAATTCGACCCTGGTCTAAGTAGATAAAGCTATGAGTAATATCGAATGTCAAAGGTCCAAATGTTTGGGGTTGGCCATGTAACAATTTGGCAGAGCTGATCAATTTAACACAGTTGATAATCGTTAGGTATCTTTGATAGAAGAACTGTAGCACAAATACTGTTAGCATTCGAATTGCTACATGACGAAATATCTCTCGGATACTGAACATTACGAAAACAATCCTCACTTCGCGGACACATTGTACTCCTACAGCCTCCACTGTAAACTAACCTCAGCTGGAAACATACACAATTTACCTAAATGAAATTAGTTGCAACACGGATTGCGCGCGGTTAAATGAACATGTTGCAACTTGCAGTCAACTTGCAGCTTATTTACACTTTACCGACAAAAACTACTTACTCTGGTGACACATACTTACTAGGAAAATAAACTGCAGAAAGTTTTAAAGGGATGCCAAAGATATCCATTACTAAGCCTACGCTGCCATTTATTTGTGTCTTTCTAGATAGAAAGCGGCCAATTTATACCTCTATCCGTATTCTTGGCTATAGTGGGCTGTAAGATGACATCTCCACATAATATATTTTTCTATGATTTTGGGCTATATCTTGGTGTAAAGATGTAGTCTAAATCTGACTCATTTTTGCCCGGTGTATTTAAACACCTGCACCATACTAAGTCGATTCGCATTGTAAGAATTTAAATTCCGTCGCATACTGTTCTTATATCTGTCTCTAGATACATGTTATCTTTCAATAATTTATCAAAGCCTAAGAAAAATTAAGAAGTACATGGATGATTTACTGCGCAACGTTTAACTACATTCTACTACACTCGCTACATTCAACTTTGTGATCATCTGATGCCGTCACATCTCACACCGTACACAGCAGAACATTAAATTTGTCTCATAGTACACTATTTTAAAGTGAGTTTCACCTTTTCTCTTTCGCTCTAGAATTCCATTACTCCTTATTATAGCGTATTATTGTAGAGCGGCTTAATTTACGAGTACATGCAAATGGCGCCGAGCGATTTATATCAATAGAGTATTGATAAGGGAGAATATTATGATGTATGGCGGGTCTTGTAGCGCGTAGCGCTACGTGCTACGGCGTAGCTCGTTGGCCAATCGATGACGTCACGCTACTGATTTATATATTTGTTTGTTCTTTCTCTCTTCATTTTACGGAACTTTTACTGTATTATATGTTTGGTGGTACCGGTGTGTGTTATGTAACATGTTGTTTTTACTACTAACAAGATTACAGGCTTTCCTCTTATATATAAAGTTATAAGTAGAAATACTACAACCCACTTAGTAGCACTTTAAACTTTTTTTAATTGTTTGTATTTTATCTGATATATAATATTATGTTATGTCTTTTAGTCTGAGCTAAATAAATGTATTTTCTTTCTTTCATCTTTTCTTTCTAAGTAAGCGTACAAATTGTAAGTCAGTTTGTTAGCACAGAGTCAACTCACTCATAAGTATGTCAGTCTAATTGAATTGAGTTGGGTTTTCTCCCAGCAAACGTTTGAGTGATAGAGAGAAACCGTAAATTCACAATAAAGGGCAGCCAAACTGTCTCGGCAAACAAGAAATTTTCATAGCTTGAACTTTGCGCTTAATTTCCAAAGCTTAATTTTATATCTGAAGAATTTAACCTATTCGTTCAGCTATGAGCAACCAGAAAAGTTTATGTTTGTTATCCAGCGTGGATGAGATTGCTCACTATTAGAAGTCTTTGATTGTGAGGTAGAAAATTTCTAGAAAAACTTAAAAAGATCGAAATGTCGAACACAATTTGAATCCCAAGTTATCGTGTCAACTCATGTTTCACCACAAGTAACAATAAACTTTGTTTGTTTCAGGTCAATATACGGGGCATTTAATAAACGAGTATTTAACACTCACTTCCATATGAAACCGCATTTTGTGCTATGAAGTAGATAAAAAAAAAAAAAAACTGTGAATAAAACTATCGCCGCTTTTAGTTTGTGTTCCATGGCTGGTTTGTCAGAAGTGATCAGTTTTGGAACCATACTGTACGTTCAATTAGTGTGTGTTGTGCAATAAATTAGTGGACGCAGGAGTGACGTGGCCGCGGTGAGTTTATACCCAACATTGCTGTTTATGTATATTTGTCTTGTGCTTATTATAGTGAAATAAAGTATATATAATTAATAACTATGTTAATGTATCTCTGAACCTCTTATAATAACACTAATTGATGGAACCATTCATCGACTGGCGATGAAATGGAAGAATGACTTGAAAACAAAAATGAATTGCGTGTTTATTGCGAAATGAAACAATCGTGAAAGTTCCCGATATACCAATTCAAACTTATGGCCTTAGCAGTAAGTTAGAAAATTGATGGAATGAAAATATACATAATTAAAAAAAAAAAGTCATATTAATTATGTCTGTTTTAGAAAGTAGTCAATTATATGAATAATGACAAGTCGATTAAGTGACCAGTCTTATTTAAACATGGATCTTTCTTTTCATGTGACGTGGCCACCTCTGGTGCCAGAGTTAATTAAGCCGCCTCTGGGAAACCCCACAGGCCTCTGACTTGGCTATTTCAGACTTACATTATAACTATATAAGTCCAGGTTTCCTCACGATGTTTTCCTTCACCATTGCCTGTGATGTCCAAGATAAACTTAGAAAGTACATATGAATTTGAAAAAGTCGCATTGGTACTTGCCCGGATTCGAACCTACGACCTCAAGCACGACAGTCGAGGTCTTAATTAGCCACTGGGCCACCATGACACTTAAAACATCATCCATGTTTTAAGTGTCGTAATTAATGTTAATTTTATATAATTATGTATAGCTAAGAAACGCTCAAAACTGTTTGCTATGTTCATAAATCAGTAAACAAACAATAATGAGCTCGTCATGTGTCGCGTGTCACACGAATGCGATTTAATGTATCTGTCATCAGAGTACCACACACAAATGTCACTTTTAATTGGCTGCCACCATTTGTTATGTGGTTAAACTAATGTGACGATAATTGTGTGGTTAATTAGTGTCGATTAGTGATGGCGTGGTGGCTCAGTGGCTGAGACCTCGCTTCTCGTCCGTACGATACAATGTCACTTTTTCAATTCATATGTACTTTCTAAGTTTATTTTGGACATGACTGACAACGGGTAAGAAAAACATCTTGAGGAAACCTGGATTTATAGTAAATACAATTTTGAAATCGCTGACCCGCTTTGCAGCAAGCGTGGTGATCAATGCTCTTGAGAAAAGGTCTTTGCCTCGCAGTGGAACGGTTACAAGCTCGCATTATTATTATTTATCATTAACATAGTTTAAGCCTGCCCCAGTCACACTATCTGACCTCTACAATCTAGTTCCAGCGAGAACCTGTCAACAGAAAAAGCATCAGTTGAGAATAGCTTTGTCTGGTCGCGCTGACGTCACAGCTCTCCGAATGCAATCAACAAACACGCCGCATCCGAAATCCGGTTATTCGGATCTGATAGGATCAACAGTTATAGTGAAAACAGATTTTGATAATTAAACTTTTTAGTACTGCACATAGCATAATAACAAACTGCTTTTTCGGAATCAAGATTCTTTGGTAGTAAATAAATTAAAAAAATTCTTGTGAGACACACG
Organism: Orthosia cruda; assembly: GCA_964057195.1. Lineage (NCBI taxonomy): Eukaryota > Metazoa > Arthropoda > Insecta > Lepidoptera > Noctuidae > Orthosia > Orthosia cruda. The sequence continues at coordinate 26,218,760 of OZ059841.1, forward strand.
ATTTTTCAAATGGAATTTAGAGTTCCCTATGAAAGCATTTATACCTGAGAATACCTACAAACCTAGCTACCACCTACCTAAACAACAATAGCGAAATCTTAGCTGACTTAAATTTGAGCGTCTGAAAGTGAGTTATATACGAAAGAAATTCCCTTAATTGTCTACGTTTTTTCAAAGTATAACATTAACTGGTTCATCACGGATGACGTTAACTTTCATTAGCTTAGTGTTGCCATTTTACAATTATTCTGCCAAGTGACAAGTAGTGACTGTAGTAAGTATATAATTATTGTATTTGTTATTATAATAAAACGGAGTAAATTAATTAACAATACAGTTTATGTCTAAGTGTAGGTGTTCCTAAAAATAAATAAATTACTTACTTTCAATTAATTATAGGCATAAAGATCCAAGTTTAAAAAGAAATATAGATTGGTTGTTGACGACGACCTTTTGATACACGTCAGTCACTTAGTATAAATAAATATATTATTTCCAAAGATTATATTTTTTTATTTCATGCTGAACTAACTTGGCAAGAGAAATACTAATGCGGGCAATACTTTTACTTCCACGAAATTGAATTATATTACCTAATAAACACATTATTAAAAGTTACCCAGACATAACCTTCAAAAGTTCATGACTGAATATCTATTAGTCTCGGCGTTCTCGAACAAAAATTCTTGCACTAACTAATTCAGAACATGAGCTTGAGTTAAACCAGATATTTTTCATTTAATGACGTAGGAATGTAATCTCAGCTAAAACAATTTGTGGGCTTCTGCCACTGTCCTTTAATTTTGTTGTAATATAAAGGACGTGTGTGACAGAGAAACTATCTATCTGCCTAGTCTTTTCCCAACTATGTTGGGGTCGGCTTCCAGTCTAACCGGATTCAGCTGAGTACCAGTGTTTTACATGGAGCGACTGCCTATCTGACCTCCACAACCCAGTAACTGGGTAACACGATACCCCTTGGCTAGACTGGTGTCAGATCTCAAGCTTCGTCTACCCGTAACGAGTGTCAAAGATCTTCAAATGACAGCCGAGACCAACGGCTTAACGTGCTTTCCGAGGCACGGAGGAAACTCGGTATGTTGAAATGGTCACCCATCCACGGACCGACCTCGACAAGCGTTGCTTAACCTTGAAGAGCGACCCGTGTGGCTGTTATTATTTAGCCACGAGCTCCTCGTGACAGAGAAACTATTGTCTTATATGGTACATGATTCGTTTACACTTTGTAAAGCAATGGCAAAGGTAGTAGTGTGTCTGAATAACTTCACTTTCCAGATGAAAAAGTGGTGCAACGTATTAGTAATTAAAAAATTATAATAAGCAGCAATTAACTCCCAAGTGATATAAAAAAACTTGCCTCTGGTTTGTGCCCAATGAATTTATTTTCCTTATCTCACTAACGCTTTGGGAATACTTTAATAACTATGCGTACAGCTAAGGAGTGTTACCGAGAATTCCCTGCCGGAGTCTGTTGTCCCCGATAGCTTCAACCTAGGAGTCGTTAATTCAACAGTGAATAGGTGACTTCTAGGCAAGCGTGTTTTACCATCGACCACATCATCGCTTACCATCAGGTGAGACAGTGGTCAAGCACGAGCCTATATTAGATTAAAAAAAATAAAAAAACAGACAAACATTCCAAAAATACTGGAAATGGGTTCTGTTGGTTCTCCTTTAACACCCTGGAAAATCTAATAAAACTGCCCTATCCGGGTATCGAACCCAGGACACAAGTTGCCACGAAAACAAATAGTGACATAGGTACACAACATAAGACGGAGCGTGTCTGTGGTTGTGAAGCGAAGCTAATTTCCCGGAGGAGACGTGAGATGGCGCCACAGTCGCTCAGATGTTTACAAAACAACACTTTTTCGACTAAGCACAAATTATCATCAAGGTTCAACTTAGTTGTGACTACTAACAGAGACGTGCTCTAGATAGTTAAACTTTAATTAAGACTGCTAAGGATAAAAAAGAAATTAATAAGATACAGACTTAGAAAATAAACTTAGCTTCTTCTTCTTGTAATTATTAATATCTATTCGAGTCCGCAAGTATATTAATTAATGTATGAAGGTTTTTTGTATTATTTAAATAGGCTCGCGCTTGACCACTATCACACTTCAATCGTCACCGAGTGTCCGGCATGCTACGCCGTAGCACGTAGCGCTACGACGCCTACCACGATTACGCGGCTACGCGCTACGAGCTCCGCCATTCATCATAATATTCTCCCTTATCAATACAATAAGGTCCACAATGCAGAGGTCGCTGATCGTCGTTGATCGTGATAATATGCAATAATAACGAGTAATGGAATTCTAGAGCGAACGTGAAAAGATGAAGCTCAGTGTAGACAGTCTAGTGTGTGGTGTGATGACGTCATAAGATCAACACTGTGTCCAACACAGAGCATGTGTGTGTGACATAATTGGCCGCTCAGCGCACAGCTCTCCCAAGCTGTAAGGGCCCTTAAATATACGGCCATGTTTGACTATGCACCTGCGACTAAATATTGAAGAAAAACTGTTTTGTATACAGAGAAATGAGCAAAAATCGTATTGAAATTGAAAAAAGGTTTGCTTTTCATGCAGAAAGTCGTTTTGCTTGTTTATGTATAAAAACTTGTTGAGTTTTATGTCATACTCAGTGATCGTCACTAACACGCCGCGCGCCGTCTAAAATACTTCTAAAAGAACACAAAAGCCTCAAACATCTTATTCTAAATACAAATTATCCTGTTATTTAAATAAAGATTAAACTGTCCGGAGAAAATGAGACCTTGTACTCTAAGTAATAAAGTGGAATGTAGCGTGTTTAGTAGTTAAACGTTACGCAGTAAAACTTCTGATTAAAACATCGGCTGCTTAACTTTATGCAAATGTCACGCTTTGTTTAATTTCTACCAATAAAGCTTGAAAATACAGTCCTGTGATAAGTATAGAGACGGTGATGTACGCTCAGTACGGGATATCGATGGCATCATTTGGTTACGAAACCCTAAAAATCAAGGCGTATTTTTCCTAGTGCAGAGCGTCGTGTTAGTGTAAATAAGTTGATAGCTTACTGCAAGCGGCGACATGTGCACTTAACCGCACACGGCGCAAGTGTTTACAACACTGTGTGTTTTGTGTTGTTATTAGTTTCATTTAATTTAATTGTGTTTGTTTTCAACTGAGGTTTGAGCGAGGTTTGGCACCATGGGGATATTTTATCCGATTTCTTATCTTAATACTCTGATAGAAATAGTGATTTTCTTCTAAAATTTAATGTATAATATAATGTCGAGGCACCGATTTACAGTAGCTAAGCTTCACACGTATAATTAACTTCGTTTTGTATGAAACTGAAGGCGGAATCGTCCACTGCAACCCACGGCTACGCGTGTATGCACCTCTCAAATAATATTGTGTACACCTCTGCTTAATTCTTTGGGGAATACAGGTTCCATATCTATTTAAACTAATATAAAAAAACCGGTCCAGTGCGGGTCGAACTCGTGTGCCGAGGGTCCCGTACTTACGCATTGTACCGCCATAATAAAATTGGTATCATTTGTATTGGTGGCTACGTTTTAAAGATGTAGATATTATTTTAATATTATATTTAGATTTTCGCGAAAACTTGTAAGTACCAAAATTACCTTAATTGTCAACATAATTAAATTTAACATTATAAGCGGGATATTAACCATGTTTGTTTGTTTCATTGACATCTTGCAATCCATCAATCTCCAAACAAATGACGTTATGATTAGCTTCGAAGTTGAGTCCTTATTTACCAATGTACCAGTGGCGGACTGCATGAAGGTAATTGAGATGAAATTGCAAGAAAATAACATCCCTGTAGAGTACGTGAAATTACTTCATCACTGTTTATCTACCAGTTACTTCATATACCAAGGTCAATACTACCTGCAGATTGATGGTGTAGCCATGGGTAGTCCGGTGGCTCCAGTGGTGGCCAACATTTGGATGGAACATTTTGATGAGTAGGCGGTCTCCACTGCATCTACACATATTAAATTATGGAAAAGGTATGTTGATGACGTTTTTGAGATCATTGAAGGAGACCAACATGAGGTAGAATTATGCTTGGCACACCTTAATAGCATACATGGTAAAATCAAATTTACCTACGAGATGGAAAAAGAGAGGGAAATTCTATTCTTGGACGTGAAAATAGGGGCCCGTGCTGACGGTTCTTTGAGTCACACAGTGTATGGGAAGTTGACTCACACGGATCGATATTTACACGCTGATTCTCACCACCATCCCCGACAACTGAACTCTGTAGTGACTTCACTTACCAACCGCGCATATGATCATTGCGACGAGGAACATTTACGTGCTGAGCTAACACATGTGCAGAGGGTCCTACAGAGAAACGGATATACAGGGAAGACTGCACAACCTAACAAAAAAACTGGTTTTAAGCACCGGAAGTGCGAGGTTGAGAGGCAGCCAGCATTTTTGCCGTACGTGAGGGAAGTGACAGATAAGGTTGCTAACATTCTTCGGAAATACGCCGTAAAGACTGTCTTCACTCCTTTCAGAAAAGTGTCACAGATGCTGCTTTCGCCGAAGGACAACTTTCCGCTGGAAAAGCCCGGTGTTCATAAAGTAGATTGTAGTTGTGGCAAGTCATATGTTCGGTCAGACGAAGCGTACGGTTGCTTGTCGAATTTCACAGCATATCAGGGCGGTAAAGAACAATGACACCCAAAAATCGGCCATAGCTCAACATCTCTTGGAATCAGGATTGAACCACTGGATTGAGTTACATAACCCTCAGGTAATTTCGACAGAACGCCACTATATCCCTAGACTGGTGAGGGAAGCTATCGAGATTACCAAATATAAAAAATTCAACCGGGAGGATGGGTTTCAACTGTCGAGAGCTTGGAATCCAGTGGTTCAGCTGTGTAAACTCCGAAAAAGTGCCGTCACAGTGAGTTTCGTGAGTCGGGAACAGAATCGAGTTGTGAGTGACAATGGTAGCGGTACCGAGTGCAAAAAACAAACAAGAAAGAGGGTAGACCGATTTGTCTCCTCATAAACACCCACCCGCAATAACTTCAGTTTATCCCTGATCATGGTGCTTGCAACAGCACCGAAATATCGGAAACTCGCTACAAACAGTAAACATGGTAAATATCCCGCTTATAATGTTAATGTTAGTGACCATGACAGTTTAAAAACTTATATAATTTGATTTTTTGGATTTTTTCCTTTATTTAAAAGTAGGGTCAGCACATGACCCTACTTTTTGCCAAATTTCGTGATTCTAAGTCAACGGGAACTACCACATAGGTTGTCGACCCAAAACCTATAGGGTGCTTCCGTTTGACTTAGAATTGTCAATTTTGGTTAAAAGCAAGATCTTACAGCACAAGTAAAGGGAAAATTCGCGGGTTCTCGTCCAACTTACCACAGTGTCTTAAGGCGAAAGTCTATAACCAGTGTGTGTTGCCACTGATGACTTATGGCTCTGAGACGTGGTCGCTCACAATGGGTTTCATCAGAAAGCTTACAGTCACCCAAAGAGCAATGGAGAGGGCTATGCTCGGAGTATCCTTGCGTGATCGAATCAGAAATTTAGAGATCCGCAAGAGAACCACGAAGAACTGCCAAACTTAAGTGGCAGTGCGCAAGGCACATTGCATTGCTGGGACAAAAATTTATGGAGTGCCGATCTCGAACCGAAAGACGTTGCGTTGGAAGGCCTCCCACCAGGTGGACCTATGACCTGGTGAAGGTTGCGGAGATCCGCTAGATGCGAGACGCACGGGACCTATAATTGTGGCGACGCTTGGGGGAGGCCTATGTCCAGCACTGGACGTCTTTCGGTTGATATGATGATGATGATAATGATGATGATAAACTTACTTTGCTGTAGTTGCTTAACTAATGAAGCAGTTGAGAGAACTATCTGTTGAAACTAACTAGTACTTATTGGTGACAATTATTCCGCTAGCTGCTCACTTTGACCGCCACTTCGCAACTATAGAAACATGCTCGGACGGGAACGAACCACTCCTCTATATATAACTACATTACATTCACGGCACACTTGTATGTCTGTATGTATTCTGTGTACTGCTTGTGAATTGACACGTTTCTTTTATTCAAACTTCGAATAGATTTGATAAAAGTTTATAAAGTTCCCGGGAGATGGTGTGAAGTGGCTTTTAAACTATAATGACAGCCGTTAAACTTTTAAACGTCCGGTAGCTCCCAAGGGATAGATTATACCTTCAGATAAAACCCAATATAAAAATAAAAATGCTCCAATCAAATCGACTCAGTTGCCATGACAATGGTAAACAGTAGTGTAGTGTCAATAGATAACAATCAACAACTGTAAATTTGATTGATACGAGTTTATGAATTGACTAAGAACAAAGTAGTAACCCTTTCTATTGCAACACCATCATATCGTTTCTCCTAAAGGCTATAAGTATGACACATAAGTCTTGAATGTTGATTTCATCAGACGCCCGTACCTCACTTATTTGTTCAGTGATATGGGCAAGTGAACAAACAACGTCGGACTGTTCATAGTGTTCACGTCCTATAATATGAACCATGTATTAATAAAACTCTCTGATTGGAATCAATACGAAGTATGTATGTCTGTCTGTGTACTGTTGGATAATATATAACCAGACAACCTTGGGGAATAATGTCTAAAAATAATTATCTTTTTACAAGCTTTTATTTAACTTGCAATGTATGTATGTATGTTTGTATGTAAGGTTGTTCAGTTTAAATCTTGCAACTGAATTTTAAAGCAGTCATCCTCCACCGATCAAAGTGAAATTTTGCATACACGTTTAGTTTTAATGACAATGCATGGTTAGCTAAGTGACGTCATTCTAAATCCAATATGGCGGACTAGTTATTTTTTGTGCACTCCCATGGGTATCAAATGAAAGGGTAGGCTGAGAAGAATACGAAAAAAGCTTGTTTAAAAAAACATTTTGTTATTAATAATTTATTTCTAATAAGCTGCCCAATATTCTGATTGAAATTAACAAGTCTATTTATTAAAGAAGCGTGTGTGTAAAAAACTGTAAATAATTATTTTGTACAAGCTTGCTGCTTCATAATTATTGTCATAGAATACTTCAATATCTTTGAAACAATAAAACTCTAAGGAAATGCAATCCTGAGTCCCTAGCTTCTAAGACCTTCCTATCCATTCACACCTCATCCACACGCAGGTCTAGTGCGCATGGTTCTATCATCAACACATGTTGTGTGATGCCTCATACAGTATTCAACGCGCCGCATTCACACTACGCGAGCTGCATGGGACAGAGTGCAGGCACACACCAACACAGGTGACACTGTGGCAGCTTCCCTTTGCTGCGGTTCTCATTAATGCGCCTTGTTAAGGCTTCATTTTGACCATGAATTTAAAATGAAATCCCTAAGTTGCGGTATAAATAAAGTCTTTAAACTTTATGTAATTATAATTTTAAGCTTGTGTTTTAAATGACACACTAATACAAGTAAAAATTAATAATTTCCAAAATATAGAAAAACTACATAATCTATATAGTAGTAGACACGCTTCGATCAACTATCTATCGACACATTATGACACGAAAATACCCCGATTCAAACAGTATCTAGCCCATAACAAGTGTATCGACCGAAGCAAGTGTTTCGGCCGAATTGATCACGATATTCTAACCCACAAACTCATTTAGATGGGTATAAGGGGTAATCTGTATCGCTGGTTTACATCGTACATTGAGAACAGGTGTCAGACTATTGTCCTTAATGGGTTTTCCTCCAGAGCAATGAGCATTCCTTCCGGGGTGCCACAAGGGTCACTATTGGGGCCCCTTTTATTTAATATCTGTATCAATGATGTCACGTCCTGTTTTGTACACTCGAAAATATTGCTTTATGCAGATGATATGAAGATTATGAAACACGTATCTACGTACGAAGATGCCCTTTTACTACAAGAGGACCTAAATAATTTCAAAAATTACTACGAAACCAATAAATTGGATTTAAATGTATCAAAATGCTATGTGTGTTCGTTCACTCGCAATCCGAAACCGATCCACTTTGAGTATGAAATCTCGGATACACCAATAAGCAGAGTAAACCTTATTAGGGACCTAGGAGTAACCTTTGACTCACTCTAGGAGTAACAAATTGGCCTCTAAGGCACTTGGTTTTATCCTCAGAATCTCGTCACAGTTCAGAAGCATCAATACTATTAAAATACTGTACTATTATTTTGTCCGCAGTCACTTGGAGTATGGCTCTCAAGTGTGGAACCCCAAATATAAAGTTTATATCAATCGATTAGAAAGCGTTCAACGAAATTTTATAGGGTACATTCAATTCCGATCAAGAGTATATTTACCCAATTATGTCACTCGCTGCAGAAGGTTTCATATTCTTCCGCAGGAAAATTGCAGATTTGACGTTACTATTTAAAATAATGAACGGATCGGCGGATATACCAGGGATAGTGAATAGGATTGGACTGCGTGTACCTGGTGCATATTTACGTAGACCGCACCTACTGGATACACCGGTGGTGGGAACCTCCTATGGGCAAAACGCTTACCTGGTTAGAGTGCGTCGTGCCTTTGATGCAGCTTGCCGGGCAGTTGATATTGATCTATTTAATACTGGGATTAATAAATTAAAAACAATCCTATGTAATAACTTCTTTAAAAGCATTTGAATCCCAAGTCATATCTATTTTATTTAAGTACCGATTGATATTGTGGTGGACTGTTCTAATATTCTACTTAGTTTAATTTTATACATTATTGCCGTTAGTGGAGTGTTTGTAGTTATACTATAGTACTTTTGTTTGTATTACCTATTGCCTGTAAGGTTCTTATTTGATCTTTTTACTATAAGTGAAAACTTTTAATTGGCCTTGATCGTATTATAATAACGAACAATTATTAAAATTAGCTGTAAGTTTTCCAAATAAAATAAAATAAATAACTTTTGAACGACGGAACCGATTTTCGTCACACATAGCTAAGAACACTCCCGATAATGTATCCCTTCAAAACAAAAAAACTAAATCGAAATCGATTCATCCATTTAGGAGCTATGATCCCACAGACGAATACAAACATACACAATCACACAGGTACACACGTCAAACTTATAACACCTCACGTTTTCCGTCGGGGGTCAATAAATCGTAAAACATTTTATAAAAGTCTTGTTCGACTGTATTTACTGAGATGAACAGTGTCATGACAGCCCTGACACAGTATCTTATGGTAGTAGAGACATTGCCTGTATCTTGCGTGGCATAGAAAAAACAAGGAAAAATCCCTCGGGATTCATTCATGTATGTCTAAACATTCGTCGCAAAGCTTCGTCTAATCTTCTTAGAGTTTTCGCTCATTATGCTGCTGTTTGGGAAAAAAAAAGTTGCGGTTAGACAAAGAAATGTCAACCTACTTTTACTTTTATTTATTTAATTAAGGTTCACCAGCAGTAGTTACAGATATTATACAGATAGGAACATATAAGTAATTGTGTCTTAAATCTAACTGCACAACCAATTACAGGCAAACACCACATGCAAATTGCTCTTTGTAATTATAAAAACTTAATGTACTTAAATTCTAAATATTTATATTATATTAAATACTTATGCTAATTACGTCTAACAAACTTCGATATTGAGTCTGTGTAGACATCAATCAGCCCGCTGGGTTCGTTTATGAGTTTGCACATGCGGGCTATAGGCGAATTAACACCAAACACTATATATAGTATAATATATATAGTATGGCAAAAAGGTGGAACTAAGGGTGTTATGGGTTTGCGAGGTGGTCTACCCTGAAATTGAACCTACATACCAATTGTAGGCAGTCAATGGTGTTATTGAGCAGTTCATATGCGAATCTCAAATCCAAGAGCTCCCTACGAGCTTCCAGGGTACTCATTTTGTAGCAGCCTAGTTTATCAAGGTTGGGGAGGTATTTAAATTGCCTTCCCTTTGAGTATCCCAGGTATCGGGTAAACCTTTTTTGGACTAGTTCCATCTACAGTACTTTAAACGTACGCGTATCACTTGGCAGAATCTCAGTATCGCAGAAAACCAAAGAAGTTCGCCGATCGGATCAGTGGAGTGTTGGAATAGTTTAGCTTATGATCTGTTTACAGCTGAAACAGGGGGCGAGAGGGGTGACTTTGATCCGACAATTAACGTGAATAGTTGAGCTTCTGACTGCCTTTTATGATGATTTATTTTATCGTTGAACATAAATTCGGTATTAATTGATTTATATTGTAACGATTTCTTAATTACATACTTTGAGTGTAATTATAATACACACGCATAACAAGACACGTTAATTGGTTCATTTAACTTCATAATGAATAGGTAAAACATTTTCAAAAGTTGAGAAATAATAAGTCGTTTCATTGAGATTAATTAATTACAGACTTTGGAAATCTTATTGCCGGCGACTGCTAAGCCAGTAAAAAAGGATCTGATGAACCGTTTTTTAAACATTTAACGTGTTTTGATCGTGTTTAATAACAACATTCTCGTAGGAATCTGTGAGTGAAGATCATCACACCAGCACTTTAGAGGTCCTAATGAACGCTACTGACGCTGCAATTAACGGAGCCACCTCTGGGTTCAAAATATGAGATTGCCATCGATTCGAAAAGAAGAAGAACAATAATTAATTGACGTATGAATCATCAAAATCGGGAAACGCGTTTGGTCTCTAGAACGCCACATAGGAACAAACATACATACATAGACCGATAAACACATTACCCTGATTTGAATTATCGAATTTATGGTTTGATTTATGACATTATGGTTGTGGTTTTATTTTATATTGAATGATTTTGACCTTATAATTTTAGATTGACATTATGATTTTGAGTTTTTTTTTTTTTTTTTGTGTATGTTCACCGATTACTCCGTCAATTGTGGACCGATTTTGAAAATTCTTTTTTTGTTTGAAAAAGTATGTTCCGAAATTGGTCCCATTTTAATTTAGTGAAGATCTGATGAAGAACTTCGGAGATATACAACAGAACTCTTCAATAAATAACGGCAAATCTCTCGGGATTGCTGCAATCGCATTTCTGTTTATTGTTTATACCATTTCATAACATAACATCACGCCAGTACGCTCTTAAGGGGTACGCAGATCTCCCATTTCATCGGATATGTTCAAGTTTCATGAAATCTATTTTGGCGTTAAAGTTACCTTACTAACTTGTCTATTAGGTACGTACAACTAAAAAGTGAAAAATAAAAAAACTTTTTGCAAAAAAATACTACCGACTTCCAAATACTAAACTACAAAGTGAAAAATAACTTAATTTTTTTAAGTCGGTGTCCATAACGAAAAAAATGGTACCTACGAAAGACACCGACTTCAAAAAATTAAGTTATTTTTCACTTTGTAGTTTAGTATTTGGAAGTCGGTAGTATTTTTTTGCAAAAAGTTTTTTTTTCTCGAATCCATTCAGGACATTTTCGACCTCCTTTGTTGTGAGTAAAGCTAGTAGTCTGAATGTTCAATTACTTAGAGAATATTATATAACTAGGTATATTCGCATATTACATTCAATTGGACCTGAAGTTTAAGAACTATTGCAGATAAAATATCTTTAATTGTATCACTGACTTACGTAAGACGTGAATTCATAAATGCGATCTTTTATGATGTAAACCTGTATTTTATTTTTCTATTACTTATCTACAAGTGTTAAATGAACAATGTCAATGTTGTTTGTTGTTCAATTGTTCTTGTTGTGTTGTTTGTTGGTGTGTTTTTTTTTTACATAACTACAATTGTTACACCATTCACACATATTTATATGCCGGCCATAAAAACCCTTACTCTAAATATATTTTTACGGCTTTTTTCAGCGAATGTAGCTCAAATATTAATCAGCTAGCGCCAGGAGTAATGCCAGGATCAGCATTACTCCAAAGATCATGTACATAATTATGTGAAGCATATAAAGGCAAATGTTCTCCTCACATTGACCGTCCGCTTCATGTATGAGCCGGTCACTAAGGCACTCATCGCGTAATGGCTTGTAATGTAAAACACAACTCAACAACGAGTGGTAATCATTTCACACGCTTACTGCATCGGAATAAGGTCTAAATTCAAGTGTCATGGCGGCGGCAGTATTTCTTTTAGGAGCTGTAGTAAACAAGTGCATGTACTGACCATAATTAAAGAAAATGCATAGTGAGAATACTATAAATTGAACATGGAGACGCCTCGTGTGATAATAGTATCACATGAGTGTTTTAATATTTAGATATTAAAACACTCATGTTAACACTTATAATTAGTTATGTACAGTTGCATACAAGACATTATCTAAACCCATTATATGAATTCACTATAAAAGGTTCTGAAACCATAGGGTGTTATACAGTCTTGGAAGAACTTTTTTTTTTAAATACGGCGCTTTGTTAGTGAAACGCGCGTTCATGAATATGTTCTTTTTTGAAATGCATAAAGATACTACGAATTGAGTAATGGGAATGTCACTGTTTGATGAGTAAGAAAGGGATCGAAAAAGCAAAGGAGTTGTGTAATGATAGTTAGTACAACATTATAACACTCGTTCGGCAATAAGCTGTTTCAGAAACTTTTATATAGGATTTATAGCATGGGTGCAGATAATAGTACATTATGGTACAAGTGTGTAATGTTGGTGATTACTGCTGAGGCGCCATTGACTCCCAAGCCGTTAGGTGAGGGTCTTAAGAGAGCCGAGGCCGCTAATCATCAATACACTCGTGTATCATACGACGTTTTTCAACACACTTGTGAAGAAAATAATACAAAAAAAACCATTTTCAACAGTGAAAAGGCGTTGTGAAAAATTTTTCGCATTGGCGGGAAAAAAAATCCTATGCGCGCGCATCTAACAATGGCAATCGGCCATAGGCAAGCAATAGGTACATTAATTTATTTGTACTATTGAGCACGATCTTTTTTGTATCGAAACTTTTATTAAGAACAAAGCAACTCAACCAATAAATAAAAATAAAAAAACTCTATAACTCACTTGTGAATAATAGCAATGAAAAAGTCACAGTTTGATTAAAGGTATCATTATGTGCCTAATTGCGGTGAAATTAGAGCCACTTTATGAGCAAGTGTGTTGAAAAGTTAATAATGCTCTTCTGTTATTAACATTTTGTACCAGGTGTTTTTTTTTTATATCTCATAATTCTAGGGTATGAATGAGACCATATCAAAGAATCAACTGCCATACATATTAATTATTGAATTTTTTTTCCTACAAAATGTTGGGGATAATCACGGCATCCGAAAGGACGCAACCAATTTTTTAAATAAATTAATTTTGATTCATGATATCTTCGAAACTATGTGATTTTGGACCACATATTCTAGGCCTTTTTGTATTATTTTTACTTACAGAAAAAAGAGAGTCCCTAGAGTTATGGGATGTAAAAAAAGCGAACTAAAAAGACGTCATCAAGAAGAAAATCATACTGTACAGTCGGAGGATACATGTTTGCGAGCTGGCTTACCAAAACCAGATGTATCCTCCATCTGCACAGCATGATTTTCGTCTTTTTAGTTCGCTTTTTAAGCAGTCGGGTTTTTTTGTTTTTTTTTTAATTAACTTTTTTATTTATAACTTTTTAGTTATTTTTCTTTTTACAATTAGGTACATTTAAACATATAAGTGTTATATTATATATATTTGAAATCATCTCTTAAAACCCTTTACTCCACACGATGGGTATGGAAGAAAATAAAAATGTTTTTAATTTATCCTATTTTAATGCAGCCAGTGACACTCGCAAGGTTAAGACGAATAGATTGACGAAAAAAATCATCAAAATCGGCCAACGCGTTTGGTCTCTGGAACGCCACATAGTAACAAAACATACATACATACATAGACTAATAAACGCATTACCCTATTTGGCAGTCGGGTAAAAAAGAGAGTTTTCGTTCAATATCTAGGTCAGGCAAGGACATTTGAGTCACGTTTCGGATCTATGAAGGACGCAGCTTACTTTGTTTTGTTCAAAAGCGCGATGGAGTTGCGTGCGGTTACTTACTCGTTGTTTTTTGCTTTTGTGCTCGTAATCGGATTACAAGAGAGCGGCGGACGGTTTTTCGCAGATTATAATATGAAAGAAGATTCCCTTGTGATTAAATCAGTGGTTGCTATGGAAACAGTACCGATGTGGATGATGGATAACACCACAAAAGTATCAACCAGTAGCCGTACCTATACATGTGATATAAGATGCTTACTCTGAGATTCGTAACTGCTGGATTTTGTGATCTATCGGTAAGGACTGAACCAAACACCTCGCATAATGTCTTACTAGTTACTACACAAAGCCTACTACACGATCCAAGATTTTCTTAATACATAATTAGTATCTACTACAATCTGTCACCATGCACCTAATTCGTATTTTGTAAGATTTGCTTTATATGTGATATGTATGATTATTTTGCATGTTGACTTAATTATTGTATGCCTACTAGGCAGGACATAATGGAACTGAAATTTACCTAACATCTGTCTGTACAATCTATGCCCACAATAAAAAGATTTGATTTGATTTACTGGATATCCTTTTACTATTCGTTTCTTGATTAGAAAGTTACTTCTCTCTTCTGAATCCAAATCTCAAATACAAGTCAATTAAAATCTAACTTGGCTCTCGGCTTGGTTCTTAGGGCTCCGTAACCAAAGGGTAAAAATGGGAACCTATTACTAAGACTGCACGATCCGTTTGTCGGTCTGTCCGTCTGTCACCAGGCTGTATCTCATGAACCGTGATATCTAGACTGTTGAAATTTTCACAGATGTTGTATTTCTGTTGCTGCTATAACAACAAATACAAAAAAAAACAGAATAGAATAAATATTTAAGTGGGCTCCCATACAAAAAACGTGATTTTTGTATTGCTTATTGTTTGCCGTTTTTTGCGATAATGGTACGAAACCGAAATCGAGGTAAGTGTGGCCGGATAGATGGTATGGTATATAACATCGCGTAATAAATCAAAATATTTTTTTTTATTTCACATAGGCCTACATGGGCACTTATAAAACGTCGACAAAAGGTGCACGGTTCGGGTTGGTCGTTTCCTATGGAGAAGAACCGGCAAGAAACTCCATGGTTACTCTTTTAAAAATGCTTTGGTTTTACAATATTTCCATGTTACAGTATTAGTACTTAGATATGGGGGGACAACGTAGGCCCGACTTATGACAATAAGTCGTAAGAAACTAAAATAATAAAGTAAAAAGATTATATATTATATAAAAAAAGTTAACAAATGTTAACTAGCATCTAGAAGGCCTACAATGTTCACACTTTCTCAAAACAATCGGTAAAATAATCGCAAGTAAAAAAAATAAAAAAAGTATAACAAGAGTAAATTTAACATGTGGCACAAATGTTGTTATCAGTGCTGTAACTTTTCTTAGCAAAGGGCTATAAAGATGATACGGGTGATGACGAATGCTTATCGGGGCACTGTCGGTAAACTGGCGCCCATCAAAGGGATTTTTCGTGACAATATTCGCTTGCGTGGCTACATCTACGTCACTTCAGTTCAGTGCAGTCCAGAATTTCAAGCGGGATGGACGTGCTTGTGATTTTTTGTATAGTATGGACTGGAGCAACGAAAAAGTTTTGGAGTTTATTAAATTTTATGAAACGTAGGGTATTGTGTGGAATCCTAGTAACCCCGACCACAAAAGAAACATTTAGTACATGATGCGTGTGTCAGAATTATAAATAAGATCAGTTGAAAAAAAAGAAAAAGATTCAGATTAAGATTTGAGATTCTTTGATGTCATAATTACGTACATAGGCCTCCATTATCAACTTCCAACGTCAGCCGCACAACAGGCTTCGAACACCACCTGACACGAGGGTGCGCGCCAACGCGACATGGAACTAATGTAGACAAGAACATCGCGTATACCCGTAAACGACGTTTTTAGCGCGCCAACGCGACACGAATCTTCGTCGGATAATGTAGCCGAAGCATTAGGATTCATGATTTTGCCAGTACAAAACATAGCCACAGACAATTAAAGCAGGCGAAAGAAACTCAGAGATAGTGTAACTTTCTATTAGATCAGTTTGATTAACAGATCTGTACCTACTTTCTTTTATAAACAAACTAGCTGTCCCACTCGGCTTCGCACCCATCAACTGGCTACCTACCTACCCATCTACCCTAGTTCTAGTTTACGCAGCGCACGCAACGGAAGCTCTCAAAAAGGAATAATTTAGCCCGGTCAAAACCGGGAATGTTGCAAACAACATTTTGCATTTATGCTCCGCTCCTATTAGTCGTGGCGTGATGTTATATAGCCTATAACCTTCCTCGATAAATATATCTAACACAAAAATAATTTTATAATTCCAACCCGTAGTGACTGAGATTAGCGCGTTCAAATAAACAAACTAGCTTCTGCCAACGGCTTCGCCTGCGTGTATTATAAATATAAACCTTCCTCTTGAATCACTCTATATATTACTAGAGGACGCCTCGCGGTTTCACCCGCGTAGTTCCCGTTCCCGTGGGAATACAGGGATAAAAAGTAGCCTATGTCACCTGGGGATAGAGTAGCTTCCCAACGGTGAAAGAATTTTTGAAATCGGTCCAGTAGTTTTGGAGCCTATTCGGTACAAACAAACAAACAAACAAAAAAATATTTCCTCTTTATAATATTGGTATAGGAAAAAACCCGCATCAAAATCCGAAGCGTAGTTTTAAAGATCTAAGCATACATAGGGACAGACAGCGGAAAGCGACTTTGTTTTATACTATGTAAGGAAGGATAAGTATAGATAAATCATTTTACTTCTTTCTTATGCTAGTTTAGAAGCTGTAATGCAAGTGTTGGGTTCTTTACTTCTAAACTAATAAATCGTCTGACTTGGACTGTACCGCGTGGCACCCAACTACCTACGTATCTGCAGTTAGGACCGAAGTGCGTTTAGCCGTAGTATAACACTGAGATTTGTATTATTTTCTATTATCAATGTTGAAGAATGTGTAAAAGTTTTCACCTGTAATGTGCTCTTAAACATTGCAGGAGTAATCTCCAGCAGAATTTCATGATAATTAAACGCCAACCTTCAGTATTGCCGTACTAAGAGGATCCTTAGGTGTCGTTTGTTATAATGAAGTTCGCCACGGTCTGTACTTGTTGAATAATAATAAATACTTTTCTTTTTGTGATTCTCGGGACCCTAGGGTCTTGGACCCTTGAAAGGCGTACCAGGGGCCGAAACCAACTCGCAGAGGCCTTGTTAGACATGTATGATGAAATGTGACACCAACCGGCGATTATCCCTGTATGCGTAGTCACTACGCAAGAGCACCCAAGGACAATCCCCAGATTGTGCAGGAATATTTCAAAATATTGAGACAAAACATATTGGGCTATAGCTTTGGGAGGTTTCGTGGAATAATTGCCTAAAACTATATAACATATATAATAACTATATAACGACTATTTACTTATACTTTATTATTAAATGCACTGACTTACGTTTCAAGCCTGTGGTATCCACAGTTGATAAATGATTTTATTTCTGTAAGATGGTTTGTACAAACACTTTTACATGTCGAAAATATTTTTTTAAACTAGATGAGGTCGGCGTTTCCTATCTGACTACTCTGAAAAGATAGGCCGAAACAAAGTCAGAGGTCACAGTCTCTTTTAAAGTCCAGACAAAATCTTGAACCAGCCAGATTGAGTGGACCTGTCCAGTCAGTGCACGCATTTGTCAATAACCGAGCAGCTCAACTCAGAATTTAAGGAGCTCAACGATTCGACGAACAATACCAAATAAAGGACTTTCGGGTAGGACGTATAAACTACTCAAACTGCCAGACCATGATTAAAAACTAAGATAAATTTAAATTAAAACAAAAAAAAAGAATGATCCACATAGTCTTCACATTCACAATAATTAAAATATACTTTAAAAAGTAAATATTCTTGTCATTGCAAGAAAACCAAAAAAAAAAATATAATAACAAAATACACGGTGCAAAATATAATAAAAAAAACAAAATTAATTGGAGCAGCTCAATCCCAAGCCTTTTTGTCCTCAATGTAATCTTTAATTGTATAAAACGCTTTCTGGCACAACTTACGTTTAATGAAAGATTTGAATTTATTAAGACTTAGATCTTGTACGTGGCTTGGAAGCTTATTATAAAAGCGGGCACATTGACATCTATACGAGCCACCTATTTTCTCTAGCCTTGTTGTAGGTAGTACAAATTTATTTTTGTTCCTAGTATTTATGTTATTTATGTTATGTTATTTATATATTACTCAACTTATTAGGAAGCTGCACTAATTATTAAGTTTCTCATTTATATTATAATAATTAATTACGAGTTTATAGCTCAGCATGTCTTCCTGTCAGTTTTCAGTCTAATCTTTCCCTTTGAACCGTTCTCGTGTACTTTCTACCAATTAATCTTCGTTCATCAGCTGTCACTCACAGATGAACTTCAGTTAAACTTGGTAATACCCCCAACAAACCAGTAGAAGGTAAACGGAGCGTCAGAACATGCCAATAATAACTCGATCACGGATACGAACTCAATGAAGTTCAACTTTGTTACTAGTTCGACAGTTGAGAACATCAATAGTTACAAGCATTTTAATTTCAATTACGTTAGACGGTAAACTAGAAAATCAACTTAATTTGTTCTAACAAAACACGACTAAGTAACTTGAATTTAAGTCTAAAAAAATCCCCACATTATGTCTGTATTCCTCGAAGGGTTTTGCAGCAATGTACCTATAGTACCTACACACAAATTTCACTCAGATACGTTTAAGTGCCATGTAGTAGGGGGGAACCTATTGCCATCACCCAGGCACAAGTCCAGACTTCAGGCTACTATCGAGGCGATCAGCAGCGGCGTTTTCTCAGGTCCGGCCCTGGTCCAGGCCATGGTACGGAGCGAGAGGGCATGCAAAGCTGTCTTCTCCTTGTGCGAAGCAGTAATGCTCGCAATGTAGGAGGCGAAACTCTTGAAGGAGACCCAACGGCGCCGCCCTCACGCCCCTAGCCACCACAGGAGAAGGCCCAGGCGTCCGGAGTCTTAATTCGATGCACGTCCACCGTAGGCGCGGCCTTGCGTTCGGCAAGTTATGGGTCGCTCGAGTCGACTGCATGTACTATCTCACGCGCGCTTCAAATAGATGTGTGTTACAATGGGTGCCTCATTTAATATCATTTCAGGGCGGCTAAGTTCGGCAGCTTATGTTGTTAGAAAAATTCGTCAATTTACTGACGTAGATACCGCGAGGCTGGACTATTTTAGTAACTTTCATATTATAATATCTTACGGTATCTAACGATGGGAAGGGTTGCAGACATTGAGTCAATTTTTGTTCTGAGAAAACGAGCTATCAGAGCGATATACAATCTTCGATGGCGCGTTTCTCTAAGGGGCATTAATATCATGACGGTTCCTTGTGTAAAAATTTATGAGAACATTACATGATGTTCTGAGAAATGATGTTATGAGAACATCATGTACGTAAGAAAGAATTTACATCTTTTTAGCAAATACGGCAACAGACATAATTACGTTACTAGAAATAGGGACAAATTAGTTCAACCAGGTTTTAGACTGTCTAAAGTAGACTCATCTTTCATGGGGTACTGTATAAAATGTTACAACAACATACCTCCCCACATTCTTGAACTGAATGAGACGAAAAATACTTATATAACAAGCAAGCAATAATTATTATAAGTTGGGGGATTACATCGCTGATAAAAACGCTTGGCTCAATGCTAGTCCTGCTCCACAACCACTAGGGTGCAAAACAAGTGATAATCAGAACATTTTTATTTTAAAGTATTGTTGGACCTGCTGAATACTGTATTGTATTCGATTATATAATATGTTTGTATAGTATATACATTGTTTTCGTATTGTATAACTGCACAGCACATATGTGAGTACTAAGTACCAACTGTAAATCTACCAATTACTGTACCTATATTATGTCGTTCGTTGACTTCAGTGTGCAGTTGACTGTGACATGCTCTTTCTAATGGTGGCACATGTGTTGTATCATTCGATTCCCTTCATGATGGTTGAGCTGAGTGGTGCCGATCCATGCGTCATGTTCGTGAACATGCGCCATCAGTTGGGATTGGTCATAACTTAGCTGCCTCGGCCTGTTATTGTATATTTTTTTATTGTTTGTTACTCTAGACTCTTTTACGTGCACGTCTTTTTACATCGTTCTCACGTATATTTATTTTTTTGAACAAGAATGATGTAACTAAATACTTGCAATTAAAACTGATGGAAATAAGTGTCCGTGGAGTTTCTTTCAAATTCTTCTGCTTTGAGAATTTGAAACTAGATTCATCTTTTGTTTTTGTTTGACAATTCAGAAGTACCTCTCTAGGTTTATTTTAATTAAACTATTTGATTTTGTAATTTGATTTTGTCAGCAAAGCTGATGGGGTGAGCTAGGGCCGATGGCTGTCTGGGTCGCGGATAAATTTGGAACTGAAGGAACACGGGTGGGTTTAGTCAGGTGACACGTTGTTGTCTGACACGCCCTCCTGCTTCACTCAGAGCGGGAGAAGTCATTGGATCATAAGTGACAACAAAAACATGCCTACTACTGTTAAATGCCAGATGAAAAAACTCAATAACGCTTTACCCAACCCGGCAATCGAATCTAGTACCTCATATTCAGCAGAAGTACTTGCTATCATTAGACCGACGAGGAACTTTAGTTAGAATTTCTCCACGTAAAATAAAACAATCTAAATTAGTTTATGAGTTAACGATTACTTTGGAAAAGTTTGGTAATCTGACAGCAACAGCTAAAAGTAAGGTTAGAAGATAATCTCTTATAATGCTAGAGATATTATCTACTGACCTACCGTCTGAACGAACGGGTCACGGAGAACTATTAAACGTTTGCACTTTGAACGAACTTTAATATACCTTTTCGGCGGTGAGTTTCAAGAGAATGCTTAAACTTGGCAATCGCTTATATCAACACATTCCCGCTGCTTGACATGGCTTGACTGAAGGGGAGGCTTCAATATGGCGGTTTAGCGTCGGCGGGCTCGGCGGGAATTGGTCGGTTGCACGTAGGCTGACATCACATCCGTTACAAAACAATTTTTTTTTTGGGGTTATTTGTGCCGTTAATTATTTAAGCTGGTATGTAAATGACATTAGCGTCCGCGCTTACTTATATAGTTTAAACGAAGATAAAAAAAATACCTTTATTTTTTGAAAACAATAATATCGTGCATACTGTTTTTTTTAAACAGAAACAGGAAATTTATTTGATATTTATTTTACTGTTTTAGTTTTAGTTGTACTTAAGTATGTCTCAAAACCCGGGACATAAGTCCCGAATAAATGATTGAGAGAATGAATGAGATTTGTCGTAAGGCGTCTTCACTTTGTCTCTGTTCTTTTTCGAACTTTAGGTACATTAGCTCTACCTATTCCGATCACTGATTATAATATTATGTAAGTCAGAGGCCAGTGACATTCTATCATCGAAAGCGTGGCGATAGTGATAGGCAAAATTTCAAGAATGTATGGGATGTCAAACGCTATCGAAATCTCACGTGAATCCCTTACATTTTGACATTACGACCAACGCCATCGCTGACATCAAATGACATTTGTCTGGGGCCTAAGGTGATTTACAACTTACTACATTGTTTGGTAACCAACATCTCTGGGAAGGATCTGCCAAATACCAGCTTGATGCAATAGAGTCGATCGAAAAGCGAGCCAAGAAACTCATTGGCAATGAGGCACTGGTCAAGTCAAAACTCCAGAGCCTTGAACATCGTCGCCGAGACGAACGGCGATGCGTCATCGGTACATGGTGGATATCCCACCCATACGCACAAAACGTTTTGGGGACACTTTTATTATGCGTACAGCTAAGGAGTGGCATTCCCTGCCGGAGTCTGTGTTTCCCGATAGCTACAATCTAGAGGTCTTTAAGTCAAGAGTGAATGGGTTTTTTCTAGGCAAGCGTGCTTCACCGTCGACCACATCATCGCTTACTATCAGGTGAGATAGTGGTCAAGCGTGAGCCTATAGATTATAAAAAGAAATATATTTATATGGTACTAATAATTGTCTAGAGAAAGGCATTCGTCCAGTGTTGCTGTGGTCGTACTAATGTTGCTTCTACGTGTATAAGTGCAAGTTGTAGCGTATTTACTGCGTCTTGTGGTGAGTGCGGTGCAGCCCTGGTAGTAAGTACGGCGGTAGTTTACGAGCACAGTATGCACTCAGTAATCATTAGGACGGTTTATTTCAGAGGATACGGAACCGCATCACTGCTGTAATGTGCGACATACTTATTTGATTGTGAGACTATTTGAGAATGATATGGATGTTTGTCACTCAGGTATTTATTTTGTAGATAGCTCTCTTAAGAACTTGTCTAAGGGCCTACCACCGTTTTAGTGCCGTAAAACGGTTACTTACTAAAGCATACTCCTTAGTAACGGCTAGGTTAAAATCATTGAAAAAAATATATATTTATTATTGATTCATGTACATTATTTGTGAAACATATTTTTTTCGTTTAACTAATAGTTTTGCGTAAAAAAAAAATAACAGCCCGCTACTTTTGGATCCTCCTCCAAAGCGACTTGGGTGTTTAGAAATATTTTTACACAGAAAATTGATGGCTAGAATTTCTTCGTAACTGAAATAGTATATGTAAATCATAGAATATTTGGAAACAAAACTGTCCAAAAGGTGGTTCAATAATGATATTTTCGCTTCGAGCGCGCGCATGACCAGTACCACGTTAATATTGAATATATACGCCTTAAGTATGCGGTAAAAAAAAACACAAATCGTGCGACACCCAAGTATCATTTTTTTTGTTTTTTTTTTTCCTGAGCTCCTATAAAACAAACATCATTATCGTTTCAAAAATGTTAAATGCTCTTTGTATAGTGATAAAACTTAGAAACTAAATAAAGTTAGTTAAGTAACTATGTACATAGTTTACAATTGACGTCACAGAAATCACGGTGAGCTTACACTGTTCATACTTCTAACTGTTTTGTGCGGGCTTAATTTGTTCGAGGACTAAAAGGTAAACAAAAACGATTCCTGAAAATACCTCGTTAAGAGCCTAAGGTCGACTATTTAAGCTTTATCAAATACTTGAAACGCATTCGAAGTAAATTCAGGTTGCTACACACACTCACACACACATACACAGCACAGCACACAAAGCTTAGACGACTGTAACACAACTAAGTAACAGCGCACTACGTACATCAGACGAGCACTCAGGTGTTACACTGCGTTTGTATTGTGTGTCTTTATGTACGCACCACACGGTACTACTGCGTGAGTATCTCTCACATCGCACACAATGTAATAGGGATGTTTCTTGGGTAGAATAATGATAATTCTATTTAGTCCGTCAGTGAGATTATCAAATAATATTGGACACTTATTTTACCAAATCAATACAAATTTACAAAGTTAAAGCGCATCAAAGTTCAGGAATGGGGGCTTGTGACGTCACTAAGGCAGTTTAAAGTGTACTCGGCGTCACACGATATTTCAACGCATTAGATCGTCGTCACTCTATGTTTACGTGTCAAAAGAAAACATACATGTCCAATATTTTTTTCTGATCTACCCGACGGACAAAAACAAATTTTCAGTAAACTACCCTGTAAATCCAACTAAGTAATGCTGTGGGTACCGCTGTTTCCTGTGGTTGTAAACTATGTCCATTAGCGTGAGGCATTGCGAAGCCAGCGCTAGGGCTGTCAACGTGGCTGAGTTGTGGTCGAAGTCATCACCATCATCAGCCTTTCAATGTTCCCTAATTGTAATTATTATACATTTATATCGTTTATCTACTTCGGTTTCGTTATATTCGAATTACAAAATTGACAGCGGTTTCATTATGATACCCATAACGACATCGGGTTGCATTATGCGAATCGTCATATATTCTAAAACACAAGCAAAGACATTCTGAACATACAGCCAGGTACCTATAATATTACTTCGAAATCGAGACAATGTAAATGATGTTTTTAAAAATGGAACAAGTTTAGAACACAAGTATCCTTAAGTAAGCCTTATACCTAATAAATACTAAATAAATAAAAAAGTGGACGCGGGAAAAATATCTGAGTGAAATTTTATTCCAAATTTCTGTGTTTTATTCCTTCCTTCGTAGATAAAATCTTGTATGCAACTGTACGTTATTGGTCTTTTAATAACTCGTGCCCACCTATTTCGGTACGCGCTACGCTTGTACCGAAAAATGGCACTCGTATTAAAAGACCGTCCATAACGTAACAGTTGCATAAATAGCTATAATCTACTTCGGTTTCGTTATATTCGAATTATAAAATTGACAGCGGTTTCGTTATGATACCCATAACGACATCGGGTTGCATTATGCGAATCGTCATAAACTCTAAAACACAAGCAAAGACATTCTGAACATACAGCCCGGTACCTAGAATATTACTTCAAAATCGAGACAATATAAATGATTTTTTTAAAAATGGAACAAGTTTAGAACAAAAGGATCGTAAACTATTTGGCTGTTGCGGCTACAAGATGTTTGCCTTATTCCTAATAAAGAATAAATTTAAAAAATAAAAATAAAGTGGACCCGCGAAAAATTTTCTGATTGAAATTTTATTTCAAATTTTATTAAAAATGTCTTCAACATCAAGTGAAAAGTGTGAAAATACTCCACCAGATATAACAAATAGAGCAGTTGCGGCTACAAATAATTTACTACCAGAAAAATCAAGACATGTAAGAGAAATGAAATACTTAAACACACTTCCTGAAATACTTATTTGTCTATATCTGTGTTTTATTTCTTCCTTCGTAGATAAAATCTTGTATGCAACTGTACGTTATTGGTATTTTAATAACTCGTGCCCACCTATTTCGGTACGCGCTACGCTTGTACCGAAAAATGGCACTCGTATTAAAAGACCGTCCATAACGTAACAGTTGCATTAATAGCTAATATAACACACTAACATTTATCTATTTACCTGTATATTTAACACCGTAAAAACGGATTCACATCCGAACACTTCAACGTAAGGGTTCAGTTGAAAACCAGCGTCAGGCAACTCCTAGTTGTCTGGCATTTTGCTGAACTGGATGTTTTTGGCGCAGCCGTGGGGCACACTATGTATGTAATTGATTTAAAATTAAGTTTCCTTTTATTTGTACCTACATTGTATGTATCTGTGTGTGCCAAATAAACTAGTTTTCTCTCTTTCTTTCACTGCTGGGACACAGGCCTCCTCTCTGTGAGAGAGGGAATGGGCCATAATCCACCACGCGGGTCCAGTGCGGGTTGGTGAATGTCACATGTCTTCCTATTTTTAGTTCTAGAACATGCTGGTTTCCTCACGATGTTTCCCTTCACCGTTTTGAGGGCAGTTGTGATGAAATAATTTACACAAAGTAAAGCGCCCGCCTGGGTTCGAACCTACGACCTACGACACGTAAGTCAGGGCCGTTACCACTGGGCCACCACTGATTGAATGCTAATTTATATGCTGTCGAAGTAAAACATATAAAATTTAGCAAAGAACATGAAATCGAAGAAGATGTCCACTGTCCACAGAGGAGAGGTGGCGTCGGGTGTAACAGAATCATCTTGAAGCTTATCAATTAGTCAGTATTCAATAATACTTTGTTATTTATTTATTGGTAGCTTACCAATTAAATACGAGAGTAACTTTGGCTGTTGATAAGTTTTATCCGCGTTCACGCCGTATCTACTGAAAAATTTTGATGACACATAATTTTATAATAATACGAGTCTATTACAGCACCACTGCAGGGCAACGGTCACTTCTCATACAGAGAAACCACTAGCATCAGTCGCTACGCTTGCTCAATGCGGGTTGGCAATTACAAACTTATTAATTATAAGTCTAGAGGCTCTACAAGTGGCGATCGATGTCAGGGAAGGCGATAGTCGAAATGTATGGAATTAGCGGGCATCTCGCGGTTTCATGCGCGTAGTTCTCGTTCCCGTGGGAATACAGGGATAAAAAAGTAGCCTATGTCACCCGGGGATAGTGTAGCTTCTCAACGGTGAAAGAATTTTTTAAATCGGTCTAGTAGTTTTTAAGTTTTTTTTTACATACAAAAATATAAAAATACAAATCTTTCCTCTTTATAATATTAGTATAGATATAGATTGAACACACGATTTTTCGATATCGCTTGTCAATCCCATAAAATTTTGCCTTTTTGACAATCGCTATCGTCACGCTTTCGACGAGAGAATGACACTTGTCTAGGGCCTCAAGTTTACTGACGATGTCCAACTTCACTGTTTCAGCGATGTCCAAGATAAACTTAGAAAGTCAATATGAATGAAAAAGTCATTCACGAGAGGCGTGGTACCTTAGCCACCGGGCGACCATAGAACATAGGATACTTTTTATTGTGGTAGCAAGTTCTCACAGAATAAATTCCGTCAATCACGTCGGCGAAGGCGCTGGCATAGGCTAGTTTGGCAATATTTATGTTTATTTTGAAGGTCTATTAATATGGTAGTTAAAATTTATCACATTGATAAATAATCAGAAAGGCCCTCAATTATTCACCTTAATTTTAACAAACATTTCAGGCTGTAATTTTCAGAAATCATTAAAATATTTCCTTAAGAACATTTCGAGGAACCAGTTTTCTTCGTAATTAATAAGCAATGAGATACTCAGAACTCGGTATATTTATTCAAATAAAATATTTAAATGTTATACTTGTTAATATTACAGTATGGGTCTGATCAATGAATTATGTATAGGAACACTGATTCAACATAATTGTGTTAAATAATGAGGACCCGTACACGAGCGGGAATTAAACAAATCTTCTACAGTTTCTCCCTTGGTTTGGTAAGACTGCCAAAACTGATATCAGATTTCCTGACTTCATCATCAGCCTTATAATGTTCCCACTGTTGGGACACAGGCATCCTCTCTGTGGGAGAGGTAATAGGCCTTAATCGAGCACGCTGACCCGTGCGGGCTGGTGAATGTCACATGTCTTCGAATTTTTGGTTCTAGGACATGGTGGTTTCCTCACCATGTTAGCCTTCACCGTTTTAAGAGCAGTGGTGATGAAATAATTCACACAACGCCTGCCTGGTTTCGAACTCACGACCTTCGACACGTAAGTAGGGGCTGTTACCACTGGGTCACTACTGCTCTATAAAAAAAACTCTCAAATAATATCGATATGCCACCTAGGACCTGCTTGCATAATGTGCTTTTCGAGACATTGAGGAATCTTCGTATGTTAAGATAGCCACCCATCCACGGAGCGACCTCGATAATCGTAGCTAAACCTTGAAGATTGACCCTTGCGGCTGTTATACTTTAGCCACACACTCCACAGTCACACATAACTTTTATAAAACTACTTAGCTACTGTACTCCACAGTCACACATAACTTTTATAAAACTACTTAGCTACTGTATCTCGCTGGAATCCTATGTATCGCAATGCTGCACACAAATCCAATAAGTTAATAAAACATTTTCTGAAAAAAATAAACCGTTTTCAAAAACAAAACACTAAAAAGTGCAAAATAACTTTCGTTTCGGAAGTCGGTGTCGAAAAATTATAAACACAAGAGGTACCAAAGACACCGACTTCCACTTTTTAATGTTTTGTTTTTGAAGATGGTTTATTTTTGTGAAAAAAATTGTTTCAATAACGGGTTAAGGTCTATCCACACATATCAGGGCCGTGCCCCGGAGTGTCAGGGCCGGGCCCAATTATTGAAGCTTCCGTGTACGGACGTGTGTGAACGAGTTCATATAAAATGTACGCAACTATATTTTTTTGAGCGCCTGACGGGGCACAGTCCGTCCACGTCCCGGGCACGGCCCTGATATGTGTGGATAGACCTTTATGCGCACAGACTAGAAGCCCCCATTGGGAACGTTCGTAACGAGACGAGTTCACGTGTGTAAAGTTTGTTAACACATTCGCGACATCAGATACGATTCCGCCCGAAATCTATAGAGCGTGTCAGATTATTATAATAAAAGAGCATAAAACTTTTTATTTACTTCGGTTTCGTTATATTCGAATTACAAAATTGACAGCGGTTTCAATATGATACCCATAACGACATCGGATTGCATTATGCGAATCGTCATAAATTCTAAAACACAAGCAAAGACATTCTGAACCAGGTACCTATAATATTACTTCGAAATCGATACAATGAAAATGATGTTTTTAAAAATGGAACAAGTTTAGAACAAAAGTATCGTATACTATTTGGCTGTTGCGGCTACAAGATCTTTGCCTTATACCTAATAAAGACTACATAACAATAAAAAAACTTTTTGCAAAAAAATACTACCGACTTCCAAATACAAAACTATAAAGTGAAAAATAACTTAATTTTTTGAAGTCGGTGTCTTTCGTAGGTACCATTTTTTTGCGTTATGGACACCGACTTCAAAAAATTAAGTTATTTTTCACTTTATAGTTTTGTATTTGGAAGTCGGTAGTATTTTTTTGCAAAAAGTTTTTTTTATTTTTCACTTTTTAGTTGTACGTACCTAATAGGCAAGTTAGTAAGGGAACTATTTCGACAGAATAGATTTCATGAAACTTGAACATAACCGGTGAAATGAGAGATCTGCTTACCCCTTAAGAGCGAACTGGCGTGATGTTATGTTATGAAATGTTATAAACAACAAACAGACATGCGATTGCAGCAATCCCGAGAGATTTGCCGTTATTTATTGAAGAGTTCTGTTGTATATCTCCGAAGTTCTTCATCAGATCTTCACAAAATTAAAATGGGACCAATTTCGGAACATATTTTTTCAAACAAAAAAAGAATTTTCAAAATCGGTCCACAATTGACGAAGATATCGGTGAACATACACAAAAAAAAAAAAATACAAACTTGAAGTCGAACATAGAACCTCCTCCTTTTTGGGAAGTCGGTTAAAAATGTGGACGCATGAAAAAAATTCTGAGTGAAATTTAATTCCAAATTTTATTAAAAATGTCTTAAACATCAAGTGATATTGAAAATACTCCACCAGATATAACAAATAGAGCAGTTGCGGCTACAAATAATTTACTACCAGAAAAATCAAGACATGTATATGAGAAATGAAAAACATAAACACACCTCCTGAAATACTTATTTGTCTATATCTGTGTTTTATTCCTTCCTTCGTAGATAAAATCTTGTATGCAACTGTACATTATTGGTCTTTTAATAACTCGTGCCCACCTATTTCGGTACGCGCTACGCTTGTACCGAAAAATGGCACTCGTATTAAAAGACCGTCCATAACGTAACCGTTGCATAAATAGCTATTAGTACACCATCACTAATAATGAGCAATGTCTATAGTACGGTAGGAGGAGGAAGAGGAGCTCGTGGCTAAATAATAACAGCCGCATGGGTCGATCTTCAATGTTAAGCAACGCTTGACGAGGTTGGTCCTTGGATGGGTGACCGTTTCAACATACCGAGATTCGTGCCTCGGAAAGCAAGTTAAGCCGTTGGTCCCGGCTGTCATTTGAAGCTCTTTGACAGTTGTTACGGTTAGTCAGAAGCTTGAGATCTGACACCAGTCTTGCCAAGAGGTATCGTGTTACCCAGTTACTGTGTTGTGGAGGTCAGATAGGCAGTCGCTCTATGTAAAACACTGGTACTCAGCTGAATCCGGTAAGACTGGAAGCCGACCCCAACATAATTGTGAAAAGGCTAGGCAGATTGAATGATTGTCTATAGTACGGTACCTAAAGGATTGACAATGTATCCATTATTGTGTGCTCCATATCTTGAAAACTGTTGGACCGATTTTGATGAAAAATGCACTACTCTCTAAGTTGAGAGATACACAATCCAACACAAAGAATGAATACGATCCGGTAAGTAGTTTCGGAGAAATGCGTGGACAAACATAATATATACATACAAACATACACTAATGAAATTTAGCACACGTGTTTAGAAGCCCACATAGAATAGCATATGTAAAAATTGTGCAGTTCCAACAATATTACATACATGCCTGTCGAATTGATTATCTCCTTCTTTTTTTTGAAATCGGAAAATAAAACAAAGCACGGCGGTCGTTAGCGCTCACAAAGGATGCCATTTTACCATGCTACACGCAACTTGCTATGCAACATAAATATATAACATGCAACCACACGTGCTTCAAATGAACGCTGACGGACTGATATCTGATTATCTTGCTGCACACATCTATACAATTTGTTAAATTATGTGCAAGGTTGTTGTGGCAGTGAGTTATTTTGACCCGCCAAGCCCTTTCCATCATCGGACTACAAGACGTACGGCAATGTGCCATCGGTACATGGTGGATATCCCACCCATACGCACAAAGCGTTTTGAAAATACTTTCATTGTGCGTACAGCTAAGGAGTGGAACTCCCTGCCGGCGTCCTTGTTTCCTGATAGCTACAACCTAGGGGTCTTCAAGTCAAGAGTGAATAGGTTACTTCTAGGCAAGCGTGCTCCACCTTCGACCATATCATCGCTTAACATCAGGCGAGATAGTGGTCAAACGCGAGCCTATAACGAATAAAAAAAATAATAACATTAGAAATTCCTACAACTCTTTTCCCCTCAAAATCGGTTGAACGGAGGGTCCGTTCAACCGATTTTGAGTTCTACCCCGTAAATATAAGGATAGCATAAAAAGCATAAACCTGTTACCAAAACTTACTGTTTACTACAGCTGCCTTTACGTGCAATTGCAACAAGGTGTGGAGAATCAAAATACATAAAAAATGAGTGGATAGTAAGAGATGACAATTTTTGGAAACGAGAAATGGAATCAAAACTAGTTTCATTTTATATGGAATTTGTGTTTCCTGAGTTGGTAGATCCCAGGTTGCCAAGAAATATGAGAATAAGAGACTCGATATATATACAAGAAGCGATTATAGAAAAAGAAAAGAAAAAAAAACAAGATCGGATCAAGAAAATGAAGAGCAAAGTATTGACCCAATAAATAGTCAATAAAAAGCATAACACAAGATGAAGAAGAATCAAATGAAGGGAAACATAAAAGCAGAAAACGGATAAAAAATACAAGTTTTAGCAGAACAAAACTGTACAAGAGTATTAAAACTGATTTTTTACTGATTTTTAGAATAACTGTGTTTTATTTGTAACCTTATATAGAGAGCATTGAGTAATAAACTGTTATCACTAACTTTGCTAAAACTGGGTAAAGTACGACACAACTTATATAAAACTTATGTGTGCTAAAAATTCACTTAGAAATATGGAAACATTATAGGTAATCATTTTAATTATGGTATCCAAAAAAAAATAACATGATGAATTCAAGAAAAATGCACATAAGCATGTGGGGTATTTATCATTAGAACCATTATTTAAAATATGTTTATACAGAACCCACAGTGCGTGAGTCCGGCTCGCACTGTGCCGGTTTTTATGTAAGTTAGTAATTACAGTCTATGCAAATAATTAAAATGAAATCATTTCTAAAGTTTTGAGGATGGGGTGAGAATGTTACTCTCCAAAGCTGAATCGATCTTGGTTAAATTTGAAAGAGGCTAGGGCCGAGTTTCTTACCGCTTGGATGACATTTCAACAGCCAATCACAGCAGATAACGCGTGCTTGACAATTTGTCTCATTAATTCTGCGATAATTTAGAGGTGAAAACTCGACCTAAGTAACTTTATGTTATGACTTTATGCTGTATTATTATTTATAATTATAAATCATGCCAAATTGGGTTTTTTTTAACGTTATTATTTTAAATTACCTACTTAGTATTTTTAAACGAATATAATAACTTAAAACATCAGAGGCCGACCGTAAGGTTTGCAAAGCAAGTTTGTTTTGACTATGCTAACTCAGCCGGCATAATTACAGACAATAGAAAAACAATAACACGGGCGCCATAAATGGTCGCTTGCCGGTCGACAGACACTCAAAATAAACTGTAGAACTATGATAGTTTTGACACGTCATGGTACGGGGGCTGTACGTAAGTAGAGTTTTAATGTAACCTATTTTGTTTAACTTGTCCGACCTACGAGTATATTACACAAAAATAATGTCTAGTAAAAACTTAATATTTATTTACGGAATCGTAGGCAAGAATGCAACCTGTTAGTCGCATCTCTGCGTCCACGCATATTCTTTGATCGCAGTCCGCGCTCGCTATGTATGCGTGAGCCGTGCCGGTGTGTGAGTTTAGCTTCGCCGGGATGCTCAAGGCCATTGGGGCATACTTGCGCCTTAAGGTTTAATTATATTCGTCTCAAAAATCCAAA
This sequence comes from Orthosia cruda, assembly GCA_964057195.1. Lineage (NCBI taxonomy): Eukaryota > Metazoa > Arthropoda > Insecta > Lepidoptera > Noctuidae > Orthosia > Orthosia cruda. The sequence goes on from OZ059841.1 coordinate 26,251,203, forward strand.
TGCCATCAAAGAGGTATTTGAAAAAAAAATCCGATTGCATGGTAGAATACATTTTTGTTACTTGTAGATTTCAATCGTTCACGTTCAAAAATACCGCTTAATAGCCTAGTTGAAATAAATATATTTGACTTTGACACTATTGATTTATTAGTTGATCCTCGCACTGGAACACCTTGCAGCAATTAGACCAATGGAGTACAAACTTATAATAAACTCACTATACGTCCAGAGTGGTAGATAGAGTAAGTGACAGATGTATACACGTCATATACATCTGTCCCTTACACACACTCAAAATAAGCTTACTCTAAGAGCTTATGGTCATCCCCCAGGTTTCCTCACGATGTTTTTCCTTCATCGTTGAAACATACACTACACTCTGAGTTCTTTACGTAACATCACGCAAAGACGTAGCAATACTGTGTAGTCCCACTCTTCGCCTGTGGCCATTAACTGGCCATGATGCTACTGCAAAATGCTTAGTTGGAAAATTCAATAAAACTTTTCCTAAACTAGAAATCAAACCAGGATCACCGCGCCGTCCCACTTGTTACAACTTTACTAACAAAGTATACAATAATACTTGCCTAACGTTTAAAACAAATACTTTGATAACTGACACAACAACGCTTGTCCACTCCGTCACATTTTCAAGTGACAACCTTATAAAATATGAAACAGTAACAGGTTAGTGTCGGTCGTGGTACATTGTTTGTGTCACGGAGGTAATTGTTAATGAGAAGGCCACAGGCAACAGGTAGCTCGACACCACGCCACCCTTACACGACACAGTGCTTACGACAGAAGGATCACTCCGCGTAACAACAAGCTTTGTGACCGTCGTCGGAAGGGTAATAGGAATTCCTGAAAATTCTCTCATTTCTCTCGTGCCTTTTAATGACCATGGCGAAAGATCATGGGAACATCGAAAGTTACGTACTGCAGTGTGACTTTCAGTCTACCAAACGTAAAAAAGCTCAATTTTGTTTTTGAAAACTTATTTCTGAGTTGATTCCGAACTAAAAGTTGTTTATAAACTGTAAACTGCAAAGTACCTCATGGGTCTATCTCGTGATAACGATGTTATTTTGTTATAATTAACCCCCGATGCAAATAGAGGGGTGTTATAAGTTTAACGTGTGTTGCTGTGTATCTGTGTATCTGTCTGTGGCATCATAGCGCCTCAACGGATGAACCGATTTTGATTTAGTTTTTTGAAAGGTGATTGTGTCGAGAGTGTTCTTAGCTATGTTTGAATAAAATCGGTTTAGCCGTTCAAAAGTTATGGGCGTTTTACTGTTTGAATCGGATGTTTTCGCAAAATAAATGTGTCTGGGAAATTTTACTTGTATTAAAACCTTCGTCAATCATCTTGTGACTTTGTAACAAATATATTTCCGTAACGGCTTGCAGCGACATCTGGTATCAGGCATATTAATTATCAGGTGTACTCTTTCATCTGGGTGTGTCATTAGGTGGTTGAGGCACTTTGGTGCTAGATGGCGTTGAGGTCGGTGCGGAATTATTATAAATTCTTTACAAAACCTGTTAGATATTGTGTGAATTAATATAATCCAACAAGCATACAATTTCCTACATATCTAGGTTATTAATTTCTGGTAAACATAATTATTCAAAGAAAATATAGACATGACGTCTCTATTGGTTAATAAAATGCTCAGTGTCTATGGCCGACAAGAGTGACATCTCTTTTTGCATTGCTAATTGATACGCAGGAGGTCGAAAATAAAATCCTATTTAAATAAGTCAAATAAAGCAATCGGAATGACTCGGAGGCGACAGGGAAACAGCCCTAAATTTAAAATCATTATGTGCCAGCAAGCGCTGTGAGTATTCGTGGAATTAAACTATGTTTTCATGTTTGTGAGACACGTGCTTGTATGATGCTAATACCGCATTTTTCCCATCGACAGGGTTCCTTAGGATTAATTTTAAATATAAACTATAAATAGAATAAAACATGGTCAACGACGTGAAATAGGAACAGCTACACAGCATTCAACAACAGGCTCCGAACACCCATGATATTTTGACCGGTGAAATACCGGATACCATCTGCACAAAGGAACGATGCTGATTGTGATATCATACATCTGATGCTAAGTTTAAAGGGTAGTTTATATCCCATACACAAGTAAGTGTGATACCTTTAAATTGTGGTGCTGCAGTGATGCCTGCGTGTTATTAAACTAGTTGACCAAATAGTATGACTTTTAGTTCTGTCGACCCTCATGCGAAATCATCCCTGTAATTGTCACATCCTGAACATCTACCCCTGAGCTGGCTGGTGGGTAAGGGAAAGTTACCTTACAACTTCACACTGTCAGTTCTGTAACAATGTATGTGTCTTGTCACCGCGAACGAGGACTTACGAACTGATTTGTGGGTCACCTCATTTACACCTGCGATGATAGGTTCACAAGGAGGATGATAAGTTTTAGTTCAAGTAAATGATAGGTGATTGGTGTGTTTTCATTAATCAATTTAAGCCAACGAGTATGTGAATTATGCTATATGATTTTAGATTTGAGAATAAACCGTTTATGATATTATTGACCTATGAAATCATATACAAATCATAAAGGTTATCGGTATTTTCCAGAGATTTCTAGGCAAATTAAAACAATAAAAGCTGTCGAACCTTTTTACGGGCGCCGCCGATCGTATTCATGCTTTGTATGTTCAAATAAGTGTGATAAAGCTTTTATTTATAGTAACAACACCCAAACAATCTCAAATTTTATTTTAAAAAATCGTGTAGGCTGCCTGAGTGGAGGACTTTATAAAATGCCGTACAGCTACATATTTGGACGAATGCCGCATTTTTCTGTAATTCAGAGCGCGCGAGCAACAATGGAAATTTATGAGATATTCGCTCGCTATACCCCCCTCTCCCTCCTAGCCACCCCTTACGTCTGTCTCGTCTGCAAGGGTTTCGACAAAGTGAAGCGGTATGTCGGTAGGTACCGTATGGAATTTTACTGAGCGCGTCACTTACAGAGCTCCGTCATTGAACACGGACGGACTTACATTTCATTGCTCATCATCTTGAAGGAAGGTTCCCCTAAGTGTCGTTTCAATGCTCGGTGTACTGTGTAATGTTGGATGCGGGACTCCGCTAGATTGCGATGCTTAAGAGGACATCTATGTCAAGCAGTGAATCTCTTTCAGCTAAACGATGATGATAAATACTTTCCAGAAGTCGTCAAGCGTGGTCTAACCGTAATAATACATTTACTAATACTAATACTAATAACATTATAAAGCTGAAGAGTTTGTTTGAACGCGCTAATCTCAGGAACTACTGGTTGGAATTGCCACTACTGATAGTTTTTTGTTGGATAATCCATTTATCGAGGAAGGTTATAGGCTATATTACATCACGCTACGACCAGTATGAGTGAGAGGAGTGCTCCACTCCTCTCACTCATAAATGAAAAATGTTGCAAAAACGAGTAAAAATATTCCTTTTTGAGAGCTTTCGTTGCGTGCGCTGCGTAATCGGTTAAAGGTACGCAACATTCATGTATGTAGGGCAGGTAGGGTAGGGTAGGTAGCCAGTTCAAGGGAGTGAAGCCGCGTTTGACAGCTAGTAATAAAATCAAATTAAAATTGCCTTTATTCCCTGTAACCAGTTTACAATACTTTTTTATAAATTATGACAACTATGCATTACTAACTTATTTATATTAAATCTTATCTTAACTAACTATCAGCTACCAGGTCAGATTGTGGTATAACCTTACTTACACGCAGTCAATCTAAAGTCTACTAATGAAATAGTTGAAAGAAGTCCGCAGCATTTATTGAACCTAACAAGTCCATTGGTGAAAATTCCGCTCGCTGTTCACTCTGACCACGACGTCGCCGCATCGCGTCCCTAACTATCGAAACGTGCTCAGACGGGAATGAACAAATACTATATTCACGGCAGCACGTCTTGTTGTGTGCTAGCTATGTATGTATCTGTTTGTGAACGAAGTGGCTCTTTCGTTTTATTATAACGAACTTTTATACTTTTCTGAAAAGTTGTCGGCAATGATAGACTAATCTCTATTTCCGTATCTCCAAACTTCAATTCGTGAACTAACGTTCAGTGTATGTAAGTTAACAGAGTGTACCAACTGACCCTAACTTTTTAACCGACTTCAAAAAAAGGAGGAGGTTCTCAATTCGACTGTATTTTTTTTTTTATGTGTGTTACCTCAGAACTTGTTACTGGGTGAACCGATTTTGATGATTCTTTTTTTATTTGAAAGCTGGTGTTTGTCATGTGGTCCATTTAATTTTTATCAAGATCTGGTAAAGAACTTCGGAGATACACATCAGAACTCTTCAATAAATGACGGCAAATCACTCGGGATTGCTGCAATCGGATGTCTGTTTATTGTTTACATCATTTCATAACATAACATCACACTATCACGCGCATCACTACCACGTAAAGCGCTGACACAAAGGCACGAGGCACAGCGCGTGCGCATCATCGACCCAGTTGCTACGAGTGGAAACTGCTGACACAGAACACGAGGCCCGAAGACACCGTCTACGTGACCGAGCCCGCGCACTTTGTATCCACCATCGATCGGGTCAACTTAATATTCTTATAATTGTAATTTCTTTATTAAAATAAATTAGTTTGTAATAAATTCGGTTTTTTTTGAGTCCTCCGGCAGTAGCCTACGTAATTGGCGCAGTCGGTAGGATTCCCGGGTCGTATTTGCGATTACCGGTATATCGCACCGCGTTCGCTACGATAGACTTTCAACGTCGCACCGGGAGATCCTGAACAACGAGACTACGCTGGAGATCCAGACTTCGATACCGCTCAACGAAGACCAGAATGTTCATGTAAGTCCGCTGAATTTTCTTAGTGGTTGCTTGCTTCCTTTTTGTGTGTAGGTTCCATATACTTTGTCCAACATTTTTTATCCACGTAGATATAGTACACGTAGGTTAGTTAATAGTAGGAATAGAAGTGTAGATTCTAGACGTAATATTAATCCTGAAATTGAACCCAAGATGGCCGATTTAGACCATATATTTAAAGCCCTCCGCTTAGTTCCCGATTTTGATGGGAATCCGAACGTACTTACCAGGTTCATCAAATTGTGTGACCAATTAGTAGCGGAATTCGTTCAAGAGGGTCAACCGTTAAATAACTTAGCGCTTCTAAACGGCATATTGAACAAAGTTACGGGGCCCGCCGCCCGTCTTATTAACGCGAACGGTATACCAAATGATTGGGCAGGCATACGTAGTGCTCTTGTGAACAATTTTGCTGACCAGCGGGATGAGACCGCTCTCTACAACGATTTGGCTTTACTTACACAAGGTTCCGGCACGCCGCAGGAATTCTATGAGCGTTGCCAGGGACTTTTCAGCACCGTCATGACATATGTTTCATTGCACGATACCCTAGATTCAACTATTGCGGCAAAACGTGATTTGTATCGCAAACTAACTTTGCAGGCCTATCTTCGAGGTTTGAAAGATCCCTTAGGCTCGCGTATTAGATGTATGAGACCAGAAACCATTGAGAAGGCTCTAGAGTTCGTGCATGAGGAGACTAACACTATGTATTTGCAGAGTAGAAATGATAATTGGTCGGATAAAAAACCTTCAGCGCGTATGTCACTCAATCAGCAGAACGAAATTAATCATAAAATGCCAGTCCATCCAAGTAACAATATGCTTGTTCCGTTTAGGCCTAATCCTTTTAACATGCCCGGTCCGTTTAGACCGCAAGGACCGCAATTTATGCCCCGGCCTTGGCCATCTCAGCACCAACCCGGAATGCCTTTTAATCCAAATAACATGCCACAACGCGGCCCGACCCGCACACAACAGATATTCAGCACACCACCGCCTAATAATAATCAAGGTGGTTCTGGATTTAGAATGCCCCCAAGAAACCAGTACCCGCCGAATAACGGTGCCAAGCCGATGAGCGGCGTGAGCCACTTTGTGCCCAGGCCCCTGCCTGCTACCAACAGCTGGAATTGGGCACTACAGGGCAATCCACCACCTTCCAACTATCTTAAAACTCGCGATGTTAATGTGAACGAATGTTCGAATTATGGGGAAGTCTATTACTACCCCGACCCATCCGACTACCTTTACACGGACCATTACAACCAGGACTACATTTATTTCGACGACTGTACATATGACCAGTTCATACCGGAACAGACCGACGGGACTAACGAAACCGACAAGGCAGGTAATGCTGACCAACAGCAATCCACAGCCAGTCAGGATTTTCAGAAAGCTCCGAAGTCAAACAGCTTAGGATAGAATTGAACTTGCAAACCCAAAGGCAACTACCATTTGTTCGTATCCATAACCCTCCACTTAACTTCCTGATAGATACCGGTGCAAACCAATCATTCATCAGTCCAGAAGCAGTACAGACTTACTTCCCGCACATACCTCTTAACTATGATCCATTCGAGGTCACTAATGTCCATGCCACAAGCAGGAGTGAATACTCTATTAACTTACCCTGCTTTCCCGAATTTGGTGAAACGGAATCAATAAAACTATTCGTATACAGATTCCACGATCGTTTTGATGGTTTGATAGGAATGGATCTGCTCACCAAATGGGAGGCTAAGTTAGATTTGAAAGATCTTACATTTATAACTAAGTACGCCATTAATCCCATCCAAATTTATAATTCTCGAAATTTAAATCTTTATGAGGAAATCATACCAGCAGGGAGTTCAAAATTAATACGGTTACCCATTAACGCACCGGGTGGTGAGGTTCTTGTTGAAAATCAAATAATTTGCAACTGTATTATATCTGAATGCCTGACCACCGTGTCTAATAACCGCGGTATAGTTGAAGTGACCAACCCAACCCACAATGATATAATATTCTCATTGGACCATGCCACTCAGGCAACGATACTCAATGTTGAATGCACCGAGCAACTGTCACCTCGCTCTAAAGATGTTACATCCCGGCTACGCACCGATCACCTAAACAAGGAGGAAAAAGCAAACTTATTGGCACTGTGTTCAAAGTACGCCGATGTCTTTTACATTGAGGGCGAGGCATTAACCTTCACCAACAAAGTAAAGCACAGTATTAAGACCACAGATGAAGTTCCAATTTACACCAAAAGTTACAGATATCCGTTTATACACCGCCAAGAAGTTAGTGACCAAATAGCGAAAATGTTAGATCAGGGAATTATTAGGCCGTCTGAATCCGCTTGGAGCTCACCAATTTGGGTCGTCCCAAAGAAAAGTGACGCTTCTGGAAAACAGAAATGGCGTATAGTCATTGACTTTCGGAAGCTCAACGATAAAACGATTGATGACAAATACCCTATCCCGAATATTACAGACGTACTGGACAAGCTAGGCAAGTGCCAATATTTCACTACTCTTGACCTAGCATCAGGTTTTCACCAAGTCGAATTGAACCCTAGTGATATTCCTAAGACCGCCTTTAATGTTGAACATGGGCACTTCGAATTCTTGAGAATGCCCATGGGACTTAAAAATTCCCCTTCCACGTTCCAACGAGTGATGGATAACGTACTCAGGGGACTCCAAAATATTATATGTCTTGTCTATCTCGACGATATAATCGTTTTTAGTACTTCTCTCCAGGAACACATGAACAACCTAGAGAAAGTATTCCAGAGGTTGAGAGAATCTAACTTTAAAATCCAGCTAGATAAATCAGAGTTCTTAAAACTCGAAACCGCATACCTAGGTCATATCATCAGCACCGAAGGGATAAAACCTAACCCAGACAAAATCACAGCTATTCAAAATTACCCCATACCTAAAACACCTAAAGAAATTAAACAGTTCCTCGGACTCCTCGGTTATTACCGAAAGTTCATTCCGGACTTTTCTCGTATTACCAAACCTCTTACTCAATGTCTAAAGAAAGGGAAAAGGGTAACTTTAGACTCAGACTATATTAACTGCTTTGAGAAATGTAAGACTCTACTGACCAACGATCCTATCCTTAAATACCCAGACTTTGACAAAGAATTCATATTAACCACAGACGCCTCCAATTTTGCAATCGGCGCGATACTATCACAAGGTTCTATTGGCTCGGATAAACCCGTAGCATATGCGTCGCGGACACTTAATGAAAGCGAAGTAAATTACAGTACGATAGAAAAGGAACTTTTAGCCATTGTATGGGCAACAAAATACTTTCGGCCTTACCTTTTTGGACGCAAGTTCAAAATAGTAACGGACCACAAACCATTACAATGGGTCATGAGCCTCAAGGAACCAAATTCACGATTAACCAGGTGGCGGCTAAAATTAAGCGAATACGATTTCACCGTCATCTATAAAAAGGGCAAACACAATACCAATGCCGACGCTCTTTCTCGTGTCGAAATCTACAACGAGGAAGTTAGTTCGATGATTGCAAACGCAACTGATAGACCACCATCCCTAGCTAACTCCAACACCCTGACAGCACACACCTCTGAGGAAAACCCCATACTTGAAATACCTATCACCGACGAACCACTTAACAAATTTCACCGACAGTTATGCTTAACCGTTGTAGGCGATTTTAAAAAACGAACTATGGCAACCAAGACATTTGACACCCACACTCGAACATCCGTCCAGCTATCTGAATCCAACCTGGAGGAAGATCTAATTAACGCCATTAAGGAGTATGTCAATCCTAAGATCAAAACTGCCCTGTTGATAAATCCACCCCTTGCAATGTACAACATAATCCCCCTGCTACAAAAATACTTTAAAAGTTCTTCCATGAAATTGGTACTGGCTAAAAAGGAACTCGAAAACGTAAAAGAATACCTGAGGCAGCAGGAAATTATTCGTCACTACCATGAGGGCAAAACCAACCACCGTGGTATAAACGAGTGCTTTCTAGCGTTATCTGTTAAATATTACTGGCCTAAAATGCGAGAGCACATAACAAAATTCATTAATGACTGCACAATATGTGGGCAAGCAAAGTACGATAGGAGCCCCATAAAGCAGAAATTCAACATAGTGCCCCCTGCCACCAGACCGTTCGAAATAATACATATGGATAGCTTTTCAGCACAGAATGAAAAATACGTCACATTCATAGACGCCTTCTCAAAGTATGTTCAAGCTTACCTTCTTCGAGATGGGACTGCAGTTAGTATTATACAAGCTTAACTAACTTTCAGCACGCATCATGGCCTACCACTAACCATTATTACAGATCAAGGGACCGAATTCATCAACCAGATGTTCACCGAGTTCTGCAAGGTTCACAAAATAATCCATCACCAAACACTCGCATACTCGCCTAACGCTAACGGAAATATAGAACGCTTTCATTCCACCATACTGGAACATCTTCGTATTTTGAAACTAAAACACAAAGATGAGCCAGTTGTACATTTGATGCCATATGCTATCATAGCATACAATAGTTCGATCCATTCTTTCACACGATGCAAACCATACGACCTTATATTAGGACACACTGACCCACGAGATCCGACTGACATAGATCTGACCGGACACCTATTGCAACAGTATACAGAAACACATAGAGAACGTATGCAAAAAGTATATGAACTAATCAATGATACGTCTCTCGCTAATCGAACCGCGCTAATAGAGAGTCGTAATAAAACCCGTGAGGAGGAGGTCAACTATGAACCCGACCAACAAATATTCATCAGTAACCCCTCCGCTAGTAGATCTAAACTCGCATCCAGATATAGCCAAGATACCGTCCTAGCTAATTTACCTATCCACATTTATACTTCCAAGAAAAAGGGACCTATAGCGAAATCTAGACTAAAGCGCGTCCCTAAAACCGCGAAATTGTTGCAGGATACCCCTGATGCTGTCACTTAGCCTAACATGGGCGCAGGAGATCAATCTAGAACGACTTGACAATGGACCCGGACTACTGCCCTTCAAACTAGGGCCCATGAAACTCATTACTCATTATCATACGTTCCTGCAGAACATTGAACTAACAGACATAGACAAAAATATTAACGAAATACGAATCCAACTCATTAAAGCCACAGACAAACTAGACAATTACACTCGCACTTTATACGAGCTCCAAACGGACAGCTTGAATGCGAAATTAAATAGAGCCTCATCTCATCTACAAAGCCTAAAGCCCAATCGATTCAAAAGAAGTTTAATAGATGGTCTCGGATCCGTTATAAAGAGCATTACAGGAAACCTGGACCATACAGACGCCATTAAGTACGATAACGCCCTTAAAGCCCTTAATGATAATCAGCAACAGATAGCTATTGAGCAAAATCATCATATAAGCCTTAGCAAAGGTTTGATGAATGAGCATACAAAAATTATTACGAAATTAGTAGAAAACCAAGTACAATTAAATGACAATCTGCATATTTTACTTGACGCCGATAAGTATAAACAACACAACCTCATAAAATTTGCAAAGTTTTCGCAAGTACTGAATATAATTAGCAATAACGTAGATAGTTTATTAAGCGAATTGAGTAGGTTAGAAAACGCGATAGCTCTTTCCGGTCAAACGCATACTCATCATTCCATGTTAGGTACAGAAGTACTAAGCAATATGATACGCAAACTAAGCGCGCTTTATACTAAAGACCAACTACTAGAATTAGAAATTAGAGAATATTACGACATAATTAAACCATTAGCTTATTATCGTGGAAGTCAAATAGTTTTCGCATTCAAATTTCCCATAACGTCTCCACTAAAATTCCTGTTGTATAAGTTAGTCATTGTACCAAATAGAAGTAAGCAAGCCATCATCCCGTCCTACCCATTCATAGCAATCACTGGGAATATTCATGCGTACATAGAGGCAGAATGCCCGAAGGTAGCTTCAGAGTATATCTGCGAAGAAAAACTCAACCACCAAATGAGAACCCATCCGGACTGCATCTGCGATATCATTGGAAGTCAAACACCACACAGATCATGCAACACGATTACTATCAGCCTGACGAAGCCCGCAATGGAGAAGTTAGATGACCGCCGCTACGCTCTCCTGTTCCCGAAACCAACACAAGTCCAGTTAATCTGTGAACAGGAAGAATCCATAACCCTAACCGGAAGCTTCCTAGCCACTATTCCACATAACTGCAAGCTACGAACAGACGAGTTCACCATCGTCAACATCAACGACCACATTAGTGGACAACCTATGAAGATAAGCAGCGTGCCAGATGACATAGAAGTTTCAACCACGCCACCTCTTCAAATCAGTGCAATTAACCTGAAAAAGCTGCACGATATTCAGGATAGAATAGACTCACAGAAGCCAGTTCACATTGAACCAACCTCAACCATTTACCATACGACCATCCCATTTTATGGTACACTACTGGCCTTATTTGTACTGGGAGCAATAGTATCATACAGAGTCTACATCCGCCGCAAGAAGCAGATGACAAGCCCAGATGAACCTATGTACGCCGAGCCGGAAACATCTGAAGCCCGCCGGAACCAGATGGCACCTCAAGATCAGTCTAAACTCTCGACGATATTTCATCTCAAAATCTGAAATAGTCGTCGATCTGAGGGGGGAGGTGTTACGCGCATCACTACCACGTAAAGCGCTGACACAAAGGCACGAGGCACAGCGCGTGCGCATCATCGACCCAGTTGCTACGAGTGGAAACTGCTGACACAGAACACGAGGCCCGAAGACACCGTCTACGTGACCGAGCCCGCGCTCTTTGTATCCACCATCGATCGGGTCAACTTAATATTCTTATAATTGTAATTTCTTTATTAAAATAAATTAGTTTGTAATAAATTCGGTTTTTTTTGAGTCCTCCGGCAGTAGCCTACGTAATTCGCTCTAAAGGGGTACGCAGGTTGAACAGTTCACCCTGGTATACTCTAATTCCACTGTTTTTGTTTAAGTTGCATGTTTCTGGGTAAATCTATTCTAGCTTCACTTTGGAGAATTGGTCCATTATGAACCACACCTAAAAAGTGAAAAATAAAAAAAACTTTTTAACAAAAATACAACAGACTTACAAATAAAACACTACAAAGTGAAAAATAACTTCAATTTCGGCAGTCGGTGTCAGAAAACGAAGAAACCAAAACAAGAACACCGACTTCCGAAATTGAAGTTATTTTTCACTTTGTAGTGTTTTTATTTGTAAGTCGGTTGTATTTTTGTTATTTACATCAAATACCACGGTTTGAGCTTGTGTACCGTTCGTGTCGACAATTAAGCACATAACACCTGTATGGGTCTGGGTTGGGCAGAGGTTGACCTGTAGTACCCACATTTCGCATTTTCACTAATAGGAATAATAATAATACCTGCCCATAACTGTACCACTGCAGGGCAAAGGCCTCGTCTCATACGAGCATTGATCACCACGCTTGCTCAATGCGGGTTGGCGATTTCAGACTTACATTAACTATAAAGTCCAGGTTTCCTCACGATGTTTTCCTTCACCGTTGTCTATGATATCCAAGATAAGCTTAGAAAGTACATATGAATTTGAAAAGGTCACATTGGTACTTGGCTGGATTTGAACCGTCGACATCAAGCACGAGAGGCGAGGTCTTAGCCACTGGGCCACCACGACATTAGGAATTGGTGATCAATTAATTATTTTGGTTAGTCACCTAGATCTCACAAAATCATTGATTTCGCTTGATTATTACCAACTTCATCAAACGCCCGTACCTCAGATATTTGTTCAGTGATATTGGGCAAGTGAAAAAAACTTCGTGCCTCTGTTCGCGTCCAATACGAACTGTACGAGGACGGTATAGGAACGGCGGGGTAGGAACCAGTTGCCACTCGGGGGTAGGTCCCGAGAAGCTTTGGTGCAGAGTAGATAAGTAGGTAGTCACGTAGCTCGGCGACACGGAGTAGGCAGCTAGCAGTGCTTTGGCCAGTAGGCCAACACACGCGCTGGGTAGTGGTGTGAAGCCGGGGTAGGAACCCTGGAATTCATTTCCAGACGTGTTAGGCAAAGTCCACATTCCCTGTTTGACTGCGACATCCCGTCCTCAATGCAAAAGCGCAATGGTAACTAACAGCATGAAATAGTGATCTATGATGAGGCAGTCAAACAGTGATAATAATACAATAGTAATGTAGGTTGGAATGAAAATGATAATAATATGTACATGAAAGGCAATGACAATAAGATGTTTGGCACTAATTGTTACTAATTAGGACTAATTAGTACTTGTAGTTTTAAGGCAGAGAATAGTTGTTACAATTACAATTCTACCGAAACACCATCAATAGAAAGAGTGGTTCCGCCATGTTAACGCACATCAACTTTGCTTACGTTCTAGCAAAAACTTATAACAACAGGAATACTCTAGTTAGTTGATAGCATACTATTATAAAATCGGTAAATGTCTATACAGTTCTTACATAGCCATAGGTGATTATAAAATGTAACATTCATCAATATTTTAGTGAAAAAATATGATGTGGGTAGTTGTGTGGGTTTATGAATGTGATTTAAAAGATGATCAATATGTGACCCAACCAACTACGATGAGAAACAATAAAAGCAAAACAGTTTAATTACAAGACAGCTGAGTATTTGGCCGTTAGGTACAAAGTACAAGGCTACTCACCAATATCACCACTAAACATAACACAGAATAAGATTGAACACTCACCCAACACTTTGGGGTAAACTTCGCGTACTTATAAGAAGGAAGAGTGCCAATTACTGTTGGCTTAGTTATATTTTAAAATAATTATTTTGCATGGATAAAAATGTGAGTAGAGTGACAGTGCAACTTGTCTGCTCGCTCACCGTCGATGCAATCCCAATCCTATCCTCGTTCAAGAACTTTAGTTCCGGCGGCTCGCACCAACTTCACCTCGCTGCGTTCGGATACTTTGTTTGCGTTGATAGATAATTAACTGTAGAGATTTTATTATAATTAGGATATTATTAATTACATGTATAAATAGGATTAGATTTATTTTAAAAGTATTTAATAGTGAATTTAAGGTTGATTTTATTTATAATTTGATTATTTTGTGTTATTAGTTTAAATTAGAAGAAGTTAAATTAAGTAATGAAATATTGTAACGAAACCGTTACATACCCCCCTTTATAGTTCAGGATTTTTCCTAAGAAAAATCCACTGTTAAAACTAGGTTAACTTAAAATCCTTGACGTGCCATCTCTCCATTTCAGACTTTTGAAGAGATAGTAACTTAATCACATAAGCCATTGTGGTTTAAAGATTAGGTGAGTGTTCAAAATGAATAAAAACTAACAATTATAATTTTGATCAGCTCAACACACCACCAATCAACTTAGAAATTGCCTTATGTGTGAATCATTAACAGAATGCAGCTAGTTACAAATAACAGAATTATACAGTAGAATCAATTGCGTTAGAATATTTACCTAAGTCAACTTGTTTTCAAAAGTAAACTATGATTCACGACCAACCAGCACCAATGATGACCATTTAAATGCGAAAAGTTAGGCAACGTAATTCGGACACGAATGAACCTTAAGTGGGCGCCAGTGTAACGCTTCTTGCTGGTTTCCCTACCTACTAGGTAGCTAGAGGGTATTAATGGAAAAACCAACTGAAGGTTAACAAATTTTATTAGACCTCAGGGTCGGGGTTGTCACTCGCGGTCCGAAGTACGTTGCGTAGCCACAAGATAGTGTACCACTGGCCTTAGCGTTAGAGGCTTCCGGCGATGTGCAGGTGCAGTACAGTCTCCACTCGAGGGTAGGTCCCGGGAAGCTGTGGTGCAGAGTAGATGTGTAGGTAGTCACGTAGCTTGGCGACACGGAGTAGGCAGCTAACAGTGCGTTGGAGTAGGCCAACACACGCGCTTGGTAGTGTGAAGCCGATCTGAAGGCGGGGTAGGAACCAGTTGCCACTCGGGGGTAGGTCCCGAGAAGCTTTGGTGCAGAGTAGATAAGTAGGTAGTCACGTAGCTCGGCGACACGGAGTAGGCAGCTAGCAGTGCTTTGGCCAGTAGGCCAACACACGCGCTGGGTAGTGGTGTGAAGCCGGGGTAGGAACCCTGGAATTCATTTCCAGACGTGTTAGGCAAAGTCCACATTCCCTGTTTGACTGCGACATCCCGTCCTCAATGCAAAAGCGCAATGGTAACTAACAGCATGAAATAGTGATCTATGATGAGGCAGTCAAACAGTGATAATAATACAATAGTAATGTAGGTAGGAATGAAAATGATAATAATATGTACATGAAAGGCAATGACAATAAGATGTTTGGCACTAATTGTTACTAATTAGGACTAATTAGTACTTGTAGTTTTAAGGCAGAGAATAGTTGTTACAATTACAATTCTACCGAAACACCATCAATAGAAAGAGTGGTTCCGCCATGTTAACGCACATCAACTTTGCTTACGTTCTAGCAAAAACTTATAACAACAGGAATACTCTAGTTAGTTGATAGCATACTATTATAAAATCGGTAAATGTCTATACATTTCTTACATAGCCATAGGTGATTATAAAATGTAACATTCATCAATATTTTAGTGAAAAAATATGATGTGGGTAGTTGTGTGGGTTTATGAATGTGATTTAAAAGATGATCAATATGTGACCCAACCAACTACGATGAGAAACAATAAAAGCAAAACAGTTTAATTACAAGACAGCTGAGTATTTGGCCGTTAGGTACAAAGTACAAGGCTACTCACCAATATCACCACTAAACATAACACAGAATAAGATTGAACACTCACCCAACACTTTGGGGTAAACTTCGCGTACTTATAAGAAGGAAGAGTGCCAATTACTGTTGGCTTAGTTATATTTTAAAATAATTATTTTGCATGGATAAAAATGTGAGTAGAGTGACAGTGCAACTTGTCTGCTCGCTCACCGTCGATGCAATCCCAATCCTATCCTCGTTCAAGAACTTTAGTTCCGGCGGCTCGCACCAACTTCACCTCGCTGCGTTCGGATACTTTGTTTGCGTTGATAGATAATTAACTGTAGAGATTTTATTATAATTAGGATATTATTAATTACATGTATAAATAGGATTAGATTTATTTTAAAAGTATTTAATAGTGAATTTAAGGTTGATTTTATTTGTAATTTGATTATTTTGTGTTATTAGTTTAAATTAGAAGAAGTTAAATTAAGTAATGAAATATTGTAACGAAACCGTTACACTATCAATTCAAACTGATTCCACACACTGAAATCTCACACTGAATTCTAAATGATAAATGATTTTATTTCTGTAAGTTGGTTTGTACAAACACTTTTACATGTCGAACATATTTTTAAAACTAGATGAGGTCGGCGTTTCCTATCTGACTACTCTGAGAAGAAAGGCCGAAACAAACTCAGAGGTCACAGTCTCTTTTAAAGTCCAGACAAAATCTTGATTAGATCATGTATACTGATGTCTGAAATGGTCTTTTGAGGAAAGAACCAGCCAGATTGAGTGGACCTGTCCAGTCAGTGCACGCATTTGTCAATAACCTCAGAATTTAAGGAGCTCAACGATTCGACGAAAAATACCAAAGAAAGGACATTCGGGTAGGCCGCATAAACTACTCAAACTGCCAGTCCATGATTAAAAACTAAGATAAATTTAAATTAAAACAAAAAAAAAACAAAAAATAATGATCCACATAGTCTTCACATTCACATTAATTAAAATAAAATAATATAATACTTTAAAAAGTAAATATTCTTGTTATTGCAAGAAAACCAAAAAAAAAATAATAATAACAAAATGCATGGTGCAAAATATAATAAAAAAACAAAATTAATTGGAGCAGCTCAATCCCAAGCCTTTTTGTCCTCAATGAAATCTTTTGTTGCATAAAACGCTTTCTGGCACAACTTACGTTTAATGAAAGATTTGAATTTATTAAGACTTAGATCTTGTACGTGGCTTGGAAGCTTATTATAAAAGCGTACACATTGACATCTAAACGAGCCACCTATTTTCTTGAGCCTTGTTGTAGGTACTACAAATTTGTGTTTGTTCCTAGTATTTATGTTATGGATATCACTGTATTTTTAAACAATTTTATATTTTTATGGGCATATAAAAGATTTTTATAAATATACTGAGAAGGCACAGTCATTAAATTAATGTCCTTCAATTTCTCTCTGAGAGAGTGTCCCGGGCTTAATTTATAAATTGATCGAACAGCTCTTTTCTGCAAAACAAATATAGTCTGGATGTCGGCGGCATTTCCCCACAACAGAATACCGTACGACATTACACTATGAAAATAGCTAAAGTATACTAAACGGGCTGTCTCTATGTCAGTTAAATTACGAATTTTTCTAACAGCATATGCTGCGGAGCTTAGCTTCTTTGACAATTTATCTATATGTGGGCCCCACTGAAGCTTAGCATCCAAAGTTAAGCCTAAGAATACTGTGCTATTTTCAGGATTCAATTCTTCGCCCTTTATCAACACATCGGTTTTCACCCGCCTAACGTGAGGTAGGGTAAACTTAATGCATTTCGTTATTTTTTTCATTAAGAAGTAAATTATTAACATTAAACCAGTGAACTACTTTTGAGATCGCGCTATTTACATCGTCAGTAACCAGCTGCTGACGTTCCATCATCAACACATGTTGTGTGATGCATTTTTCAGTATTCATCGCGTTTCATTCACAACGCCTGATGAGGATGGATGAAGTAGATGGATGATAGTAAAGATGTGGCCTAAGGACATTATGTGTGCAAAAATATTGTTTCTCATGAATGAGCTCTTTTTAGGTTTCACTTTAACCTTGAGTGTAGGAAAATGACTAAATTGCAGTATACAGCATACTAAGTTAAAATAACTTAAAGGAGAGTGATGAAGTTTACAGTTAGTAGTTTCAGACGGTAATGAACAAATACTATATTCATGGCAGCACGTCTTGTTGTGTGCTAGCTATGTATGTATCTGTTTGTGAACGAAGTGACTCTTTCGTTTTATTATAACGAACTTTTATACTTTTCTGAAAAGTTGTCGGCAATGACAGACTTATCTCTATGTCCGTATCTCCAACCTTCAATACGTGAAGTAACGTTCAGTGTAGTTAACATAGTGTACCAACTGACCCTAACTTTTTACCTTAAATACCACGGTTTGAGCTTGTCGTGTACCGCTCGTGTCGACCATTAAGAACATAACGCCTGTATGGGTCTGGGTTGGGCAGAGGTTGACCTGTAGTACCCACATTTTGCGTTTTCACTAATAGGAATAATAATAATACCAGCAAATAACTGTACCACTGCAGGGCAAAGGCCTCGTCTCATACGAGCATTGATCACCACGCTTACTCAATGCGGGTTGGCGATTTCAGACTTACATTAACTATACAGTCCAGGTTTCCTCACGATGTTTTCCTTCACCGTTGTCTGTAATGTCCAAGTACATATGAATTTGAAAAGGTCACATTGGTACTTACCCGGATTTGTACCTACGAACTCAAGCACGAGAGGCGAGGTCTTAGCCACTGGGCCACCACGACATTAGGAATTGGTGATCAATTAATTATTTTTTGATTACTTTTGCTTAGTCACCTAGATCTCACAAAATCATTGATTTCGCTTGATTATTACCTACTGCATCAAACGCCCGTACCTCAGATATTTGTTCAGTGATATTGGGCAAGTGAAAAAACATCGTGCCTCTGTTCGCGTCCAATACGAACTGTACGTGGACGGTATTCATATAACTCGCTGATTGGATCAATACCAGTAGGTATGTCTGTCTGTCTCTGTATTGTTGGCTAATAACCAGACGACCTTAGGGAATAAAGCCTAATAACAGTAAAAAACTAATATATTTTTCTTGAGTAAGCTGTCGTATTTTCTGATTTAATTGACAAGTTTGAGTTTGAGTGACTGTTACATATACAAGGTGCTCTGTTTGACCTAGGAAGGTTTTTGAACAATTAATTTGTACCTACCAGTCTGGCCAAGGGGTATCGCGTCGCGTTACCCAGTTACTGGGTAGTGGAGGTCAGATAGGCGGTAGCTCAACAGACCTTTCTATCAATTCAAACTGATTCCACACACTGAAATCTCACACTGAATTCTACGACGACGGGTTTCAATTGTCGAGAGCCTGGAATCCAGTGGTTCAACTATGTAAAGATCGAAAAACTACTGATCAATTGTCAAAAGTGGATACAGTGAGCATCGTTTGTCGTGAACAATATCGTGTAACTAGTGAGACGAGTGCTGAACAGTGTCGAGTAACTAGTGAGACGAGTTCTGGTGGTAGCGACATCGTGCGTGAAAAACGAGTGAGGAAGAGGGTAGACAGATATGTCAGCTCGTAAACAACACCCACCCGCAAAGACTTTAGTTATCATGGCGCTTGTAACGGTGCCGAAATATCGAGCTCTCAACAAAAAACAAAATATACATGGTAAATATCCCGAAACAAATATTAATTCTAAGTATAAGACAGTCAGGCTTAAACTGTTACAAATACAAGATGCTCTGTTTGACCTAGGAAGGTTTTTGAAATATTAATTTGTACCTGTCTGGCCAAGGGGTATCGCGTTACTGGGTTGTGGAGGTCGTCAGATAGGCAGTCGCTCCTTGTAAAATACTGGCACTTAGTTGAATGCGATTAGGCTGGATGGCATCCCAAACATGTTGAGAAAAAGTTAAGCAGATTGATTGACTTTCAATTATTATAATTGAGCACTGTTACTATACTATAATTCATTAAACCTTTTTAACCTCAAAAACTGTAAAGAAATGCACATAGGTACCTTAGACATCAATTCAACAGACCTTTCTATCAATTCAAACTGATTCCACACACAGGTCTAGCGAGAGTGGTTCCATCACCAACACATGTTGTGTGATGCCTTTTTCAGTATTCATCGCGTTTCATTCACAACGCCTGATGAGGACAGAGTAAAGATGTGGCCTAAGGTATGTGTGCAAAAATATTGTTTCTCATGAATGAGCTCTGTTTAGGTTTCATCTTGACCTTAAACGAACACAAGAACGAAGTGTATTCGCCTTAATAGAGACAATAAGAAAAGTGCTATTGGACACATTCTTAGTAAAGACAATTTTCAACACACTTGCTCATAAAGTGGCTCTAATTTCACCGCAATTAGGCACATAATGATACCTGTTATCAAACTGTGACTTTTTCATTGCCATTATTCACAAGTGAGTTAAAGAGTTTTTTTTAATTTATTGGTTGGGTTGATATGTTCTTAAAAAAGTTTCGATACAAAAAAGATCGTGCTCAATAGTACAAATAAATTAATGTATCTACCTATTGCTTGCTCATTTCATGCAACTTCGTGTTTAAATAGATAATTTCAACTTGTACGTGTTTAATAAATAAAACTTTTGTTTTTCTCTGTAATAAAGAAAACTTGAAATTCCCCATTTTGTACGTGTTTAAAAAACTATCCGCGAAAAGCAAAAAAAAGTTTTACTTTTAGTCTATGGCTGATCGCCATTGTTTCATTGTTAGATGCGCGCGCATAGGAAAACTGATTATTTTTCCCACCATTGCGAAAATTTGTCACAACTCGTTTTCACTGTTGAAAATGATTTTTTTGTATTATTTTCTTCATAAGTGTGTTGAAAACGTCGTATGATACACGTGTTTATTGATGATTACCGTCCTCGGCTCTCTTAAGACCCTCACCTAACGGCTCGGGTCTCAATGGCGCCTCAGCGGTAATCACCAACATTACACACTTGTACCATAATGTACTATTAATAGTTTAGGTTGTAATTAAATTACTTATTAGTCTATTTAAAAGGCTAGATTGTAATAAAATTAAGGTCCATCCTATTAATGTACCCTAGAAAAGTGAAAAATAAAAACTTGACCTTGAGTGTAGAAAAATTAAAATTTTTCAGTATACAGCATACTAAGTTAAACCAACTTAAAGGAGAGTGATGAAGTTTACCGTACCTATACTTAATCATTCTTCTTCAACTTGAAACTTTGGTTTAAACTGATGACGACACGGTTGGCGTAGTGATTGCGCGATCAGCTGCTGCGCTGCGTGTCGCGGGTTCGATCCCCGCGCGGAAAAAATATTTGTATGGCCTACAGATAGTTATTCCGGATCTGGGTATCTTGTGTTTGTGAGTTTTAATATTTGTAAACGTACCCACGATACAGGCAGAAATTCGTAGTGCGGAGAAAAGTTAAAAAAAAAACCCTTTTCGTGATTATTTTAAACTAGTGTTTTGAATAAAACTTCAATCGTTGTAATAAAACCCTGTTGTTACTTTGTATGAAAGCTTAAACTGGCTTAATAAGGCGCGGTTTCTCATCATTACATTCTTCGCTTTTTCCTAAAATAAAATATGAGTTACAAAAGTAATTTAAAAACTCTTCGCTTTACATCAAAACTAAATCTAACATACCCTAATAAATTCTTATACTCGTAAGCCGACATCGCCATCACCTCACACTTTCAACTTTAAACTCTCGTAAAACATAAACTCCGTAAACGGCAACGTTAGACCAAAGTTAAGTTAAGAGAGCAGCCACTCTTCATAACTCTAATGCATAGACCTAATAAATAGTATGGACTCGAAATACCTACAAAAAAAAACGTACCTACCTATACCTTAAAATTGCACTTAAAATGGCTGCCGATGCTATGGTTGTGTCAATCACGGAACACACACACATTAATAATACAAAAAGTAAACAAACATTTGACCGCAGGACTACCACGAACACAAACAAAAATTTCGGCAACTAATATGGCGAATATGGCACGTACCTATAACTGCCACTACGTCATAACAAAATGTTGCCATAATGAGCAACAACTGAAATATTGCTGTCTCTTTTGTCAAATACGATTACTATATTAGAACAAATGAAACAAAACGATGTTTCATATTCTGTATCGTATTTCACTCATATTTGTATAATGTACGTATAGAACATTAGGGCGCCTCCATGTTTTTCCTAGCTCAATGATCTAATGTAACTGTAGTCTATGGCTTAACGTTGTTGACTTAACGTTCTTCAATCTATGGTCCCAGAGAGAGGCAGGTATTTAGCGATCCACCGCAAATATGCGAACAGGCCAAGAAAAGCATTCAGAAAGAGGACGGCACACAGATTATAGTACCTACTAGTATTTTATTTTTACTAAAGAAGAACCTGAAAATAATTCATATTCTGTATAAACAGAGATAAACACCCTTTCCTTAAGTTTGCCATATGCCATTACTTTCCAGAATTTGATCCTTATTAGCGACACTTTCGAATGGTATAATAATACGGAATGTGTTTTTTTTTGTCAAAATCATCGCGATACCTGGCTGTTGATCGATATTGTTTTTTTTTTAATCCACTGAGGCAGTTTTAGTTTTCATCAAAATCGGCCTCGTGACTCCTTTGAGTGTTTGCCGCTATTCCTCATAGTTCCAGAAAACAGAAATTATTTCTCAGTCACCGTTTGCTGGTTGAAGCATTTAGTCCACCTTTGTACCCTTATCTTGCATAAAGTTTAAGCACATATTATGTGAATAAAATGTGTAAAGCAGTAAATCCTTGTTGGATGCACTAACTCTACCTAATCATTTCCCTAATGTGTGTAATGATCTAACGATGCAGTGGCTACATAGTTGTGATACACGCTGACTATACGTCACCAAGTTACAATAACTAATGTGCTATAATTTATTATAATTAGTGTTAAGGTTACACTGGTCGATCATTCTTCCATACAAACGTAGTCTTATCATCATTATCTAGCCCTGTATGGAAACAACATACAGAGATAGATTAGTAATTCAACAATGCACATAATTTTATTTAGAAAATGTACATTTAGTCGTTTTTTCATGATATCTAGACTTCCAAAGGTCTGTCTATTAAATTTCGTGCGCTCGTTTTCGTCCTAAATCATCATCCATTTCGATATAAATTTGCAAAAGTGCTAATTCGTACGCGAACTAGCTTCTTACTGCTCATCACAGCATCTATCTCTTTCGCACGTATTGTCGGATGAGATAGCATGCATTTTAACCTCGCACACAAAATTGTTCGTGCCGTCGACTAGAGGAACCTTAAGTTATTATTTTCGGACCGGTAAAAACACATCGGGAGTATGTACAACTGTCAAATTGTTTTGTCATTAATTCTTAGTTCGGGCTCCGACCGAATCATCCGTAGATAATACGGAGTAGGAAACGCCCGTAATGAAGGCCAAAACTACAGACAACGTGCATAGGGAATAGATTCCCTGAACACTTAGCGGTTATCGATGATAAAGTACATTGATTATTATTGTCAATGTTTCCTCTGGCAGGCTTTAAAATTTAGCCATCGAATTCATTACGTACGACTAATGAATAGGTACTAACATAGGTACTTTAGTCAGCAGAATATATATCGTTTTATAGAGCTACAGAAATAAAGCGCATAATACAGAAATGCAAAGATTAAACAGGATAACAATAAATATTGAAAATAAAAGGGCGCACGGTTGGCGCAGTGGTTGAGCGATTGACTGCTGCGCTGCGTGTCGTGGGTATGATTCCCGCACGGAAAAATTATTTGTATGACGTACAGATAGTTGTTCCGGCTCTGGGTGTTTTTATATGTGAGTTTATCTGTTTGTAAACGCACCCACGATACAGGAGGAATGCCTGGTATGGGGAAATGTTAAAAAAAAAGCTATTCTCTACTGAGAATATCTTATCAATCAAGTTTCTAACATTCAATATAACCTTGCATATCTGAGACGAGGCTGTTGAATTTATTGCATATGCATTGAAATTGACTATCTGTGGTCTAGGTAAAATATTCATGCCATACTATTTTGTGGACGCTTTATTTGATACGTGTGGTTGCTAATAAATATGTTCATGGAGATTTTATTCATAACATCTGGTTGCTACACATAAATAAATAGTTGATTCTTTCTCAATTTTGTTTAGTGGTCCATTCATAAAAGCTATTATATATATTTGTTATTTGACACGATTCCCTGCTATCGTAATATAAATACTTGTTCATGATCTGAGTGTCACTAACCTCAATTTTTACGACCTTGTTTACAGTTACACAAAAGTTACAACACTCGTGACGTCACATCTCAATGTCATCGTCATTCGGGCTATGTCGGATCGCCGAATTACAAAGTATTCGACAAAATATGGACGTAACAGTCGTATGATAATTGTGTGTAAATTGTTTACTCAACCCACACACAAAAATATTTACATACTACATCACATTTTTGTTTAGTCTACAGGCTCGCCCTTGACCACTATCTCACCAGATGGTAAGCGACGTTGTGTTAGACCGTGAAGCACGCTTGCCTAGAAATAACCTATTCACTCTTGACTTAAAGACCCTTAGATTTTAGCTATCGGTAAAAACAAAGACTCCAGCAGGGAATTCCACTCCTTAGTTGTACGCATAATAAAAGTGTCCCAAAACGTTGTGTGCGTATGGGTGGGATGTTCACCATGTACCGATGGCGCATGGCCGTACGTCTGCACTCATACTTGCATTCACACCAATGAGCAGATTTATATTCATCGTGAAAGATCATGTCTTTTAGAAGACAGTCGCAAAATCTAACCTTCTCTAGGAAAACACAAAATCTTTCTCTTCTGTAAAACAGGCTCTGTCAACAATGATTTGTTAATACTTTCCTTTGTTCTCTTGATGTACGAGTACGTCTATGTAAATATCCACTGTAAAAAAAGACAAACAAAAATGAGTACTTAAAACTCATAAATTGTATTCATCATCTATAAACGAAAATTACTGCCACCTATAAATTTAACAGGCCGATCAGGAGCCTCTCACTCACAGTTATTTCGTCCAAGTTAACGACGGTACAGTGAGCTGAACAGTAAATATTGATCGCCGATAAACTGATGCTCAACAAGTACTACCATGTGACGTCACTCTGCTCCATCAAATTCTAATGAGCTGGAACAAACAGCGCAGGAAATGTTTTTAAGATGACTATAAAGTTCGCGAAATGGGCCCATAGGCTCTAGACCAAGTGTCATACTGACAGCGAAGGTTCAATGTCGAAATGCCAAAATGTAAGGGATTGAGCATGTGACATTTCGAGAGTGCCCCAACATTTTAAGCACGTTTTTATTAGCTTGGTACTTCTTGGCTGCCCTGAAGTTGGCTACAATGGCTGCGCATTAATAAATCTCATACAAAAACAGCACCTTCCGTGCTTTGCGCATCGGAAAGCCAACATCAGGGCGGCCCAGAAGTTTGGTGAGAACTATATGTATTTATCTATGAATCTATGTAACGGAATCTTCGAACGTGATTTTCACCGTCATCAAAACGACGGATTAATTTGAAACTTTGCACTTTTATCAAGGACAAATGGGACAAACTATTTAAATTATTGCATTGTCGTCGGACAATGCAATAATTTAAATAGTTTGTCCCATTATCGTTACTAGGATTAGCAATTGACTAAAATGTAAAAAAAAAACTTTAAAAAACTAAAAAACACGCTTTACTAGAACACCAAACTAAAAAAAACAAAACATTCTATCAATTTAAATTAAGAATAGTGAAAAATAAACAAAAAAAAAAGTATAGTGAAAAAGCGTGAGGTGCTTGATGTCAATTGTTATAATTATAATCTATACCAATATTATAAAGAGGAAAGATTTTTTTGTTTGTTTGTTTGTTTGTACCGAATAGGCTCCAAAACTACTGGATCGATTTCAAAAATTCTTTCACCGTTAGGAAGCTACTCTATCCGGGTGACATAGGCTACTTTTTATCCCTGTATTCCCACGAGAACGGGAATTACGCGGGTGGAACCTCGAGGCGTCCTCTAGTATTTTATAAAGAGGTATTGTTAAAAGTAGTCGTTTTGAGAATATCCTAAAAAAAAACCACCCAACGCTTTTTTACAATTTTTTTTTTGTTTATCACACTATTCTTAATTTAAATTGATTGAAAATTATTTTCTACTATTTAGTTTAGTTTTCTATTAAAACGTGTTTTTAAACTATTTTTTATTACCAATCCCTATGGCGAAGCTTTCATTGATAGAATGTCGTTTGTCTAGGGTCTAACGTCAGAAGAGATGAAAAGATCTTGAAGGGAACTGTGACAAAATTCAGAGCAAAGAGTGTCCTCAGCTATCGCTGCCATATAACATCATGCCTGTATTTGCTGAAGGGCTAGGTAGAGATGGGGGTCAAGCCAGTTGCCATCAACCAAGCACAAATCTTGACTCCAAGCAACTACTTATGGCAGTGTAAAAAACTACCTAGTCTGTTTGCCGTCCGTTTGACGGCCTGTGACAATTCTAACTACGCATGGTACATCTAAAACTTGATCTCAGCTCAAGTTGAGATGTCGTGGTATCCCAGTGGCTAAGACCTCGCCACTCGTGGTTCAAATCCGGGCAAGTGCCAATGTGACTTTTACAAATTCATATGTACTTTCTAAGTTTATCTTGGACATCATAGGCAACGGTGAACGAAAACATAGTGAGGAAACTTGGACGTATATAGTTAATGTAAGTCTGAAATAAACAACTCAGAGGCCTGTAGGGTTCCCAGAGGCGGCTTAATTAACTCCGTCACCAGAGGTGGCCACATCCTCACACGAAAAGAAAGATAAGAAGCTCAAGTTGCGCGGACATGAATTATTATTGGTGATGTCTCGTGACTATGTCTATTGTGAGATTTATTCAGATACCAAGAAATTACACGCCTAAATAATTAAAGAAAATTGACTATTGGCACAATAACCTCATTTTCCCTGTTCTTTAAATAAATCAAAAGAAAAATAAACAACAAAAGAATTACCTTACAACATGCAACACTTGCTAACTAAAGCCGTGTAAGTGTGTTAATTGCGATACTGAAGTTACAGGTTAATAATAGGAACGTGCTACATAGAGCGCGCGCCGAGTTGTGCTGAGCGTTACAAGTTACAGCAACTGTTACACAAGGAGCTGTTGTGTAGCCTCATTATGTAAACATACTAATAATAACTTAAAAAAATAACATTTTTGTGTAGCTGTTATTTCTCAAATTCAAATTCATTTAATTTACCAAAATGTAGGTTTACAAAGTATGATATTAAATCTATGACGGTCCCTTTACATTCTACCATTAAATATGGTGTGCAAATATTTAATTTTAGCTTGTACTATCATCTAAACGTATCTTTAATAAATTAAGAAAATAGACAGTAATAACAAAAATATCATGCATTAGGATTTTTATGGAACTAATTAATTAATTGATGTCAGAGTTACATTATACCAATGTCAGTTCAAACAATGTCAAATCAAGAATAAAATTATAAATTATTGTAAATTTAATTGATAATGTCATAACTATTATAAGAATATTTTAAATTTAATTGTTAATGTCATAAACTGTTATAAAAAATATTGTAAATTATCTCAATTAATGTTTTAATACTCTCTGTAAGAAAGACTGTTACTGGCATCATGATTATGCAAATAATTAGAAGTATCATAATGTTAATTGTTATGTTTATTTATTTATTTATTTAATACTTTAAACACACAAATGTACAGAGGCATGTCTTAGACATTTTCTACTTGACAAACGTTGGCTGAAGCAGAGATGAATAGCGGTAGCTGCAATAACGAGAATGAATGGATTTAAATATATATATAATACATAAATATAAGCCAAATAAATAATAAATAAATACAATATAATTATACAATAAATAATAAAAGAAATATAGGAATAGATCTAAACCAACCCTCTCTATTTTTAGACTTGGCCTTGTGAATGTATTAATGATGAAAACATTTACATTTAAACAATTTGCACATATTAGATTCAAATAAAATAGAGCTTTAAAGTGGCATTTTAATAATAAAATTAATTATGGTACAAATTAATTGCTTTTTCCTCCACCATAATTTATCATTACCAACTTTATTCTATTTGCATAAATTATACTAATGTATGCTCTTTGTGAACCACTTGAGATTATTTTCCGTTGGTAACAACATCAAAAGAACAAATTATAATTATTCATACATCCTTCCTGCCCGCAGTATGTTTGTTTGTAGGCAGTGTCCGCATGTTTACTGAACACAGGTTAAAACATAAGACTAATAAATACTTTATTTGCGCCAGGCATGAAAAACTTAAGTGCAAATAGGGAAGTATGCGTCACATCCGCGCAATCTAATGGAGGCAAAAAGCTGGCCCTTATCTTGTTTACAATATTGTATGCAAATAGCGAGCCATATCGAGCTATGGATTCAATAAAATTACTTAACGATTTGTTACTGGCTCTTTGGTCTGGCGTGGTAGCATGTGTGACTGTATCCATGTTACGGGGCGTGAGAGAATGGGAAGCTGTCGCCTCTTTCTACAAAGCAGTAATGCTCGCGAAGGAGGAGGTGGAACGCTTGAGGGAGACGCATCGGAGATGCACTGGGCGTCGGGAGTCACAAGCCGATACCCGGCCACCGTAGGCGCGGACTTGCGGACGGCGAGTAATGGGTAGCTCGTCGTCCGATAAGGACTAGACCCGAGTCAACGACGGCGCGTTCTGTTCCACGCGCGCCTCTTAGAGTGTATTGCAAAAACTACCAGGGTCCGCTAGGGCCGATGCCTGTCTGGGTCGCGGATAAATTTGAAAGAGGGTTACCGCGGACCTGACACAAGCAACTGAAGGAATATGGGTGGGTTTTAGTCAGTAAAATTCTGACACGCCCTCCCGCTTCACCCTGAGCGAGACTGTATAACGGCGTACGATTTGAAATTAGTTTTTCAATCTGGAAAATTTCAGTAGTAGCTTGGAGTTAGGAACAAACAGGTTAATATCTAAGGTTGTAGGTGAGCTATAAGTTCGCACACAGTACATTTTCTATTGAAATGTAAGGGACTTTCCCAATGGAGCAACGAATTTGCGTCGATAGGCGATATATATAACGCACGTATATTTTCAGTTATATATAACGCACTAATTTCAAGTGAAAATCGGTCGAATGGCATTGCATTGCGTCCATGTGAACGTAGTTACAAATTCGCTTTGTAAAAATCGCTTATCTGTGTGATATAAATCCATCGTCGAGCCATCAGGAAGGTCCCTGTCTATGCTAGACATCCATAAAGATACAGTATCTATCTGTAACATACAAAACTACATAATTATCTTAATATTATGACCGTTATTAATAGAAGCACGCTTTGCGCCGAGCTCGGTAATTAGTCTTGTAAGCTAGTGCTGAACTTGAAACAACTGATTTGTATACCTTGATTGTGTTATACTAAGTAGGTAAACGAGGCATTTTGTAGACTTCTTCTTAGTGTGTTGATAGCAAATTCAGTTATTATAAACGGATAATAAAATATGAAACGAAAGGAACCATTTAGAATGTAATGCAGTTATCTGGGCTCCGCATGAAACTAAATATACTCTCATGTTGGAGCGCGTACAAAATAAATTTACTAGGTATAAATTTATGAGGGAATACGGGGTGTATCCCTTTTATCCGTTGATGTATCCAACGCTATTTGTCTTAGGTGTGGTCGTATATAATGAACTGGGAACAGGTGGCAACTCAAACTTACTTAAATCTTTAAGATAATTAGAGGGAAGATGCACAATGCGGATATATTGCGAAGGGTGCAACTAGTCGTGTCATACGGGTATATGGGAAGTCGTCGCCAGCCACGGTTGCTGACGGTACGCGCGCGCGCGAACTAATTTGCTGCGTGAGGCGCCGCTGACAAGTACGCTCCGCACTCTCAACCTCATTGCTGATGACGTCGACATAATCTGTTGCGCTATGGGTGAATTTGAAAGAATAGCTACCTATAGAATTTGTTATGGTACAAGCAGTGAGACTTGTTAATTTGTAAGTGTACTACATTATCGCGTTGGGTCTAGCCTGTAAGGATATTGGTATGTTTGGAGTAAATAAATAGTTTCTTTTTTTCTTTATTTTCTTTCATAGAAGGTGGGCCATGGCCTGCGGAGAGATACCGCACAAACACTGGCTATCGGAACCAGCCGAGAACCCCCACATGTGGATATTTTGTAGTTGCTACCGTGAATTTAATGACGCTCATGTATTTTCATTTTACTGCCATTCTGGTTGTTTCGTGGCAACTAGCACAGGTCTTGTGGTCGCAAGTGCGACTGCTGAGCGTGAGGTCCCGGATTTGATTTTCTGGTCGGGCAGTGTTATGGGGTTTTCCATATGGAATTTTTCAGTCCCGGAGTCAAGCAGTTGGCGGTATGAAACCCCCATGCCTCGGAAGGTCTTACGCCTGATTTCTCTCCGGTTGTGTTGGGTTCACGTCTCACCGGGCTATTAGAGTGAGAGAGCAGAGAGTACACCTGTGTTTGCGCACACGCTTTTGCACCATACTATCTCCCGCGCTGATAGTTTGTCTCAGCTAAGATTGGCCGCTATGACCAAAATTAGGTCTGGAGGACTAAGTTGTATCAATCATTTTTACTTA
The DNA here is from genome assembly GCA_964057195.1 of Orthosia cruda. Taxonomy (NCBI): domain Eukaryota; kingdom Metazoa; phylum Arthropoda; class Insecta; order Lepidoptera; family Noctuidae; genus Orthosia; species Orthosia cruda. The sequence continues at coordinate 26,281,670 of OZ059841.1, forward strand.
TATTTTGGTTCAATTCACACACAGTTTCTCTTAGTTTAATTTCCGTTTCTTTTTCATTTACATTGAAGCCAATAACGCAGTATCTATATATCATTTCCGTATCATTAAGGAACCTCGTCTGCCCATAAATAAGAACAAGTCACCGGAGCACGCGACTGCTATTAATGACCGCGTTCAGAAGCCAGGGACCGCGCGCGCTACACAGTACACAGGCGCTTTTTATTCCTCTTTGTTTCATGTAACGATTTTTTGCTGATTAACTTGGACACGGGCTGTTACTTTCCGAAGAAGCTATGCACATTCATACGACAACTCGAACTTAAACAGAATAGTAGTTTATGAAACTGTTGCATAATAAGGGGTTAATACCCCTTATTATGCAACAGTTTCTTTACATGAGTGTGTGTTTAAAAACCGAGCCGTAGGCGAGGTTTTAATAGCTTTCACACGAATGTTTTAATACCTAGTTATGTGCAGTTTCATACACTACTTTATCTACACTCATAAATTGGGATTGAACCTACTAAATACCTCTTTTTGCATTTTCCATGCCATAAAATCGTGATAGCATTTGTCATATACTTTTCTCAACTTTTCTGGTAATAAATTAAGAGTAATTTCCTTCGCCGCATCTAAAATATCGGGCGGAGTAAAATTTTCTTCACATTCACTGATATCAGACATTTCACACACAATCATTTAAATAACTCATGAAATTCAGTACAGCAAAACTTGCAAAACGTATGAATGGCGCCAAAACCCAGCACATCACCGCATTAACCGCGCATGCGCTAAGGCTTAGCACGCACTGCGATCTTTATTCGCGCGATTTTTTTCCGCCCATTCTGCGACCTATGTAATTGTATGAAGTTGTTCGCATCGGTAACGAAATCGTGCGGAAATAATTCCGCAAGAAATCCGTGTTTTGCCACAGAATCCACCTCACCACGGCGCAAATTTTATTCGCCCGAATATTTTGAGCTCTATGAACAGGTAGAAGGAAACAAAATTCGCGCGAATAAAAATCACAGTGTGTGCTATGTCTAAAGTGGGCATTGTCATAGACAATTTAAAATTGGAATAATTTTTTTTATAATAGGTACTATAAAATGGCATTACAAAAAAAATATTGATGGAAACTCCTTAGTGATTAACTTCTTAGATTTGTCCTGTATCGTAATAGAAAAAAAATTGTTTTATAGCATTATGTTGTTAGAGAAATAGTGTTATAATAAGATTCTATTTTTAAATTTCGGTATTGTGTTTATAAAGTATGCCAATATAAACTCGTTTTGAATTTTATAATTCGAATATTACGATATGAGAGTAGATAAAATTAAAAATATAAAATAATATCAGCCTGTTACTGTCCCAGGGAAATGTCTCTTCTCATACGGAGAAGAACTCAAAAATATCTATGATAAAATTGTTTTCACGAAAAAAGAGTCAGTGGTTCCTAAACTCTATTACAATATTATCTATTATGAATTTGAATTGCCCAACACTATCCCAGTTAAAAAAACATACTGTATACAGGCTATATTCGTTCTAAAGTCTATCAATTTCCTTTCAAAGTGTTTAACATTCACAATGCTTCTCAATATTCAAGCTTATTAAAAGTGCACCCTAACTTGGAGCATTCGCTTGTAATGTAATGTTACAGAGTCGACCATTATAGTGGTGAGGGAAGAGAACCGAGCACAACAATTTTTTTTTGTTTTGAATAGGCTTGCGCTTGGCCACTGTCTCACCTGATGGTAAGGATGATTTGGTCGAAATGCTTAAAATCGAATCACATGTTACATTGCAGGCGAATGCTTGTCAATTCAGGAAGGCAGTATTGTAATGTTATGATCAAAATCGAATCAGTAATGTTACATTACAGGCGAATACTCTAGGTGAGGAAGCACCTTAACATTTTGATGATCTCGTAGCACACTGCTACGAAGGCCTACGACGTAGCGCTTCAGGCTACGAAACCGTGCTGTCACGCGTTCTGTCTATTGTGAACGATATTGTTTACGTTAGTGAGACACACGGTACTATCACAAAATAGAAAGTATACAGAAGGGCCACTGCCGCCGTTTCGGAAATTGACAGCTAAACTTTACAGACTCACTAAGGTTGCTACTATATTGATACCGAATTTAAAAAAAAGAGTAGGTTCTATAAGTTACAAACCTAAATACATCGATTTGTCTAAACACACATCATATCATGTTTACATAGTTACATGCCTTAGAGGGTAGACAGAGCATCAAATATACATTATAGATCACGACTTCACATACGACGATGATTACGTAACAATCGTTTAATAATGATCCTGAACCTTTCTCTTTCCAATTTCGTCTATGGACTTAAAATAATTTATTATTTTCCTAGATATTGAATTTCTAACTAATCATCTTGAAAAATTTAATGTACTTTATAACTTAAGATGAATGTAAGAACGATTTTAAATTATATGTAATTAATTTAAAGTATATTCGAACTGTAACAATTAATATAGGTAACGCCGCCAATGCAACCTCTTTACAGTACCTACTTTATGTGTGAATGACGTGATAAAATCCCGCACAAAGCATTCGTGACAGCCGCGATTGTTCTCGGTCCAATATTGCCCATTATTCCCTGTAAAATAGAAAATGTCAATGTGTGCGTTCAAAATGGCGCTTTGTTCGTAGTGGACTCTCTGTCTGCGGCATGCCGCCGCTTCTGTACTTTGTGGTACTATATTAACATTCAGTTGCCGCGATCACTGTCAACTATTTAAATGTCATCCTGGGTTTGTCAGGATACAAGTGGCAAGGGCCTTTGTGTATAAATAACACAAGCTATAAAATGTTTCATAGTAGGTTCATTGTAAGTGATAAACCGCGGACGTTTCTATCATTTGTTTTGCTTACGGTGCCTGAAGAAGTTGCATCTTCTAGTGTTCTTATAACAAGATTCTCAGCTGTACTTAATTCATTAAAGGTCGTTCTTTGTACTTTGAATTTGTACTACACACTCATGTTTTCACAAATAAACGATCTTCTTTATCTTCTACAAGGATTGGTAATGTTTTTACAAAAGAACCTTAGGTACCACAAAATCGATTGATTTAAATTTATTCAACAAAAAAATATTTTTGAGTAATAGATAATTTAAGATCATCTTTAAAACTACCACTTAAATATAACAGATGAATGAGGTGCGTTCCAGAAAAAGGCAAAGACCCAGTCCCACGCTAATAAGAAACCTGTCTTACAGGCACTGGTCTCCTACTTCTCCACCACACTTGCAACAGATTACAAACACGTTAGTAGCAAGGAGGATTTTGACTCTCTAATAACCCAGTTTAGGCAAGTCCTTTTATAGAGCTTTAAATTAATACACAGAACTAATATTAAATCTCAAGCCGTAGATTTAAATCTAAATCTTAAGCTAACAAATGGAGTCACAAATATATATATGACTAAGCAACCAACTTGTTTATCGTACGCAGCTTAGAAATTATTCGCATTTATGTACGTTTATATATTCAGAATGTATTTACGTTTTAAGTTTCAGAATACTCATTGATGTAAAAGAATTCAGTTAGTCGTGTTACATTAGTATTAACAGCGTATATTTTTACTAATCAGTAGTAGGACAGGTAGTGACGTCACTGCTGACGTCATCTCGACCTGTATGTACCGCGAGTAGATAGCAACAAGGCTGTTTATCCCGAATCAAGCCGAGTATCAAGTTAGCTTCTGCTATATATTTACATTCAAATGTATGTAAATAGGCTTCTTGTGTTCTAGTTTAGTGCGACGTTGTGTTCATGGCGTGGAATACTAAAGCTTGGATTGGTCTAGCAGTAAAACCGGCTGATCGTAACGTCCTAGGTTCGATGCCAAGGTCGTGTCCTAGACACGCTTCGTTTGAGTTGTCATAAATTTAATTTGTTGCTACGACTCAGTGGTGACAAAGTGCTTCGTGTGCTTTGTGGTCAGACTTCAAAGGTGTTAATGTGCAGGAATCTATCAACCTTTAAATAAAAAGTTTAAGTTCAAATCAGATCAGTAACATTGTATTTCAGATAAATTATACGTACCAGCCTATGTTATTAATCCACTCTATTGTAAAGGCCTCTTTTCTTACAAATACTGTATGGCACTTTCAAGATTGATCACCACGCTTGATCAAAGCAGATTGGCGGTTTCACAAAAAAAAATGTTTTGTTCTGTACCTTTATCTAAACTATACTAGACCAATTAAACTTTGCCCTTGTACCCTCTCTATGTGGCGGAGGCGAGGGTAGATTCGCATTTAGTACGTTTTACTAAGCGATAAGTCACAGAGCATACTACGTCCACAATGGACGTGTCCCGCGCTCATTGTTGTATTAATATAACAGAACCGCACGGCCGCACCGGACCAGGGTAACACGTCTTTTATGTAATTAGATGTTCCCTGGTCCAGTGTGGCCATGCTGGTCTGTTGTATTAGTACAACAATGAGCGCGGTAGACGTCCGAGAGACGCGAGACGGGGTTTTTTTTCCCTTGAAAAGAATATTAAAACTAGCTTTAGATGTAAATGAAAACTTTAGGCAAGCCATCAAGCAATCCAAAAAAAGAGTCGATCTATTTCCTACACGCAAAAACAAGTTACCAATATATTTCGCTTATAGGACATAGCTCTCTTATTTACAGCACTGGGAATGACAATCTTGAAGTTGCTTCTTTGAAAAAAATAACCAGACTTTTCTTAAGTACTTTCGGCAAATATCAGACGGTATGAATGCTTACTTTTATGAAACAACGGTGTTCCATCTATTTCAGAGCGACTCCAGGGAGCTATAAATAACACTAGACAAGAAAAACTAAACGAAGTGTACCTATTCTTGATTGGAACGCTATATAGAAGGTATAATCGTAAACCTTCGTGCATCGTCTGCGATATATTGGATAACAAACATAAAACTAGAGGAAATAACTCGCCGAAGCCACATTAGTAGCAAAAGTACAGTAGGCCGCACAGAGTGGTAACATAACCAGTATAAGCAGACCTCGCATTCTATTAAAAATAAAATTACGCTAGGCCAGCTCAAAATCAAAGTTTTACCACCGTTGTGTGACCAACTGAACCACTAATAGTAGATTTATTCCCCACTTCACTCGGATATGCGAACTAAACGATGTTTTGCGAAGGCTTTTCTTTCGGAGACACTCATAAAACTGTCATGTAACATATCAGAGACTTTCTTAAACGTGGCTCATGTCCATATTTTAGGTTTTATAATCGAATGAAAAAATCCCGCGTTGTTTTATTTATTGGAAAATCTAATGGTGGGTACACACGTACGTACATGCTCGATAAACTGCCTCGATCTCGAACAAGTACGATCGTGTGTACCATGCAAGTCTAAAGACAAATGCTCGAAGCCAACTAAAATGTTCAGCTAGAACAAGATTTAAACGTCTATAATTCTTGCTCGATGTCCGAAGCAAATATGTTTGTACGTGTAGTCGCGACGTCGAGGATGTTAGTCGTGATTAATATTTTGGTTAAGAGGGTGTCGTGCGCAGCTAAAATGTCAGACTTTTATTCATTTCCTCGGGATTTTGTCGAACAATTTATAAATATGAATCGGGAGGAAGAGTGCTTGTGGAAAACTTCGTTAAAAGAATATAGTGATAAGGGTAAAAGAAACGTAGCTTATGAAAGTTTAATGACCACCAAACACTACAACGAATCGTCCATTGCTCGAAGAATTTCAACGCACACTAAACATGTTCTTCCAGCAAGCTTTTTACGTGTAGACGCCAGGTGGAACATGTATGGAGAACAGCTTTGTTTGATGAGACTTGCTCGATGAGCATGTACGCACATGTATACATACCATAAGGCAGTCAGTGGGTCTTAAAAGAACGTATTATAAAACCCATGTGCTTTTTGTGTACTGGATGAAGTTGGTGTACTTTCAACACATAACATCACGACTGTATATCCCGACTGTATTACGCTAGTTATGTTTAAGTCTCATGTAATAGGGGGTGAGCCTATTGCCATTAACCGGGCACTAATTTTGACTTCAAATCAAATTAAGAATAGTGTGATTACCAAACGTATTTTTTTTTCTTTTAAACTACCTTTTTTCGTATTCTTCTCAGCAAACCCTTTCATTTAATACCCATATCGTGGCAGTGTACAAAAAAATTACTAGACCGCCATTTTAGGCCGTCTGCCATATTGAATTTAGAATGACATCACTTAGCTAACCATGCATTGTCATCCAAACTAAAAGTGAATGCAAAATTTAATCTTAATCAGTCCAGGATAACTGCTTTAAAATTCAGTTGCAATATTTAATCCGAACTCACTTACATACATACATTGCAAGTAAAATAAAAGCTTGTAAAAAAGAAAACGATTTTAATAAATTTGATTCCGCCTAGCTCTTTCCATCATCGGACTACAAGACGTACGGCAATGCGCCATCGGTACATGGTGGAGATCCCACCCATACGCACAAATAATTTTGCTAATTCTTTCATTGTGCGCACAGCTAAGGAGTGCAATTCCCTGCCGGAGTCTTTTTTGCCTGATAGCTACAATCTTGGAGTCTTTAAGTCAAGAGTGAATAGGTTACTTCTAGGCAAGCGTGTTTCACCGTAGACCACATTATCGCTTATCATTAGGCGAGATAGTGGTCAAACGCAAATCTATCGATTATAAAAAAGAAAAAAGAAAGAGGGATCCCTTATTGATCTAATTCATAAAATATTCTTTACTGTGAACATCGTACTATTCGAATTCTACTTATACTTATGTACAGTATGTAACATATTGTGGAAATTTTGCGGTTAACGTGATCGTCATATTAAATCTGGAAGCATTTAGAAGATTGCTTCCGAAGTGTTCTCAATTCAGACCCCACAAAGTGAGATTGGCAATCGAGTGTTCTCACTGAAACTATTGGGAGTGGACAAACTAAAAGCTTGAAAACTGATGCTAACACAAATCCAATTCCGACGACCTACCTATCCCTATCCTATACCTATTCTATCCAATTTATATTATAATTAATGTTAACGTCTGCATGTTTGTTATCAATCACGCCACAACAGTGAACGAATTCCGCTGAATCTTAAAGCGTTAGTAGACCTGTATATTATCTGAATATCCCATGTTCAACATATTTTTCTGTTATATATTATAATTATGTTCCCGTGGTAAATTTTCTCGGGTTAAAGTTAGTTTGTTCTGAGACAGTCTGCGGATGTATATTTGTGCTTAAATGCGGATATATTTTTAAGCGATACGGTTTTCGTTGTACACAAATTTATACTTAACTCAATAAACCTAATCGTGGTTTAGTCTTTAAGTTTGTTTTATTTCTTTTTGTGTTTGATTGATTTTAACAATGTAATTGACAACATGTTCTTGATAAAATTCAACCCGAATTGTATGACAGGGGATGGCGACTGATTATTTTAAACATTTCGTCACCTATCTAGATGAACAGTACTGCACCCACTAACTAGATTAAGAATTTTAATACCTGTCTTACTAAACAATGCAATGTATCTAGTCCTTAGTTCATGAATAAATTTATTAACCGACTTCCAGAAAAGGACCTGCTCCTCAATTCGGATATTCATATTTTTTTTTGTTTATAAAATATAGGATATATATAGAATATATTTCCAAAAGTAAATGTTACATTGTACACCACCACCCAAGACTAAACATTAATCAAAATAAGTACTAGTAATAAGTTTACAAAACTAATATAAATTCCTAAAAAAAAAAAATTAAGTAAACATTTTTCACTAAAATGATGCGGTTTTATTCGAACTTAAAACTAAACAAAAACTTTACTGATGTTAGAACCATATTAAGAAAAGATAAACAATTGGCGGTATACAGATAAAAATTCTTTACCTTCCGCGCTAGTCAAAGACTGTGTTACGGCAAGGTATATATACATAGGATTTGCAAAATTCTTTTTTTCTTTGAAAGAAGTTTATACCAAAATGGTCCCATTTAAATTAGGTAAAGATCTGGAGAAGAACTTCGGAGATATACAACAGAACTCTTCAATAAATGAAGGCAAATCTCTCGGGATTGCTGCAATCGTATGTCTGTTTATTGTTTACACCATTTCATAACATACTATCACTAGTTCAATACCAACGCTTCAAGTTCAATTTTAATCGGATTAACTGAGCTAACCCGCTCATTTACTAGTAAGTTCGGTATGTTTACTGTGATTATAAGTTAACTCCGAGGAATTGTGTACTTACTGCATTCCGATTCAATCTAACGGTTGATTAGTTTAGCTGAAGCAGTAAATTTGAGACGATATGACGGAGATAACACGTCCGTTTTGGGTGATATTCCCAAGTTTTTTTTAAATTCATATTTTATAGGCTCACGCTTGACTTCTATATCACCTGATGGTAAGCGATGATGTGGTCGACGGTGAAACACGCTTGCTTAGAAATAACCTATTCACTCTTGACTTAAAGACCCCCAGATTGAAGCTGTCGGGAAACACATACTCCTGCAGGGAATTCCACTCCTTAGCTGTACGCATAATAAAAGTATTTCCAAAACGTTTTATGCGTATAGGTGGGATGTCCACCATGTATCGATGGTGAATCGCCATAAGTCTGGTAGTCCGATGAAATAACGGGCTAGGTGGAATTAAATAGTGCAACTCCATCGCACACTCGCCGAAATGTAACAGATAAAAACCGACAAGCTAGCAACTCGGCGACGATGTTCAAGACTCTGGAGCTTTGACTTGACCAGCGCCTCTTTGCCAATGAGCCTCTTGGCCCGCTTTTCGATCGACTTTAGTGCATCAAGCAGTTGTGAAAATCAAATCTTTTCCTGTATTCCCAATGGGTTCTGGTAGAGATGCACCTATGGAACACCCACATTGTGTTACATACGTTTAAGTCTCGGTGCGAGCCTATTGCTATCAACTGGGCACAAACCCAAACTCCGGGCTGCTACCGACAAATTCCAGATGGAAAAACGCAATAAAAGTTTACCCGAACCCGGGACCTCATGCTCAGCAGTAGTGCTTACGACTACTAGTCCAGCGAGGCAGTCATAAAACGATATTTATGAATTTAATAAAATAATCCACAAAATCGCTTCATAATAAACTCTAACTCCAATGGGAATCCCCCTCTTGGCATATTTTTTTTGGCATAATGTTGTTTGGCATAACGTTTTCGCACAATGCAAAGGTTAGCATAACTGTCATTTGGTCTAATTTGTTTTGCCATAATTTGGAGTTGCATAAATATTTAATGCTTAATATTTATTTTTAATCATAATTTTATGGATACATATTAATGGTAAAATGTCAATTTTCAAAATATCCATAATTTTTATATCGTTTTGAATCGATTGAAAATTGTTTTACCTAAGCTTAAAATGTCTAATTAAATATATTTGATATAAGGATTCAAATCAATCAGGTTAAGGTGCGGCGGGGTGGCCCTCGGGCCACCCTTGAGCCGCGAACATGTTTGTTTTATTTCAAAGAACATTATGTGTAAATATCGACTCTAAATGTTAATGGGGCGACGTCCTCCGGGTCTCTAGTCAAGATGGGCGTGCCCCAAGTTTCAATTCTCAGCCCTTTCCTCTTTCTTGTTTACATTAATGATCTCCCCTTTATGATGGCCAAATTATCGGATATAATTCTATTTGCTGATGATACTTCGCTAATTTTTAAAATAGATAGGAAAGATACGGTTGTCTTACATGTCAACGAAAGTCTAATTATTCTCTCAAAATGGTTCGGAGCTAACAATCTCTTACTGAATGCGAAAAAAACAAAATGTCTTAAGTTCTCTTTACCAAAAAATGTACCACAACGTGACCTAAACTTAAATCTTGACGGCAAAAATCTTGAAGTTATAACGGAAACTGTATTCTTAGGGATTACTATTGATTCAAAATTTCAGTGGGGCGCGCACATTAGAACTCTTTCTTTAGGTTAAGTTCAGCTGCATATGCAGTAAGGAAAATAAGGCAGTTAACCGATGTAGCCACAGCTAGGTTAGTATACTATGTTTATTTCCACAGTATTATGTCTTATGGCATTCTGCTGTGGGGATCAGCAGTAGAAGTTGGTCCAATTTTCATATTACAAAAGAGGGCAATCCGCGCGATCTATAAAATGGGTCCTCGCGAGTCCCTCAGAGATAAATTTAAAGAGATCGATATACTGATTCTAACTTCACTTTATATTTTGGAATGTATTTTGTATGTCTGCAAAAATCGAGGGCTTTTCAAAACTAGAAGCGACTTCCATAATTTAAATACACGCAGTAAGCACGAAATTGTAATTCCCAAATTCAGATTAACTCAAACAAGTAAGTATTTTCTTATAAACAGTATACGCTTTTATAACAAGTTGCCAAAGTCAGTTATAGAACTGACCGATGGAAAGTTAAAAAATCACATCAAACGTGTCCTTATTAAAAAAGCATATTATTAAATCAAGGACTACGTTGAGATAAAAAATTTGGCTTTAGCTCCATCTGCGCATGCGGCTTCCCTGGTAATTCATAAACGGCACAAGTATGTGGATGTCTCTAACTATTCTCAATCTCATTTTTTCTATTTTTTGGTTTTGTTTTTCTTCTTTTAATTGGACTTTTTACAATAGTTCGCAATCATCTTTATAGCCCTTTGCTAAGAATAGTTAAAGCACTGATAACAACATTTGTGCCACATGTTAAATTTAGTCTTGTTACATTTTTTTTTTACCTTTGTATAGATTCTTTTACCGATTATTTTGTGAATGTGTGAACATTGTAGGCCTTCTAGATGTTAGTTAACATTTGTTAACTTTTTTATATATTATATGTTGAATGTTGACCTTCTTTGTGCAGTCACTGTTTGATTCATGGTTCTTTATTCTATACTTCTGTCATAGGTTTTGAATGGAGAATGACTTTTGTATTCGCTAATGTGATCGCCTGATGGCTGCGCTCATGTATTTTCTATGTGATTTTATTTTACAATATATCCGGTGTACAAGTTCTTCAATTCTTTGATTGCATTCGCGGAAAACCCTCTACGAGAAGTTAACAAGGGTTATGGGCCCAGAACGCTTAAAGAAGAAGAATTGTATTAAGATACAATGAGCGAACGAGAGATGGTATCCATGTCTGCAGCAGGCGGAAGCGTGAGTGGTTTTTCTATAGAGCGATTGAAAGGGCGAGAGAATTATCTCCTCTGGAAGTTTAATATGAGAAACCTGCTTATCCATGACGACCTTTGGTGTTCGATCGACGGGTATCTGGAGAACGATAAGTCCAGTCCAGAACTGAAACGGCGTATGGACGAAAGGGCGTTGGCTAAGATCTGCCTGTCAGTGGACGCTTCGTGCGTGTCCCACGTGATGACTGCAAAGACGAGTAAGGATGCCTGGCTGAGCCTAGAGAAAGCGTACGACGATAAGGGCATAGGCAGAAGATTAAAACTTTTGCGGATGCTGTGTTCCGTAAAGTTGGACGACTTAGGTGGCGATATGGATAAATATGTTAGCGAATGTTTGTCGCTGTCGCAACAGTTGGCGGCTGTAAATAAACCGATTGACGATGAGTTCCTGGCGGCGATTATTCTTCAGGGATTACCTTCTAGGTTTGATCCAATGATCATGGCCTTGGAGAGTAGTGTGAGCAACCTGACCAGTGATTTTGTGAAGGCTAAATTGCTTCAGGATACAAAGTGGTCTGACAATTGCAAAGGTGGAGATTGCCTGATTGCTGATAAGTCGGCGAATAAGTCTGGTAAGAGACGCCAAGACAAGAAGCCGAGGTGTTGGAACTGTGGAAAGTCTGGTCACGTTAAGAAGGAGTGTACCCAGAAAACGGCGGCAATGGTCGCGTCTCGGTTCTTGGCTGACACGTGGTACGTAGACTCGGGTGCATCGAGTCACATGACGGGACAGCGAGACTGGTTACATGATTTTACTACAAAAAGTGTAGAAGTAAATGTGGCGAGTGGACAGACTTTGAAATGCGTGGGTATCGGTAACGTGTGTTTAAAACTCAGCAATTATGATTTGACTCTTAAAGAAGTGATGTACGTTCCGGGACTGAGTGTAAATTTACTTTCTGTGAATTGTTTAACGGTTAAAGGGTTTAGAGTGGAATTTATTGAGTCTACTTGTAAGATTTTTAAAAATAAATCTTGTATAGCTAGTGTTAGGTCTGTTGGCGGGGTATATAAACTGCATACTAACGCGGTAGCTTTAAGTAGTGTAAATAAAGAGGTTTCAAAGGAGTCTTGGCACCATAGATTGGGTCATTTAAGTTATGACAGCTTGAAGTCACTGTCACACGTTATTGATTTTCAGAATACAGAAATTGCAAATAATTGCGATATTTGCATTCTTGGAAAACAAATAAGGTTTCCGTTCAAGAAATCTGGGCGTGATGTAGCGGCTAAGTGCTTGGATCTGGTGCACACGGACTTGTGTTCGATTCCTGTTGCGTCCCACTCAGGTAAGCAGTACATTTTAACGTTTCTAGATGACCACTCGCGGAAAGTATTCTTGTACTTCTTGAAGAATAAGAGCGTAGCTAGTGTCACCAAAGACTTTGTTAGGCTCGTGGAAAATCATTGTGAATCCAAGGTAAAGGCTATACGCAGTGATAACGGTACGGAGTACGTAAACAAAGAGCTGAGCGCATTCTTCAGACAGAAGGGTATTGTGCATCAGGTCACTGTTCCGTATTCGCCCCAAATGAATGGTGCGGCGGAGAGGTTAAACATAACTCTTTTGGAACGGGTACGTTGTATGTTATATCACGCGGGTTTGGATCACAAGTTGTGGGCTGAGGCGGCTAACACTGCCGGGTACCTTATTAATCGGTCGCCGTCTAGTAAATTAGGTGGCAAGACGCCCGAGGAGGTTTGGTCGGGTAATAGGGTAAAGTATGACCACTTGCGGGTTTTCGGTTGCGAGGCCTATGTACATATTGATGACTTTAAGCGGAATAAGTTACAACCTAAGAGTAAGAAGTATATATTTGTCGGTTATGAAGACAATGGGAGATCTTACAGGTTGTATGACTCTAAGACACATGCTATAAAGAGAAGCCGTGATGTCATATTTAATGAAAGTGTGTTCCCAGCCAAAGAGCTAGGAACTGGACACGGATCAGCTTCTATAGAAATCTTTCTTTCAGGGGAAGAAGCTGATGATTCCACTAGTGAGAGGAAGTCAAGCTTGCCTGAGAGTGAGGTGGTTGGTGATGCAGCTCGGGGGCCTGTCACTGATGAGCCGGTAACGGTGAATGTTGAGCCGGTTGTGTCAGCGAGCGGTGATGATGGCGGCGATGACACTTTATTTTTTGAAGATAGCGTTGAGGAGGTGATGGAGCCTCCGGAACCGAGGTACAATCTTAGATCTAGACAACCTAAGGGTTTGTACACACAAAATGCGATCCCAGCTGAACCGCGCACTGTTAAGGAAGCTGTGTTCTGGGCAGAGCGACTTGTGGCGGCAAGCTATGCAGGAAGAGATTGACTCGTTCAATCAACATCAGGCTTGGGAGTTGGTGGATCCGCCTTTTGAAAAAAATGTGGTTCGGAATAAATGGATCTTCAAAATTAAGTGTGACGCCGAGGGGAAGATAGCCCGGTATAAGGCCAGGTTAGTAACCAAGGGGTTCACCCAAAAGTATGGTGAAGATTATTTTGAAACGTTTTCACCGGTAGTACGGTACAGTTCAATGCGACTGTTGATGGCGATCTCTGTAGAGATGGATCTACATATAGACCACCTAGACGTACAGACGGCGTTCCTCAATGGTAATTTAGATGAGGAGATATTTATGTATCAACCGGAGGGGTTCATTTCACCTGGTGGAGAAAATAAAGTCTACAGATTGAAAAAGGCAGTCTACGGACTGAAACAAGCTTCGCGAGCTTGGTATCAGGGGGTGAAGGACGTGCTTCTGTCGATAGATTTTGTTCAATGCCAACTTGAACAATGTATCTTCTACAAACGAAATGGTAAGTCGGTTATTTACATTGCTTTGTACGTGGACGATTTCATTGTCTGTTACAATGATGCACGCATGGCTGAAGAGCTGAAAGAGAGTTTGCGAAAACTGTTTAAGATTAAACATTTGGGTGCGGTGCGGCATATTCTCGGGGTCGCGGTAGAGCGTGACAGGACGAATAAAACTCTTAAGCTTTGTCAAGCGCGGTATGTTGAGCGCTTGCTCGACAGTTTCAGTATGTCGGAATGCAAACCAGTCCAGACTCCTTTGGACCCAAATGTTAAGTTTACTGATACGATTGTGTTAGACGAAGGTACTGTTCCATATAGGGAATTGATAGGTTCTCTTATGTATCTGAGTGTATTTACACGGCCGGACATTACGTATGCAGTTTCGTACTTAAGCCAGTTTAATACGTGTCATACTATGGAACACTGGAGGACAGCGAAACGTTTATTGAGATATCTTAAGGGGACTCAAAGCGTTAGCCTTGTGTTTAGTAGGTCGGGTCATGCTAAGGTTGAGGGGTTTGTAGACGCGGACTGGGGTGGTGACGTACGAGACCGAAAGTCATTTTCGGGGTTTGTTTTCAAGTATGGGGGAAACACCATCTCCTGGGAATGCAGAAAACAAACATGTGTTAGTTTATCAAGTACTGAGGCTGAGTATGTTGCTCTTAGTGAGTCTGCTAAGGAGGCACGTTGGCTTAGGGACTTGGTGACTGAATTGACTGGTATTTCTGGGTTAGTGGTTGATTTGTACAATGACAATCAGTCTGCTCAAAAACTAAGTGTCAATCCAGTGTTTCATAGGAGGACTAAGCACATAGATATCAGGTACCACTATGTTAGGGAGGCTGTGAATAATCATATAATTACGTTGAGTTATTTGTCTACTGAAGAAATGGTGGCTGATGTATTAACGAAATCTTTGTGTGCTCCTAAACATAAGTTCTGTGTTGTGAACTTGGGCTTAGGTTTTTAAGCCAGTTGAGCCAGCGGTGATGTCTGAGTTCAAACAGCGATTGAGGGGAAGTGTTGAATGTTGACCTTCTTTGTGCAGTCACTGTTTGATTCATGGTTCTTTATTCTATACTTCTGTCATAGGTTTTGAATGGAGAATGACTTTTGTATTCGCTAATGTGATCGCCTGATGGCTGCGCTCATGTATTTTCTATGTGATTTTATTTTACAATATATCCGGTGTACAAGTTCTTCAATTCTTTGATTGCATTCGCGGAAAACCCTCTACGAGAAGTTAACATTATACAATCTTTTTTTTTAGTTTCTTACGACTTATTGTCGGGCCTACGTTGTCCCCCCATAGTACTAATGCTGTAACATGGAAATATTGTAAAACCAAACCATTTTTTAAAAGAGTAACCATGGTCTTTATTGCCGGTTCTTCTCCACAGGAAACGACCAACCCGAACCGTGCACCTTTTGTCGACGTTTTATAAGTGCCCATTGAAACGGTTTATGCTCCTACCCTCTTCCAACGTCCCTAGGGATAAGGCGTGAAATAAGAAGAAGGCGGAACCCTCAGTGGTCCAGTACTGTCCTGAGTCAAGCCGCAGGTGGAAGCAGGCGCTCGGCGAGTAGTCTGGAGTAGGGCGTAGGCTGGTGGCTGGTGAGTCCAACTGGAAGCGCCGCCGAGTGGGGTATTTTTCTAACCCGGACCTTGAACCCTGGAACGCGTCAACAAATAAGGGTGTTACGGGGCGTTCCAGAAACTCCTGTGAGCATCCACGACTACGGCGTGATGGGAGCACTAGGCCCGTAGTAGTGATGCCGTGGATGTTCACAATCAGACACGGAGATTACAATGTAATGAAATAATAATTTAAATTATTTTAAAATAATGTGGGTAGAAATGAAAGATGAATTGGAAAATATATTAAGCCATTTCACAGTTAGCTAAATAGATCAAAGCTAGATGACAATGATGTGCGAAGATGTTTAAATGTAGCTACTATGAAAATGAAACTAAATTACATGTTTTATGAATGTAAACAAACAAGCTCTAAAAGTCAGTAAGTGACGATGATATCATGATACAATATAAAATGTGCACCACTTACCCAAGCTGGGGTTGGAAAATCACTTATGAATAACTTCACAATGTATTGCGAGGCGAACAACTATGTGTGACGGTTACGCGCGAAAAAAGGAATAACTTTTAGCTGCGTAGCAGAGACCGTCAAATAGGTATGAGCGTTCGTCTCTGCAGCCGAGTGGCGTATGTCTGTCGCTCAGGTGGGGAAAGGCGGGTGCGGGCGCGGTGCGCCTGCGACCGTTATCTATGTGGCGGGATCAGCCGAGCGCAGACAAAAGAATTGCGAGTAGGTACTCATCGAACGCAAATAGTATGGCGCATCGTATTGATGAATTTATGTTTCAAAGAGTTATATTATTATATTTTTTTACAGATATTAAATAGGATTAGGATTGAATGTATTTATTTTTTTGTAAAATGGTAAAACTATGGAATTATATCAAGCAATGTACGTATAACGTTACACCATAATAAAAATAATTGTATTTTTTTTTTTGGTTTTATCATTATGCGTTTATAACATTATGCTATATGCATCATTATTATTATGCCAACAGTATTTATAGCAATATTTATTATGGCAAAGCTTTTATGCCTAATAACATTGTGCGTAATGATCATTATGCTGAATTTCGTTATGTCAATGTAAATTATGGGAATATAATATATGCTTATCATTAGTAAACCATCTCCAATTTGATATCCACCTCTTCTTATTCGTTGTATTCATTACTGAAGGTCGTGCCCGTCTTGGAAAGCTTTCACGGAATCATTGACGAGCTGCTTCCAAGCCACTCTGTCTTCCAGTGTTGTCAGTGGCAGATAGTCAAATATTAAATGAGACATGTCAAAAAGTTCAATTTTCATGAGGAAAATTACCTTATTTTATGTGGCAACCGACATTAATATGCTCACTTGCTCGCCGGAGTAAGCGGGATGGAAGGTTTAGAAATACACGTGAGTGAGAAAAACTTTCTTAGATGCGTTCCGTTTCACGGTAATTTTTTGTTTGCTGACAAATATTTCAATATTTTTTATTAAGTCCTAAAAGTTACATTAAAAGTTATATTTTAAGTCGTGTTACATGGAGGTTACATGAGAAGGTCAAAAGTAACGTAAAATTTAACAAAAGTTACATTCTACATTAGTTAAGCAATGCTGCTGTGTCTTCGGCTCTTCTCAGGGCAGTGGTCACCGTGAGTCTCATAATCGCCTGTGATATCCATACCTGCAACTATTAAAAGAAGCCACCAAAGGGTAAACAATACGTATTTATCTTTGATCAGTACATTGCCCTTTGGCGTTATGTAGATGATTGTTAGTAACACTATGCTGTAGATAAGTTCTATATTATTATAGTCACGTATGCGCTAGCTTTAGGTATGTATCTACTTGTATATTAAAACTAAATGAAAGTAAATTTAAAACTTTAGGTAAAAGCACACTTTGTAAATAAGCACATTACAAATTAGATGATTATATTCAAGATAAGAATGCTTGTAAAATGCTGGTCATAGTGTAGACAAAATCAAATTTGTTAATTCATATTTATAGTTATTGTATTAATTTTTTTTTATAAGAAATTGACTCACACTCTGTTCCGTTGTTGTTGAATTAGGTACTTTACCTATGTTTGCAATATTTGTAAGTACGTGAGAACCATGTTCCTATTTATAAAATTAATGAATTTAGCTGTTAATGTTTTTATACTATATACCTGTACGTAGTATAGTGTGTATTGCTTTTTCTGGGTGCATGGTCCTCACATATATGAATTTATTAATGTATATACTTATGTAAATATTGTGAAACGTCTATTTAAAAAAAAAAGGTAATTATAGACTTTCTTGTGCATTCTTCTCCAAAACAAGCTACTTTTCCGAATGCAAGGTAGAATCAACTTTTATTTGTAAATTTTAATTTGTGTTTGACGTTCAAAAGTGCCGCTTAATGTCATAGTTGAATAAATGTATTTGACTTTGACTTTATTTGACTTTGACTTATCATTCAATAGGGATTACTGGGTAGAAACATGATAATTATATTAAGTCTGTCTGACCTGTGAAATTATCAAATAATATTAGACCCGCATTTTTTGCTTAACTAAATCAATAAAAAATTACAAAGATAAAGCGCATCAAAGTGGAGGAGTGGGGGCTTGTGACGTCACTATGTCAGTATATTATAGTATACTAACGGTATGCCGTCGCACGATATTTCAACGCATTATATCGTCATCACTTTATGTTTACGTGTCAAAATAAAAAATACGTGTCCAATATTATTTCTGTCCATCCTGATGGAAAAGAAACTAATATTCAGGTAACATCCCTATTCAGTAGACTAGAACGTGCTAATCCAGTGTATATCGGCAGCCTGTGCCTTCCAAACACACATAGTGTACCTACTACCTAAATCATATACTAGGTATGGTGTGTGTTTGTGCGCTGCGTGTTCAATTTCACAACAGGAGCACTCTCAGCTGATTTGATTAGTTTTCGTCTGTGAGAATAACTTTAGATCAAAATCCTAATAGCAATATTTGTGAAATTATGTTGTTTTTTATGACATTTAGTACGTAGACTAGTACAAGACATCGTGTTCGTGAAGTTTTTCAATGAAAAAGATCCAAAGCAAAAGCTGATATCTTTACAACTTACTAGCGGACGCCTCGCGGTTTCACCCACGCAGTGCCCGTTCCTGTGGCAATACAGGGATAAAAAGTAGCCTATGTCACCCGGGAATAATGTAGCTTCCCAACAGGGAAAGAATTTTTGAAATCGGTTCAGTAGTTTTTAAGTTTGTTCGTTACATACAAAAATACAAAGATTCCTCTTTTTAACCGACCGATCGAACATAGAACCTCCTCCTTTTTGGGCACAAAAAGGAGGAGGTTCTATGTTCGATATTATGTTTGTTTTTTTTTTTGTGTATGTTCACCGATATCTCCGTCAATTATGGACCGATTTTGAAAATTCTTTTTTTGTTTGAAAAAGTATGTTCCGAAATTGGTCCCATTTCAATTTGGTGAAGATCTGATGAAGAACTTCGGAGATATACAACAGAACTCTTCAATAAATAACGGCAAATCTCTCGGGATTGCTGCAATCGCATGTCTGTTTAATGTTTATACCATTTCATAACATAACATCACGCCAATACGCTCTTAAGGGGTACGCAGATATCTCATTTCACCGGTTATGTTCAAGTTTCATGAAATCTATTCTGGCTTTATAGTTACCTTACTAACTTGCCTATTAGGTAGGTAAAACTAAAAAGTTAAAAATAAAAAAACTTTTTGCAAAAAAATACTACCGACTTCCAAAGACAAAACTACAAAGTGAAAAATAACTTTATTTTTTGAAGTCGTTGTCCATAACGCAAAAAAATGGTACTTACGAAAGACACCGACTTAAAAAAATAAAGTTATTTTTCACTTTGTAGTTCCGTAT
Source organism: Orthosia cruda (assembly GCA_964057195.1). Taxonomy (NCBI): domain Eukaryota; kingdom Metazoa; phylum Arthropoda; class Insecta; order Lepidoptera; family Noctuidae; genus Orthosia; species Orthosia cruda. The sequence continues at coordinate 26,301,200 of OZ059841.1, forward strand.
TTGGAAGTCGGTAGTATTTTTTTGCAAAAAGTTTTTTTAATATTATTATTAGTATAGATTATACAGCGCTTTAGCTTTTTGCATGCAACTTTAAAGGATTTTGAATATTTCGCAACATATTTATCAAAACTTGAATAATTCATATGTTGCTTTAGGCCATAAAGCTTTTCCCTGCTTTTACGAATGCCTGGAGACGCCCAATCGCTAAATACGAACTTGTTGTAAATACTTTTCGCTTTCAGTGGAAAAGTGACGTTAAATTGCGTGTTTAGTACTTTAAAAGACTCGGCATAGAACTCATTTGGGTCATCTTTATTATCAAAGTTTTGAATACATAATTTACTAGCCAAGGTTTTATTTAATATTTACATGTAATTGGTCTAAATTATATTTGCACTTTTTGTAAAGATTTGTAGGTGCTAAACGTTACATACGGATGGAACATTATCCATTGTTAAAACAGACTAATCTGGTCAAATGAATCCTTGGCTCAAACACTATTATTAGTACTGAAAGGGTCCTCCTCTCAAAGAACTCTTGAGTCCTTCACGAATTAATTTAACTACTTGAACTTTTTATGTTGACATCACTTTGTAAGAAGTTTGAAGTCACTGGCATTTTTCACAGGTCAGCTAAATAAATCAATATTTGATGACGGTTTTGGTAACACTCAGCGATTATTATGATCTTGTAAGCCCCAATATAAATTGATATATAAATTTGCAAATTAAATGATTGAAAGGCAGCAAGTTAAACCCATACAGTTATTGGTTTCCAAAACGTTTACCAATTGAGTGAAGTTAATCTCAGAGGCTTTATATCGCATTTCATCATAGTTGAGCAAATCGATGTGTCGCCGACCCCGGCCGGTCTATTCCTCCCGGCGGCGGTTCGCTGACGCCTGTATATTGAACACATCCGAGTGTGACATCACACTGAACAGCGCTGTCGTTCACTTAGCAATTAATTGCATGCGGTATTACTAGACCGATAGCGCTAGGCTATTTTGATGTCATAAGTTTAAAAAATTCTAAAGTTGCTTATTTCTTGCCTGTGGATACAGTCGTACCTATGAAGGTTATTATTGCGTTTTGTGTCACATGCATTTTCAGTAATTCGCTGATTTGTGGTTGATAATTTTTATTCAAATCAAAACGGGCAAAAAATATTTAAAGTTTAAAATAATTATGGTATCATATCTAGGATAGTTTGCGGAGTGTGCAAACCCAATTTGTGTCATAATCGTCCAATGCAAACTGACATAGGTAGGGTCAATATGTAAAATAAAGTGCAAAAAAAATTACAGTTTATGAAATAACTATTTCCTTTATCAGATCACTTAAATATGCCTATTAAAAAAAATTGTGCCAAATTAGGGCACGCAATTTTAAGATTTTTAATTATTTTGTTTTTCTAAGCTACAAACACGTCAAAAAAATATTACAATCATTAGAGTTCACTTATTTAATATCATAAATGCATGAAAAATCGACATTGTAAATTTGTGTCATTTTCATTCACGATAAGTTTTAAAATGAATAAAAAACAATGGTTGCGGTCGAAGCGGGCGGACGGGGCGGCGGCAAACGCACGCAAACTCGTTCGTTCGGTAGAATTTCTTCTTAGATGCGAAGCGTTCATAAATAAATAACATACCTATCATATTGAGTATTGATTGACTCTTACCTTCGCTACCAATGATATTCAAATAAACAGATGCGTTATACACTCACAAAACAATTGAAAAAAGTGTTCCGCGCAGCAGCGGCAGCACACATACACACTTTTCATTAATCTAACATAAAAAAATATTTATATGAATCAATAAATAAAAAAATTACAAATACACACGATGGCATTAATTTTATTTTGTTTTTCTTTAAACAAAGCCTATCGCTCTTCACCATGCGTGACATAAACTAAAGACTAAAGGTCACAATTGTGACCTATTCGAGTCTTCAAAATGCGCGCGCTCATAACATATCTGTTTATTTGAATATCATTGTTCGCTACGTAATGAACAAATGTGTAACCTATAGAGATAAAAATAATGAAGTGCTAATTTTGTACACAGCGCGACTGCAATCTCATTACCTACGAATGTCAATGGTCAATGCTTAGAAGACGGTCAATGTGGTCAATATTATTTTAGATTGACGCTTCGATTCGCTTCGAATTGAAACCTGAAAGCGGTAGGTTGGTAGGTATGCCGACACCTACCTACCTTCCGCTTTTTCGTTATACTGCATCTCGATATCCCGCGCCCCGCTTCGGTTAGGTAGTGTACTAGGTACCGCCCTTTTTGCGTCGACCATAGCCAAATGACTTGTTTGATTTTTTGCCGTCTTTTTTTAATTACAAAAACCAGGGGCTGTCTGGTACTAGAGAAACAGTCACCCGATGCTGCGATAATATTGTTTGATGAGTATGTCGGCGTTAATTTAGCGGGCCAGCCCTGCAAGCTAAAATAGTCCTTACGGTGATCAGATATAGCTTTGGCCGATTGTACCTACAGTCAGCAAGACAAATAATACACGAAGTAAAAAAAATACTAGATATTTTTGTTGTGTGGTGATAGTGATTATTGGTGTAGTTTTATTTCAGCACGGTCCTTAAACAGTCTGGTTTTGCCGTCATTCCTTACAATGCTTGCTTCTATGAACTTTAATAATCCCCTTTCACAAAGGACAATCACTGTTTGTAACGTCCAGTATCCACATATCAACACCCAATTTGAATAACATTATAACTTTAGTTACACATTGGTACAACTTTATGTCATATGAAATCAGCAAGGACAGATCTTTATTTCTGCCTCGTAACCGTATTTAAGAGGCAGAAATAAAGGATAAGAACTACTTTTGTAAAATGGATTAATTTCATTGTAATTAAAAATGAACAATATTTCTACTGAAGTATACTTGTCGATCAAGATCCAATATCTACACAAAAGTTTTGGTAACAAGGGTTTCTTTGTTTTAAAGTAATTTAAATTGACATACAATGTAATACATTTTAAATTTTGCTCTATTTATATTTTACTATATTGTAATTTTAAGTTACAATGCTTTTCTTCTTAAATCTAAACAGTTAATTTAAATGTTATCATTGTAAAGAAAGATGCAGTGTTTTTAGTACATCATTTGAATATAGTAGTATCAGCATAAATAGTCTTGGAGAAAAACTAAGAGTAGGAATGTAATAAGCATGTTTTTAGACTCATTCAATATTACAGATATTTTGGCAAGGAGAATAATACAAAAAAATGTGTAGAAGTAATTGCAAACGATAGGCGTCGTAAGCATTAGGATAGGACAGGATAGATGGACCCCCTTTTCTGAACTTACACTCCCATTTAGTCTATTGTGCGTTTAGGCCTCCTCTCTGTAAGAGGTAATGGGCCGAAATCCACCACCTGGGACCAATGTGGTTTGATGGATGTTACATGTCTTAGATTTGAATTGCAATGCAATGCATTTTTACTTCAGTGTTTTGAGAGCAATAGTGATGAAATAATTTACACAAATTAAAGCACTTGCCTGGGTTTGAATCCACGACCATACTTGTAAATTGTGTCCGTTACCGCTGGGCCATCACTGCTCTAGGATCTACTATCCACTGCGTGGTAAGCTTTGCAATAGGGGGAATGCATTTCATTTATATTTGGTAGGCTTGCGCTAGACCACTTCCTCACCTGATGGTAAGCGATGTCGTGGTCGACGATTAAACACGCTTGCCTAAAAGTTACCTATTCACTCTTGACTTAAACACTCCTAAGTTGTAGCTATCACACCAATAGACTACCTACAGTACTTTCTTTCCTTTCTTTTTTAAAATCCATCCAAAGGTTGTCTTGAAAAGATCGCTTTTAGAGATAAGGCCGCCCATTGTGTCACCCAGTGTATTTTTTTCTTCATCTATACTTTTTGTAACTTATATGGTGTACATAATAAAGAGTATTCTATTCTATTCTATCGAGCAACACAAACTCCGGCAGGGAATGCCACTCTTTAGCTGTACGTACAATCTACGTATTTCCAAAATGTTTAGTGTGTATGGGTGGGATGTCCACCATGTACCAATGGCACATCGCCGTACGTCTTATAGCCAGTTAAGCCTTTGCCTCAATGTATGGATCAAAATTCAGGATCGTGTTAAAAGTAACGCCAAGAAGCACAAGATGGTCCATTATCGGCACGTTTACACCTCGGAAGGAAAGAGCCGAGTAGAATTGGCGCATTTTAACAGAGAAAAACACGCCTGAGTTTTAGCAGCAAAGAACCAGACCAAATTGGCATCGCCCCATTTGGAGACTGGCTTCAAGGATAAGCTCAAACGCTCCACCACAGCCTCACGAAGGACAAGGATGGAACAGTACCTCTCAGCAACAGTGCTGTCGTCTGCATACCCAAGTTTCAAGCAGATATTTTATGTGCAGCGGACCCCGGTATAAATATCCAATTGGTCAGACGAGAACCCATCGATAACGGCTGGAATGGACCGATCCCACAAGTAATCTGCAATCCAATCACACATACCATCACCAGGCAAACCGAATGAAGGAAGCTTACTAATAAGGCTTCCGTGCCAGACCCTATCGAAACCATTCGAGTTATCGAAGGAGATGGCAAGCACCTCCCCGTGCCCCTCGATGGCCTTACTGCAGATGTGAACCGTATTGGCAATCACTTCAGGATGTCATTAGCTTCTAGGTATACCAGGAGCTTAATATTAAGCACACGAAGAGATGGGTCTATAATTGGCAGGGTCAGCTCAGCTTTCCTTCTTGGACACGGGCTGTACGTTATCTTACTTCCAAGCATTCGACTCTTTCACAGTTTCACACGAAAGGCGAAATAGACGTGTCAAAATTCGGAGACAGTTCGGGCGCACAAGTTTTAAGGACAAGTGTAAGTATCCCGTCCCATCCCGTCGGGATCACTAGCTTTGTTCAAGTCGAGGTTGCTACGAACATCCTTTTTATGGATGTGAATGTCCGACATATATGTCTCACATCCACCAGGAGAAAGAATACATCCGCGCATCACCAGAATGCTGACGCGAAGATTATGCAAAAAGAGGCAAAAAGGTTTGCCTTCTCCGTAACGAAGCGGACCAGCGACCTGACGGGTTTCAGCAGACAGCAGGTGGTGGTAGTGAGGGATGGCAGAAGTTCGACTGAACCGACTTACCCAGGGACCGAAACGCTTTACTATCTTCTGGGTAAGAAGCAAGTTATGTTCCTATTCGGCCAATGTGGTCGAACCGAGCCCTTTGCAACACCTTCTTGCAGGACTTGGCAGCACTGTTGAAGGCCTTTTTTTCTGACATACGTCACTCGCATTCCCAAGGTGAAGTTATCGACACCGAGTATCGGATCCTGTCATATACCTGGATCTATTGTCAGCAGAAGGTCCAAGCAATTGGCCGTGTGCGAATCAACATCCCCCGTTGCTGTTGCCCCCTGAACCAGCTGGCGGATTACCGCTAACGAAAGCTTATGCATTTCCCATCCAGCATGATTACTGCACTGGTATGGGAAGAACCACGTTACTGCTGATGGTGAGCATTAAAGTCCCCCCGGATCACTAATTGGGCGGAAGGGTACCACTACTGTGCCGCATCAGCGGCTTAACTGAGGTAATCTGTGAGCCTGTTTGTCTCCTGATCGCCGCTGCGCGAACGGTAGACACGGGCATAGATAATTTTATCCAGACCTGTGTCCACCAGAGCCTTTATCTAAATCTAACATTGACGCACATAGTAATTGTTGCTTACAATAATATTTAACAATTTTTTTTTTGTCTGTATAACTAATTCGTAATCGTACAATAATATTCACAGAAAAAATCTTTCAAATGTTTTCAGGACTCTATTGTAACCGTAGTTACAATGTTTTTCATATTAAAAATGCAAAATATCTGTAAATTGTAACATAGCGAAAATCATACTTGCAGTGGTTTTATCAAAACTGAAAGAGCAATTAAAATTAGTAACATGAAACCTAAAATAAAGCAAATAAACAATAAACTTTACAAAAAAAGAAAATAGCTGTGTTGAAAATTATGCAATGTTGAGTTACTATGTTATTCATATTGGGTGTCGACATAACACATTTATTAAATTCAATCTCCATTTTAGTCTTTCACAGCTTCATACATAACTAACTTTTAAGGCCCACTTGCGCAAAAAACTTAACTCAGTTGCTAACCCTCAGTTTCCCACCTAAAAATTATCGCAGAATTAATGTGACAAATTGTCAAGCACGCGTTAGCTGCTGTGATTGGCTGTCGAAAATTCATTCATCCAATCACAGCAGCTAACGCGTGCTTGACAATTTGTCACATTAATTCTGCGATAATATTAAGGTGGGAAACTGAGGGTAAGACTAGGTTAAATTGACAGTTTGTTATACAATATTGTCAATTTAACCTTTGTCAATTTCATCTCGTGTTAGCAACTAATTCTGAGTTAAGTTTTTCGTGCAAGTGTGCCTTAATCAATCTAATACATCATAAATAACGCACGCACTTTTTTGTTGCAACTTGCAAAGACCGAATGTAAACAAATAAACGCGCCGCGCGTATGGCTTGCCGGCACCCGCGCCGCTTGTGCCTGCGCTTATCCCCGCGCTCGCCCTTCGTGCGAAGAAGTACGACGAAGTAAATAATACGATTTCGTGGATAAAAACGACACAAATTATGAATAGTGTTTTGTCACACCATAATAATGAAAAACACATAAACTCTAATAACTGGTATTTTCTTTTGTGGATTTTACAGGGTGTTGTAGTAAAAAAATAAAATATCTAGTCGTGGATGAATTCGACACAAAATATTTTAAACAACAGATATCAGTACTCTAAAACGCGTAATACCTATTTAACCTACTGTAATATTCTTTTAGAGCTGGTTGGCTACGTGTTAGGTACTGGTTAAGTATTAGGATTCTCGTGGACAGAGATGACACAAAATGCCTATGTACATCAGTTACTACTTCGTTATTATCATGAAAGTAAAATTTTCATCTCTAATTTTCTTTTCGTCCGATACTGGTCGAAAAGACAAACAGCTAAATTTCTACCTATGCAAATACCTAGGATAACACAAACTAAGGTATTAGGTTGGGCAAATGGTCCGGCAACTATATGCGAAAAACAAACAACTTTAACATTTTTGAAACCTCAAAACTTAGCGCTATCGGTCTATACTGGCTTCACACCAAAAAGGTTTGAATCATTTGTGTTTAGTGTGGACTGAATGCTTTCAATGAGATATGGGTTTAGTATTTAATGGGTCTATGGAAATTGTTAATTCCTAGAATCGATAATGTGGCTGGCTCCAGAGCTAATAAACTGGAACAGTAATTTTGTGAATGATGAACTAATACATAGTGGCTTATTTAAGAACAAATATGAGGTTGGCGGAAACGGAACTTAAAAATTTTACGCCTCGTAGTAATTAACCCTCGATGGAAAAAGACGGATGTTATAAGTTTGACGTGGGAACCTGTGTATTTGTGTATCTGTCTGTGGCATCATAGCTCCTAAACGGATGATCCGATTTTGATTTCGTTTGAAAGGTAACTTTATCGAGAGTGTTCTTAGCTATGTTTAAGGAAAATTTAAAATTTATGGGTATTTTACTGTTTGAATCGAGGCGTTTTCGCTAGATATAGTGTCATAATTACGTGTTCAATAGATTATCGATCGAAGCGTTTTTACTACTAGATAAATGATATACCTAGCATGAAATAAAAAAGAATCTTGTTTAATTGTATGTATGCATTGCTAGCAGAGGCAGGATAAAATAAAACTCAACTATGGTTTGATGGCTTATATTTATAAGTACAAAATAAATATTGAGTCAAATATAAATCAAATTCCTGTCACAATAGAGTAAAGAGTCTGCAAGCTTAAGCCCCGCGATATCAACAGGTCTCAACGATCACCGCTATTCAGCGCTTAATATAGGTAGTCACGTAGGTATAGCACTGCGAAGCTATGTGTGCGGGTCTAATACTTCGCCTCGGGGAGCACTCTCTCACTCTTAGAGGCTTAGTTTGATAGTAAACAGGACGTACTCTGAGATTGAACGCAGTATTTCTATCAATTGTACTGTGGTAGTAAAAGTTAAATATTTTCTAAGATTTAGTACAATGCATGTTATAGCCAAGTCTGATTCGCATACCAACAGAAAACTCATAAGAAATGAAATTTTACTTTTATTCTTATTCTTTATTGTACACAAAACATAAAAACATTCAAATACAATAGGACAGTTTATGTACAAAGGCGAGCTTAACTCACTTGCGATTGTATGTACTTCACATGTCAAAAAACGGAGTATAATTACGACCAATGATCTTAATTTGAGCTTTTCATTTAGCATTATCGGTACCAAAAATCCACGGAAATCTAGAAAAATGCCATTTTATGCCATATCGAGCTGAAAAGACTGTATTGATAAAGTTGGCCGAGGAATTGGAAATGTTTTCTGTCATTGGTAAGTAAATTTGTTTTTAAATTGTGTGTGAAAAAATGGCACGCTTGGTGTTCATACAGATGGAGGAACTTGCGTTATCTAGTTAACAATCCCACCGCACTATTCCCAAACCACTGCAACTCCTGAAAGCCAGAATCAACAGTGGCGACCACCAGAAAAGCGCCGAGACAATGAAGCTCGACGAAGTCCCGGAGAATGAATTTAACTGTCTTGGATCCCGCAACGAAATTAATCAGAAAAGAAAATGGAGGAGTAAGAAAAATACAAATTTCCACTTCCCTCCATATCAAGCAGGAGACAGAACAAACAAGACCAATAGGCACAAAGGGTCGTTTACAACTGGGATAAGCCCAGTTGCCTAGCACCACGGATAAAAATTAGCATTAATATTAATGGGTCCTAATATTGTGAGCTGTTATCAAGTTAGATTTATGTCTGTGGTCAAACCCATTAACTCTTACCCGACTCGGGCACCGAACTCAGGTCCTCATAATCAGCGATAGCGCTTGCAACCACTAGACCAACGAGGCAGCATTTACATTAATTACGACACAAACGTCTACTACGTTGCTCTCTGTCCGTGGTTTACCCAACACTAGTACATAACACATTACTTTATGTAGTAATGTTATGTACTCAGTACTTATGCGGAGTCGTTGCTCTGTGACGCGACACAACTCGCGGTGAGCGCGACTAATTGGTCGTGTGAGTTGTGTTGCAAACAGCTGTGGTCACCAACTGGGGAGAGAGTTAATCTGTTCAGGGAACAGTTTCAGTGTGAAGTGTACGAGTCAAAGGCTAATTGGATTGGATCATATTAAATGGAGATGAAGTTTGTTTCTGTGTAACTAGTTATTTGCATAATTTAGTGACAAGTAGTCAGTGGGATTCGTTACTGGAACGTTTTCTTACTAGGCGATAGTTTGTAGACTTAGTTATTTGTTACCAAAGACTGAAAGAGTTGACATTCTTGTGGTTTTTGTAGGTATCATCACAATAAGATAAGGATATAGCCCTGAAGTATTTTTTTTTTGCGTGGAGAAATGCTCATGCATACTGCAATACCACGGGGAGATAGTGCAGCTATGTGGGACTCCAACCCACTAAAACTCACTGTACGGCGTGACCACTCCAGGGACCGAACCAGCACATGGGCGCCAGGCGACCCCGTGTATGGCATCTGTGGTCCCCTTGTGACGGGTCAAGGTCAATATGGCCTCGCCACCTATCATTTTTCGGCCGCAGAGGATAGGGAGAGCGGCCAACGCTATTCCGACACTCCTCCTCCCCTGCAGCCCACTGCGTCCGCCATCAGAAGGTGACGACCCCATTCAGGCCGCGAAATGAAGGGAGAGCGGCGCACCGCAATACCGGCACTCCTCTCCCGCTGCGGCCTCCAACCATCAGCTGCGATATCGTGTGGGTATGGGAGACCGCTCAAGACGTCGTGACCCGCCTCAGTTGGGATGTCGCCCAGGCGGCACCACAACCTACATGTTGGCTGCTACGTCGTCGGCTTATATATGTTGGCTTTTCGGGTTCCTCTTCGCTTCACCGTGGGTGACCGAGCCACGGCTACTGAGAGACAATACGGGAACCCACTGGAGGGGAGCCCTGACGTACCTAACAACAATATTGTATCTAATCAACCAGAAAAATGAAACCAACTTCCAGTGCATCAGTGCGATTTTCTACCAACAGAAGTTTTTCTAAAACAAGTCACGTGTCGTCTTCGCAGCCGACTTCTGCATTCAAAGTGCGTCTGTTGTACTCGTATATTGAGAGGAAAGCCCGTGAATTTGTGTCCGGGGCCAGGAGTGATCGCCGGCGCCGTGCAATCGCGTCCGGTCCGGTAATGGAACATCTGTATACATGCCGGGGACATAATATTATTCTGCTCAATATCGGCCAAGGATAATCTTTCGGGTCATGGGAATGAAAGATTAGTACCTAGGAGTATTATCCTTTTTACCATGGTTTCAACTATATAGAAAGAAAATATAAATATTGCCACAGAATTCACACACATCGCATTGCCACAGAATGCTTGCTTAGTTATGTTTAAACCAAAAACATAACGATAGTATTAGGTATACATAAATTCCTAAAAATAAAATAAACAGAAACTAGGCAGACGCACGTCGTGACTGTGGCAAGATGGAAAGCCTGGAAGCAGGCTGTATCGTAGTTCGAGAGAGCGATTACAAGTCATACCACAAGTCATGTTTCATAGAAAAATTTTCAATTTAATTATTATTGTTCAGTGTTAAACCCCTGATAAAAAGGCATTATATCGAGGATCGTTTTCTTTCGGCATTACATAATATTAGTATATGTATATATATCCATATGTATATTTTGTACTTATGTGTGTATATTTATGATTTATTTTATATTATTCTAAAATTGTACACTGGACTACTTCTCTTCTTCCTTTTGTAAACTCTCTCTATCACTCTAAGGTATGCGGGTAGAAAACTCTACTTTGATTTAAGCTCGCCTTTGTATATCTAATCACTCTATGTTGTATGTTATTTTTGTTTACAGTAAGGAATTAAAAATTAAGAATAGTTATTTTGTCTTGTTTCAGATTGTCGGCCATCAAAAACCAGTCCCATGCATTGCGTACTAACGAAGCTTTGAAGCCAGCGACAAAAGTGACCCATCATACCGAGTGCGCAATGTAAAGCGACCAACACAATCCCGTAGCCTGTAACGGGAACGTCCGTAGAAAGGTGAGTACATCTGTAGCTAATTAACACCTCTCAGTAAATATTGTAATGAATGATGACAGACGATAAATAATGAATGTAAACAAGTTTCATAAGAGATTTATTGGGTAACTGGGTATTAGCATAATATCGTCCTTTTTTATCTACACTGTTAACGTAATGTTCTAAATATGAATTCAAAAAATATTGTATAAAGACGTACTTTATATTAGTGGATAGGTAAAATTTAAAAATAAAAGCCATTACAGTGCAAAATATTCCTTGGATTTTCAAACAACTGCATCATAAAATAACTGTTTAATTTTTATAGCACACTATTACTTTTTAATTTATTGGCGCTTATGGGCTCATTGACTAAATGTAGAAAAGTATGGATGCGCGCGCTGCGCAGTCATGCGCAATGAGAATCGAAATTGCCCGCCATACCACATATTTTTAACGTTTCCACTTTTTTTAATTTCGATTGTATGAGGGAAGATAAAATAGTGTATGCAACGGCTTATGATTAGGTATTAAAACGGTTATTTTCATCATCCACGGTTATTATTAAATCGTGTTTTAATAACCCTTGTATGACCATTGCATAAACTACTAATACGAGTGGTTGGCGCAGTGGCTGAGTGTATTTTGGAGCTACTCAATACTAATCGATCAATCCACTCGACATCACTCAACTATTGTTCCAGGCCGTAGCGTTGCAAATACAAAAGACATAGTATGCCAGCTGAGATATTACAAGTGAAACGACCGTCACCTGCTCTAGTAGCGGGGGGTACGTGTGGGAGGTTGCGAAAGCGGTAAAAAAAAAAAAATTGTATGCCAGCTAAAACTTCTTTCATTAATAGTTAAAATCATACATGGCTGTATGTAAGAGCTTATCTCACTTAGCGACGAGCTAAGACGTAAGGACGCCCCCGTACCCGCTAACGTATAGAGCAGGGATGGCGAACCTTTATTAGAAAACGTGCCATTTGAATTATATATCTTTTTTATGTGACAATGAAGTGCCACCAAAGAATTTTGACTTTGTCTTAATAAAGACAAAAAATAAAACTCTTAATGCTATGAATTAATCAATTCTTTATTTGCAACCACAAATTCTTACAGCAATCCTAATATTTATTCACAGTTTTATGTTGTATTTAAATACAAGTAGGAGTTGGTGTAATTTCTGCTGTTGCAAATTACCTAGATGCTAAATAATCTTATTTTAGCGTGACCAAAATATATTGCCGTGTGCCAACACAGGCACGCGTGCCATAGGTTTGCCATCCCTGGTATAGAGATTGCCGGTATACCTGTGCGTTACCGGTACTCGTTGTTGGCTTCTAAATTGTGTCCTCATTGTGTATCGGTTTGTCTGAAGGATTAATCTTGAAATCAAAGTAACTGCAAAACTAAGATAAGCACTTGACCGGTGTATGAAATATCCAAGGTAAACATGCACAACCACTTTTTGTTTCATTTATTGGTGTACTGGTATGTATCTGTCATGGATGAAGTAAATAATCAGGGCACTATTCATAATGCCCGGGTATTATGAATCAGGTCAAGTCAAATCAGGCAATGTAATGAATACTGATTGACACTACTATATTTATCACATTGTCTGGTTATTATGAATATTGCTACGTAACGGTTGGGCAATTCGATAATTATGGTCAGTGAATTAGTGCAAGAACGAGCGAAACGACCACGGGAGCCTAGGGCAAACTGACACAGATAGGTGAGGTTCGAAGGAGATGACGGGAGCTGAAGTAAGCGAACTCAGCTCCCGTCATCTCCATCATGTAAGGTTACTTTAGACCCTGCAGACAGAAATAGGAGCTCCACGCAGCGGGACTCCATCGAATTTGTTCCTTAAACTAGGGTTTCCCAAACTGGGTTCCGCGGAACCTAAGGGTTCCGTAGAATTGTCGTCAGGGTTCCGCTAAAATTATTTATTATTAGCTCTTAAATAATACCACGGTTACAAATATTATTTTGAAATAGCGCAAAATATGCGATGAGAAGGACTCATTACTTAAATGTAAAAAGGTAGGTAGTAAGCAAGCATTCAGCCCGGACTATGTATGGCCCAGCAGCGCACGTAGCCAGAGACAATGCGCGACGTTGCGCGTTGTCCGCGGCGGGCTTCGTCCCCCACCCGCTTCCCGTTCCTCAGTTGTCACCTTCAATTCGTATGACAACATCGATAAATATTGGACCACGTTACCGTGATTGAAAAAAATTTAAAGCATACAATTGTCGGACATAATACCGAACTATAAAACAATTATTCAAAAAACAGTATAACAATTTCATTGTTCACATTAAAACTTTAAGTTAAGGATAATGTGTTACAATTATATTACCAATTTCTTAAAAAATATGTTCTTATATAAATTCCTGTGTTGATTCATTGATTTGATGATCATTTGATATAGGTTTCCATAAAATAAAAGGTATTTGTTTAGTGTTCCGTTATCTTCAAAGTTTAAGAACCCCTGCCTTAATCAGTAATCGTTATATTAAAACCAATATCAACATTAAAATAATAAAAAAAAAACACATCCTGCCCTGCCCAACAATAAGTGATGGGCATTATTCATTAACTCCCGTCAATTTAATTATCCCAATAGTTTTTATCATATTGCATACTCATATTGGGCATATTTCAAATTGCCCGGACATTATGAATAAAACTGTATTAATGACTTGGTCCATAACATATCGACTACATAGCTGAACAATCAGCTTTTCAACTCACATAATTTCGAAAGTGAATATGTACGAGTATTACTGGGATTCCTGGTATTTTCACGTATTTTGTTTGTAATTGCAGGCTCTTTACAAACTAAAAATGTTTGCCTCAGTAAATATCAACAGTCTATCATTTGGAAATCATCTATATGTATGAAGTTGGTCTTAAACAAATATGTTGATCTTATCCATCTCTTTCATACCTCAGACAGATTTACATAAACTTATGACTGATGGCCTCGTCAGGCAGTGTGTGTCTTCTTTTGTTGATATTATTATAGACAGATGGTCAACTTGTTCTCAAGTTTTCTGTTCTGTTCTGTTGTTAATTTGGTCACAACAATATACAACAGCAAAAAATGTTAAGTTTAGAAGGACATACGTATTTGGCATACACTGATTTCATTCGCTGTATATTTCTCCTAACATCAGTGGAGTGTTGAGAAGCAAATCCCACTTGAATCTATAATAACTTATCTTATTACTCATACAGCAACCACCATCCTGACATCTTCGAGTTCTGAGCTGATCGAGTCGGTGTTTCTTGGAAACAATTTTGTAATAGATTGATACTTACTCGAAGTGACTCAATTTAATTCAACTCGAAGTGAACAGTCCTTGAAGTTTGTATGTGAAGCGAATCAGACGCGATTTACAACATGGGAGTGAACTTGGAACTTGATCTGTGAAATAGATTATCACCGTCACGTAAAAATGTATCTTAAGATAAAGGGGATTGAGTCTAAATTAGAACAAAACAAGAAAGTGTCGATTCAAAAGGTAAATTTTTTATTAAAGATTCTCAGAAAATAACGTTGTTTCCATTTCATTGAAGTCATGAGGTCTGGGCATTGAAAGTCTGACGTCGAAATCAAGTAAAAACACAGTTTTGTTCCCTTTTCCTTAAATAACACTAATTTAGCTAATATATTCAGACTTAAAAAACACTATGAACGACGACTAGCTAAGCATTAGTTTCACAAAACATTTATGTTTTAACTTCCACTGGGATTTGCGCTTTTCTGCATACGAAATATTATTCTTGAATAATATTTCAAGAATATTCCTTAAACGTGTCGCTCGTACAGTGTGAGAGCACTCTGCAACCGCGCTGAGCGCTGCATGGCCAATTATTTCGCACACACACACCATCACACCACACCTACGCATAAGTTCGCCACATATCTTTGACACGATGATGATCTGAAGACCTGACAATAGTGTGAGCAATAGAGTATTGATAAGAGACTTATGAATTATTGTGACGAAAGAATTCGTAGCACGTAGGTGCCGTACCGGCATCGTTGCGGTGCTACGTGCTACGACTGCTACGCGGCTACGAGTCTCGTAGTACTGCGTAGCCGTCGTCCACTCAATGTTCGAATAACGTCATCGTCTGATCTATCTGTTTATTTTCTTTCAGAAACGTTTATCTTGAACATGTCGAAAAGATACCATCAAATATATTTGTCTAAGTTTCAATATCATCTGCCAACCAGTCCGACTTACGCTGAGATTTCATTTAAAAACTTTGTATAAAAAGCAAGACGTAAAACGTATAAGAGTTAGGTAAGTTCAATATCGGCGACTTAGGTCTGTGAGCACTGGTCGAAATACTGTAGGTACACTCTGTTATCTAATATGGCTCGTAATATAACGCATGACTATCCTTTCACTTTCAGAGCTAGATTAAATATTAGTATAGGGTGACTCAAAATGTTTTTCATTTATTTATTACTCCGCCCGCGACTTCGTTCGCATGATTTCGTATTTTATTCAACTAAATTATGTGCAGTTAGTGAAGGCGATTAAAAATAACCTATTGTTAAATCAATAATAAATGGGATATCGTAGATATCTACGGTTTAAGTTAGGATTTAGAGGACATAGAACCTCCTCCTTTCGGTTAAAAATCTTATTTCTTAGGCAATAATAAATTGCCATCATTAGTTTTACATAATTACCCCCAGAAGATGTTTTAGGTGTGTCAACGGTTTTTTGAAGAATCTTACGGCACTAAGATGACCTCTTCCTCGATTTGGAACTAACGAACTGGACCGTTTGTCCAGTGTTGTCGGTGAACATACACAAAAAATAATTAAGTACCTTACTAAAGGCAAATTGCCTATTAGGTCCACCTAAAAAGTGAAAAATAAAAATCTATTTTACAAAAATATACTACCGACATCCAACTAAAAACACTACAAAGTGAAAAATAACTTTCTTTTTCGAAGTCGGTGTCCATAACGAAAAAAATTGGTACCTACCAAAGAAAGCGACTTCGAAAAAGAAATTTATTTTTCACTTTGCAGTGTTTTTAGTTGGAAGTCAGTAATATTTTTTTGTAAAAAAGTTTTTATACAAATACATGTCTCTTTAAAGGTTGAATTTCCAAAACTCCCTCATTAGTGCTCACCTACATCATTAAAAGAAGCTATGTGTAATAAAATACTTCAAAAATCTTGATCACCCCCTAAATAGTACTTTGGGGATAGTTTCAAAAAACGAATAACTACCAACCCACATTATTTATTAAGGTTAGTATTTGTGCCAAATTTCAAGTTTATTAAACCAAGATCTTCAAAACCCCCCTAATCATCTTTTATGGGTAGTTTCGAAAAACTAATAATGATATCGTTTATTATTTACTTAGGTTAGTATTTGTCCCAAGTTTCAAGTTTATTAATCCAAGAAATGAGATTTTCCATACAAACTTTAACATCCCTTAAATCGGATTTTAGGAGTAGTTTTGAAAAACTTGTAATGACAACCTTTACTTTAAAATCAATAAAAAATATATAAAATATTTGCTGTTAGTATTGATGCCAAGTTTCAAATATATAAGCCCAACAAATTGCCACCTTTTATGGAGGTTTCCATTAGGGGTAGAATTGCCGGAAATCTATAAACTCATTACTTTTTTTATTAATCAAGAGCGTAAATCTACTATTTTAGATATTTTACCTTCTAAACTGAAGAAATTTCATATAAAGTTTCAACCCCTACTTTAATCCCCTTAGGGGTATAATTTCTAAAACCTAATAACTACATGAATTCTTTTTTTAAATTCCAACTCTAACTTAGAAATTATAGAAATTACATACAAACTATCAACCCCCCTTTTAGCCCCGTTAGGGGTGGCATTTCCGGAAATAATTAAACTCATTGTTTTTTTATTAATCTGGAGCGTAAACCTACAATTTTAGATGTTTTACCTTCCAAACCGAAGAAATTTCATATAACGTTACAACCCCTATTTTATCCCCATAGGGGTAGAATTTCCAAAAACTAATAAATACATGGTTTTTTTTATCTACCTAGAGATTAAATCTAAAATTTCACGTGTCCAACTTTCAAACTGTAAATATTACATACAAACTTTCAACGCCCTTCTTACCCCCTTAGGGGACTAATTTTCAAAAACCAATAAATATACAAAATTCTTTTTATGAACCAAAAGCGTAAATCTAAAATTTCACGTGCCCAACTTACAAACTGTAGAAATTACATACAAATTTTCAACCCCCTTTTTACCCCCTTTGGGGTGGAATTTCCAAAAATCCTTTCTTAGTGCTCACTTACGCCACATGAGGAACCTTTCTGCCAAATTTCATTCTTCTAGGCCTAGCGGTTTAGGCTGTGCGTTGATCGATCAGTCAGTCAGTTTCTTCTTTTATATATACCTATACCAATATTATAAAGAGAAAAGATTTTTTTGTTTGTTTGTACCGAATAGGCTCCAAAACTACTGGACCGATTTCAAAAATTATTTCACCGTTGGGAAGCTACTCTATCCCCGGGTGACATAGGCTACTTTTTATCCCTGTATTCCCACGGGAACGGGAACTACGCGGGTGAAACCGCGAGGCGTCCTCTAGTTTATATATATAGATAATATCACCATGAGCATTTTTCTTCAACTTATAAATCCATTTGCAAGGTATGACCTTCTTATCTGGTCTGTCAACGAGAACCCAAGTTTTCATATCAAGCAGTGAGTGGTATTCATCTTGCATAACCTGATACCACTTGTCTCTATCTTCTGCATTCACAGCCTGTGAGAAGCTTGTAGGTTCATCCATAAGCTGAGGGGATGAAGTCTGCATGCATACACAATTGGCAGCAGAATTAGGTTTTCTGGGTCTCAAATTATACCTTGGTTGTGCAGCTTCAGTAATAGACTCCGATTCCTGTGATTTAGGTGCAGTAACAGGCTGAACCGACTCTTCTTGATTAATAGCGTCACGCCATTGCTCCACAACATCAACATTAAGCTGGATATCTTCTGATATTTTTGCAATACGGGGTTGAATCTGCTCGTTTTCGATGATAGCGCTTGTCTCGGGTGTTCGACTATGAGAACTATTTGATGATTGCAGTTGTGAACTTAACAGAATGGGTACAAATGCTGGTTCGTTTAAATCAATGGCAGACTTAAAAGCATCACCGTTTCCTTTCAAATCGAAATTGAAAATCGTTTTCAAAGAATGTCACATCTCTGCTTTTCACCACTTTTCTGGGATATCTAACGTCCTGTTTGCCACTCCACTAAGGACTGAAAAATACAAAACTTTTTCTTTACTTCCGCTTTTGAAGGAATAAAGAATACAAAAGTCATACGAGAAAAATCATCTATAAAAAAGAGAATATATTTATTGCCTTAAAAAGATGTTTCAGGCAAGGGTCCACAAATGTCTGTGTGATTAAGCTCTAGAACTTCAGTTGATCTTTTATGAGAAACTTTCTGAAAGGGTTTCCTATTCTGCTTCCCTTCGATGCAGGGGATACATGGTTCTTTATCTACTCCCGTGTAGTCGACGCCAACAGCGTGTCCCTTCTTTAGTTGATTCATTCCAATGCGGCATAAGTGATCAAGTCGTCTATGCCAAAGCTTGAAGCTGGAAACATCGGAATGAGTTTCAAAAGCGGACAATTGAGGCATTTGGTTGACCGTACAATCTAAAGAATAAAGTCCACCACTTATAGAACCATGTAAAATTACATCACCTGTACAAGAAAAAGCATCAGAATCATAAAAATGAAAACCGGTTCTATCAAAAACTACGCTAAAACCTTTATCTACCGCCTTATTCATTAAAATAAGATTAGAGTTCAAATTCGGTACGAGAACCACATCAGTAATCTTCTTTATATCAGTATTGTGACAGCAACTGGTGATAGAAATATCTCCAACGCCTTTAGTCGGCAGAACATCTCCATTCTCTATAGTCACAGTGCCATTTGATGAACCTCTCACATTTTCCATCCAATCTGCTCGTGACGTCATATGGGCCGAAGCTCCAGAATCGAAAAAACCACCTGTCGTGCTCTAATCCGTCATTGACATTTAGTGAAAAAAGAGAATTCCTGTGATTTACGGGTTTTTTCTTCTTGTCCTTCTTATTGGGACAGTCTGGACGCTTATGTCCTGGCTCCATACAGTCATAACAAACCACAAGTTTCTGAATTTTGGATGTACTACGTCTGGTCTGGTTTATTTGGGTGCAAAGAGCAGTATCTGGTTTATCTAGAGCTGGCTTATTCAATTCGTTCAATAATTTGGTCTTTATTAAATCCACGGTTATATCTATATTCGAATTTTCTAAAGCCATTACGGTGCATACTGAGGACTTAAACCTCCTAGAAAAATTGCAGCTATTAAAGCATTTTCCATAACTTTGCCTATATCGGCTAAATCTTGCACGGTTGACATCACAGCATTTATGTACCTCTCTATATTGGCATCAAAATCGTCAAGAGTGTACCTATATGTAGTTTCCGTTCGAGGCTAATACGTCGCCCTAAGCCTTTGTCCTCGTAAGCTGAAGAAAGAGCATCCCAAGCTTTCTTGGCTGTGTTACATGATCTTACATGGGTGATTGCCATACCATCTACTGTGAGACATATTTTCGATAACGCCTTAAGATCGTTACGCGATCTCTTCTCAGCAGAAATATTGTTACCTTTAGGGTATCCGATGATGGTCTCCCATAGTTCTTCATGCATAAGGTACATTCGTATTTTGAATTACGTCTCTCCATCTCTATTTACAAGCGGTTTTATACCAGAAATATAATTATTTAACATATTTGCATGCGTGACAAGATGTCACAAGAAAAATTATATATGAAAATATATTCGCGAACTGCTAAAATTTTCACGGATTTTCACAAATTATACACGCACATACTATAAAAACTTGCCGATTCACTTTTTAATAATGAAAATGCAGTTTTCTATCGTAAAACTCAGTTAAAAGAGATTTCGTGCTGATAACGTATGATGTGTTTTGACTTAGTTTATTGAAGTGACAAACGAATAACATTCAGAACACTTTGAAAGGTAAAAGAAATATAAATTCAAAATTTTGATTAGCCAGTTATACAACACCTACAATAAACAACCACACCATCGTTTTGATTGTTGTTTACTGCAGTATACACTAAGTTGTATCCCGGCATTTCTGGGAGGTGTTCCTGGCGATTAGATAGCCAGCACTCGGTTAGTACCATTATGTCACAATCAAAGTTAAGTCTATGGAGAAATACGTTAAAGCTATCTATGTTCTTATAAATACTGCGAATGTTTTGAGTGAGTATTCTTAGTGAGTTTTGATATTCTGAAAGATATTGCCTGCAATCCTCAACCTCACATGACTTTGCATCGCTATGAAATGTAGATTAGATTAGATTAAGACGGGCTGGTGTCCGCAACTCCACGTCTAAGCGCGTATTTTGCGTAGCTATGAAATGTATTATCTATATCGGTCAATAAGGTATTAACCATAGTATAAGAAAAAAAATAACAATAAAATTAAGTCTAAATAAATTCGAATATGTGGCGCTCTTAGGCGCCTTCATAATCAATCGAGTTAATGTACCTGTTTTCGGCAGATTTTTTAGCAGGACACTCTTATTCTCCCGATTTATGGCTGGCTGGTTTTTTGAAGTGCAGACATGTTGCACATTTTGGCGCTTCGGTTTTCTTTGTGCAGTCGTGGATGGTGTGTCCTTCTTCACCGCAATGTCCACATGTGGGGGCAGCAATTTTGCATGTCTTGGCCACATGACCGTACTGCTGGCACT
This sequence comes from Orthosia cruda, assembly GCA_964057195.1. Lineage (NCBI taxonomy): Eukaryota > Metazoa > Arthropoda > Insecta > Lepidoptera > Noctuidae > Orthosia > Orthosia cruda. The sequence continues at coordinate 26,322,263 of OZ059841.1, forward strand.
TGTAACATCTCGTTACCAGTGTGAAGTCTTGTACCGGGCAGGAAGTCCAATTGATGAGCAATCTGTCTTGTGTGATGAGAGCCTTGCGAATGATCGCAGGAATTTCTAAGATGTAGTTGCAGTTCTCAACATCTTTTCTACCAGATTTGTGGCTCAGTTTGATTAAGGTCAAAAAGGTATCTCTGGATATAGTTGGCAGTTTGTCGGCTAAGATTTGATCGTAAATGGATTTATGTACCTCATTTTCCGCCATAGATGCTGGAACTCTAATCACTATTATTCGGGGTTTGAGCTTTTTCGGCACATCGACGGTAAGTCCTGAGGAAGTAGTTTGAACTGATTGCCTCAGCTTATCTAGGTCCTCTTTCGTCTCCGTGCTAATTATGAGTCCTCCTTTCCCTATCTTGCGTACGCCTCTGACTTACAGCTTCATTTCACCAGGGCATATCATTTTCTGGACTATGTTCTTGGTTGCATCGCTGGTCTTTGAACTGTCGGTGGGATAAATCGCCACGGAGCTAAAAGTATTAGGATGAACAAAGTTGTTAGACCCCTTCTTCACCATGTCTGCAAAAGTTGATGCTGCTGTTTCCAGCCGCTTTGCACAGGATTCCTTAAAAGTCCGGTTCATCTCCATTACAAACTCCTTTAGGTCCGTTATGCAGTCTCTTTCTTCGGTCAATATTTTTAGGGAGTTATGGGACCTAAGGGCATTTTGTTTAATCGACTGGTATTGAACAGCCAGTTGTGAGACTCCATATCCAACCTTTCGGCACAAATTTGTTATTTTTAGCTTCTGATCTGAGTTAAGCTTTCCTTCAGAAGCAATAGCACATACCTCACCCAAGTGTTGTTCAATGGAACCCATCCAGTTCTGTATCTCCGCAGTTGAGACTACCTCAATTTTTCCTTGGCTTAAACACGTCTCGATTGTTGGGGCCGAGTCGGTGAAGGTGTTGAGGGAGGGCTGCGCCGCTTCACCCCACTCCGATTAAAGGGGCTGCCTTTCATCATTGAGATTATAATATTATATAATCCAGTCAGTCCATTATTCCACATAATAGCACTTCCAAAGTGTCAGTATTACACGTCAATATACTAAAACTAGGTCACTATTTATGCTAAAAAGTTTTTTTTTTATGCATTGATGAGCACGTCTGTATGCGACGAGTGCGCGATGAGTTCTGAATATATAAACATATAATTTAATACATCAGCTATCTAACTACTTTGTATATACTAACTGCCCGACAGACTAGTTATGTCGCGTTACAATGCCCGCGAGAAAAGATACTAAACCATATGGCAATTTGAGCGAGGAATCGCATCATGTACTCAGGACGCCAGTTGTCCTTGAAGAACGCTTAATTCGTATTCGTAATAATAACATTAGGTATGATCGGGTATGATCAGACTGCGGTAACTTCTTAAATTTAAGTGGTCGCATTGTGTAGCGAATTTCACAATATTTACGAATATTCCATATCAATCAAAACTATACACTTCCTTGTAGAATTAAACGTAGATAGTTAGCTTGCTTCCACGGCAACGGAATAAAATGAAGTAGGTACCTACTTCATGTCATTTTATTATTCACTATAGGGGTTATCCTTTTTTATTTTATGTAGGTACTTAGATATATAAAGAACAGGATGTTTTTACAAAAATGATTACTTTTAATACTGTTACAAGATAGGCCAACGCCATCTAGTAACGAGAGGAATAACTAGGTAGTAACTAGTGGCGCCATCTAGTATTGAATAGCGGAACTAATGTTCTCGAAAGCTCGTGTCGAATGTAATTTTCCAGAAGGTTCGAACCGAACATTCTGGATGTTTCTAGTCGCTTCGAGAACAATGAGTTCGAAAGTCGATTGTTCTGGAAGTTTCTCGAATTATCTAGAACAGTATGGAACCTTCCAGAAACTTCTTCCGTGCTATATAAAGAGCGGTCGGATTCGTCGTGGGTCAGTTTTCGATTGAGAAGCGATACAGAGCGATCAAAGCGGAAAATAGTGCAAAGTCATAGAATTGTTTAAGAAGTGTTTTTGTAATAAACAGTGATTAATTGAAGTCTGCTGTTTAATTAATTTATCCCTGAACCCCAGCTCGTAACAAATTGGTGTCAGAAGTGCGGGATAAATTATGCCGGTTCTACCGAAGGAAGAAACGGAAGGGATGCGCACCAGGAGTCAGCGCCAGCAAGACGTAGACCAGAGGCGCTTTGGAGACGCTCCCTCACCGTCATCAAGTGGACATCGAGACTCCGCTGCTGCAGCGGAACCAGCTCAATCGTCGGCGTCGCCTGACCTAGCCGCCCTTATGGCATTCATGCAAGAGCAGGCTCGCCGTCAGGAGGAGCAAGCTCGCCGCATGGAGGAGCAGATGCAGCGCGACAAGGAGGAGCAGGCTCGCCGTCAAGAGGAGCAGGCTCGCCGTCAGGAGGAGCAGGCGCGCCGCTTAGAGGAGCAGCTGCAGCGTGACAAGGAGGAGCAGGCTCGCCGTCAGGAGGAGCAAGCTCGCCGCATGGAGGAGCAGATGCAGCGCGACAAGGAGGAGCAGGCTCGCCGTCAAGAGGAGCAGGCTTGCCGTCAGGAGGAGCAGGCTCGCCGTCAGGAGGAGCAGGCGCGCCGCTTAGAGGAGCAGCTGCAGCGTGACAAGGAGGAGCAGGTTCGCCGTCAGGAGGAGCAGGCGCGCCGCTTAGAGGAGCAGCTACAGCGTGACAAGGAAGAGCAAGCTCGTCGTCAGGAGGAGCAGCTCATGGTGATTAAGGACCTCCGCGGAGCCATTGGTAAGGAGATGAAAGAGGTAAAGGACCAGATCCAGCAACATGAGACCCGCATCGTCGAAATGGAGAAGTCAATACGTGGCCTCAAGTCTGGGGATGGGATCGGGGCAGCTGCGGCAGTGGCACCTTCGCCTCGTGGTTTTAAAGTGCCACCATTTGATGGCTCTTCGTCATGGTCCGCCTACAAAATTCAGTTTGAGGCAGTGATGAAATCGAATGGATGGACTAAAGAACAGGCCTTGACTGCTCTAACCTTGGGCCTTCGTGACCAGGCCTTGACTGTGTTAGAGGCGCTGGAAAAAGATGTCACTTTCGAGAAGCTTCTGGAAGCATTAGAAGCTAGATACGGCGACGCGCACCTAGAACATGTGTTTCGGGCCCAACTGAAAGACCGGTCGCAACGGGTTGGTGAAACTCTTCAGCAGTGGGCTCTGGAGGTGGAAAAGCTGGTTCGGAAGGCTTACCAGTCGTCACCTGTGCTGATTGACGGGAACCTCGTACAGGCGTTCACGGATGGGATCCGCGACCTGGAGGTTAGAGCTGCAGTAAGGCTAGCTCATTTCAAGGATCTCAAGAACGCTCTAGCCCACGTTTTGGAGGTGGAGGCAGTACGGCGGGACGAACGAACTCACCGAATCAGGGAGGTTGCGACTTCACCCCGATGCTATGGCTGCGGAGAGAGAGGCCACATCCGATTGAGCTGCCCGAAGCGAAGGCCACCCTACGGTAGTAAGCGGCCGCCAGTGGAAGGATCACCTGAGGTCCCTGCTGGGCAACAGCAGCAGGGAAACGAGTAGATGCCAGGACTAAGGGGCGGGTGCTGGCTGGTGATGGAAGAGCCCCAAGGATCTCGATCTCACAATCCTGTGACGGGAACAGCCTGATCATCGAGGGCGAAATTAACAGAACACCATGCAAGCTGACATTGGATACTGGGGCTTCTCGGACTGTTGTCAGTTTCCAACTGGCAAGACGGTTTCTTGGGGACTTCTTCGGGGACCATAAAGGTGTACATCTGAGAACAGCCACCGGTCAGCACATAACCGTCCGAGGTGAGAAGGAGGTGGACATGAAGTTAGGAAACAAAGTTTACCGCCACAATGTTATCGTGGCCGACATAGTGGACGACTGCATTCTGGGTTTGGACTTCATGCGAAAACATCACTGTGAGATCGACGTTTATCAAGGCGTATTAAAGTGTGGCTCAGAGGAAGTCTTCATGGAAGGTGCAGCATCGGGAAAAGTGTACTGCTTAGAAAGGTACGGTGTACTGCTTACCTTAAAAAAATATTATACAACAGGTGACATCGCATCTTAGGTTTTGAGTGGGTATATGTAAATTGTTTACCTATTTTTAGTAATATGCGGTGCGAGCTTGCTTCCTCCACTTTGTCACATAAACCTTTTAAGGTTTTAGACAAGTGTTATGCTGTACAATAAGTGTAACTAAATGTATTGAAAAATAAAAGAAAAAAAAAAAAAAAGGTTATGCTTCGTCCAAGGTCTGAAACAATCATACCAGTTTGTCTACCGAGAAATTCTGGTCAGGAAAACCGATGTGTACTTATGTGGTTTAGATAACGATGCTTCATGGAAAATTGCACGCACATTGGTAAGAGGTACTAGTGTTTCATCGGTACGCGCACTCAACACAAGTGACCAGGACCTGGTGCTCAAGAAAGGCACATTATTAGGCACTTGTGACGGAGTGGTTTGGATGCGTAGATGCCACGAACACAAAACCAACACCAAAGTTAGTGCAAGATTCGATGTGTCATTGCTTTTGAAGAACAGCCAGAATAACTTGTCGGAAGATGAAAAGAACAAGGCTAAGAAGATGTTAAACAAGTTCGCCGACATTTTCTCGACAAATGATGCCGACATAGGGAAGACTGCGTTAGTTCAACACAGAATAAATACAGGAAATGAGGTACCAATCCGCCAGCGACCAAGACGTGTTCCAGTGGCACGCGAACGGGAAGTGGACGACATGATCAAGGGTATGGTGAAAGACGGCGTGATTGAACCTTCATCCAGTCCATGGTGTTCACCGGTAGTACTGGTAAAAAAGAAGGACGGCAGCATGCGCTTCTGTGTAGACTATCGCCGACTAAACGACATCACGAAGAAGGACAGTTATCCGTTGCCAAGAATCGATGACACGCTGGATACCCTATCGGGAATGAAGTGGTTTTCCACCTTAGACTTAAAGAGTGGCTACTGGCAGGTCGAGTTAGACCCTCGAGATAAGGAAAAGACAGCGTTCTCTACAGGCAAAGGATTGTGGCAATTCAACGTTATGCCATTTGGACTGTGTAATGCGCCTGCCACCTTTGAGAGATTGATGGAACGGGTACTTACTGGGCTGATTGGTGACGCCTGCCTAGTCTACTTGGATGACATTATAATCGTGGGACGGACGTTTGAAGATCACCTCCGCAATTTAGAACGTGTGCTGTCAAAGATACGAGGAGCCAATCTAAAGCTAAGTCCAAAGAAGTGCGCGTTGTTCAGGCGGCAAGTGAACTTTTTAGGACACGTGGTTTCCGAAGAAGGTATTCAAACGGACCCGGATAAGCTCGTTGCCGTCAAGGATTGGCCAGTTCCGGAGAACAAAACGCAAGTCAGGGCATTTCTCGGTTTGTGCTCCTACTATCGGCGGTTTGTGAAGAGCTTTGCTGACATTGCCCGACCTCTTCATAAGCTAACTGAAGACAAGATACAGTTCTGCTGGAATGAGAGCTGTGACGTCGCATTTCAGAAGCTAAAGGAACATCTGTGCAATGCACCCATCCTAGGCTATCCTGACAACGAAAATGAATTCATAGTTGACACAGATGCCAGCAACACTGGAATCGGCGGGGTATTGTCTCAACGAAAAGGAGATCATGAGGTTGTAATTGCGTACTTCAGTAAAGCCTTATCCAAACCGGAGAGGAACTATTGTGTCACTCGAAGGGAGCTTCTAGCTGTAGTAAAAACATTGCAGCATTTCAATAAATATTTGTTGGGGCGGAAATTTCTCCTGCGAACGGACCACGCTGCTTTAAAATGGCTCCTGCAATTTAAGAACCCAGAAGGACAGGTAGCAAGATGGATTGAGCTACTGCAAGAGTTTGATTTCGTAATTCAACATCGTAGCGGCACGTCGCACGGTAATCAAGACCGAGATAAAATGAAGACCGTGTCCAGACCAATGTAAACATTGTGCGAGACAAGAAGCTAAGCAGGTAGCGGTAGTGCGGGTCTTGGGGACGGATCTTAGCGAAGAGTGGAAGGAAACCTTGCAGAGTGCTCAACAAGAAGACAGAGACCTAAAACCGATCCTTGAATGGAAGAAATCAGGTGCTCCCAGGCCTCACTGGAGTGATGTCGCAGCAACCAGTTCCATCACCAAGAGTTATTGGGCACAGTGGGAAAGCTTGGTTATCCAGGATGGAGTTCTGTGCAGGAAATGGGAGAACTTTACCGAATACGTTTCGACGATTGCGGGCTATAGGTTGCATATTTATACCTATTCATTTATCTTAAACAATATTCAAACTTAGCAATAAAACTGGTTGGGATAGTAATGCTATTAACATTTTGTACTATATAATTACTTTGGTTAGTGGGTACTACGAAAAAACTTATTTCGTTACTACGCAAATATTGCGAAACCCGTTGTCACAGTACAGTCACAATCAGTAGTATTACTTTTCTACATATAGTTGTTCGTTTAAATAATTACCGTACATTGTTTTGTTTGTGTGGTTATTTGTAACTACATAACATAACAATGCCGCGTGATGCGAAAGCAATCGCTTCTTCAGAATATCAACAGTTAGTGATTTTAGAAGCTAAGCGTAATATACTTTTCGAGCGTATTCAGTCAATTTATGATCGCTCTAAAGTCGCTAATACTTCCGAATCGGTGAGAGAAGGCTTTCTCAGTTCTTGTGTAACAATAGATGATATTCGAACGGACTTTCATAAATTATTGGATGATTATAATGCTAGGTTACTGGCTATATATCCCGATGCGAAGCCTAGCTATCAAGCCTACGCCTCATTCGAGGATATGTATTGTTCCGTGAAACGTGTGATGTCTCAATTGGAAGATAAGCCGTCCGGGAGGCACAGTATGAGTGATTCCGCAACATGTAGACCAAGGTTGCCGCCAATCGAACTCATGTCGTTCGACGGTGATATACGAAACTGGCCATTATTTTATGCAAGTTTTAATTCTACAGTTCATGACAATAAGTCGCTGACGGATGCAGACAGGTTGTACTATTTAATAGGTAAGCTGTCGCCGAAGGCACAGTCTGTGATCGCGGGAGTCACACCGTGTGCTGAGAATTACCAAGTCATGTTCCAGGCACTCCTCGATAGGTACCAGGATATTCGTGTCCTCGCGTCTACCTATTTGGATCAAGCTTTAAATCTTAAATTATCCGGTCCCGCGTCTGTTTCGAATTACCAGCTATTTGTGGACAAGTTCGTCACCGCAATTAATTCCCTAAAGAATCTAAAATTAGTTGACCTTCTGGATTTCATTTTATTGCACCTCGCAATAAAAAAGTTTGACACTGAAACTATTCGCGCTTTCGAGATGACAGAACGTAATCGTAAGATTCCCACTCTAGATAGTTTTGTCACCTTCATCAATGATCAGTGTCGGATATTCCGTAATACCCAACCACCCTTAGCTAACAATAATAAGCCTAATAGTTCGGACAATTCACATAAGTCTAATAAATCGCGTAGTTTTAATAATAAAATGACCGCTCCTAATCCACAATCCTATGTAGCTTGCTCTGAGTTAAATAATTCAAACAAGTGTCTGTGCGAAGCATATATCCATGAACACTTATATAAATGTCCCGCTTTTTATAATTTGACTCCGACAGCTCGCTTCAAATGTGTGAAAGACAACAATGCTTGTGTCAATTGTTTGAGTATTAAACATAAAACGGTTAACTGTTCTTCTAAATTAAAGTGTCGCGCATGTAATCAACGTCATCATACATTGTTACATTTTAATAAAAACCCGCAATTATCAACTGTCACGTCACTAGACGTCACAGCCGAATCCGGTCCCAACGCTTATGCCGACAGTACCTTCTATTACCTCACAGTCTGAGGTATCGTTGTGTACGACCTCTGTCGCTGGCGCCGCTCGATCGCGTTCGATTGACGCTCGGTGCGTTGCGGCGTCGCCGTCGGCGAGAGATAGCCCGCAATGTACGGCGTATACAACCGTTCTGCTCGCTACTGCTCAAGTCGTAATTTACGATGTAAATGATAAGCCGCACATAATACGTTGTTTACTAGATAGCGCATCTCAAAGTAATTTTATTACTTCTGAATGTTTTAAGCGTCTAGGACTTTGGAAGAACTTTCATACTTCTAATTTAATAGTTAAAGGAATCGGTGGGTCGGAAAAACCAGTTAAAGGTTCCGTAGATATTAAATTATATTCTCGTTTTAGTAATGATATTAATTTTAACGTTTCTTCGCTTATTGTTGAACGTATAACGGAGACATTGCCGACCGCTCTCGTCGATGTCTCTAAACTTACACATCTCAAAACATTACCGCTCGCAGATTCGAAGTTTGCGGAGCCGAGCGGTATCGATGTTTTGATTGGTGCTGCTATATTCCCGCGCTTGCTTTTGCCTAACATAGTGCATAGCGAGCAATATAATATACCTCCCGCTATTGAAACTGTGTTGGGGTATGTGGTTATGGGTTCCGTACCTACGGCACATACTTCACACTGTACGAGTACAACTTCATGTTGTTCTGTTCTTCAAGATCCCAGTTTAGATTCGCTTCTCAAGCGATTCTGGGAGCTTGAAGAAATTTCCGCCTCGCCCTCGCAGAGCCTTAAGGATCTCGAGTGCGAAGAACATTTTCGCGCTACCACTGTTCGCGATGACAGTGGTAGATATATTGTGTCGCTGCCATTTTGCGACGACCCTTATTCGCTAGGCGACTCATACGCTGCCGCACTTAGGCGTTTTCATTGTTTGGAGCGCAAACTTGATGCGTCCTTAGGGTTACGCAGCGCTTACAATGACGTCATGCGGGACTACATTAACAAGGGATATTTGAGTCCGGTTTTAAAAGATGACAACGTTTCTAATCTGACATATTACATTCCGCATCACGGTGTCGTTCGCGAAGATAAGACTTCCACTAAACTTCGCGTAGTTTTAGACGCTAGTAGTCAAACTACATCGGGACAGTCAATCAATGACATTCTACATGCAGGCCCTAATCTACAGGGTGATTTATTTAATATTATAATTCGTTTTCGTCTCTTTCAAATAGCCCTGTCTGCTGATTGCCGCCAAATGTTTCTCAATGTCGGCGTTCGTGAATCGGACCGTAGATTTCAACGCATCTTTTATAGATTCAGCAAACATGAGCCTATAACGGTCTACCAATTTAATCGTGTTTGCTTCGGATTTAAGTCTAGTCCATATCACGCGTTACGTGTAGTCCGCCAGTTAGTCGCTGATGAAGGCGATAATTTCCCTGCAGCGTCTGCTGCTGCTTCTTCCGCCCTATATATGGAAGACATTGCCTGTAGTGTCATGTCCATACCGCAAGCAATTTCGCTTTGTGATGAGCTTATTCAGCTCTTCAAGCGAGGCCAGTTCGACCTTGTCAAATGGACAAGTAACTCGAAAGAGGTTCTCGCACACATACCTGATACTCATAAGGCTTCGCCCGATATCGAGTATGAGAAGTCTATACCGCATAAGGTCCTGGGTTTACGCTGGGACAAGTCTTGTGATAGTTTCCGCTTTGACGTCACCACACCAGATGATAAATGTACCAAGCGAACCATGCTTTCCACAGTGGCTCGGCTATGGGACTTAATGGGTTTTGTCGCCCCCACTATTCTGCACGCTAAGCTCTTAATTAAGGAACTTTGGCTAGCAAAGTGTGACTGGGACGACATACCACCTGAACATATAGTCACCGCTTGGAAGCAGTTTTGTACTGAGCTTTCTACGCTTAATGAAATTATTATCCCGCGTCATCTGGGGTTGGTCGACGGATGCACCATGAATTTAGTAGGTTTCGCTGACGCCAGCGAGCGTGCTTACGGTGGAGTCGTATACATGCAAATATACAATGGTTCTAACTACTCCGTGCAGTTAGTTAGTGCGAAGTCTAAAGTCTCACCTCTGAAAACCATTTCGGTGGCTAGACTAGAGTTGTGCGCGGCCCTACTGTTGTCTAAGTTGCTTCGCAAGGTACAAGACACAATATCGCCCCACTACCGCATCCATAAGGTATACGCGTTTACTGACTCTAAAGTAGTGCTCGCCTGGATAAATTCCTCACCGCACCGCTGGCAAACTTTTGTTGCCAATCGGGTTACTAAGCTGATAGAGCAGGCTAGATCCAAATGGAATAGTCCTGCACCTTCTATACAAGAGGGTACTATTGTAGTTATCATTACTGATAACTCTCCGCCCCTTTCATGGCCGTTAGGCATTATTGATAAATTGCATACCTCCAAGGACGGTACAACCCGTGTTGTTACTGTGAAAACCGCAAAGGGTAGCTATGTGCGCCCTGTTGTGCGTCTGTGTCCATTACCGACTCAATAAGGCCTGGCTTGATAGTTAGGTCTCTTAGTTTTAGTTAGTTAGCGACGCAACATAATTTTCTATTAAGATTTAACTATAGGTATGCAACTTAATGTATTATGCAACTCGCAGTATTTATCTTAAATCTTAATAATTGAAATATAAAAATCCGCATCTTAGTCCGTATTGCTGAATAGGTATACGGTAGTACACCTCATAGGGCTAAGTTTAATTTTCATTAAAGGTGACCCTTTAAGGCCGGGAAAATGGTAGCGCCATCTCTTGTAAATGTCATAAATCAATGACCGAAAACACATAGACAAACGCATTTGAGATTTCGCGGGCGATCGATATCTTAATTATCTCGTTCCTTCCTCATTCCTTTTCCCTTTATGTACGCCTTAATGACAGGTCGCCAGAACGAACCGAAACTTCAACGTGAACGGGCCTCGTATCTCAACCGCCAGCTTTCCAAGCCACCTGGCTGGAGACTGATGCATCTAATTAGTTAGATTGCAGAGAACCTTGTGAACAGTGTCTATTAACCCGCCTCGCGGATATAAAACAATTGTGTGAAGTGTGTGGATCCTGAAGGAGCCATTTTGGAGTAGAAGAACACCAGCTCGCTGCCACACGTGGGCTGGCATCGACCATTACAAGGTAAGGCGTACTACTTCCCTCATTTCCATACTAGATCGCCCGAATTGATCCGTGAATATTTTCCCGCTTATTTTCAACGCACTATTGCCAGAACCCTTCAAATACAGTCCACTTTTCATGATAGACACAAGGATGAAGAGGTTTCTCAAACCGCTATAACAGATGTAGCTCAACAACAAAACAAGATTTTAGAAGATGCTGGAAATATGGGCTGGAGATCAAGTTAAAAATAGCATAACATCATGTCTGTTTTACCAGCAGGGTTTGATAATGTGTACCATTTTTTATTTTTTATTATTGGTAGTCTCGCGCTTGACCACTATCTCACCTGATGGTAAGCGATGATGAGGTTGACGATGTAGCATTTGCCTAGAAGAAACCTATTCACTCTTGACTTAAAGACTCCCAGGTTTTAGCTATCAGGCAATACAGACTCCGGCAGGGTGGAATTTCAGTCCTTAGCTGTACGCATAATAAACCCACGGGTTGCCAATTGGCTATCAATTGGACACAAATTCTGCGTTCAGATATCCGTGGTGGTTTATCCAATTAGACTTTGCTAAACCCTGCAATCGTACCCTGCTCATTCACAACAGTAGCACTTGCGGCTACTGGACTAATGGGGAATTTTGGCGAGTTAAATGATTGTTTAAACCAGGTACGGGCTGTGTTTAGACATAGTGAAAAAGTTTTGTCTATCATTTAATAATCGTATTTGGAGCATTTCTAGTCTTCAGGCTTCAAACATGCTGATTACCCTGACAGTTCCTATTTCACATATCTTCCACACATCTCATTAGCATATATTAATTCCACTCGCGGTATGTTATATCCATCTCGTTTCCACACTGTGTGTGAACACGTGCAGGTAGAACGTTTATTCAGATTTGAACACTAAACGCTACCAGAATCTAGCTCTACACTCTTTGAGAGCCACTTGACAGGTTATTTGTAGAAGATTCACTACAAGTTTTTATACACGTTGCAAATGTACGACTGAATGATCGAACTAACTTGAGCGTTACTTATTGATATTCAAACTGTAAAATTAAACTCCAAGCTGGCACTGGACTGGAAATTAGATTCCAAAATCAAGAAAAGAGAATGAAGAAAAGGTTAATGATAAAATTATTCAGGTACAAGCTTCTACCGGATGCTTCGCCAACGTGAAATTTGGAAGGTATCCCAAAATAACACGGGATAAAAAAGTATCATAAATGTCCCTCTCTAGGGTCTAATCTATTTCTATGACAAAATTTATTAAAATTGGAGCAATTGTTGAGGCATGAAAAAGTTACATTCGCATTTATAACATTGGTTTGGATTTAGTAATGTAGTTTCTCTCCAATGTGATATTTCTATCTTAACAAAATACTACATTCGAAAAATAACTTTCTTTCCCGAAGTCGGCGTCTTTTGAAAATACACCGGTATTCCTTTTTTCGACACCAACTTCGGAAAAGAAAGTTCTTTTTCGCTTTGTAGTATTTTGTTTTGGTAGGTGCCTCCAATTAAGATGATAATCATTTATAGCCAAAGTACATCTCATGATGACTCCAATAAGCCCTAACACGACTAGGTTACATTGTTTTATTTCGGAGTTCCAGTGCCTACCTTCCGGCTTCATCATCAGATCAGTTTGATGGTGCCCTTTTCATCAGTAGGTACCATTTATTTATAAGTATTTGTTTCATCATAGTCGGTTAACTATTCGAGATATCTTATACCGTGACATACTTAACATTAAGGAGTTCCAGTGGCCATTTGTGGTCTTTTTCATTTCACCATTCAAAATCACTATATGTGTGCCTATAATATTTGAGGAGTTCTTTCGATTTCTCTAGTATCCCATCATCAGATCCTGACCTGGTGACCATGGGACCACCTTTGAAGTATACCCACAGAACAGAAAAAACGCCTAGTATACCCTTTCAAACAAAATTAGAATTTTCCAAATCGGTCTTTGAGTAATTGGAGAAAAAAAAAAAAAAAAAAAGATGCCGATGAATTGATATTCTCCTCCTTTTTTTGAAGTCGGTTAAAAATCATCTATGTTTTTCTTCAGTTTACCTTCTGTGTTAACATTTAGCGGCTTGTCTTTGTAAAGCCGCGCGGCGTCGTTACAATACATACAAAGTACCGCCGACACACTCTGTATGGTAACGTATCTGAAGGAAATCGTTTGTGAAATCTTATCACTAGAGCCAACGACACGGAACATTCTCCCGCTAGAAATATAATATTATGCAAATGTCGTTCGGGTAAGTTATGTCTAACAAAAACACTGTTTTCTCTTCTATGCAGGTTTTGGTTGAAGAAAAACTATGAAATTATTTTTTGGCAAGTGCCTAGCAATATTTTCAACACAAAGACAAAGACAACATTGAGCAAGCATGGTGATCAATGCTCGTGCCTTCTCTGTATGAGAAAAACCTTTGCCCTGCAATGGGATAGTTTTAGGCTGGTATTATTACTTTCATTTGTTACACCAGTGCATAAAAATTGAAACTCATATTACGAAGAAGTAACATTGTTTTTATGTTTGTAAAAGTTCTGACAATAATGATCTGATTACGAAAATTCTTTGAATGAAAGAAAGCCACGATTTCGGTGAGTGCTGCTTTTTATCCTGTATGAAAACTGTGAAAGGCCACGGGAGCTAAGCCGCGGCCAAAGATAATCTTAAGGTTGCCCTAGTCGATGGCACGAACTATTTCGTGCGCGGAGTTAAAATGCAGGCTATCTCATCCGACAACACGTGCGAAAGAGATAGATGCTGTTATGAGCAGTAAGAAGCTAGTTCGCTTACGAATACACACTTTTGCAAATTTGTGGCGAAACTGCTGATGATTTTGGACGAAAACGAGTGCGCGAGATTTATAAACAGGCCTTAGGGAATATGGATGATGAAAAAACTACTACATTTATAAAATATTTGTATTGTTGAACTACTAATATATCCCTGTATGGTGACCTGATGGTGTTTTGCAATTTTCCTTCTTCTTATGGTATTTATTTGCGCCCAAAGATGCGCTAACATAAGTGTTGATATATGGAACTTTCGACGTTCATAACTGTCAAATAAATATTTGTTTTACTTTTTTGTTTCCTTACAGGGCTAGATAACAATGAGACAAATTGATACCATTTTTTATTTTGAACCTGCACCGTCAAACAGTGGAGTAATCGCCAGACTACGTTTTTATGGAAGAATGAACGACTAGAGCAACCTTAAAATAAAAGTTGAGAGACTATGGTATACACAGAGTCATTAAACACTACCCGACTGTTAAATTAATTAGTAACTTTAATTGTCGGAATATTCTATGATCTGCTCTATAGTTTGAATCATAGAGACAGAGTTGTGGAGTTATCGGCAGTTAACGAAACAACTTTAAACCATAAATTAAATTATTGCTTCAATTCGTCAATCAATATGGCGTTAATTGGTTCAACATACTTATGATCCACGTTATCTGGTCAGTTTTTACTGTTTGCGCTCTGATTACATGTTTTAAACACTTCAAATTATAGTAACACTGTGTGTTTTGTTAAGTAGGTTGTGTAATTAATTGCAGAAGTACAGCAACATGAAACGGGCGCGGAATAAAAGTTCAGCTCTGTAATTTATGCAATTTTACCATAGTTTTACACATTATACAAAATGCTTGGTACTCGTGGCTTGATGGATGCGAGACGCACGGGACTGGTCAATGTGGTGACACTTGGGGGAGGTCTATGTTCAACAGTGCACGTCTTACGGCTGAAATGATGATTATGACTCGTGGCTTCATAAAAAAAACTTTTTGCAAAAAAATACTACCGACTTCCAAATACAAAACTACAAAGTGAAAAATAACTTAATTTTTTGAAGTCGGTGTCTTTCGTAGGTACCATTTTTTTGCGTTATGGACACCGACTTCAAAAAAATAAGTTATTTTTCACTTTGTAGTTTTGTATTTGGAAGTCGGTAGTTTTTTTTTGCAAAAAGTTTTTTTTATTTTCACTTTTTAGTTGTACGTACCTAATAGGCAAGTTAGTAAGGGAACTATTTCGCTAGAATAGATTTCATGAAACTTGAACATAACCGGTGAAATGAGAGATCTGCTTACCCCTTAAGAGCGAACTGGCGTGATGTTATGTTATGAAATGTTATAAACAACAAACCGACATGCGATTGCAGCAATCCCGAGAGATTTGCCGTTATTTATTGAAGAGTTCTGTTCTATATCTCCGAAGTTCTTCATCAGATCTTCACCAAATTACGTTGGAACCAATTTCGGAACATACTTTTTCAAACATAAAAAGAATTTTCAAAATCGGTCCACAATTGACGGAGATATCGGTGAACATACACAAAAAAAATAAAAAAAATACATAAAGTCGAACGTAGAACCTCCTCCTTTTTGGGCAGTCGCTTAATAAAAAGTAGCCACACGGAGTAATCGAACGGTTTACATTAGAAGAGAATCTACTCTCATATCGTAATATTCGAATTATAAACTTCAAAACAAGTTTATATTGACATACTTTATAAACACAATACCGAAATTTATAACAAGAATCTTTTTATAACACTATTTTCTCTAACAAAATAATGCTATAAAACAATTTTTTTCTATTACTATACAGGGAAAATACAAGAAGTTAATATCACCAAGGAGTTTCCATCAATTATTTTTTTGTAGTGGAAAGCTTTACCACTTTTTCGCATCATTTTTACCCGTCGGCGAGAGGGAAATGATTTTTTATAGTACCTATTACAAAAAGTTTTGATTCAATTTTTTACTTGTTTGTGGCAACGCCCGCTTTAGAGCATGTCCGGTTAATGCGGTTTTGGCGCCATTCATACGTTTTGCTGTACTGAATTTTTCTTACTCTTTCGATTTTTTCTCTTTTATTAATTAGGTTCAAAATGTATGAGTAACTAGGTATTAAAACATTCGTGTGACACTATTAAAAACCTCACCTACTGCTCGGTTTTTAAACACACACTCATGGTTTAATACCCCTTATTATGCAACAGTTTTATAAACTACTATTATTGTTCACGAAATTAGTAACATAACTTTTAATCGGGTACGGGTAAAAGTAATACGAGTATTAGGTATTTTTTATATTTTGTATTTAGTATATTATTATTTATTATATTTTCTGTAGTTTCTGCCTACCCCCATGGGAAAAGGAGTTTATGTATGTATGAGGTATTTTTTTTAATATTTCAGTACCTCTATATATTTCTATATTTTAAGGAAGCCTGTGTAAACAGTCTACTAACACAGGCTTAAGTTTTGTTGGCGACTGTCGATCACAGCCTGTTGTGAAAAGAATTTCTGACTTGGATGCTAAATGACCCCATAACTGAAACGTCCTTGGTTTGTTATCGTACAAGTAAATCATCCAAGCTTGTCTGTACTTTCTTACATCAATCCTCTCACAGTCGCGCGTTAAGACGACGACTAACGCCAACGACCTTGAGGGATCAAAACACGCACTCGTTTCACACCCGCGCGACCCAAGATTTAGTAGTTTTTGTATTTTGTACTTTCCTTTTTATTCTATGACTTTTAAAAAAAGCCTCTGATCAAAATGTAGATAATTAAATTGTCTTTGAGATGGTGTCGATTTCATTAAAAGACGCCCATTAGTTTTGGTGCGATTGTCGTGTTTTGTCCGTTTTAGACATAACTTTACAAATTAATAACACCATTTTATACGAATAAAACTCAACATTTTTTTAGATCAAATTATTAAGAAAATGGTCAAATGTAACATATTTTTTTTCTAAAAAATTACGACTAGCCGCTTAGCCATGATTCTCGTTTAATATCAGCTACTAAGGGGTATCTGCGCCTTAATAAAAACGAGTTCAAACTATAAAGCGCTTCATTCCGGTCTCGCTTTGCCACAAACAAGTTAGTTTTATGTTTCAGTTACAGACTTTAATAGGTTTCCTTTACACAAAACATGTACAGTTTAACAAGCTTTTTACATAGTATAGAGGCAAAAAAAAACCAGGCTTACATAAGAATGTAAGACTTGATTATTGAATTTACTGACAAAATTGTTTAAAAAGTCGTAGCAGCTAGTTAGCTGCTGGTATTCAACCAAATAACAAGACTGTACCCAATTCGTAGGCAAAAAGTTTTTACTACTAATGTTATCTCCTAGATTTCGGTAGAGATTATGCATTCACTAGTTGCGAATGGTCGTGTTTTGCGACTAAACTCAGTTGAACGCAAGTTTTCTCACAAATTCTCCGGTTATAGGATCAGAACTAAGTTTTATAGCTTACTTCTAGTCACTGAAGTTAAGAACGGATTCAGCAGAACTAGGGTACATGGTTAGTATTTAATAGTATACTTAGGTGACCATGTTTCACATCTCTATGTGTTTTTCGCTTGATTCCCATGATGATATCGTTGAAATTTTAATCGTCATAGATATATGTTAGAATATGGAAAGAGTTATGGAAAGACGCATGTTAGGTATTAAAAAACAAGACAAACAACTAAACACTTTTATCGGATCAAAGACCAAAGTGACAGATGTGCTTATCGAGATAGACCAACTGAAATGGAGATGGACGGGCCATAATATGCTAACCCCACCCACAAGAAAAATGGAGAACTTTTGTGACCAACTTCTATTCTAGGGATGGAAAAAAGAACAAAGGAAGACAGAGAAAAAGACAGGCAGATGAATTGAAACGGAGAGCTGGTCCTAACTGGAAAAAGTTGCTACAGAGTTGAGACAAATTAAATTGAGAGAAATCCTTTAAAATCGACAATACCATCGAGAAAAGGACTAAAATGCAGGATGAAAAGGCTTATTATTATTATATATAGTATGCTTCGGTATGGGAAGAAAAATGTATTTTAGTGCGTTAGAACCTAGTTCTTCAGAACAATACAAAACCCCCAGTAACGTGCGTACCCATTCGGAACGAAATGCTCTTTAAAAATGAAGTATTACTGCTCTCAGTAATTGATTGCCACTTCCAGCACTATTCCTTTCAAATAATAAAAGCTTTTATAAAAGAAGAAAAAGCGGTTTTTACGCTTTAAAACGTAATTTAGCAAGTGTTAGCTTCATTAATGGAACTATATAAATATGTATTGATATCTACTGAGATAGCAAGCTTTGAGTGTCAAGACGGCAGTTCCTATGTATGTGGTGTGTAAGGGAAGGGTTTTATAAAGTGAAGCACAGAAAGACAAGATTAAGTATTTATTTCAATTAAGCTTGTCAATTAATTAATATTGAGAACGGTCAGACAGCTTCCCAACCGGTACCCTAGTTCTCTTGGAGAAGAAGGGCAAGAAACTCCACGGAAGCACGCACGATCTCGTAAAGTATCATTTATCACAATGAAGATCTAATTATATCATCATCATTATTATTACGATGAATCTTGTGACTTTCACAAGGTTATAGAATCAAAATAACAAGGGTAAGGCAAAGAACATGACTAGTCCTTAAATCAATTTAACATTATTTTTATTTGAAATATACAGATACAATTTCAACATAATCATTTGCAATAATAAATATTATAACAACAGATAACTTATGTGATCCTTTTGTAGTCGATCTTTAACCAAGTAAAACTAGTCAAGAAGGCACACAAATCACTTAATCTTAATCGGAGAATCACATATTCTACTGGCCTGGAGTAACACCAAAATCCAGGATACATCACAATGATCGTTAAAATTACACAATAATTTATAGGAATATCATCAATGCGGCTTAAATATAAGTTTACAGTTATTTCCTGCACAAAAAACAATAAATGGTAAAACCGGGATAGATGCCGCACTGGGCTAGACGCCTCGATTCTAAAATCTCATTTCACGAACAGCAAAACAGCGAATGCGTTGTGTAAATACGCGCCACATGCGCAACTCAGTGACACGCAAGTAATTTATTAAGGTAGATACTTCTACATTCATCATCATCGTCATAGGACTTCCCCAGGCGTCCAGATCCCGTGCGTCTCGCATCCAGCGCCTTCCCGCAACCTTAACCAGGTCATCGGTTTACCTAGTGGGAGGCCTTTCAACGTATCATCATCCGACTTCTATTTCTACATGAGTAGCTAAAAATGGTGTGGTGCGCGTTAAAAGACTTTTTTAAATTAAACAAATTTATTAATTCTTAATACTCTATATAGAGATGTGCTACAGATTCGGATGTAAGTTACCAACTAAACAAATTAACTAAAACTTAGACTACACAATCATTAACTTTCGTATAATAGGCAAGCTCAGCGACCACACATATCGTGCTGGGCAAAAGTGCTTATACACGAAAAATCTGAAAGGGCTGTGGTTCCATAACTTATCTTTGACTGACTTTGGCTTTACTGATCTTTGACTTAAAAAGAAGAAAGAAATAAAGAAGTAGTGCACTGTGATGTAACGTACGCAATAAATCTCTTATTTTACTGAGAACTGTTAGTGTCGCACAGCCACTGGCTATAACCGTATCTCCTGTCACATGCTGTGCGCCTGGTACTTAGGTTACGGGAATATTAGTAGGCAGCCTGTTGTTGCAACGAACTAATATGAAAGCTTATTTCAAAATTACTGCTATGATCCCTTTGCACCACATTGCACCATACACAAAACACTAGGTATATTTGAAACAAAATAATAATTGATATAAACTTTAAATGATTTGCAAGGAAGAATTTGGTTTGCAACGTGAAATAGATGTTTAGGCTAACAATGTCTGTGAATGCTTAACACAAATTACTTTATAATATAAAAATTATAAATAATAATAATATAGCCTTTTATTCAGATCCATATTACAATCATATGATTAAAATACATAGAAAACTTGAAATTTAATGTAAACCTAATCTAGTCTCTTATTTGAATTTTACTTATTTTCTGTAGATCTGTTTGCCAATCGAGAAAGGCCTCCTCCAACCTTTTCCACTCATATCTTTCTTGAGCCACTCTGTTCCATGTGACACTTGCCACTTGTCTTAAGTCGCTTAATTCTTTTTGAAACAATGATAATTAATCATTCTTCAAGACCGGCATTACTGAGATCCCAATACAAAGGTCTATTACATACAGGTAGTTTCAAAACAGCCTTATTAAGAAAGAATATTATGCATATGGGACCAGTTATCTACAATAAAATACCTAATGACATTAAAAATGATACATCTCATTTTTTCAAAAAGAAATTAACGAAACTACTAGTTGAAAAATGCTATTACACTGTCACTGAGTTTTTAAATGATAACCTATGAATTTGCTGAATAATGTTTCAATTTATTAAGTTAGTTATATTCATTTTTTTTATTTTTAGATATTTTCCAGTGTATTTGACTTTTAAGAATATGACATTAGAAACTGATTACCTGACAATTTTTGATTATTATAGATTTGCATTTTATGATTATTATAATCCTAAATGTTGCATGCCATACGGTAGAATGTACTGGATCCAATTGTTTTATCTTTTTTACACCATCAAAACTATGTTTTGTTACCTACATTCTTTGCAAATAAATGATTTCTTATTCTTATTCTAGTCATCCCATCTTTTTTGTGGTCTACCTCTTTTCCTTTTGCCTTCTCTAGGATGTCATCGTGTCACAATTTTGCCCCATTTGTCTTTTTCTCTTACCAATGGAACGGAGCATGATTAATGTGAAAAAGTGAGACCGACTGAGAAACCGTGTAATAAGAAGCCAAACAAAGCTTATAGACATAAAGTGCAAAATTAGAAGGCTTAAATGGCGATGGGCAGAGCATATGGTAAGAGGAAAAGAATTATAAATAACTTGATAGTAAATTCTGCCTCAATTACTGAATAGTTTTAGATGAAAGTTGGCAGTGACTAGACCATGACCTGAATAAGGCCATAGGATACTTTTTATCGCGATTGTTTTACTACGTTCCCTTGGGATAATTTTAAGAGTTTTTAGTGGGCAATATTTCTGGCAAAAAACATGTAATATTCTCATAAAAGAAAATTTTGCGTGTATAAATAAACATACCTATAATATTAGTTGAACCTTTCCCCGCGTCCCTGAGGACCGGACTAACCGCCGGCCTTAATTGAATCATATCAAATAGCCCTCACAGTGACCATTGATACCGCACTACAGTGTGTTTAGGTACAGGCTCTAGATATTAAGCTCCAGCTAATAAGCTCCAGTAATATTTATCTAAGTACTCGATGAGTATAGGAAGCAAATATCCGAGATTCATCGACCGCCCGCTGTATGTGTGAGTCGGTCGCGAGGCTGCTCAGCGAGTAATGGATTGGAATTGAAATTAAACACATCGTTTAACTTACTTAAAGGAATCATCACCATTTCAGCCGAAAGACTGAACTACTGCTGACTACTGCTGGACATGGCCTCCCCCAGGCGTCGCCACATTGACCGATCTCGCATCCAGCGCCTTCCCGCAACCTTAACCAGGTCATCGGTCCACCTAGTGGGAGGCCTTCCAACGTATCGTCTTTCGGTACTTAAAGGAATAATGTAACAAATTCTTACAGCTATTACGTTGTTTAATGAAAGCTTAAACATTCTGTAAGCATGTTCTTATTTAAAAAAAATCTGGCAAATAAAACCATTTAGTGATTTATTCCATTTCTTAATTTATCTGCCTTAAAGGAAACACGTCAATGATCTTGAAGTGTCTCAATACTGGTGATGACAGTATCACCTCCTTTTAAAGGGGACTCAAAGGGCATCGGGGCATGTAAAACACAAAACTATTTTAAAGTTCCACATGAAGGCACATGACCTAATCTATCTCTTAATTAAGCCTGTAAAAGTTTCAGTATAAGAGAACCTACTTGCCGGAACTTTTATCTACACAAGTCTTCTCACAAAGCGTGCAGGGAGAGGCAAAGACTAATTAAAAGACACTTCCTCTTTTTGTAATTAGCAAACTAAGGGGTATAGCCGCATCACTAAATGAATAAGTACAGAAGGACTACTCCATAAAACAAGTGGGCACAGTCGCAAGCACACACGAACGTGCGGCGATCTCAAACGCCAGCCGGTTGCGAGTGCGCTTGCACTTGCTGTATGTGAAGCGTGTCTATGTGTGCGTGCGTGTTCACCCGTTGTATAGAGTTGACTTTCTGTACCTTTCTGTTGTGGTGACTCTGTCAGTAGGCACGTTCAGATAACTGCACAGTAATAGCTCCTTTGAGTTCCTTACTCGGAAATGTTTTAAGAACTTCCCTGTCCAATTAGCAGACACAATACTTAAACAATCCACGTGAGTCATATATGACTCATTGGGTAGGGCAGTTGTTATTAGACTATGTATTCATCAGCTTCTGCATGCGGCTTCGTCTGCGTGAAAGTGGAAAATTATCCCTAGGGAGCATATTCCCGTGATAAGAAGTAAGAAGTAGATAACCCTATTTGCTATGCTTGACTATAATCTATCTTTGTGCTAAATTTCACCAAGATCCGACCAGCCGTTGTGGCGTATATGAGCAACATACACACTAATATACCTTCGCCTTTTTAATACTCGTATTAGTGTGATGCAGTATTTTGCAAAGTATATTAACTTTTTGCTTGTCTCAAAGTAGAAGAAAAGTTTCCATGTGAAGCTTTTGAGAAAACAGGCTTTTTTAGTAATTCTTAGTGATTCTTTCACTAAGAATTACCAAAAAAGCCTGTATGCTGGTACGTACCTATTCAGATTTGTAATGCCTTCGAATGTCTAGCTAAGATAGTAGCTTTGTGTACTTACATAACTATAAACATAGTTGTTTTATGTGCTAGCTCGGTGTAATGGAGATAGTGTACGTATACGAATTGTCATTATCAAACAGTGTCTAAGTTTTAGATTTACAGAAATATTATTTCACAGATAAACGAATTTTTTTGTAACTGCAGGCAGTTAGAACAATTGTAACTTTTCTAGTTAGTTTCCAAACTTTTAGCAATCTAGAATTATGATTTTTTGGGAACTCAATATATCTCTGTACAAATTGATAACAGTTTTTATTGGTTCGCTCGTTAAGATTTGATTAAATTCTGTAAAAGAACATGAATATGCTTTTACGCGATGAATTTGAAATGAAATTATTTTAATTTAAATAACGTGAATGCGATTGCTTTCTCCCATTCATCACACGTTGAATTAATTCCTTTTGAGGTCAAAATGGAATGGAAACTACAAATAGAGAAAAATAATCTGCTTTTCAAAGAATTTCTTTAAAATGGTAGTTCATTGCATTGCGTCTAAAAAGAAAAGCCAAAGCAGGTTTATTTATAATGGTAGACTTTCTAGTCGCGGACGGATCTTAGTATTAGGGATGGGAAATAGACCAACGTATATGCGGATACAGTCGGATATAAATGTATGTTATAAATTTGAGATCACTATAATGCTATTCGGTCGCTACTTTGTGAGGAAAAATGTAACTATGAAACTAAATTCATGGTCAGTATTTTTCATTTAAAAAATTATTAAGTTGCCTGATGGTGTATGTCCACTTACTCGTATTCGATTCGTACTATATTTACGTTTTTAATAATCTCGAATACGATGGAGTGCACAAATGCTCCTTCGATAAAAAAATAATATTGAAAAGGAACTTCATTTTCGAAATGACACAGACTAATATAAAGCAAAAATAAAAATCATCTAAAACATAAAGGAAACTATTCACAATAATTTGTCTGCTTTTGTTATACGTTTTATTTGGCTTGTTGCCCATATTGATTTAGCTTTAATAAGTTTAACTGTTTACAAGAAGCTAGTAACGTTACAATTGGAGTATGTCTTAGTTTCGGATACGTCGGATCTGATGAAGGTCGTCGCCCCTCTCAAGTGGGAATTTCAGCTTTTCGTTTTAGCGCTACTTATTTATGTTGTTATTTATTGTTGTGGTTGCAAAAGCTCGTTATATTGCCACCCGAGGTTCTGTGTGAGGTAATAACAGTGAACTTAAAGTCTTAAGTGCTAGAATAATAATTACGTTTTAGATACTTAATTGTACATTAGAGCAATTAATTGCCCATTATTCTAAGATTACGCGGCACCTAAATGCAATGCTTGATTAATTTCAGTAGTGAAAATACAGTGCATGTTTATTTAGACATTATATTTAAGTATTTTTTGTGGAAAACGGGCAAAGCCTCATCATAATTTATAGCAAAATTAAAAATAAAGCTAAAATAAACTCTGAATCATATTTTTTATTCGGGTTATCAGTCCAAAAGTGTTCGATTCCATGCTACTCTGATATTGTGCCCCATTTCATTAAGATTCTCTCTCTGACAAGAAGCGAGTTATTTTTTCCTGCATATAATATTGAGAAGTCGAGTTTCTCTCAAATGAGGAGTGAGAGAAACTTAAGTGGCGATGGACAGGGTAAGGTACATTGCTCGCAGAATGGATGGCCGATGGGACAGAAAGGTTCTGGAGTGGCGACCGCGAACCGGAAGACGTTGCGTTGGTAGGCCTCCAAGCAGGTGGAACGATGACCTGGTGAAGGTTGCGGGGATCCGCTGGATGCGAGACGCACAGGAACGATCAATATGGTGACCCTTGGCGGAGGACTATGTCCAGCAGTGGACATCTTTCGGCTGATATGATGAAACGATTTTTAATAGACCTATTTCAGCCTTAAAATGAGGGAATTATTGTGGTTTCTTTGAATTTCGTTTATATTATTATTATGTTTTGACGTGTGACAAAAGAGAATGTTTTGTTCGTCGCGAATGATTTTTCTTTAGATAGCATTATTCTCAATGTAAGCCTTATTGTACTGGATTCCTTTTGTACTTATTAAGTAGGTACACGCTTTTCTTGCAAAGAGCACATTCTAATTGAAACGTCTTGATGATGACTCGATTTAAAAATATGAGTGCTTTTGTGTTGATGATGTATTTGTTTTTAGATAACTTACATTCATAAATCAAGTGTTTTTATTGATTTTTATTACTTCAACCCACTAAAGACAGACTCTTCTCACCAAATTTTAAGAAAACCAATATTGACAAACTGAACAGCTAAGTTAAAAATCAAACCGACTTCCAGAAGAAAAAAACTACAAAGCAAAAAATTACTTTCTTTTCCGAAGTCGGTGTCTTTTGTACCCATTTTTTTCAGTTTTTCGACACCGACTTCGGAAAAGAAAGTTAGTTTTTGCTTTGTAGTTTTTAATTTGTTCTTTTTAGTTTTGGTAGGTATCTCCAATTAAGATGATAATCATTTATGGCCAAAGTACATCTCATGACGATTCCATTAAGCCCAAGCACGACTAGGATACATTGTTTTATTTCAGAGTTCCAGTGCCTACCTTCCGGCTAACTATTCGAGATATTTTATACCCGTGACACACTTAGCATTTAAGAGTTCCAGTGACCATCTGTGGTCTTCTTCATCAGTTCCACTTCACCAAATTATACTTTCTGAGTGCAAATAATTGCATTGTTGATGAAAATACCAAAATCACTATATGTATGCCTATAATATTTGAGGAGTTCCCTCGATTTCTCTAGGATCCCATCATCAGATCCTGACCTGATGACTATGGGACTAACTAGGAAGTATACCCTTCAAAACAAAAGAAGATTTTTTGAAATCGGTCCAGGCTTCTTTGAGTAATCGGGGAAAACACATAAAAAAAAAAAAAAGATTCCGACGAATTGAGAACCTCCTCCTTTTTTTGAAGTCGGTTAAAAAAGAGACGGTATGAATTATATTGAAATGGTCTTTTAATACACAAGAATGAGCTTTACCTACATGTCTATAGCACAATCAATCCTTATTCTTAAAGCTCCGATATCCGTCAAATAAAACAACCTCTCGGCTGCTCCTCATTTAGATGCGAGCAAGAAGTCGCGCGTCGTGTCACCGGAGAGACCACCATCTCCGCTCAGTGCAACTATTTGCTCCCAACTAGGATTTATGGACAGACATTGTATGTATGTGTGACGCAGACGATGCACGCAGATTGTACGGTCAACCACGTTTGTAAGTGAACTACGACGACCACTCTTAAGGTTACACTAGTCGATCATTCTTCCATACAAACGTAGTCTAGCGATTACTCCACTGTTTCACGATGTACGTTCAAAATAAAAGAAATATATCAATTTGTCTCATCATTATCTAGCCCTGTATGGAAACAAAAACATTAAAAATAAAATATTTGAAAGTAATGAGCGTCGAAAGTTCCATACATAATTTTAACGCATCTTTGGGCGGAAATAAATACCATAAGAAGAAGGAAAATTGCAAAACGGCCTCCATACAGGGATAGATTAGTAATTCAACAATGCAAATAATTTTATTTTGAAAATATACATTTAGTAGTTTTTTCATGATATCTAGACTCCCAAAGGTATGTTTATAAAATTTCGCGTGCTCGTTTTAGTCCTAAATCATCATTCATTTCGATACAAATTTGCAAAATTGCTAATTCGTACGCTCATCACAGCATCTATCTCATTCGCACGTGTTGTCGGATGAGATGGCATGCATTTTAACCTCGCGCACAAAATAGTCCGTGCCGTCGACTAGTTGAACCTTAACGCTACAAAATCAAGCCATTGTCGATGTATAAGTCTAACTTGGACTTGCGGTTGACTGTACGTCGTTGGTGAGAAGAGAAAAAAGAATAAGGTTTCGTTGTTCAGGACAAAAGGAATATTATGGTCTTGCGTTTGCTCTGCTCCGAGTTGTGGCGTTTATTAAGACTCTGTTGTATTGTTTCTTTTGAACATGATTTTTTGAACACAGGAAGAGTTAGAAATAATTTGCGACACCATGTCACGTATGTTAGTTGTGAGATTCAGCTCGTGATGCTATGTTTCACGACATAAAATATTTTCTTAAGAATTTCAGTTAGAAAATGAATTTGTTGCTATATTTTTAACACTGCATTAAATTTTACTCTTTCTCTCTTGTATTTTTTTCTTCTTAGGGAGAGGTAAAATTGTATGTTTGAAGAAGGAAATTTTTGTAAGTAGTCTTGTTTACGAAAATTCTTTCAGTAATAGAATATTTCATTGCTGCCACGGGATTAGCTAGTAAATCAAATATTATTATTTGTATATAAGTTATTAATATTAGTCCATAATATGTCTGTTCAATTCTGTTGTAAACAATATATTGACTCATTAATGCATAGTTAAATACACGCAGTAAGCACGAAATTGTAATACCCAAATTCAGATTAACTAAAACTAGCAAGTCTTTTCTTATAAACAGTATACGCTTTTATAACAAGTTGCCAAAATCAGTTATAGAACTGACCGATGGAAAGTTCAAAAATCACATCAAACGTGTCCTTATTACAAAAGCATACCTATTATAAAAATTTCTAAAATATTCTCAAAACAGTTTTTGTTCCCATACTTATTGCCAAATTAGAGCTGCTTGGTGTTAGAGGTATAATAGCACTGCAAATCTTCAAAGATTATCTTAACAACTGTACCCAAAGAATCAAAATCGATGATCACTTCAGTGATGAAGAAACCCTGTCCTACGGAGTGCCCCAGGGTAGCATTTTGGGTCCTATTTTGTTTCAAATATATGTGAATGACTTATGCAGAATGTCCCTTCCCAACTCAAGGATATTTGTGTATGCCGATGACACCGTGATTATAGTTGACGGGTCAACATGGGATAGTGTTAAAAGCAGCGCGGAATTGGCACTACGTGAAATAATAAAATGGCTCAACCTAAACCTGCTTACCCTCAACAGTAACAAGACAACATATATTCCGTTCGCTATCCGTCAGAGCACCGCACCAGACCACACCCTTTCGATTATAGCGCACACTTGCTCACAACTGACATCCTCATGCCAGTGTCCGACACTCACGCGTACCGATCATGTCAAATACCTTGGTGTTCAAATAGATGCCGGGTTACGCTGGAATAAACACATTGATGTCCTAACATCGAGAACGCTGAGACTAATACATACCTTCAAATCACTTAGAGTTTCTGTAAACCCTGATACTCTAAAAATGGTATTCTATGCTCTGTGTCAGTCCGTTCTTGGGTACTGCATCACTGTATGGGGCGGTGCAGCTAAAACAAATTTTCTTAGAGTGGAGAGAGCCCAGAGAGCAATACTGAAAGTGATGCTACGAAAACCTTATCGCTATCCAACAACTCAACTATACTCAGATTGTAAGGTACTGACAGTTCGTCAGCTCTTCGTGTTGCAATCCGTTCTCAGAAGACACTCCAGCGTCCCACCGTCTGATCCCAACAAACGAACCAATAATCCCCCAGGTACACGACACAAGACCGCCTTTGCCAGACACCAATACTTCACATTAAGTACACTAATATACAAGAAAATTCATAAAGAACTAAATATACCCGATTGCAATAAATTTAGATTAAAAGCTAAAGTGATGGAATGGCTACTTCAACAGGACTATGCACAAACTGAATCACTACTCACATACATTGCCTAATATTGCACTTTATTTCTTCACATAATAACACCTCACACTTACTACTCTCAAACAAAAACTCACCACACTTACATCATAAACACATCCTTACACACATTCGCCTATTCACTATTACATAAGTATAAGTTAAATGTTATTAATGCTATTTTTCCTTTTTCGTAGAATATAATAATAATATGTATAAAAGTAAATCTGACTGTTAACAAGAATAATATGGTGGCACAGTCCGCAATTGTATAAACCCTATTTTTAAGTAACCTCACAGCTGAACACTGTCTCTTAAGATACAGGTTATCCTAGTTTGAGAGGCAGGGCTCACAATATCTGTATACAGACTTCTACAGCGTAATTTAGAATCTTGTTAATCGATGTATACTAATGTATGTTTCTTTGTGACAGTAAAACAATTTTTTTTTTTTTTTTTTTTATAAAATCAAGTACTACGTTGAAGACAAAAAATATAACTTTAGCTCATTCTGCGCATGCGGCTTCCCTGGTAACTCATAAACGGCACAAATATGTGGATATCTCTAACTGTTCTAAATGTCATTTATTCTCTTTTCTTTTGTATTCCTTCATTTAATTAGACTTTTTACAATGGTTCTCAATCATCTTTACAGCCCTTTGCTAAGAATAGTTACAGCACTGATAACAACATTTGTGCCACATGTTAAATTTGGTCTTGTTATATTTTTTTTACCTTTGTATAGATTCTTTTACCGATTGTTTTGTGAATGTGTGAACATTGCAGGCCTTCTAAATGCTAGTTAACATTTGTTAACTTTTTTATATATTATATAATCTTCTACGTTGTCCCCCCATCTAAGTACTAATGCTGTAACATGAAAATATTGTAAAACCAAACCATTTTTTAAGAGTAACCATGGAGTTTCTTGCCGGTTCTTCTCCATAGGAAACAACTGACCCGAACCGTGCACCTTTTGTCGACGTTTTATAAGTGACCATGTAGGCCTATCTATACCAATATTATAAAGAGGAAAGATTTTTTTGTTTGTTTGTTTGTTTGTACCGAATAGGCTCCGAAACTACTGGACCGATTTTAAAAATTCTTTCACCTATGGAAAGCTACATTTTTCCCGAGTAACATAAGCTGTAACTTATTTTCGGAAAAATTGGGGATCCTTAAGAAAATTGCAATAATGTAACCCAAGGTATCAATATTTTGCCTATAGAATTCATTATTTGGCGTGCGCTGAGAAAACTATGGATGATACTTAGAAATTTTGTAGTACATGATTAAAGTACTCATTAATAACTAAAGAAAAAGTCTGCGAGAGAATGTATGTCACTCATAGTTAAATCACAAAAGCAGCTTTTGTGTTCTAAAATTTAATTAGATCTCCGGTAGAAACAAAAGTTGGTTACATGTTTATTGTAGTATTTATTCTTATTCAAATAAATAGTTTAACAAATTGGTAGGTAGGTAAGGTAGATAGGGTAGGTGGGTATGTAGGTAGGGTAGGGTAAATAGGGTAGGTAGATGCAGGTGAGTAGGTTGGTAGGTAGGTAGGGTTAGGTGGCTAGAAGCTAGATATTTGGCAAAAAGGTTCCTCAAGTGACGTAAGTGAGCACTAAGAAAGTATTTTTGGAAATTCTACCCAGTATGAAAAATCAAATTCCGTCGGCCAAAATTCTTGAAGCTTGGCACAAACAGTAATCTAAGTAAATGATAAAGGTTGCCACTATTCGTTTTTCGAAACTATCCCCAAATGACGATTTAGGGGGTGTTGAAGTTTGTATGAAAAAATCTGATGTTTTGGGTCAATAAACTTGAAACTTGGCACAAATATTAACCTAAATGAATATTGAAGGTTGTTATTATTATTTTTTGAAACTACCCCCAAAATATGATTTAGGCGATGTTAAAGTGTTTTTGAAGAATCTTACTTCTTGGGTTAATAAACTCGAAACTTGACTTATTTATGTAGGTACACACAAAACACTTAAAAGATAAATTACGTAGAAAGATAGAATAGCACAAAAGTGCTGCTTATTTCTAGATAAATTTCTTCCAGCAGGCCTACGACAGGAGAATTAGATAAGAAACATAGATACAGTGTGTATAAGTACATGGAAAGGTAATACAACTAAACTTAAACACACATAATATAAAAAAATTACAATTAGTACCTAAAGATTATTATACATAACTACTATAAAATAAATAAATACCTATAATATATAAGATCACGGGATAGCAGAAAGAAAGTGTGTTTTGCCTTGCTTTTTAAAAATAGAGATACGTTTAGCGTCACGCATCAAAGGTGGAAGTGAGTTCCACAGTTGTACTGCATGAACAGAAAAGGAGTGGGAATAGAAACGAGTTTTATGGGATGGGAAATTGAGATGGAGTTTAAGGAGGGATCTACACAGGACGTCAGCAGGGCGAGTAAACGAAAAACGGTCGCACAGGTAGCCAGGGTATGCAGGGTTAAAAAGGATGTTGAACGGGGGACATAATATGCGAGTGTTCCTGCGAAGACGGATAGAGAGCCACTTGAGATCCTTGCAGAACTGAGTGACATGATCGTATTTCCTAAGACCAAAAACAAAATGAATACACAGGTTTTGCAAGCGCTCAAGCTTATTTAAGAGCTCCTCATTACTGAGGAGCTCTTAAATAAGCTTGAGCACTACTATGTGGATGCTACCATCCAGATAGCAGGCATCGGCGTAGTCTATGATCGGCTGAATTAAGGTTTGGACTAAATACATTTAAGTACTAAATGACAGGAGACTTTGAAGATTTTTTAAAGAGTGAAAGGAGCAATGATCCTTACGACTAACTTCATTTACTTGCGCTCAACAAGTAAGATTGCTGTCAATTAAGACACCGAAATTCTTTGCCGTATCGGTGTAAGGAATGGTCGAGCCGTTAAGGGTTAGTGGCGTCAAGGTAGAAGTCTCAAGCGCAGTGCGATAACACCGACTGCCTATGATCATGGCCTGGGACTTGGGAGGGTTAATCTGTAAACCATAAGATTTAGCCCATTCACTGATCCTCTCTTCAACATCACCTTGGTTTTGACCATGTTCATCCTAAGATCCACTCTTTCGGGAGCTATACTGAGGTCATCGAGCATTGTACCGAGGTCCTTCATGGTCTCATCCATAACTATATAACTATATCGTCGGGAAACCTAAGGTGAGTGATGTACTCGCCATTGACGTTGATGCCCAGCCCTCTCCAGTCCAGAACCTTGAAGACATCCGCCTGTGAAGCGGTGAACAGTTCCGGAGATATGACGTCTCCCTGTTTCACACCTCGCTGCAGAAGGACGGATTCCGATGTCTGATCCTGAAGTCGTACTAACTTGGTGGCTTTTTTGTACAAACACTTCAACACCTCGATGTACCGGTAATCGATTTGGCAGCGTTGGAGAGACTGCAGTAAAGCCCTAGTCTCGTTTGAATCGAAGGCTTTCTCGTAGTCCACAAACGCTAAACAGAGAGGCAAGTTGTACTCTTCGGTCTTCGGTATAACCTGCCGCAACGTATGCTGAAGCCTTTACGGAATCCGGCTTGTTCGGGAGTCAAACCTGCGCGCGAGACGATTCGTGACGACTCTTGAAAATAACTTGAGGACATGGCTAAGAAGTAAGATGGGCCTATAGTTCTTCAGGCGGGCATTTTCGCCCTTCTTGAAGAAGAGTACCACCACACGTATGACGGAATCAAACAGTTTCTGAAGCGCCTTAAATACTGGTTTCCCACCGGCCTTCAGGAGTTCGGCCGTGGTTCCGTCTTCAGTACAATTAAAGAAAAACTTACTTAAGCATTTTTAATTTCAACCCTTAAACGGGTAAAAAGGGGTGTTAAAGTTTATATGAATGATTACCTACTGGATATGCTCGGGGAACCAGTTTCCATAACTCTAATACCACAGATACCCTCTGACTATGTCTTTGAGTTTAATGGATTACAATTCGCCCTTGCATTTGAATGACCATAAATAAATCGCAGGGCCAGTCGTTAAGGATGGTTGGCATAGATTTAAGGAAATATTGCATCTCACTCGAGCAATTCTACGTTGCCTGTTCCCGAGTCATTACTAGCAGCCCGGTAATTTTGGCACCAGACAGAAAAACCACCAATGTTGTATACAAAGAAGTGCATAATTTAATTCTAACTTCCAGATGACGACTTTGTTAGCGTAAACTAATTGGAGTACTCATATCTAGACTGTACAGAATGGCGCAAAACTCATCACTCTATCGCACGATGCTATAATTTTTACTTCGACAATCCTTTTCGACATTTATGAAGTAAACAGATACAAAATATAGCTGGTAACCTCCAAGCGCGTGTAACCTTCGATACGTCAAGCCATTCTTAATCACAAACACGAGGAAGACACTTTTCATCGAAAATCATCTTGAGCAAGCTCTGTGAATATGTGAATAAGCAAAATTATCATCTCTGTGGTTTAGAAAATATGCGTGTAATCCGGGAAAAGTCATTACACCCGCTCCGCGCATGGTATGTTCTTTTTCATGAATGAATGTTAACGCGTGCCCGTATCCCTGCCATAAGCGGCACAGGAGGACACCGTGGAGTTTCAGTGGGTTCTAGTCTCACATAATTGCGCTATCTCCCCATGTATCCCAGTATGCATGAGCATATCCAGAGACAAATAAAAATTGTCATCGGACCGCCAAACGACTACTGTGGTCGCCGAGATTCCAGAGCCATGATCAATGCCTTTATCCATCCTTAAAAGGAATAAATGTATTATTATATACAGGGTTGAATTTCGTAATGCCATTTTAAGGGAAAGTCCTCTTATACTGTAGATAAAAAAAAATACTCAAAGAACACATTCCTTTATTTTTATAAAGAAAGAAAACAGCATTCAAAGATTTTCGAAAATTCGCTTGCTACACCCGGGAATCGAACCGACTAAAATCTTAAAAAAATACACCCTGTACTTTTATTGCATCAATCTTTAGGGTCAATTATAAGGATAAAACCTCTCTAAATTAAATGAAATGAAAACCATGAAGGCGAGCCTATAAATAATAAAATGGAACTGGAGAACATGTGGTTCCAACAGGATAGAGCAACGGCGCTTACTGCACGGGGCACAATCCGGACTTACTCTGGCCAGTAAGATTGCCTGATTTAACTGTTCAAAGCTTTTTTCAGTAGGTTTCTCTAAATCGGGCCATATCTTTATCAATTCTGGCGACGGCGCGGCCATATCATTTTCTCGACTAAATGGATACATAAATTAAGACACCAAATAAACATTATCCAAAAGCAGAACCAAAGTATTACATTCATTAAAAAAATTACAGTCAAAGAACATCGGGTGATAACTATCGCATTACAGGGTGGCGTATTAATTTTATATCGTGTCGGTGGTAGGATTCTGAAATTGAAAGCAAAGTGGTCTTTCACTATTTGTACCTTCCCATGGAAATTGATACCAAGAGACCTCCAGAGTGAAACTCCAACGCTCTAGCTATTAGAACACGACGGCAGTTCAGTTTATGCCCATTTTATATCAATTAACATGTAATTTTTATAATTAATTAAAATAAAAAAGTTTGTAGTCTACACGAACAAAGACGCGGGCAACAAGCTATGTTTGGATAATAATTTTCAATATCCCGCCAGAACTGCAAAAAACGAAACAGCCAAAATCGTGTAGTCCACGCAGGCGAAGCTGCGGGCGTGTGTTTGGGTCAAATCTTGCACCGGAATTTTAAAGCAGATATCTTCCACCGATTAAGATGATATTTAGCATACACGTTTAGTTTGGATGACAATGCATGGTTAGCTAAGTTACGTTAATCTAAATCAATATGGCGGAAGGCCCAAGATGGCGGACTAGTTATTTTTTGTGCACTGCCATGATATGGGCATCAAATGAAAGGGTTTGCTGAGAAGAAAAAGATAAAAGCTGGTTTAAAAAAAAAGATTTTTAATGAATAATTTTAATTTCAACTCTCTTTTCGCAGGTATGCTGGAAGAGATTTCTTTAGAAATATGCATAATCTTTGTACCTATTTTCTGTTTCCTTCTTGTTGGCTGTTTATTATGTGTGTGTACACAATAGTTAAATAAATAAATCACTCTTCATCAACGTCACAATCTATACCAAATAAAAGAACTCTCTATTCCTATATCCAAAATTCGTACAACAATAGAAGTGTGCACTGTACCCATCAGAGCGCCATTAGCACCGAGCAGTGTGTACTACATAATGGAGGCAGTGGTACGTCCCACCTGGCGGACGATTGTCACGGACCAATAAGTTCACAGGTATTCACAGAGTACCGCCGAACATAGATGCATGTCCTGTGTGCATACACGTACCATTAGTAGAGTTTGGGAATATATATAGATAATATACAGCTTGTATACCCCGAGAGTTAGACAGAGTCGTGAAGTACCCCATAATTCAAATATTGCCTATAATAAAACACAAAATCAAATAGTTTATTTCAAATAAACCTTAGAGGTACTTTTGAATTGTCAAACTAAAAAAAAAAGATCACTCTAGTGCATCTATAAGCGTCAGTAGGTCTCAGTGGAGAAGAATTTGCAAGAAACTCCACGGACACTCTTTTCCATTAGTTTTAATTACAATTTTTTGGTAACATCATTCTTGTTGAAAAATACATATATGTGAGAACATTGTAAAAGACGTGCACGTAAAGCTTCTAGAGTAAAAACGAATTTAAAAAAAAAGCACAATAACAGGCCGAGGCAGCAAAGTTATGACCAATCCCAATTGATGGCGCCCGTTCACGAACATGACGCATGGATCAACACCACTCAGTTCAACCATCATAAAAGGGAACCGAATGATACAACACATGTGCCACCATTAGAGAGAAATTAGAGAGAGCATGACACACTCAACTGCCAGGGCACACATAAGTCAACGAAACGACACATAGGTACAGTGAACGGTAGATTTACAGTCGGAACATAGAACTCATTTATGATTGTGCTGTGCAGTTATATAATACTAAAAGAAATTGAGTTTATACAATACAAATATATTCATACAGTCTTCAACAGGTCCATCAATACTTCAAAACTTTTCTGCCCATCACTTGGTCTTGCACCCTAGTGGCTGCGGAGCAGGACCAGCATTGATCATTTTTATCAGCGATGTAATCCCCCAACTTATAATATGCTTGCCTGCATACTCTATAAATATACTGTGCCCACTTCTTTTCCCGACTTAAATAATCCGATGGTATTAGTCTAAGTATTATCCCCTAATTAACAAACAATATCATTGTGTGACTATTCATTCACATATCTACCGTAAAGGAAAAATGATAATGATATTAAAGGGACTGGGACATTAGATCATTATCTAATCAGATTGTAACCGATTTTGATGATATTTTTGTTATTTCAAATAAAGCTGGTGCTCCTCGTGTGGTTCCATTTTTTACTATTGATAGGCTCGCGTTTGACCACTTACCCACCTGATGGTAAGCGATGATGTGGTTGACGATGGGGCACTCTTGAATTAAAAGACTCCCAGGTTGTAGCTATCAGGAATTACAGACTCCGACAGGGAACTGCACTCCTTAGCGGTACGCACAATAAAAGTATCAAAGTAGGTAGTTAGTAGGTAGTGAGTTTAAATCTGATCAAGACAGAACAAAACAGAACTCTTTCAATAAACAACGGCAATTCTCTAGAGATTGCTGCATTCGCATTTCTGCTTATTGTTTACGCCATTTTATAACATAACATCAAGCCGGTATGCTATAAAGGGATACGCAGATATATACTGTTCACCCTGGTACATTCTCTTTTCACCGGTTATGTTAGTTTTCAGTTATTCGGGTAATCTATTCAGACATAACCTTGGGCACAGGTACCTTACTACTGAACTTGTTCATAATGAACAAGTTCAGTAGTAAGTGACAGTCCATAACTAAAAAGTGAAAAATAAAAACTTTTTACAAG
This sequence comes from Orthosia cruda, assembly GCA_964057195.1. NCBI lineage: Eukaryota > Metazoa > Arthropoda > Insecta > Lepidoptera > Noctuidae > Orthosia > Orthosia cruda. The sequence continues at coordinate 26,358,716 of OZ059841.1, forward strand.
AAGTCGGTAATAAAATACAACCGCCTTCCAAAAAGAAAAATAACTTCAATTTCGGAAGTCGGCACCAAAAAACGGAGAAACAAAACAGACTCACCAACTTCCTAAATTTAAGTTATTTTTCACTTTGTAGTGGTTTTATTTGAAAGTCCGTTGTATTTTTTTGTAAAAAGCTTTATTGTATTTACACAATTTAAAGTTAATTTTCTGAGAGGTATTCCTATAAAATTTCCTGTTTTATTCAATAACAAGAAAATCATCAACAAATCCCTCGACACCCTCATAAACAACACCAAATAAACAGAAATAAATTTAAATTTCATTCCCTGAGTCCTGTGCTCTGTTTTCGCAGTCCCTCACTTCATTACCAGCAGAGTAAATATACGTAGGAACCTACAGGTCCTCGCCGTGTCCGTGTCGGTGTAGTGGTTAGTATTAATATGCAGTGACACGATCTGTGATCTCCAGGAGCTCTGCGTATGTATGCGAGCCTGGTAGTGACGACGTGGTTCATTTTATTCGTCACGTCTATGTTTGACGCTGAAATATTATGATAAGTTTTCAATATTTATTTTGCTGGTTTTTGTTAGTAGGACCATAACTGTATCAATCAACCAATCGGTCTGTCTGCATTTTATAGAGGACTGCGGACTGGATTAACCCTAGATAATTGAATATTGGGTGGTATTCTCCAATATACTACTATGACAAACGTGAACGTTTTTGAGGATGCATGGATGTTTGTTACTCTTTTACCAAAAACTATAGAACGGATTTTGATGAAACTTTACAGAAATATCGCATATATATAACAAAATAACACAGACCCTCTGTGTAAGTAATTTATAAAAGTGTTACACAAGATTTGTAACATTGTAATAAATCCATTATCACTTCTGGTGATTTTAATGTTAATTTATTTGATAACTCAGGTTCTTGTAGTAAAATAATAAGTCTGTTTCAGTCCTACAATCTTGTAAACCTATTTTTGGAGCCCACAAGAATAACCCCAACTAGTGCTACATGCTTAGATAATATTTATACTAATGTTATACCAGCCCACAAAGAATTTATAAATTTACTAGATTCTGATCATTGCGGGCAGAGGATTACTATACCAAACCAAAACAACAAAGTGGCTAAAAAGGATATCACTGTTAACCCCAAACTGCAAGTCGCTTGGCAGCTTTTAAAGTTAAACTCATTAATAAATTATCAATTCAATTGATGCTGATCCTAATCTTATACTCTTACCAATATTATAAAGAGGAAAGATTTTTTTGTTTGTTTGTTTGTACCGGATAGGCTCCAAAACTACTGGACCGATTTCAAAAATTCTTTCACCGTTGGGAAGCTACTTTTTCCCCGGGGGACATAAGCTACTTTTTATCCCTGTATTCCTACGGGAACAGGAACTACGTGGGTGAAACCGCGAGGCGTCCTCTAGTCATCTATATGATGATTTTTTTAGTATATACTGTAAACAATTTAATTCGACCTTTGTTCTAAAGACTATCTCCGTTAATAGTAACGCATCATTCAGTGATTGGGCTACCATTGGTATTCAAAAAAGTAGAACACAGCTTTATGAGCTGTACAGTGAAAGGACTTATGTAAACACTGCTGAATTTAATTTATATGTTAGAAATTATTCAAAATTATTTGTAAAAGTTTGTTGTTTGGCCAAGTCGCGTTATTTGAGCTCGAAGATTAAAAACAGTAGTAATGTTATTAAAAGGATTTGGAATATTATTAATAGTGAAACGGGAAGATCTGGTAACCGAAATATTGACTACGGCCTGTCTATTAATGGCAACATCATAAAATCAGACTCACAAGTCGCAGTGGCCTTTGAAAATTTATTTTCAGATATTCCCATTTCAACTACTAAATACTTAAACTCATCACCTTCTGTTGCTGAGTATTTGCTAAAAGAATATGTTAATGTTTGCGATTCGGAATTTCTTTTTGAACATATTACTTGTAAAGACATAAATAAAACCTTTCACACTTTAAATGTTAAAAAGACTGCAGATCTGTGGGGTCATTCTGTAGAAGTTGCTAAGACTATTATTGACATTGTCGCACCTAGTTTAGCTATTATCTTTAATAATTGTATCGACTGTGGGGAGTTTCCTGACCTTATGAAAAATATTATAATAATACCTTTGTTTAAATCAGGTGGTACATCAGACCCTACAAATTATAGACCTATTTCAGTACCAACTACGTTTAGCAAAATATTTGAGAAATTAATTTTAGAGCAATTGCAAAGATTTTTTAATAAACATAAATTATTACATAGCAAACAGTTCGGTTTTACGAGGGGTCGTTCAACTACTGATGCCGTTGCCGTTGCCGTGTTGAGCTTTTAGGACATATTTATAATGCATGGGAAGATAAGTGCGATGCCTTGGGAATCTTTTGTGATTTATCCAAGGCATTTGATTGTATTTTTCATGAAACGCTAATAAGAAACTCCGCCACTACGGGATCCGGAACAGCGCTCTGGATCTTCTTACTTCATATTTGAGTAATAGGGTTCAGACCGTTGACGTTAATGGAAAAAGATCTCCTGGATCTATGGTAACAATGGGAGTCCCGCAGGGCTCGATTCTTGGTCCTTTCTTGTTTCTTATTTATATTTATGACTTGCCTTACCTCATAAAGGATAACCATGATATAGTGTTGTTTGCGGATGATACTTCACTTTTGTTTAAACTGAAACGTCAGCAGCTGGTTACTGACGATGTAAATAGCGCGATCTCAAAAGTAGTTCACTGGTTCAATGTTAATAATTTACTTCTTAATGAAAAAAAAACCAAATGCATTAAGTTTACCCTACCTCACGTAAGGCAGGTGAAAACCGATGTGTTGATAAAGGGCGAAGAATTGAATCCTAAAAATAGCACAGTATTCTTAGGCTTAACTTTGGATGCTAAGCTTCAGTGGGGCCCACATATAAATAAATTGTCAAAGAAGCTAAGCTCCGCAGCATATGCTGTTAGAAAAATTCGTAATTTAACTGACATAGAGACAGCCCGTTTAGTATACTTTAGCTATTTTCATAGTGTAATGTCGTACGGTATTCTGTTGTGGGGAAATGCCACCGACATCCAGACTATGTTTGTTTTGCTGAAAAGAGCTGTTCGATCAATTTATAAATTAGGCCCGAGACACTCTCTCAGAGAGAAATTTAAGGAGATTAATGTAATGACTGTGCCTTCTCAGTATATTTATGAAAATCTTTTATATGCCCATAAAAATATAAAATTGTTTAAAAAATACAGTGATATCCATAACATAAATACTAGGAACGAACACAAATTTGTAGTACCTACAACAAGGCTCAAGAAAATAGGTGGCTCGTTTAGATGTCAATGTGTACGCTTTTATAATAAGCTTCCAAGCCGCGTACAAGATCTAAGTCTTAATAAATTCAAATCTTTCATTAAACGTAAGTTGTACCAGAAAGCGTTTTATACAACAAAAGATTACATTGAGGACAAAAAGGCTTGGGATTGAGCTGCTCCAATTAATTTTGTTTTTTTATTATATTTTGCACTATGCATTTTGTTATTATATATATATATATATTTTTTTTTTTTTTGTTTTCTTGCAATGACAAGAATATTTACTTATTAAAGTATTATATTATTTTATTTTAATTATTGTGAATGTGAAGACTATGTGGATCATTTTTTTTTTGTTTTAATTTAAATTTATCTTAGTTTTTAATCCTGGTCTGGCAGTTTGAGTAGTTTATGCGGCCTACCCGTATGTCCTTTCTTTGGTATTGTTCGTCGAATCGTTGAGCTCCTTAAATTCTGAGTTGAGCTGGTCGGTTATTGACAAATTCGTGCACTGACTGGACAGGTCCACTCAATCTGGCTGTTTCTTTTCTTAAAAGACCATTTCAGACATCAGTCTACATGGTCTTCACATGATCTAATCAAGATTTTGTCTGGACTTTAAAAGAGACTGTGACCTCTGAGTTTGTTTCGGCCTTTCTTCTCAGAGTAGTCAGATAGGAAACGCCGACCTCATCTAGTTTTAATATGTTCGACATGTAAAAGTGTTCGTACAAACCAACTTACAGAAATAAAATCTTTTATCATTTATCATTAAAGATCTTGGGAGACGTAGATCACGCGGCCATATTTTTATACTATGTACTAGCTGTCCGCCCCGGCTTTGCTCGCGTTAATACATATTATGTGGTGTTCGGTCTACTTCATCATGATTCTGATTTCTTGGTAATTTAAGAGTTTTTGAAAAGAGGAATTCTAGTAAATAAAGACTCACAAACTACCCGAAGAATAGCATCACGAAGTAAAATATCAGCGCTAACAACTAACAATACGCAATTAATTTACATTTATAAAAGGATGAAGTACTAATTCCAAGCGTACAAAACCTTGGGGGACAGCTAGGCTGCAAGAAAAAAAAATATCTTGATATTATTATTCCTTCATACCTTGGACAGCACGTTTAGTTGTTGATCCCGGCTGTCACAGTTGTTACGGATACTCAGAAGACCAGAAAACCTAACACCAGTCTTGCCAAGGTATATCTTGTTACCCCGTTACTGGGTTGCGGAGGTCTGATAGGCAGTCGCTCCGTTTAAAATACTGGTAGACAGCTGAATCCAGTTGCACTGGAAACCGACCCCAACAAAGGAGCAGATTGATTAATTGAATAATCAAACCTATTGTACTAGATAGATTAGTACCCATATTAGGTCCTTACCTATGAAATTGGCGTTTTGTCGTACTGGCCACTTTGATCTCAAATATCGCCTTTTTGGTTTGGAATGCCAATTTTAAATTTATACAGCTATTTACTCATGCTTTTTTTTTGGAAAACCGTAATTCATTTGTTTTTCTTTTATTGGTTTCTTCTTTGCGCCAGTCAGTTTACAAAATAGAAATCTTGAAATATCGCGTTATTTACGAGTACGAGTTCCATCGTGGTAACAGTGCTGCAGAAATGGCTCGAAGGATTAATGATGTGTATGGCAACGGTGTCGCAAAAGAAAACACAGTGTGTTTTTGGTTCCAACATTTTCGTTCTGGAAATTTCGACCTGCAGAACAAGCCCCGTGGACGGCTGGAGATCAAAGTTGATAATGAAGAATTGAAGGCTATTGTGGAAGCGGATTCATCGCAAACCACGTCCGAGCTAGCTGCAGGCTGCGGTGTTAGTGATAAAACTGTTTTAACTGTTTTCCAATTGAAGCAAATTGGGAAGGTGAAAAAGCTTGAAAGGTGGGTGAGGTGCTTGGAGCATGAATTGAGTGCAGCTAACCGACAAACGCGCGTCGACTGCTTCGTTACATTACTCAACCGGCACAATAATGAAGGGTTTTTAAATCGAATGAATTTAATCGAATAGAATTTAAAAATAAAACCTGGAATGAAAAGTGGATCCTATACAATAATCGGAAACGCTCATCGCAATGGCTGAACCCTGGCGAACCAGCCAAATCCTGCCCCCTGACTTAAAAAAAATTACTTGTGAGCGTTTAGAGGAAGGACTAGTGCCGGTGTCGTTCACTACAGCTTTCTTAAATCTGGCCAGACGATTACGGCGGATGTCTATTGTCAGCAACTGCAAACCATGATGGAAAAGCTAGCTGCTAAACAGCCGAGGCTGGTCAATCGCTCTAGGCCACTGCTGCTTCAGGACAACGTTAGACCACACACTGCACAACAGACCGCTACCAAATTAGAGGAGCTTCAATTGGAATCTCTAAGACATCCATCGTACTCCCCGGACCTTGCTCCAACAGATTACCATTTTTTTCGAAATTTGGATAACTTCTTGTAAGGGAAAAAAAAACAACTCCGATGTCAAAGCGCCTTTAAATATTTTATTGATAAAAAATAAAAACCTATCGGACGGGAGTCCGAATGGTTTTTTTTGTAAAGGGATCAATGAACTACCTATGAGATGGCAAAAGTGCATAGATAGCAATGGTACATACTTTGATTAAATAAATATATTATATTAAAAAAAAACGACTTTATGTTCCTCGCTTACCAAACGCCGATTTCATATGTAATGACCTAATATTAATGTAAACTCATATTTATCTAACAACGCTAGTAATTAAAAGTTATTCATTAAAAACTTTTTTTAAAACAAGCTTTTTTCGTATTCATCTCAGCAAACCGTTTCATTTGATACCCATATCATGGCAGTGCACAATAAATAACTAGTCCGCCATCTTCGGCCGTCCGTCATATTGGATTTAGAATAACGTCACTAAGCTAACCAAGCATTGTCAACTGGTGGAGGACAACTGTTTTAAAATTCAGTTGCAAGATTTGACACGAACACACATACATTACAAGTTAAATAAAAGCTTATAAAAAGGAAACCAAATCACATTCAACACCATCCCAGTTACTAATAAAACTAGGCAAACAGAATCCACAACCTGCTCTCAAAATGGCGCACATTATTTGCGGTTTCATGAACATTAGCGAATATCTTCCCTCTATTTTAAACTGATCAAGCATTGTATAACATCGCAGTTCTATTGATAGCTATTATTTAACATTCCTTGTTTACCATCTCCTCAGTAATATCAACAGCAGTTGATTTTCGGGGGTACTAGGGGGTGAGGCCAGGGGGTGTGAGAGGTTCTTCCACGCGTGGGTAAATTCAAAGTAATTGTACATTTTATCTGCGGTGGACCATCGACATTCAAACAGTTGTAAAGTACTTATTGAACTGATTTCTTACCAATGTTTTTTTATTGTTGAACGAATTTTAAGGGTTTACGTTGTGAAAAGTGCCTGATTACAATATTATTTACAACAAGAAATAATGAAGTAGAAGTATTATGTGAGGATCGTACCTAAGGGTCGAAATGGCGAAATGTAAGAGATGATTGATCACGAGAGTTTTCGATAGCACTTGGCAATCCCAAACATTTTTAAAATTTTATCAATCGCTGTTTAAACGCTTTTGTTGATAGAATGTCACTTGTCTAGAGCCTCAGGTGGAGTTTTGTAAATTTCACCAATCGCTATTGAAATGCTTTTGTTGATAGAATGTCACTTGTCTAGAGCCTCAGGTGGAGTTTTGTAAATTTTACCAATCGCTATTGAAACGCTTTTGTTGATAGAATGCCACTTGTCTAGATCCTCAGGTGGAGTTTTGTAAATTTTACCTAACCTCATGGGAAAAAAGCGTAAGTTTCAAATCAAAATCAAATCAAATATTTTATTAGAATATTAAACATGAATACAGAGTATTATTCTACAAATCTACATAAGTGTGAAACTGTGTTGTAGCCATTAAGCGCCCACCTCCGAGGGAGCAAAAGACAGCGTTTCAACATTTATAACAAAAATAAATTACAATTACAATAAATTGATATTATATTAAAACTACCTAAACATTTAAAATAAACCATATTTAACTATGGTATATTATTCAATAAATTATAAGATCAATAATAATGATCTAATACGATATTACAATAAATTAAATATCAAATTCAATAACTTTTGAAAGAAAATACAGCATTTACAAAAATAAAATAATTAAAAATTAGGTCAAGATCTCCAGTTTTCTTAGTGTACATGTCACAGGTTTTTCATAAAATTAGGTTTTTGATGAAAAACCGGAAGATGACACATTTCAAACTCCATTTCATAATAAACCTGTAACAATCCAGACTTTTGATCAAAAACCTGAACTAGTTTGGGTTTATGATAAAGTTCTTGTCAAAATCACGGATTTGTTTTGTTTTATGACACATAAATAAATTTAAATGAAATAAATAAAACAATCCATCATCATTTGCAACTTAGTCAAAAGAAAACAATAATATATTTATCAAAATTTTACATCCATGATCCAATCAATATTCTCCTCCTTCAATCCAATTAAGAAAAGAAATGTTTCAATTTCACGTACCTATATTAATCTGATATTGATAATCCGCGAAAATGAAATTTCGTTATTAATAATAATAAATACGACTAAACTGAGTAAAAATTAAAAAAAGAATAAAAATGTTTTATAGAAACTTTAACCACGCGCTTGCTTTTTTATAAATCTGCTAGTATGCTTTATTTATTATGACAGTTTGTTGACTTGTGACATCTAGAGTTGCATAAAACATTTTTTTTTGCATGTACATTGATTTGTCATGCAGCCCACTATAGATTTTTCGCACGAGCATTGCTTAAAACCTTGGCCTCCAAAAAAAGACATCTTTGAAGCAATTTCACACAAACTCAGTTCATTTGTCGATACAGGTTCGTTAATGGCAGTAGTTGATATTTGAATAGATTTACGAGGCAGCCAGTCTTTTAGAACCCCAGCTGAATTTTGAATAAATCGTTCTTCTTATCAATTACCATTCCTATAACGTTACTTGCATCCAGTGACCCTCTATTTTCGGCACATCAACTAAAATTGTAGCACCAATATCGATTTCTAAATTTTTTTCGGAGAAGCTGCTTTCATTTTTTTTGCTGACATTTTTAAATTTTCAACGGCATGTTCCCTTTTGATAAGTATGTTTTGTTCTTTTTGACATAAATCACACAGAATCTTTAATCCCCTTCATTTTCTTCTGATAATATCTTCCCGCAAATTTTATGAACTGGGTTGTTACAAACGCCACAACGATGTGCTCCAGTGGATTCCTTTCCACAGACAAAGCAAAAGATTCGTGTTTCATCAATACTCATTTCTTCTGTTTCAAATCTACTACCTGATTGATCACTGATCACCTCAGTCTCAGTAACAGTAACACAAGTAGCAACAGTTTCTAATGTTAATATATTTTATTTTATGGATTGATGCTGGATGATCTATAAGAACTGCTGTAGATGTTTCTATTTCTTGCTGAGAGGTTGAAGCGCCTACTTTGTCTGATTCAATTCTGATTAGGGGATTTAAATCCTTATCTGAGTCTATTTCCGGAGAGAATTCGACTATTTCATCATATTTTTTTGAGTTCTATAAATTCTCCAAGTCCTCGTCCGTAATAAGTTTGTCTATTAGACAGCACAGCAACAGTCTGCTGGAATGGGTGTTTTCAGTCCTATTTTAGGCTCTGTGCCAAACAAAGCCTTATATGGTGTCGTTTGAATAGTTCTATGAAAGGAAGATTTTTTTTTGGTATTGGCCAAGGTAACATCCCATGGACCATTTCTTCCAGTTATTATCAATTAACCAAGCACAGATCATAGCTTCTACGTCTTGATTTGAGCGCTCAACAGAGCCTTGACTTGCTGGATGTCTGGGTCTGCCATTACAATTTTGCAAGTTGGCCACATCGACGTCAACTCTTTTATAATTGTAGCTGTGAATTCACGGCCATTGTCATTTTGAAGTATGTCTGGACAACCTACTTCTAAAAAGATCTCTAACAACTCTATAGCCACTTCAGCGGCTCTTTTTGATGTCAAAGGGCGAAGGAAACTACATTTTGTTGTATGGTCCTATTATCAGGGCCATCAGCAACAGCCATTTCCATTGTCCGTCTGGAGTTGACTGCAAGTCTATAAGGTCCACTTGACCGCGGTTGTTGAAATCACTAACATGATTACTAACTAACACAATTGGGCGAACAACAATTCCCTTTTGGGGAAATTTCTTCTTGTTCTGGCACACCGTACATAGCTTTACAAATTATTTGACCACAGAAACCGGAATAACAAACCTGGATTTTAAAGCATGCATCAATTTATCTCTTCCTCCGTGGCCAACAGATTGATGAATTTCACATAATATCCCATGAAATTCTTCTGAAGGTACTACTTTGACTATAGGCTCCGATTCAGATTTCTGTCAAAGACCAAAAATTTTTGAGTGCCTACCACCAAAACATCATATTTTTCCATAGTAGTAGTCTTTGTTTTGTAAACTTCGTCGGTCTGATGATGAAGATCTAGATTTATACTTTTAATAGCTTCTTCTATTCTCTTCTGTGTCCACAATGGTTTCTCTTTATTTTTTCAGCCTTGAAACAAAGTAGTAAACGCTCTTTCAAAATGTTCTTTACATACAAATTGCTTACCCACTTGGTTTCCTGTAGATGCCATTTAGCTAATTCTTATAGAAAGAAAGAATTACAAAACCTTAGAAAAAAAGCGAAAAATAAAAAAAACTTTTTAGTTGTACCTACCTAATAGGCAAGTTATTTATCAAGGTACCTATAATGCCAGAATCGATAACCCGAATATCAAGAAACGTGACTATAGCCGGTGAAATGAGAGTTTACCAAAGTAAACTGTATACATCTGCGTACGCCTTTAGAGCGTACTGGCGTGATGTTATGTAATGGAAGGTGAGTAAAACAGACACGTGATTGCAGCAATCCCGAGCCGAATCCCGAGTGACTTGCCGTTATTTATTGAAGAGTTCTGTTGTATATCTCCGAAGATTTTCATCAGATCTTCACCAAATTAAAATGGGACCAATTTTGGCACACACAATTTAAAAGATAAAAAAAAATCGAAATCGGTGCACAATTGACAGAGAAATTGGTGAACATAAACAAAAAAAAAAACATGTCGAACATAGAACCGGCTCCTTTTTTGAAAGTCGGTTAAAGAAGTCGGTCGGGTGGAGCAAAATTGTACTAAGTAATGGGAAGAACATTTATGAGACATATTTGGTTATATAAGTTAAAATGCATTGTTCTCTAAGGTTGATCTCACGAAAGCATTATGTTTTACCACGAAGTCTTTGGTTGATCTACAATATGTTCCTACGTCAGCTTGATCCCGACCTCCAATGTCATCACATTATCATGAACCCTGCTTACCATAATGTATTGCGTATGTCCCTCTGTTCATCTACTTACATTTTTACATGCAAGGTATAGGTTGCTTCTTTGTTTTTATAGAAAAGTTGCGTTACCGAAGGAGATTTGGTCTATGGTTAGATTTAAAATTAGGAAGATATTAGTATGAGAGTGTTTTTGAAATTTCAAAAAATGTGTCCTCATATTCTAGATATTGAAGGAAGTTGAAAAGCAATACGTGGCCGAAGCACTCTCTCTCTACTAGTAATCTAAGACCAAGATAAATACCTTAGGTTACAAGTAGAAATCAATTAAACTAATTATAAGAACAATATCACTTCCATATTTCTCACAAAGACTACACAATAAATATCACATAACATCGCCCATCAGTCAACCTGTCCAAACAAATAATATTTGCTGACTATATCCCTTTACAATAAAATTCTTACTTACTTGGTAACAGGTGAACTACTCTCGTTGATTGCTACTCAACTTCGAGTTCACTCCACTAACTCTAATATTTAAAAGAACTTAATCAAAGTATTCATTGAAATGAAAAAACAAGAAAATTTCAGCTTTTACTTTGAACAATACTGCAACTTTTGATATTTAATTAATTATATTGTACAGCTAGTAATACAAAACAACTTTTAGAGCAGCGATCTGAATATTTAGTTTGTATATTCCTATTTTTGAGGTATGTGGAATAGGGAATTCCAATGCAAAGGAAGGATTCGCCAACCAGACGGGGATTGTGTCTGGTGGGCGGGCATATCATAATCATCAGCCAATGTTCCCACTGCTGGGACACAGACCTCTCTGTGAGAGGGAATGGACCGTAATCCACCACGCGGGCCCAGTGCGTGTTGGTGGATGTCATGTCTTCGAATTTTTGATTCTAGGACATGCAGGTTTCCTCACAATGTTTTCCTTCACCGTTTCTGTTGTTTGGTGTGACGGTAAAGATGCCGCTGTATAATGTTAGTAGCTTGTTCCGGTGGCTCCGTTCTCATGACCTACGTATTTCAAATGAATTTGTGCATTTTTTCGGAAAAAAAAGGTGGCCTATGACTCTCAAAGTTAATTATCTTTCCAAAAGTGAAGGATCTATCGGTTCGGTAGTTCCAGAGGTAACCTCTTACAAAACACCAAGTTTACCTCTCTGCAATATTTCGTCATTTCATGATCATCATTTCAACCGAAACACGTCCACGAATCCTGTCCCCTAAGCAATGAGGTGTAGTAGTACTACCTATAGTATAAGGTCTATGACCCTATCCATATGAATGTATCTTCTATTAATATATTAACACACTTATACTCTTGCAGTCAGTAATTAAAGGTAATCGCTTGAGAACAGTTGTTTCAATAACACTACATCCCCACATGGCGACCCTTGCCATTTTTGGGGCGCGTGACGCGTTTTCTATCTCGGCGTAGTGTTACGGCTCCAAAGCAAAGTAAATAAATTGAACTTTTTGTAATAAATTGGCGTGGAAATATTAGGGGATAATGGAACTTTCGTAATTAAAATGAATCAAGTACATTTAAAAAGTTAATTTAACGTCCGGAAATCAGTGAAAATGTGTCGTTCCAACGTAGAAAAGGAGACGGTCTTCGTGAACCAGAATTCTGCTGGGTCCAATAATGCACACGTTGAAGAATTGAAGGCACATATTTCGACGATCAGTATTATCCTCATAGTAATTTGCGTTTTACTGGGTCTTGGCATTATATATTTTGCGTGGAAGCAGTACAGGAATTGCCACCATTCCTGGATCAGGGACCAGATTTTGCAGAACAGCCTGCGACGATCGTTCAACCGTTCCAGAGCAATTCGCGGAGAAGAGCAAGTAAATCTTCCAATGACGTAGAAGTCGGAGTATTCATCGTACTCATCTGGCAGCTGTGCGGTATCATTTATTTTAGTGAAGTGCATACTAAGTGCGTATCAAGTGCGTTGTGCGTATTATAGTGCGTAAAATGAAAACGCGAATCATCATATAAATCAAGAGACAATAAAATGATAATAGACATTAAGAATTAAAATAATGAAGCAACGATAAAAAATGGCGACTAGTGGTCGATTATCGGAAGCTTAATGACCGTATTGTAGACGATAAATTTCCTTTGCCAAGTATTACGGAAATTTTGGATTCGCTCTCTGGCTCAGTCTATTTTTCGCATTTAGATCTTAATCAAGGATATTACCAAGTAGCTTTAGATAAAAACAGTAGAGAGTATACAGCGTTCACAACTAGTACTGGGCAATACCAGATGAAGAGGCTACCTATGGGATTAAAAACAAGTCCGAGTGCTTTTAGTAGAGTAATGTCAGTTGCTATGTCTGGGTTAACATACGATCAATGTTTTATATATTTAGACGATTTAGTAGTCTTTGGGAGAAATTTAGATATCCATAATAAAAACTTAACAGACGTCTTGGAAAGACTTAGGAAAATTAATTTAAAATTAAATCCAGAAAAATGTAATTTTTTAAAGAAAGAAATTCTTTATTTAGGGCATTTAGTATCAGAAAATGGAGTCTTACCCGACCCAGTTAAAGTAGAAGTATTGAAAAATTACCCTGTACCAAGTAATACTGATGAAGTAAAAAGATTTGTAGCATTTTGTAACTATTATAGGAAATTCATTAAAAACTTTGCAAGAATAACTTGTCCATTAAATAAATTAACTAGAAAACATGTACCATTTGTTTGGACTGAAGAGTGTCAAAGTGCGTTTGAAGCAATGAAACATGCTTTAAGTACACCACCAGTATTAGATTTTCCAGATTTTTCTGAAAATAATGAGTTTGTCATTCAAACAGATGCGTCAGGGACGGCTATTGGAGCAGTCTTGTGCAATAAAAATATGAAACCTGTAGCTTATGCTAGCAGACCTCTGAATAAAGCTGAACTCAATTATCCAACTATTCAGAAAGAGTTAGTTGCAATTGTTTGGGCTGTAAAGTATTTTAGACCCTATGTATACGGTAAATCATTCACAATTATGACAGACCATAAGCCTTTAATATATTTATTTTCAATGAAGGACCCATCTAGCAGACTACTTAAATTTAGACTAGCACTGGAAGAATACGATTTTAAAATTTTATATTTAAAAGGAAAAGATAATAGCGTAGCAGATGCATTATCTAGAATTAATATAACATCGGATACTTTAAAACAGATGCATAATGAAATTTCTTTAGTTATGACTAGAGCTCAGAAAAAACGTTTAGATGTAGGAAAACAATTGGATACACCTAGTTTTAGTAAACGAGGCGAAACGTGGCCTGATCAACCACGAGTAGTTGAGGTACTAAAAATTCCGAATAATTCTGTAGAAATAAGTTTTATATTAAGTGATGAATTAAATAAATTAAAAAGACAAAACAATATAGATGAAGAAAAGGAATGTTTTATTTATAACAATCGAAAGAAGATGTTGTATATTAATCTTAACTTTAGAGCACAACTTACGCGAGCCGAATTTGTGACTAAGTTAGGTCGTTTTTGTAAACGAATAGGTATAAATGAGCTATGCATAGTAAAAAATAAGGAATATGAGAGTTTTATTAAAGATGTATTAAAAGAGATAAAAGACAATAAGGATTGGACCGGTCCACGTATTTATGTATTGAGAGGAGTTAGGAGAATTTATAATGAAGAAGAAAGAAAGTATATTTTACATGACTTTCACCTACTACCTACCGCAGGACATGCAGGAGTACGTAGGATGACCAATAATATTAAGAGACATTTTTACTGGCCAGGCTTAGACAACGATATTACACAATTTGTGAGTAAATGCATTAAATGTCAGAAAATGAAGCATTGTAAGTATATCAAGGCGCCCATGGAGATAACTACAACAGCTTCACATGCTTTTGAAAAATTTATCTGGACGTCGTAGGTCCATTAGAAAAAGACATTGAAGGAAATTGTTATATTTTGACACTGCAGTGCGAGCTTACTAAGTTCGTAGAGGCCTATCCTTTGAAAACGAAGGAAACCGTAAGTATTGCTAAAGCATTAGTTAATAATTTTATTTTAAGATTTGGAATACCTAATACCATCGCAACTGATCGTGGAACAGAATTTGTATCGTCAGTAATGGAACAGGTATGTAAACTTTTATGTATAAATAAATTAATGTCTACAGCGTATCACCATCAATCCATCGGTGCGCTCGAAAATTCACATAAAAATTTAGGATCGTTTTTACGAATACAGTGTAATGGCCAAAAAGACACATGGAGTCACTGGCTACCATTTTGGTGTTATAGTTTCAACAATACTGTTCATACAGAGACAAAGTACACACCATTCGAACTGGTATTTGGTAGAGCTAGTATAGTACCATCTAGAGTTAGTCAGTACATAGAACCATTGTATAATCCAGAAAGTTATCCTTTAGATCTTAAGTATAGGTTACAAGTAGCACATCAAGATGCTCGTAATAATTTACTTATAAGTAAACAAAACCGTAAGAGTTGTTATGATAAGTCTTTAAATAATGTGACATACAGTAAAGGACAACTAATTTTAATTAGAAATGAAATAGCTAATAAGTTAGATCCTCAATGGGAGGGACCATTTGTTGTTTTAAATGATTTAGGTGTTAATGTAGAAATATTAAAAATTAATAAAACCTATTTAATCCATAAAAATAGAACCAAACCTTTGGTAACATAAGAAATGTTATTAAGTTATATTTACGTATAAAAAAAAAATAAAAAAAAATAATTGTAAACTATTTTTTTTTCTCTATCACCCCTGAGGTGAGGTGTAGTAGTACTACCTATAGTATAAGGTCTATGACCCTATCCATATGAATGTATCTTCTATTAATATATTAACACACTTATACTCTTGCAGTCAGTAATTAAAGGTAATCGCTTGAGAACAGTTGTTTCAATAACACTACATCCCCACAGCAACAATAAATAGTACATAATAATATTTCTGTGGATTTAATTATTCTAGCTGTTAACTTATCTAAACGAAACAGTAAACGGGGTTGCAAAACAAGGTATTCCAATTATGTATTTCAAAATGGAAGCCAAACTCAATAATAACAAAACAATGTAGTTGTTTTCCCCGCGGTCCGCCGTGCCGCGCGCCGTGACAGCTGACGACTCGATCAGCCGCCATGGCACTAATAAGGTTGACAGCCGCTGCCCGAATGCTCGAGTCAGGGCAGAGAGCAGAGAGCAACTAACTCAACTGATCATTTGTGTTATTATTTATGAACTAGTATTCACTGATTTAACGTCTGTATTTTTTAAGAAAAATCGTGGAGTGGGTATTGTATATGGTACGGTATGATTTATTTATTTATATATAGTATAATGTACACCAGGAAAAAAACTAGTAAAAAAACCAACCTGGTTTAAAATAACTACCTAAGTGCTTTTTTCTGAAGATCTTATAGCCTTTTATCTCTCTTTGTCTGTGAAATATTCTTCAATTTGTATCGGGTACTCATCTGTACCTATACAAAATATTTCTAATAGTATTTTTCTGTACGTAAAATTTTAACCTTGCAAGTATTCATATCAAACGTTCATTAATTAAATACAGTAATTATTTATTTATTTAAGTAACAGTCGAAAGAAATTGTGTTGGCGTTTGATCGAATATTGTCTATGATGTAGCAAACCTATAAAAAGTAAAATTTCAAAATTTAAAAAACCCCGATCACATTTTTATTTCATGCTACATAATTTATCTAGTACTAGCTGACCCTCGGGGCTCTCCTTCGCTCCCGTCAACTGGCTACCTACTACCTATCCTGCCTACCCTGCATACCCTGCCTACCCTTCCCCTACCCTGCTTACCCTGCCTACCCTGCCTAACCTGGCTTCCCTGCCTACCTTGCCTACCCTAGCTACTCTGGCTGCCCTGGCTACCCTGGCTACCCTGGCCACCCTGGCTATACTGGCTATCCTGCCTACCCTGCCTACCCTGCCTACCCTGCCTACCCTGCCTACCCTGCCTACCCTGCCTACCCTGCCTACCCTGCCTACCCTGGCTACTCTGCCTACCCAGTCTTCCCTGGCTCCCCTGCCCCTACTTTGGCTACCCGGCCTATCCTGGCTGCCCTGGCTACCCTGGCTACCCTGCCTACCCTGGCTACCCTGGCTACCCTGGCTACCCTGGCTACCCTGGCAACCCTGTCTACCCTGGCTACCCTGGCTACCCTGGCTACCCTGGCTATCCTGGCTACCCTGCCACCCTGCCTACCCTGGCTACCCTGCCTACCCAGTCTACCCTGGCTACCATGGCTACCCTGGCTACCCTGCCCTGCCCTATTTTACTTGTTTGAAAATATATTAAAGCCTATGACACTCAGGAATAATGTAGCTTTCTATTGGTGAAAGGTAAAAAAATCGGCTCAGTAGATCCAGAGATTACCCCTTACAATGTCACAAACCCACAAACTTTACCTCTTTATAATATTAGTACAGATATAGTAGACACGCTTCGATCGGCAATCTATTGAATACGTAATTATGACACGATATCTTGCGAAAGCACCCCGATTCAAACAGTAAAATGCCTATAACTTTTGAACGGCTGAACTGATTTTATTCAAACATAGCTAAAAACACTCTCGATTAAGACACCTTTTAAACAAATACTAAATCAAAATCGGTTCACCCGTTTGGACGCTATGATGCCACAGACAGACATACAGATACACAGATACACAAATACACAGACACACAAATACACAGCAACACACGTCAAACTTATAACACCCCTCTTTTTCCGGCGAGGGTTAAAAACAGACCATTTTCGCCCAAAAAAAACATTTCGGGTAGGCGGAGTCGAACTTAGATATCACTAAACATATTTCGTACTCACAAATGAGTCCCAATAACAAGGTTCCCGTACAGATCACATTCCTTTCACAATGTTTTCGACGAGCCCCGCGGCATTTCGTGACTAGCAAATTGTTTCATAGGGAAATATAGATTACCCTCAGTAACATGGTTACAAACGGATGGCCGGGGGTTGTGAACCTCTGTTTACGACAAGGTAATTGGGCAGATCGTATCCTCAGTAATATTTCAACCTTATCACACATATCTTTACAGGATTAAACCCATTCCGAATTAAAGTTTTCTTTTGGCTTATATCTCTATTCAATGAGGGTTAGCGAAACTTATGTATGTACTTTTTGTGCACAATTTAATAAGGAGTAAACCTGCCCTAGCATTGATTGCAGCTTTCAAATAAAAAAAGATTCATCAAAATCTGTTCACCTAGTAAAAAGTTTTGAGGTAACAAACATTCACCTCCTCCTTTTTGAATTCGATTAAAAATATAGTTAGGTATTTTTAATCGAATTCAAAAAGGAGGAGGTAACTACGGTTGTCTCAAGTTGAGTAAGGATGATCCATCAAGTCCGGATTTACAAGCAACATCTCTTTTCACTGTACCTCTAAAACTAGACGTATTCAATATTTCAGAAATCCTGTATTCAAAGTCCTTTTGAGGGAAACGCCAATCGAATCAATTGTCAATTATATTGATTTGAGTGCAGGAAATTACTTAAAATACAGGAGTTAAAATCTGTGAAGTCACATTTTAAGATTTTAATCCTGAACTAGAATATTTCTTCCACACGAGTTTTTTTAGATTACATTCACCCAAGCAATTGCTTACCCCTGAAACTCCAGTTACAGTTCGAAACTATCTTATCCTTTAGTAAAAGAACCTTTCCTTAATAAAAACTGCTTACAACACAACAAAGTTACTCCAAACATCAAATACTTTGTAACAAGTCGTAACAATTCCCACGCGGTGCGTTCTCTTCCCTCATACATCAGAGCGCTTTGATCTTCAACACTCTGGTGTTGGTCACCGTGAGATGTAAGGCTCTAGACTAGGGTTGTAACGGAGCCCTTCTTAGAGGAGGTTGTGAAATTTGAAATGGAAAAATTAATCAAATCATGATTTTATACAATATTTTTTTGTTTCATGAAAGTCAATAATGTTTATTTAGTACAATCAACTAAGCACAATTTCTTATATAATATAAAAACAACAGTTTTGCGGCAACAACATAAATTAATCAAGCTGAACTAAATAATTGTGCACTTGACACTGAATAAGACGACGCCCATAAGTATGTATATAAGTGTGTCATTTGATGTTTGCCCCCGCCTCCCTATACCCGCTGCTCGCGTTTGCAATACGCAGCCGAGTGTGTTTTAAGTCAATTGTCAAAGTAAATATACCTCCGATACAACGCTTTAAAAATGTTACCTTTGAAGTGCCGCAGTTACGGAGGTAGAGCCGAAGTTCCGATACAACCCTACTCTAGACATGTGACATTGTAACAACGTAAGCGTCGGATAATGTAAATAAGGACTGGTAAAATATCAAAAATGTATTGGATTCCTGAGCGTAATCCAAATGTCACGTAATTAATCCCTTACAAATTTGGCATTTCGAGCAGCGCCATTGCTGAAAAATTAACACTTTGTCACAGCCTCAGATCGCTGGAGGCGGCACGTGGCAAGTGTCCGATAAGCTTGGAGGAAGATCAATTGAGGTCAGCGCTATTAAGACTTGTTTACAGAAAGCGAAAGTGGCATTTTTATGAAGGTCAAATTATCGATTGTAAAATCTATTAAATCTGATGATGAAGGTGGTAGCAATTTCGCAATTGACCACCTTTTATAACTTTGAAGCGCTGTATAAGACATATTCGTTAGCTACATATAATACATAAATCCACGCCTTTGCCCGTGGGAGTAGGCAGCAGCTATAGAACATGACGTAGCAAAGAGCAATAGAATAGAATAGAAAATATTTTATTGTAAACCATAAAAGTTACACAATTTTTCAAAAAAAAATTTATATATACCCGGGTACAAATCGCTGACAGCGATATCTACCAGACTACCTTTGGATGGACTGAAACAACTTAGAATAAAAAAGGGGGTAGTCTGCGGTTTACTGCAGTGCTATTAGATTAAAACATATATATATACAAAATTATATTACTATAATAAATACTATACAATATATTATATATAAACATACATAATATGATATGAAATTCATAGAAACACAGAGAAACAAAAAAGAAAAAAGGTTGAAGAATGAAAAAAAATATGGATTGTAATCAAAGGACTAAAGGTCATACATACCTTACAAGGAATTTATAGTATGGTCGTAACTTGGTTTGTTTGGTAGAACACAAACGATAACATTTTGCATGCAATAAAAAAAGTTTCGTCAAATATTTACGATCTATTTTTATCACTCTCTTATCTTTTACAAGATACATTTGCGTCAAGGTTAGCAAATAATGTATTCTATATTCTATGAGTTGACATGCCCGTCCAAACATGGTTTACATAAGAAACTATTCGAGCTACTGATGGGTTGATAAAGCGTATTTATTTATTTACTAGCTGAACCTCGCGGTTTCACTCGCATCTTTGATTACTACTCCGCTCCTATTAGTCATAGCGTGATGTTTTATAGCCTATAACCTTCCTCAATAATCGGGCTATCGAATAGTGAAATAATTTTTAAAATCGGACCAGTAGATCCTGAGATTAGCGCGTTCAAACAAACAAACAAACAAACTCTTCAGCTTTATAATATTACTAGCTGTCCCACGCGGCTTCGCTCCCGTCAACTGGCTACCTACCAAGCTAGCCCACCTACTCTAAATACGTTGCGTCTCAAAAAGAATAAATTTTCCCCGTTTTTGGAACATTTTTCATTGATGCTCCGCTCCTATTGGTCGTAGCGTGATGTTATATAGCCTATAACCTTCCTCGATAAATGGACTACCCAACACAAAAAGAATTTTTCAATTCCAACCAGTAGTTCCTGAGATTAGCGCGTTCAAACAAACAAACAAACAAACAAACTCTTCAGCTTTATAATATTAGTATAGATAAGTATAGATATGTTTACCCTCGCACGGGAACGCCTTACAGCAATGTTATAATAATGGAGCACAATCTTACATATAAGTCCAGGTTTTCTCACGATGTTTTCCTTCACTGTTGTCAGCGATGTCGAAGATAAACTCAGAAAATACATATGAATTGAACCCACGACCTCAAGCACGAGAGGCGAGGTCTTAGCCACTGGGCCACCACATATCTTAATATATATAAATCTCGTGTCACAATGTTTGTCCTCAATGGACTCCTAAACCACTTAACCAATTATAATAAAATTCGCACACCATGTGCAGTTCGATCCAACTTGAGAGATAGGATAGTTTAAATCTCAAATTATAGTCGCAATTTTAATTTATTGCTAATTATTTGTCTGTTATTATTTGACAGTCACAATAACCTGACGCTATAACTCCAGAACGCACGAACCGATTTCCACGGTTTTGCATTCGTTGGAAAGGTCTCGGGCTCCGTGAGGTTTATAGGGTAAGTAGGTTAGGGTAGGTAGGGTAGGGTAGGTAGGGTAGGGTAGGTAGGGTAGGGTAGGTAGGGTAGGGTAGGTAGGGTAGGGTAGGTAGGGTAGGGTAGGTAGGGTAGGGTAGGTAGGGTAGGGTAGGTAGGGTAGGGTAGGTAGGGTAGGGTAGGTAGGGTAGGGTAGGTAGGGTAGGGTAGGTAGGGTAGGGTAGGTAGGGTAGGGTAGGTAGGGTAGGGTAGGTAGGGTAGGGTAGGTAGGGTAGGGTAGGTAGGGTAGGGTAGGTAGGGTAGGGTAGGTAGGGTAGGGTAGGTAGGGTAGGGTAGGTAGGGTAGGGTAGGTAGGGTAGGGTAGGTAGGGTAGGGTAGGTAGGGTAGGGTAGGTAGGGTAGGGTAGGTAGGGTAGGGTAGGTAGGGTAGGGTAGGTAGGGTAGGGTAGGTAGGGTAGGGTAGGTAGGGTAGGGTAGGTAGGGTAGGGTAGGTAGGGTAGGGTAGGTAGGGTAGGGTAGGTAGGGTAGGGTAGGTAGGGTAGGGTAGGTAGGGTAGGGTAGGTAGGGTAGGGTAGGTAGGGTAGGGTAGGGTAGGGTAGGGTAGGGTAGGGTAGGGTAGGGTAGGTAGGGTAGGGTAGGTAGGGTAGGGTAGGTAAGGTAGGGTAGGTAGGGTAGGTAGGGTAGGGTAGGTAGGGTAGGTAGGGTAGGGTAGGTAGGGTAGGGTAGAGGGTAGGGTAAGGTAGGTAGGGTAGGTAGGGTAGGTAGGGTAGGTAGGGTAGGTAGGGTAGGTAGGGTAGGTAGGGTAGGTAGGGTAGGTAGGGTAGGTAGGGTAGGTAGGGTAGGTAGGGTAGGTAGGGTAGGTAGGGTAGGTAGGGTAGGTAGGGTAGGTAGGGTAGGTAGGGTAGGTAGGGTAGGTAGGGTAGGTAGGGTAGGTAGGGTAGGTAGGGTAGGTAGGGTAGGTAGGGTAGGTAGGGTAGGTAGGGTAGGTAGGGTAGGTAGGGTAGGTAGGGTAGGTAGGGTAGGTAGGGTAGGTAGGGTAGGTAGGGTAGGTAGGGTAGGTAGGGTAGGTAGGGTAGGTAGGGTAGGTAGGGTAGGTAGGGTAGGTAGGGTAGGTAGGGTAGGTAGGGTAGGTAGGGTAGGTAGGGTAGGTAGGGTAGGTAGGGTAGGTAGGGTAGGTAGGGTAGGTAGGGTAGGTAGGGTAGGTAGGGTAGGTAGGGTAGGTAGGGTAGGTAGGGTAGGTAGGGTAGGTAGGGTAGGTAGGGTAGGTAGGGTAGGTAGGGTAGGTAGGGTAGGTAGGGTAGGTAGGGTAGGTAGGGTAGGTAGGGTAGGTAGGGTAGGTAGGGTAGGTAGGGTAGGTAGGGTAGGTAGGGTAGGTAGGGTAGGTAGGGTAGGTAGGGTAGGTAGGGTAGGTAGGGTAGGTAGGGTAGGTAGGGTAGGTAGGGTAGGTAGGGTAGGTAGGGTAGGTAGGGTAGGTAGGGTAGGTAGGGAAGGGTAGGGTAGGTAGGGTAGGGTAGGTAGGGTAGGGTAGGTAGGGTAGGGTAGGTAGGGTAGGGTAGGTAGGGTAGGTAGAGTAGGATAGGTAGGGTAGGGTAGGTAGAGTTGGGTAGATAGTGTTAGGTAGGGTAGATGAATGTTTGGTGTTTTTATGGCAAAACAAAGTTTGCCGGGTCAGCTAGTATTATTATATGTATTTATGTATGTTAGGCAAACTAAACAAAAGTATACAGCAAAATTAAATAGTATAATCTATGTTCTATCTATATATTATAGAAAAGAAGAAACTGACTGACTGACTGATAGATCAACGCACAGCCAAAACCGCTAGGCCTAGAAGCACGAAATTTGGCAAATAGGTTCCTCAAGTATCGTAAGTGAGCACTAAGAGAGGATTTTTGGAAATTCTACCCCATAAGGGGTCGAAAGTTTGTATGAAAAATCTAATTCCTTCGGCCGAAATTCTTGAAACTTGGCACAAATGGTAATCTAAGTAAATAATAAAGTTTGTCATTATAAATTTTTCGGAACTACCCCCAAAGGATGATTTAGGGGATGTTAAAGATTTTTCGAAGAAACTTGTTTCTTGGGTCTATAAACATGAAACTTGACATAAATATCAACCTAAATAAACAAGATCCAAAATATTTTAAGTCTTCATCAAGTCGAAAGAAGAAGAAGAATAAATAAAGTGATTCCTAGATCTCCTCGAACACGTTACAAGTCTTCAAGAAAATTACTACACACCACAAGTCGGTCGTCTCGCTACAATTTCCTGTGGGAGCTGACAGTCACCGTTGACTTCCACCCAAATGATTTCATTTCCCGCCATCATGTATGTATGAATGTATGTTTGTAAGTTTATAGCTGGGGGTGATGTTAACATGGCGGCGACGGGTTAGCCACAGTTGAAGATATTTTCGTACTAAGCTAAATTTATGTGATGTTTGGATGTTTCTTATTGACTGCAAATTTGATGTTTGGAACACAGGAAAACAATGACCTAAATTATAGAAAACATTTTTACAAACTTTCTATTGCAAACTTGAACTAACGAAACTTATAAAAAACCTCAAGTTCATAAACAATGAAAGCACGAACATTGCTTTAACGAAAAGGAAAAAAAATACTTTTCCAAGTATACTTTATAATTTGTTCGACTATTAATCGTAAACTTGTTAAGGCAAGAGAAAAAAAAAAACATCCCCACTTTACGTGTACAGGAGATACCGAATAAAAAATGTTTTTTCACTTCTCATGCTCTGAAATTGCTTATTTGTGCAGGATATAGGCTGAACAAAATCGATTTTTGTGCACAAGTGCATTAACGTATCAACTTATAAATGTATCTATATTAAGGCAAAGAAAATGAGCCATACAGCCAAACACAATAAAAAGTTCACAGATAGAATTTGTTATTTTATAATATTTAATTTAATTTATTTGCCTTTTATGTGTTTTTTAAGACATAAAAGACATATAAATTAAAATACGGTTGGTTATTTAAATAATTAAAAAAATATATAAATTACAAAATTAATTTAATAGAAGGCTGTATAGGTCTGCAGCCCAAGCCTAATATCAATGTCAGAAGATTTAAAAAAAAGCGGCGGGAAACAGGTCTTGTTTTTTCGTGCGTTTATTCATTTCTACAAATTTGCTAAAAAATTTAAAAATGTCCAATGAAGTAGAGGATTTAGCACTCTTTCCTAATACGCTTATGAAAATTAATGCACAGAGAGTTGTGCAACAGATATTACCGCCAAAGTCTCGGGAAAAATATCCCAAAGTTTACGATAATTTCAAAGTTTACGGTACTTTGAATATTAATTAAAGAAATGTTATGTTATACTACTGTTTTATTTCCTCGCAATCGAAATGAAAAGCAGAGTTTATAACTCGTCCACAAAACCATTTTATCCTCGACATTACTATCAGCCAATAGTCTCGGATAAAAATGGTTCGTTTTGTGCACTCATTGTAAAATCTACTATTTCATGATTTTATTTTACCACTTTGTCGGCGTGATTAACATCCATGCCAAATAATAGCTTTTTAGTACTAAAAGTCTCTGAGATAAGCTGGGAACAGACGGACATGGTGAAACTATAAGGGTTCCTTGAAAACCCTAAAAAAGAGTTCACTTATTGAGTTAGCCTAAGCAAAGCCAAATTACGTGAACAGTTTCAACATAGAGTTTGTTGGAGAGTCTGTCGTTATCAGTGGTTAAGTTGATAACTAGGTACTTAGTACTAAGATTTTAAAGTAAGATGAGCCATTAGGAAAAAGTGAAAGAACAGAGAGCCATCAATCCACTTGCGTGATACACGGTCGATCACAATCAAAAGGAATTCATCAAAATCCTTCTGACGTTTTATTCTGCAAAAAAATCACAGAGAAAACTCAGATGAAGTGAGCTTAAAGTGAGCTTAAAGTGAGCTGGCAATCCATTTTTTAAGTAGAATATACCTTTGCTTCACCTAATTTTTCAGGTTGAAAAGTTTACAGAATACCACTGCTGATTGTCTTAGAAAATGTGTGAAATTCGTAACTCATTCATATATTTTTTTAAAATTCGTCTACTCGACAAAATTAATAACGCAATGTATGTTTTTGTAAAAATGGCATTGGGATTGTGTGTGTTACTTACTACCCCATTGCCTTGTACGGGATTACTAGAACACTGCAAGAATGTTAATAATGATTGGTTTATGTAGCGTTGTGAGGGTCTCAACTGAAAATAGTCGAGTGATTCTAAAATATCACAATTAGTAAAGAAAGAAAGAAAAGAAAGAAAAAGTATTTATTTGTGTCCCGCACAGGAGACACGAGAAACAAGTATAAAAATAAACAATAATAAAAAATTAAAAACCCTTGCGAGACCAAAAAGGCTCCTATCTCAGCATGTGCAGCGATATCCAAAAAAGAAATAACGCTGCGCTGATATTCTGTTAGGGCCCACTGTTGATGCCATGGACACACTTACGGAAACGGATAATAATTATATAATAAAATAAAATATATTATAAAATAGAATAAACACAGAAGGTGGGTCAAAGTATGTATAAGTATGCGTAAGTATAATACAAATATATAAATAAAACATATTAAATGTAGGTAGACCTATAAAGACCGACGGCCGCGATGCTCAATGATCTTTTGTCGAAACCATAGACAAACGACAGAGCGCGCGGACCGAAGAGTAATATACTAAATACGGAATAAATATATGGTCGGCTGATTAACTCAAAAGAAATATGTCATGAAAAGTTGTTGACGTCACACAAAACTGCGGCATTTCGTGAAAGTTTCAAATTCACTGCTTCTCGTATCTGGAATGATCTTCATGCGCCGTTTCGCGCTATAAAAACGATTGGAACATTAATAAGTTCCTAATAACAACATTAAAAACGCGGAACAACACTAGTTTTCCCGGGAACTGTAGCGTTGTGAGGATCTTAACTGAAAATACTGCCTATTAGGGTAAGACGTCAAATAGCGAGGCTATTATCTTTTACTTTAAACTCAAACATAAATAGTATGTCGAAGTCATGTACTAAGACAAACACAAAGATATTTTATTTCAACTAGGCCACCAAGCGACACTTTTGAACGCTAATACATTAAAATTTACAAGGAATAAAAATTTATTCTACCGTGCATTCGGAAAGTAGCTTGTTATGGAGAAGAACGCACAAGAAACTCCATACTTACTCTTTAAAAAAAACATTTTTTTTTTTACAATTCTTAGGTACATAAGTACATACATTAATAAATTCATATGTGTGAGGACAATGCACCCAGAATCACTACATACTATACTACGTACAGGTAAAAAGTATTAAAAGTACTCACACATGTACCGTGCAGTTACATAATAGGTACTAGAAAAACATTAGCATCCGAAGCAGTTAAGTTAAGACCCATCCCAACTGACGGCGCCCGTTCACGAACATGACGCATGAATCGGCACCACCCAGCTCAACCATCATGAAGGGAACCGAATGATCCAACACACGCGCCACCATCAGAGAGACATTTGAGAGAGCATGATACACTCAACTGCCAGGGTACACATAAGTCAACGAACGACACAAAGGTACAGCAAATGGTAGATTTACAGTTGGGTACATAGTACTCACACACGTGCTGCGCAGTTATACAATACTAAAAGAAATTTAGTCTATATAATACAAATATATTCATACAGTCTTCAGCAAGTCCAACAATACTTCAAAACAATAATGTTCTGCATATCACTTGTTTTTGCGCCCTAGTGGTTGTGGAGCAAGACTAGCATTGAGCCATGCATTTTTATCAGTGATGTAATCCCCCAACTTATAATATGCCTGCCTGCATAGTGTGCGTTTTATACAAGTTTTAAATTTCGTCTCATTCAGTTCTAGAATGTGGGGAGGAATTTTATTGTAACATTTTGTACAGTACCCCATGGGGTACATGAAAGATGAGGCTACTTTAGCCAGTCTGAAACCTGGTTGAACTAATTGGTCCCTATTTCTAGTAATGTAATTATGTTTATCTCCGTGTTTACTAAAAAGATGTAAATTATTTCTCACGTACATGATGTTTTCATAAATATATTGACAAGGAACCGTCATGATGTTAATGCCCTTAAACATTTCCCTTAGAGAATCGCGCCGACGAAGATTGTATATCACTCTGATGTCTCGTTTTTGCAGAATAAAAATTGACTCAATGTCTGCAGCCCTTCCCCATAGTAAAATACCGTAAGACATTATACTATGAAAGTAACTAAAATCTACATCACTAAATTGACGAATCTTTCTAACAGCATAAGCTGCTTATTGGTGAATGTACCAATTTTGGGTCCTTTCTTATTTTTATTAACGATTTACCCCATCTATTGAAAAACAAACTAAACATGGTGTTATTTGCTGATGACACTTCTTTGACTATTAAGATAAATAGTCGTACGAGTAACGTTGCCGACGTAAATAATGCATTGCAGCATGTTCTAAATTGGTTCACTGCTAATAATTTAGTTTTGAATGCTAAAAAAACTAAGTGTGTAAAATTTGCCTTGCCGAATGTCAAACGTTATGATTGTGACATTTTATTAAACAACAAGAAGCTAGTATTCGTCGATAAAACGGTTTTCCTGGGGATCACGCTAGACTCAAGGTTACAAGAGTCCTCATTTAATATCACTTGCGGGGCGGTTAAGTTCGGCAGCTTATGCTGTTAGAAAAATTTGTCAATTTACTGATGTAGATCATATTATAGGTTAGGGGATTACATCGCTGTTAAAATGGCCCAACGCTAGTCTAGCACCACAAAGAAAGAAAAGTTCTGAAGTATTGTTGGACCTGCTGAAGACTGTATGAATATATTTGTGTTGTATAAACTCAATTTATTTTTGTATTATATAACTGCACAGCACATATGTGAGTACTACGTACCAACTGTAAATGTACCTATGTGTCGTTCGTTGACTTCAGTGTGCCCTGGCAGTTGAGTGTGTCATGCTCTCCCTTCATGATGGTTGAGCTGAGTGTTGCCGATCCATGTGTCATGTTCGTGAACGGGCGCCATCAGTTGGGATTGGTCATATCTTAGCGGCCTCCGCCTGTTTTTAATTACCTATTTATTGTATTTTTAATTATTTGTTTTACTCTAGACGCTTGTATGTACGTTTTTTACATCGTTCTCACATATATGTATTTTTCCAACAAGATTATTGTAACCAAATACTTGTAAAACACATTTTTTTTAAAGAGTAAGTGTGGAGTTTCTTGTCCGTTCTTCTCCATAACAAGCTACATTTCCGAATGGACGGTAGAATCAATTATTATTACATTTTTTTGACGTTCGAAAGTGCCACTTAATGGCCTAATTGAATTAAGAAATTTTGTTTTTTTTTTATTTTGAATAGTCGAGTGATTCTAAAATATCACAATTAGTAAGTTCCTAATGACAACACTAAAAACGCGGCACAACACTAGTTTACTCGGGACACTGACATTCGGTCATTTCAGGTCATTTCGATCCCGAAAAAACTAGTGTTGTTCTGCGTTTTTAGTGTTGTCATTAGGAACTTACTAATTGTGATATTTTAGAATCACTCGACTATTTTCAGTTGAGACCCTCACAACGCTACATTTATCAAGTAGTAGCTAGAAAACTGCCTCGTTGGTCTGGCTGAGCATGAGGTCCTGGGTTCGATTCCCAAAGTGTTATTGGGTTTTCCATCTTGAATTTCTCAGTAGTAACCCGGAATTTGGACATGTGCCCGGTTGCACCAATAAGCCCGTCCCTTATTGTATGGGACTTAAAGATAACTGGCAAAATGTAGGTACACTGTAAGTGCACCTCTGCCCAACCTCTCGGGGAACACAGGCGTGATGTTATTGGTTTATCACTCGCTCTCCTCACAGCTATAAAGCCTGTGCTACACGGTTGCCAACCAAGCGAAAAACCAAGGTAACCTTGGTCTGAAGCAGCCGTTTTGGACCGTGTAGACAGTGGTTTTAAACCAAATTTAGCATGACCTTTAGACGCCCTTGGGTTGCCAACCAGTTGATTTAAAACTTATTTGAAACCATGTAGCCGCTTGTATAAAACCACGCGTGTGACAGTCGCACTTCTGCTGGAGCCGAGCGCAGACGCACGCGTCGCTGCGCACAAATGACTCAAAAGAGCGAACGTATTGATATGTATAGAGATTTGCCTTGTCTTTGGGATTTGACATCAGAGTCATATAAAGACTCAACTTAAAAAAAGAAATGGGATATTTTTTTTAAGTATATTCTTTTACTTTAAAGGTATATTAATATTAAATATACTAGCTTCTGCCAGCGGCTTCTGCCGCGTAAAAAGTGTTTTCTTATCCCAAGGGAACATTATACGGTACGAGCGTTAATACGACCTCTCTGCGCAGCGTTCTAAACATACTTAGGTTTGGAGCTTAGCTTAGCTTTAGGGCTGGTCTGTGTTAGCAAACTTACGCTTTGAGCTGTCAGCGACAAGCTCTGTAGGGCTTGGCTTTGTCGATGCAGTCCTACCTTGCCTGGCTCCTTCAGAGCCGGCAAGGTGGCGTGGTCTTGAGGGAGAGCGCTACGGTCGTGTAGATCCTCAAGGCAAGTGCGGTGATTTTCCTTCTCGTGGTTGCCGCCCTGTTATTGGTCTAATTCCCTCTGAAATAGACGTAACTGAAATCACCGGGCGACGTATCACAGGGGTGGCGAGGTCATGCCCCTGGGTGTCCACCATTGAACAAATAAAATGTTGGATAGCAATGACCTCCCGCGTGTTTGTGCCGTGCGCGGGGACCCGTATGGAGGGATGAAGGGATCCTGGTGATTGAGTGGAGCAGGTTGCACACAACACATCACTTTGGCCCGGATTTCTTCCGACACGGGAGGCCGTAGCCTAGCCAGCTACGGCCAATCGGCTGCGGGGTCCGGTCAGACGGCCCCCAGGCGAGTTCACTCCCATTGGGGGCTTGCAGACGGCGGCGCTCGCTCGCATGGCTAGTGGTAGTGGTGTGAGTTGGTGTCGTGCAGTCTCGTAAGCAACTAATGGGGGGGGCTATATCCCTCGGCTAATCCCTGGTGCTACCGTAGCATCGCCACTTGAGCACTCCATGGAGGGTGGGGATAGTCGAGGGATGAAATTTATATCGGGATTTTAAATGGATTTAAATTCAAAAAAAAACCACAAGGCGAAAGGACCGGCGAAAGTTGGGACTGCGCTCCAAAAGGCGGGACCGGCGAAAGCTGGGACTGCACACCAGACGGCGGGACCGGTGCAAGCCGGGACTGCATTTTCCTTAGCAGGAACGTCCAGAGGCGAGACTGCAGTGGGATCGTCTCGAGGTGGGGCTGCGGCGGGACTGCCAAATGACGGTACTGCTGCGGCACTGCCGAGGGTCGGCACTGCTGTGGGACCGTTGAAGGACGGAACTGCACACCAGACGGCGGGACCGGCGCAAGCCGGGACTGCTTTTTCCGTAGCAGGAACGCCCGGCGGCGAGACTGCAGTGGGGTCGTCTCGAGGTGGGGCTGCGGCGGGACTGTCAAATGACGGTACTGTTGCGGCACTGCCGAGGGCCGGCACTGCTGCGGGACCACCTAAGGGCGGAACTGCAAACCAGCCCACCGGGCACAAAGGTGCTGCCAAAACTGGCGCGACACGTGACCCTTGTGTCGGAGGTCGAATGACCTCGGACCTTGGGGCCCCGGACGCGACCGGCAAAAACAGCACCTCGTCGTCTCCCGGCGGCCGGCATGAACCAGGCTGGCTTCCGGTTGGACGATCTGGGGCGCGCAGGAAAAAGCGCCAAAAGCTGAGACAGCAGGCGGCTCTAGAGGGGACTCCTACGGAGGGCCCATCAAAGAGACCGCGTGCTGCTCTCAGCGGCGACAGCGGGGACATGGCGGCCAAGAGGATGAAGACCCAAGGGCAATCATCCTCAACCGGATCCTTTAGGGATGCGGTGGCGGCTGTGAAACTCGCTGTCGTCACAGTCAGGTACCCGGAAGAGTACTTGAGGGCGGAGGACTTGGTGCCAATCCAGGAGCTCATAATTGAGAAACTGGAAGTGGCGCCGGATCCTCTGCCTGTTTTAACGGTTGCTCCCGGAGTTGTCGCGGGTGCAGTTCATGTATCCTGCGACAACTCTGACGCAGCTAGCTGGTTTCGGGGGGCCATCCACAATGTGGAACTCGGCCCCTTGAAACTCAAGGTTGTTGACGCCAGGGACCTTCCAAAGCCAGTCAAAATGGCATGGAAGAGTCGCAACTTGGCGTTGCAGGACTCTGCCCGGGCCATTCGATTGCTCCAGCGGCTTAACCCTGCCTTGAGGACGAGCGACTGGAAGGTCGTGAATACTCTCACTGAGCAGACCGGCATCCGTCGTATCGTCCTCATGGACGGGGTGTCCGCTGGGGTCATCAAGGCCGCGGGCTACTCTCTTCCAGGAGGAATTGAACGGTATTCGTTCAAACTCCTGGAAGAAGATAAGGGAGAGGCACCCACTGCGGAAGCAGAGGCGGAACCCTCCGAGGATGGACTACACCGACGTGAGGAGGCCATCGAGGAAATCTCTGCTTACGGCGCAGCGCAGGAGGCAGAGATTGGGACCAGGGCGTCAGAGGCAGACCACGAGGATGACATCCTCGGGGAGTTCGACACCCTGGGGATTGAGTCGCCGATTGCTCTCGAGGAGACCCAGGCGATGGAGGAGGAGCCTCAAAACTAAGGCCCTCCTATATTAACACAGGCCCATCAAAATCATCCAAGATGGAGGGACTAAGGTGTGTACAAATTAATTTGCATCATTGCAGAGCCGCTACAGCCCTTCTGGCTCGGCAACTGAAGCTTAACACATATGACGTTGCCTTGATACAGGAACCTTATCTATATAAGGGGACTATAAAAGGCTTAGGTGGGACAGGAGGCACGGTGCTCTATGACTGTCCAACTAATGACGCGAGGACTTGCATCTATATCAGGGGCGGTATAGAGGCAATGCCCTTACGTACTTTCTGTTACAGGGATCTCACAACAACTTTGATCCAGGTGGGGATGGGCACAGAGAAAAGGAAAATTATCCTTGCCTCTGCCTACCTCCCATATGAACAAAAGGAACCAGTAACACCACTAATCAGAAGACTGGTTGACTACGGCAACCAAGAAAACCTCGACCTGATACTTGGCTGCGATGCGAATGCACACCATGTCGTTTGGGGCAGCTCGGATGTCAACAAACGAGGGGAGGATTTGTTGGACTTTGTGGTAAGCTCTTCTTTACAAATCCTTAACGCAGGCAATAAACCTACTTTCAGGACCTCGGCGAGAACTGAAGTTATTGACCTGACACTGGCTTCAAACAAGGCCAGCGCTTACATCGAAAATTGGCATGTATCGGACGAAATCTCTCTGTCTGACCATAATTATATATGCTTTAGGTTTAGGACGGCGGGAGAAGCCGAAACTAGACGAAGGAGAAACCCAAGACATACAAATTGGGACTCGTACAGGAGGGACCTAAAAGTAAATCTAGGGAGCCCTAAAGGTAAGCTTAATTCCATACTAGATATAGAATTTGAAGCTGATAGAATCAAGGTGGGCACCATCGGTGCATGGGTAGATAACTGCCCAGAGAAAAAGGCCTTTTGCAAAAAGGTACCATGGTGGACTCCTGAACTAGCTAAAATACGTCAGGAAACACGACAGGCCTTTAATGATGCAAAAGCCAGGAAAGATTTCTCTGACTATCATAGCATGCTGACGAGGTATAAGACGGCGGTACGCAAGGCCAAAAGAACTAGTTGGCGGCAGCATTGCACCTCCATCGAAGCTCTGCCAAATGGAATGAGGTTGTGCAAAGCAATGTCCATGACTAAGACAAACCCACTATCATCTGTAAAGGATGAGAATGGGTATCTAACGGAAACTGGACAGGACACTCTGGGCGTGATGTTTAGAACTCACTTCCCGGAATGTATACTGCGCGATAGCGATGAAGAGGAACCAGTCACAAGGGACGAGCTCACAAGGCAAACGTCCAAAAATAACTGGCTCACGGCAAAGAAAGTGGTAGATGAGAATAAACTGAAGCTTGCCATAGCGGGCTTCCAGCCTCTCAAATCCCCTGGTCCGGATGGCATCTACCCAATACTATTGCAAGAAGGGGCATCTGTTTTGCTACCTCATTTGAGTAAGCTCTACAGAGCCTGCGTAGCCTTTGGGTACGTACCCAAGGCATGGAGGGAAGTCAAAGTCACTTTTATACCGAAGGTAGGTAGACCGACTTACGAAGAAGCTAAAGCTTACAGGCCAATTAGTCTATCATCCTTTCTCTTAAAAGCTCTGGAGAAACTGGTAGACAGGTACCTAAGAGAGGGACCACTTAAAATCTTCCCTCTACATAAACTACAGTGCGCCTACAGCCCTGGCAAATCTACGGAAACGGCATTGCATTATGTTGCGAGTCGAGCCGAGGCTGCGCTAGAGGGACAAGAGATCTGTGTCGGGGCTTTCCTAGACATAGAGGGAGCCTTCGACAAGACAACATTTGAGTCCATACGCATCGCTGCAAAGGAACATGGCATCAATGATACCACGTGTAACTGGATTGACTATATGCTGAGAAGCAGAATAGTCAGATCGGAACTGATGGGAGACAGACTTAGTGCAAAAACAACAAGAGGTTGTCCGCAGGGTGGAGTGCTGTCACCATTATTATGGTGCTTGGTAGTAGACTCGCTACTTACCAAGCTCAATACTGGACCATTCTACACAGTAGGCTATGCAGATGACATAGCCATAATGGTTAATGGTAAATTCCCGAACATAGTCTCTGGATTATTACAACAGGCATTGAGGATGACAGAGGAATGGTGTACAAAGAACCACCTCTCTATCAACCCAAGCAAAGCAGTCATTGTTCCATTCACGAGGAAGAGACAACTAGGAAACCTAGGAGAGCTCTCCCTCAATGGAATAAAGCTGCCCTGGTCTACCGAAGTTAAATATCTGGGTGTAACGCTTGATAAAGAACTCAGGTGGAAAACTCATGTGGAAAATATTACGACGAAAGCCCTACGAGTGTTCGGCATGTGTCGTTCCACCTACGGTAAAACTTGGGGGTTAAAGCCCAAAGTGATACGATGGCTGTACCGAACAATGATAATACCTATTATCACATACGGCAGCATAGTGTGGTGGCCCAGAACAAAGCTTGCCTCGTGCAAAGCGCCACTCACCAGATTACAAAGAACAGTGTGTCTAGGCATCACGGGCGCTTTCAGGACAACACCTACGGCAGCGATTGAGAGATACCTCAATATCCCTCCTCTGCATATGATGGTTGAATTCGAGGCAAGGAAGACATTACATCGACTTGCTGTGGCTGGACTATGGGATGCCTCTAAGCCAAGGACCAACCATACAAAGTTTGACGGGAATGAAGGCCTGGATCGGGTAACAAGCATGTTAT
Organism: Orthosia cruda; assembly: GCA_964057195.1. Lineage (NCBI taxonomy): Eukaryota > Metazoa > Arthropoda > Insecta > Lepidoptera > Noctuidae > Orthosia > Orthosia cruda. The sequence goes on from OZ059841.1 coordinate 26,393,374, forward strand.
CCGATAAAATGCAAACTATGTTTGTGTTTGAAAGGTCTTTCAAGGTCCAAATCCCTACAATAGAGGACTGGACGAAGGGAATCGATCCACCAGAACAAGACAGTCTGGTGTGGTACACTGATGGATCCAAAATGGAATCAGGTACAGGGGCGGGAATATACGCAAAAGGTTACAAATGTAGCAAAAGCCTAGGGAAAATGGCAACTGTATTCCAAGCGGAAACTTATGCCATAATAACCTGTGCTCAAGAGAATATAGATAGAGGAACCAGAGGTAAATCCATATATATTCTTAGTGACAGTCAGGCTGCAATCAAAGCCATGGCATCCTACAAAGTGGACTCCGGACTTATTCTGGATGCTGTCCAAACCCTAAACAGGCTTGGGAAGCACAACAGGGTAAGACTGATGTGGGTCCCTGGGCACAAAGGAATCCATGGCAACGAAATGGCAGATGAACTGGCAAGAGAGGGCTCAGCAAATGACTTCGTGGGTCCAGAACCATGTGTAGGCATCTCGACGTGCCTCGTAAAAGCCGCATTTAGGGAGTTTGCAGATCACAGACAGCGAACTCATTGGCTATCTAGCACCGGTCTACAACACTCCAAGAAATTCCTAGGCTCTACGTTCAAAGCCCGGGAATGCATTTGGAATATGAGCAGGGGGCAAATCCGCTACCTGCTTGGGGCCTTTACTGGGCACTTTGGAACCAACGACATGCTCATGAAGATGGGTATAACCGCGACACCCATCTGCAGGTTGTGTGGGGAACATACGGAGCGCATGGAGCACCTTCTTTGCACATGCGATGCACTGGCTGGTAAGCGAATGAGTCTCCTAGGGGCTGGATATCCAAGACCAGAAGACTATAGGCTCATATCTCCCAGTCTCGTTGTAAAATTCATGAAAAGAGTTTTCAACGAGATTGGGGAGGAGTAAGGTATCTAGGGGACCACAATAGATCCCAATGGGTCGAAGTGTCCGAGTTGTTTCTCGGCCCCTCCACAAGATAAGATAAGATAAGATAGGTTTGGAGCTTGTTTAAATCCGTGTAGCCAGCATCGCCCCATCCGCTTCAAACCAGGGCGACCTTGGTTTTTGGCTTGGTATGGCAACCGTGTAGCACAGGCATAATGTATTTAGATACGCATATTATGTTAATTTACTGAATATTGCTGGCCGCGCGATGTATTGTTGTTATTAATATAATCTTGATATAATCTATTTAATTATTCAATGTCCGCTTTAATCTCATCATCATCATCAATGAGCCTTTTAACGTCCACACTGCTTGGTCTCATCATCATCATCAATGATCCTTTTAACGTCCCCACTGCTTGGTCTCATCATCATCATCAATGAGCCTTTTAACGTCCCCACTGCTTGGTCTCATCATCATCATCAATGAGCCTTTTAACGTCCCCACTGCTTGGTCTCGTCATCATCATCAATGAGCCTTTTAACGTCCCCACTGCTTGGTCTCATCATCATCATCAATGAGCCTTTTAACGTCCCCACTGCTGGGACACAGGCCTCCTCTCTATGAGATGAAATGGGCCGTAATCCACCACGTAATTAATCTCATACTGTGAGATAATTGCACGCGCTGAGCTATACCCACGATCTAGAAACCTGGCTCGGCTTGACGGGATTGATTTTAAACAATTTATTCCCGCTGCTGCGCTCCCAGGATCCGTGCATTTTTTGGATAAAAATAGCTTATAACACTCATCCATGGTGTCTATTGCTAACATTTTGATATTGCATTCAGTATTTCTAGAGATTTAGTACTTATACACAAACTAACATACAAACAATTTGGCAGGTTAACTTACTTCACTAAATAAGTACTTCAAATAATGCAACTTTACTTTACCAACGATTTCAAAATAAAAAGATAGATGTTAATAATAGCCATAAGTCCGTTGACAAACTGCGGCCTAAAGGACATACGGACTAGTGGATGCATGAATAGTTTGATGTAAGGATGTTTCTTCCAATATCATATTTATAACATGCCAAAATCCTCTTGTATTATTAGTGCCCCAACATCTATGTTGTCTCACAAACAACTTCAACAAACTTGTACATTCTTTATTCAACACAAAAGTTTCTCGTATCTACTTCCAAAGTCCTCCCCCCACTTACGTAAATAACGTGGTTGTACAAAATGCTGAGTTTTCCTTATTGCTGTATAAACGGCCCTCCCAGGAGCAATAGCTGTGAGACCACCGTGTAATATATGCATTAGCTTTTGTTCACAATTAGCTGAACGTACTAAATGTATAACATAGTTAGTCTCGGATAACCTAATATACGCAAATAATTAAGAAAAGCCAGTGGTATGCTGAAATAAAATATAATACCTATACTTATTAGAGGGCCGGTCGATGTGGTGATATTTGAAGGAGGCATTTCTTCAAATTGTTCAGCTGTAGACGTATTTCGGCTGAAATTGATGATGACACTGACTGAGGTATATAGTAAGTACCGAAATATATACATTATACTTGTGACGACAAGCTTATGGCGTAGAAACTACATTAAAGAAAGAAAGAAAAGAAGCGAACTGAAAAGACGTAAACAACAAGAAAATCATGCTGTGCAGTCGGAGGATACATATTCGCAAGTTGGCCGACCAAAGCCAGCTATATCCTCCTACTGCACAGCATGATGTTCTTCTTGTTTATGTCTTTTTAGTTCGCTTCTTAAGCAGTCGGGTTTTTTGAATTAACTTTTTTTATTTATAACTTTTTAGTTTACATATTTTTTTCGAATGTACCTACATTTAAACTTATAATTGTTGTATATTTTTGAAAGCACCTCTTAAAACCCTTTATTTTGATACCCCACAAGATGGGTTTGGAAGCAAAACAAAATTAAGCCCTCACAATATGGCACCCAAAATCCGCCATTTTTCTTTTTACCAAGAACCTTCTCCTAACAATAACAAACACAGCAAAAAAAGGAAAAAGCGAAATCGGTCCAGCCGTTCACGCGTGATGCCGTGACCAAGGGAAATAGGGATTCATTTTATATATACGAGTATATAGATATTCATCTATTATAATGCAATTCAAAATCTAATCCGGTGAGATTAAACCTATACTTTTCTGAAAATAATATAATCATTTCAACCGGAAGATATCCACTGCTGGACGTAGGTCTCCAAGCGTTGCCACATCGATCAGTCATGTGCGTCTCCATTGAACAGACTATCGCTACTATATCTATATATTATTCACGTGCGCTACGTGCAGCCAACTCAGAAAGTGTTAAACTCGCTGTGGAAGTATGTAAGTCCAGTCAGAGGAATAGGTTGGAGAAAAAGTCTTTTCTCATTATAGTATGTATGAACTTGTAATAAAATCTCTTTGGCTATACTATTTGTATACGGCTGGTTTTGGTATCATTGAAAGTTTAAATTTGAAAGAACATAATTCCAAATTCAAATTAGGAAAATGTGTGATTTTCATTTGTTTTTCGTACCGTAAAGATGAAATGCCGTTCTGTTTTGTCAAGTGGTGCAAAAACAACACCATACTGAACAAGAAGTCTTTAGGAGTATCGTTTCACACGTAAGTACACGCAGAACTATTTGTATTTTTGGTTTTCCAACATAATTTTGAGGTTATTCGGAACAGATAATTTTTTTTCCCGAAAATTACATATTGGGAGAGTGTTGCCAGTTTTTCTTATTTCTAATTGCCCAAAATGTGGGTAAGTAGGCAAAGTCAAACAAAAATAATTAAGTAGAGTTGACCTAATTAATGTTTATTTTCTATTTAAATCACATGAATACATAAATATTACATACATAATTATGTAAAATACACAAAAAGTACCTACAACCTATTTCTGATTTTCTATTTCTGGCATTTTTCTTAAATTCAACAAAAACGACCTTGAAGTAGATGCCTCCGATTGCACGACAGAAATAGGTCACCTTGTTTCAATCTTTTTTAAAGTTCACTAAGTTTGTTAGTATTATGTTATAAGTTAATGCTCTATTTCGTACTTACTTACATATAAATACTTTTCATTCCATCTGACAAGTATATTTTTAATTCCATGGAATGGTTGTTTTTGTAAAAAAAATATATATTTTTGTAATAAACATGTTTCACATAACCTTTGTTGTATTTTTAGTAAAAAAAAATGTTCTGAGCCGCTCGGTGTTCTTACACATGAGCGACTGCACGCGTTTATTAAAAACAAACAGACAGATTTCCTTTCACATTTGCATATAAAGGGCCCATTTAAATAATTTGAGGGACTTTTTTTTTAAAAAAGTGGCAACACTCCAGTGACTCACACATAGTTAAAAAAGTGGCTTCACCTAAACTATAGGCCGTGCGGAATCTACCTTTTATTACTTGATCTGTGACAAAAAGGTAAAAAAAGAACCCGCGAAAAAAATTTGCGATGTTTATGGACCTAGTGTCTGTGAGAGTTGCACAATTTTTTTTTAAGCGTTTTCAATCCGAAAATTTTGATGTCAAAGATGCAAGTCTCTATTACGGATAAAATGGATGCCATTTTTGAAAAAGTGGAGCAATATCGGCATATCAGTAGTTACGACGTAGCTATAGAACTGGGAATTGACTACAAAACAGTTTTGGCGCATTTGAAAAAAGCTGGGTACACAAAAAAGCTCGATATTTGGGTACCTCACGAGCTCACTGAAAGAAACCTAATGAACCGTGTACTCATTTGTGATTTTTTATTACGACGTAATGAAACCGAACCATTTTTGAAGAAGCTGATGAAAAGTGGATCACGTACGACAAGAACGTGCGATAAAGGTCGTGGTCAAAGGCCGGTCAGGCTGACGGGTTTCGGATTTCGGCACAGACTGTGGCGAAACCCGGGTTAACTCGCAACAAGGTGATGCTGTGTGTGTGGTGGGATTGGAAGGGCATTATTCATTATGAGCTGTTACCACCAGGCAGGACCATCGATTCTGAACTCTACTGCGAACAACTGATGAGATTAAAGCAAGAAGTTGAGAGAAAGCGGCCGGAATTAATCAACAGAAGGGGTGTGGTTTTTCATTATGCTAACGGCTAGACCTCACACATCTTTAGCCACTCAGCAAAAATTAAGAGAGTTTGGCTGGGAGGTGTTTATGCATCCGCCGTATAGTCCTGACCTTGCACCTTCAGATTTCCACCTGTTTCGGTCTCTTTAGAATTCTTTAGGCAGTGTCTGGTTAACATCACGAGAGGACTGCCAAAACCACTTGTCGCGGTATTTTGATCAGAAGTCCCAAAATTACTATAGCAATGGGATCATGTCCCTACCTACAAGATGGTAAAAAGTTATCGAACAAAATGGTACCTACATACTTTAGTTAAATGTAAATAAACTATATTAAAAATGTTTTGAATTTTATTAAAAAATACGAAGAAACTTTTTCCCCAACCAAGCCAATGTCCCGACTAACATATCAACGCCTGGCCTAAACCACTAATTATAGAAGTTTGAAATTTTTTGAGGATGTTGATTTTATACTGAGGGCGTCATTTAAGAAAGGATTTTTGGAAATTCTTCCTCTAAAGGGCTGAAATAAGGGATGAAACTCTGTCATTTTTATTTGAAATGAATGAAATATGGTATTTAGCCTCTAAATATAAAATATTAAACTTTAAGCATTTTTTTTAATTTCATCCCTTAAAAGGGTAAAAAGGGGTGTTAAAGTTTGTATGAAATCTAAATTGTTTATTATCAAAATTACTTGAAATTTAGTATTTATGTTCTTCAATACAATTTAAGAAACACCGTCTTTAAGGCTTTTTTGAATTTCATCCCTAAAGGGTTAAAAAGGGAGGTTTAAATTTGAATGAAAATTAAATTGTTTATTAACTTACTTGAAATTTTGTATTTCTGCTGTTCTATACAATTAACGAAACACATATTTAAAGATTATTTGAATTTCATCCCTTAAAGTGGTAAAAAGGGGTGTTAAAGTTTATACGAATGGTTACTGGATGTGCTCGGGGCTAAAAAAAGGGGTGTTAAAGTTTGTATGAAAACTAAATTGTTTATTATCAAAATTACTTGGAATTCAGTATTTATGCTCTTCAATACAAATAAAGAAACACATTTTTACGCTGGAGGCGTCATCGGGCCGCCAAACCACTACTGTGGTCGACGAGGTCACAGAGCCATGATCAACATATTTCTCTATCCTTAAAAGGAAGAAATTTGAACTAGATTACATAATGGTTCCAACAGGATAATGCAACGGCGATTACTGCACGAGCCGCAACCGAAATTTTGAGGGCGGCACTACCCGGACTTGCACTGGCCTATAAGATCTCCTGATGTAACTGTTCCAGACTTCTTTTGTTGGTTTTTTTATAAGTCACGTGTCTAAGTCAACTAGCCTCAGACTCTTGAAGCCTTCAAAGATAATATCCACCGGAAGTTCTGAGTTCTCTGCAAGACTGATGCAGAGCAAATGCTATAAACGGGCCCGCATGTTTATAAATTCTGGCGAAGCGACGGCCACTTAGCATTTTTCCCCTTTTTTCGAGTAAATGGAAAATAAATTAAGACACCAAGTAAATATTATCCGAAAGCAGAAACAAAGCTTATAATTCATAAGTAAAATTACAGCCAAAGAACATCGCCAAATAATTTTCTATCGTGTCGGTAGTAGGATTCATACATATATTAAAAGCAAAGTGGTTTTCCATTATTTGTATCTCCCCGTGGAAATCGATCCCATGAGACCTCCGGAATGAAAGACCGGCGCTCTAACTATTAGAACAGGAAGGCGGTGCAGTATATGCTCATTTTATATCAATTTACACGTAATTTTAAAGTTGATAAAATGTTGTGGTCTACTCGAACAAAGACGCGGACGGAAATCAACGTTTGGATAATAATTGCAATACCCCATCAGAACTGAAAAAAAACGAAATAGCCAATATCGTGTAGTCCACGCAGGCGAAGCTGCAGGCGGAAAGCTAGTACTCTATATAGTAGCGATAGTGTGTAGTTGTGTAGTTGTCAGCACGTAATTTGGCAAGAGTCGTCAGATGCATACAAGTCTTTTTTTAGGTCTCTTTGGTTACCAAGCGGGATGCGGGGAACGCTTAGCATCATTCCGAGCGCGCGATTGGTTGGTCAGTTGACACAAGGACCGACTGACCCATGGCGTCGCGTCCACGTTCTGTTCGGTCTTTAAGGTAACCACCTTCAATTCGTGCACCATGCGCGATCTTACCCCCACTACGCCATAATCTTGCCAAGTTACATGCCGGGGACTATACAGTTGATTTATGATACGTACCTACTGAAATACTGGTTATTACAAGCTTGTATTTAACTTGCAATGTATGTATGTATGTAAGTGTGTTCTGGTCAAATCTTGCAACTCAATTTTAAAGCAGTTATCCTGCACCGATTAAGATGAAATTTTGCATAGACGTTGAGTTTGGATGACAGATAGATGGCCAATAGATAACTGAAATGTTAGTTATATAGAAATTTTTAGGCGCTATTTCTCTCTCCTAAACACTGACTGTATCTAGAACGTTACTGTGTCCAACAGGGTCCATAATTGTTACTGTAACTTATATTTACCACCTGTATGTACACTATGGATGCAATAAATTTAATTTGAATTTGATGCATGTTTTGCTAAGTGACTTCATTTTAAATCCAATATGGTGGACGGCCCAAGACGCCATCTTACTAGTTATATTTTGTTGACTGTCATGATATACTTATCAAATGTAAGGGTTTGCTGAGAAAAATACGAAAAAAGCTTATTTTAAAATATGATTTTTAAAGAATAATTTTATTTTTATAAACTAATACAATAAGTTTACATAAAATCTCGCCTATATGCCTTGAGATGGCAAATAATAGGGAAGAGTGGAAAGCTATGGGGGAGACCTTTGCCCAGCAGTGGGACAAAACAGGTAGAAGAAAAAAAAGTGTTCAATTTCGTACAGTGGTAAAACAGCTTCCCAGAATCAGAAAAATACCCATCGCACCAGTCAAAATACCAAATTCTGCCCGGAACCAAGTATAACAATACATTTTACGATCATCTCGAGTGTAACATCGTCCGCAGCTACTAGAAGTGCCCCTCGAGACGTCACGAACGTTTCCTCGTGTAGAGCGTGGCTTATCTCGTCTAATGGCTATACCTCCGTGGGTAGTGAGCCTGTCGGCTATAACTCACAGGGATGAGGCTGATAAGAGTTACGAAGCCGAAGGAAGATTTATTTCTTAATATTTTATTGGAGACAAGACAAGGAGATTTTCAATTTGACATTCTGGTAGCGATAACGTTTGAACACGTGACATTTCGATAGCGTTTGGCTCTCCTATACCTTTTTGACACTTTTACCCGACTGCCGAAGGATGGTTATGTGTTTATCAGTCTATGTATGTATGTATGTTTGATCCTATGTGGCGTTCCAGAGACCAAACGCGTTGGCCAATTTTGATGATTCATACGTCAATCGATTCGTCTTAATCTTGCGAGTGTCACTGGCTACATTAAAATTGGAAAATAGTAAAATGGCGGCCATATTGTGGAGGCCCAATATTAGTTTTTCTTCCAATGGCATCGTGTGGGGTATCAAAATAATGGGTTTTAAAAGGCAATTTCAAAAACATAATTATAACACTTATATGTTTAAATGTACGTGTTTAGTTTGGATGACAATGCATGGTTAGCAAAGTGACGTCTTACTAAATCCAATATGGCGGACGGTCCAAGATGGTGAACTAGTTTTTTTTGCACTGCCATGATATGGGTATCGAATGAAAGGGTTTTGCTGAGAAGAATATGAAAAAAGCTTGTTTAAAAAAAAAATTAGAAAGTATAGCTTCATTCCTTCAACTTATAAACCTACCTTAAAATATAATTCATCTAAAACTATAATTTTAACCGTCTATACATTTAACCCACGACATATATCTCGATGTGATACAGTACACAAACGCATACATTTTATGTCATCATTTACATACAGCCACCCTCTCGGTCTCAGCTCTGGATAACATCCTCGCTTCATATACACGTTGTGTATCTTGATCCCGGTGACGCAATAAGTGACGTCAGTAAACACTGCTCACAAGAATCCCGGGATACCGACAATCCCGGGATGACGGGTGATACTGTTTATAGTGATCCCGGAACTGAATGTTAATGTTGTACCATGTGGGATTGAGATTTGTTTACGACCCGGACCCGGATTCGGTTTTATGTGTTTTCCATTTTCACTTTAAATCTATTGTATGTTTCTTTAGTACAAGATAATATTGTTTGCTGGTAGTTTTCTGTTAAAATATCATTCGGAAGGGTTGGACAGAGGTATGCTCACATTTAGCCCGTACGGTTATTTTTAAATAAGGCACCGATAGACTGTGACCCACGACCACGCTGGGCACAAAGTCATAGCTGGTTTATGTGGGAAAACTCTCCGTGCACACTTTTATTGCTTTACGACTTTATAGAGATGACCCACGCAGGGTTACTGCTGAGGTCGCGGATAAATTTGAAAGAGAGGTACCGCGGCCCTGGCACAAGCTACTGAAGGAACACGGGTGGGTTTTAGTCAGTGAAAATCTGTCACGCCCTTCCACTTCACCCAGAGCGGGAGAAGTCATTGGATAATTTCCCACACCAAAAAAATAAAAAGTCAAAGTCAAATGTATTTATTTCAACTGGGCCATTAAGTGGCACTATTGAACGTTAACAATCATTTAAAAGTAGTAAAAATTGATTTTACCGTGCATTCGGAAAAGTAGCTTGTTATAGAGAAGAACGCACAAGAAACTCCATACTTACTCTTTTGAAAAAATAAGTTTTTTACAATATTTATAAGTAAAAACATTAATAAATTCATATACGTGAGAACGATGCACCCAGAACTACTATACTTACTACATATAGGTATAAAGTATTATAAGCACTAAATGGTAAATTCCTTCACATGATAAATAGGAACATGGTTCTCACATACTTACAAATATTGCAAACATAGGTAAATTACCTAATTCAACAACAATGGAACAGTGTGCGAGTAAATATTTTAAACAAAAAGAGAAGAAATAAAAATGAAAAATAAAGCTTTACTATAATTATGAATATAATACAAATTAACCAGTTTGATATTATCTACACTAAAGATTGCCCTATGGAGCAGGACCAGCATGTTTCCAAGAATTTTTATCTTGAATATAATCATCTAATTTGTAATATGCTTGCTTACAAAGTGTGTTTTTAACTATTGTTTTAAAATTTCTTTCATTAAGTTTTAATATCTCACAAGGTATTTTGTTATAAAATTCAACACAGTACCCCATGAAAGATGTGTGTACTTTAGCTAATCTATAAGATGGTTAATCTAACTTATCTTTATTTCTAGTATTACACTAACTTTACTAAAGTGATTTATATTTTTCCTTACATACATAATATTTTCATAAATGAATTGGCAAGAAACTGTCATAATATTAATCTTTTTAAATAGCTCCCTACGAGATTCTCGCTGACATAACTTATATAAGGCTCTGACAGCTCTCTTTTACAATATAAATATTGATTCAATGTCAGCCGCCCGACCCCACAGTAAAATACCGTATGACATAATGCTGTGAAAGTAACTAAAATAGACCAAACGTCCGTTAACTGTCTTATCTTTCTAACAGCATAAGCGGCTGAGCACAGGCGACCCGCAATAAATGTTATGTGAAGCCCCCATTGTAATTTGTCATCCAGAGTGATTCCTAGGAAAACTGTTTGATTTACATATTCCAGCCTTTCTCTATTCAATATGATGTCGCATTCGCTACTTCTGACATTCGGCATTGTGAATCTTATAAATTTGTTTTTTTTTTTATCTAGTAACAAATTGTTTGCCGTGAACCAAGTTTGGCCCTGATGAATAGACTTAGTTACATCATCAATATTTTGTGACAGCCGATCTTTTTTCAATATCAAAGATCAGCAAATAACACCTCCTTCGGTTGATTTTGTAATAATTGGGGCAAATCGTTTATGTAAACTAAATGTAAACAAAAAGAGGAATGGATCCAATATAGAGCCTTGAGGAACGCCCATTGTCATTTCAGACCCTAGAGAATTTACGCCGTTAACCTGAACTTCAAGTTGTCTGGCTTTCAAATATGATCTAATTAACTCAAGGGCCGTATGTCTAATCCCATAGTGCTCAAGTTTCAATAATAGTGTCTCATGGTTAACGCAATCAAACGCTTTCGAGAGGTCGCAAAAGATTCCAATGGCGTCTTGTGTTTCTTCCCAGGCATTAAAGATGATCTTTATTAGGGTGACCCCAGCGTCAGTTGTGCAACGCCCTTTGGTGAAACCGTACTGTTGATCATAAAAGATGTAAAGTTTGTTAGAATGACGCAACAATTAGTTCGCATAAACTTTTCGAAGACTTTACTGAGAACCGGCAGAATTGACACTGGCCTATAATTATTGGCTTCTTTGCTATCACCGGATTTATGAAACTACTTTACTGTGTTTCATAAGGTCCGGAAAACTCCTTGATTGACACTAATGTTAAATATATAAGCTAAATAGGGCGCAATAGTTTAAATGATTGATTTACATTATTTTATAGATAGTCCCAAAGATCTTATGTTGATTTAATTTTAAGATCTTTAAAAGCTTTTAAAATAGCCGCGGGGTTTGTATGTTGAAACTTAAACTCCGAAGGGCACTCATTTACATTATTTCTAAGTAAGGCAGCAGAGAGCGCGGGTGAGTTTAAAGCTGCAGTTTTAAGAGGAATATTAACAAAAAAGTTTTCAAATTCCTGAGCTACTTCTACATCTGATTGTATGGGACCATGTGCAGTTGTTAAATTAATTTCAGTATTACGCTGTTTTTTTCTACCTGTTTCATTATTTATTATTTTCCAGGTAGTTTTATTTTATCACCTGCTGTTTTTATTTTATTGCTTATATACAGCGCTTACGCTATTTTGCATGCAATTTTAAAGGTTTTTGAAAAAACACAAAAATAAGGGTTGCTGCTGAGAAATGCCCAACATAGGCAACGAACCCAGGACCTCATAGTCGCCAGTTGTTACTAAACAACCGAGGTGAAATAATACGTAAAAGTTACGAGAGCAGTAATTTATTTTCCCGCTATAGATAGTTGCTACGACGTAGCGCTACGCCGTAGACGGTTCGTAGCCGCTACGAGATTTCACTCAAGTTGACTACTCAAACACCAAATACCAATTCTGATCCTTCAGTTTGGGTTAGTTCATGTAGTTTAAGTCAGAGAAGTGTTATTAGATATTCGTATGTTTGAATCTCTATTTCATGTTTGTGTAGAGTAGAACGTTTTGGAGTTAATGCATTTTATTAGTTACAATTTTATTTTATTTTATTTCATTAGGAGTGGGAGGCTACGGGTAGACCGCCTGCGAAGGGAGATGTAATTGAAGGGATTATGTATATTAGCAGGGTTGGTATTAGGCGTACTGATGTTATTAATTTTATTATATCTCGGAGCTACAATTTACCCCAATTAAATTTGCCTCATTTTATTTTCTCTTAAAATAATATTTTGCGTAAGAAAATTACTTTAGGGTATATGTAAACAGGGCATGTATCTAAAATACGATCTAATTTGATCACCTTAATCAGCCTATTTATTAGTAGATTTATTGAAAGTACTAGCTTTATAGAAACCGAGACCAAGGCTGTCTATACTTTTGCAGTATTCCTTTGTCAACAAATAAAAGCAAGTAAACATCAAAAGAAAAAGTTCTAATCACAGCATCAAATTGTCCACTGTCCAAGCACTTTTATTAGTATCGTCCAGTCTGCGGCTGACCTAATTGTTGCTACAGCGCGACTGATTGCAAGCTTGAGCAACACAAAAGAAGCGAACAATTACCTCGGAGCCGACCGAGCGCTGCCGTGCGTTGCCGAGCGTTGCTGAGGGGACCCGAGCGAGGCCCGAGTTATAGTGTGGCGGTAAAACTATTAGCTAAACTGTAACTGTTGCGGCGGTGACTTCTGAGATTAGTTTCACTCTCAAAGCTTGTTATCTTCACAATGTCTGAAGATACTATCAGTTTTACACACTTTTTTAGTCTTTTATTATTGAACTATGGTTTAGCTCGCATTGTATTCAGATTCTGCGACATGTGGTATGAAACTGCGCGCACTTGCGGCAAAAAAAAAACACGCGATAAAAAAACCGCAACAAATCTGTGTTTTGTCACAGAATCCATCCATACCGCGACGCGGATTAAATTCGCGAGAATATGTTGAGCTATATGAACAGATAGAAAGTGACAAAACTCACGCGGTATTTTATCCACAGTGCTTGTTAGTTATGATTTAATACGCGACTAATAATTCGCGCGAATAAAATCGTGTTGGTTAAAACCGCAACGCGTGCTAAGCCTAAGCAGAATTTACGGAGAATGATATTTGAGGCTAATCCTTGCTGATCAGTGAAGGCTTTCACGACATGACGAACCGTACTTACTGCTGAGAGCGACACATTTTTTTATTATAGCGCGAAGGAAAATCCGCCTATTAAAATACGGTAGGTATTTTAATAGGCGGATTTTCCTTGCAAATTACGCAAAACAATTTCTAAAAAGCATTGCATGCTGACTGAGCAAATAAATCTGGATTTGGTCAGCGGGCTCACGAATATGTATCCTCCGACTGCAAAGCATGATTTTCTTCTATTTTAGTTCGCTTCCTAAGCAGCCGGGTTTTTTTTTATATTTACTTTTCCGAAACATACATTTACCGAAATGTAACCGATAAAAAACCGACAGGCTGGCAACTCGGCGCCGAAATTCGAGGTTCTGGAGCCTAGATTCGACCAGTACTTCAAATGCCAATGAGCCTCTTGGCCCGTTTTTCGATCGACTCAAGTGCATCCAGCTGGTACTTTGCAGATCCGTCCCAGAGATAAGAGCAGTACTCCATGCATGATGGCACATGCGCTCTACTTCCAAAGATCTATAATTGAAAACCGTGTAAGAAAAATGTGTAAGGAGAGATAAACTAGTTAACAAGATAAAATTATACACGGGCTGAAATAAACTCTGTCTGCAGTCCGGTAAAACTGTGCCTCTGGGAGTCGTTTTAGTGGCTTTGTCAAGAAATTGACGTTATGGCTCTTTGTCTGTTGGAAACAACATGCCTCGAATTTAATTTATTTAACACTTCACGTGATAGACAGAAATCATCCGAATATACCCGGGATAAAATCTGTCCTTTGTCCTAAACCTGAGTCCCCGAATCCCGACCGAGTTTTAGTCGGTTGGGAAAACAAAAAAACAATTTGATATTACTTTGTAAATACAGCGAAAAAATAGTTAATCTAAAAATAGTTTTGTATGAAAACTTATATTTATGATCTTTCCATTTTTAAAAAAAAAATATTGTTTCAACAAACCAATTGCCTATTTCCCGGCCTTTGCTATAATGTATTATTATTTAGCACAGACTAAAAGACACACAGCTTACTATTATACATCAGATGAAATAAAAAAGTTTAAAGTCTGACATAAGAAGTTAGCAGGCAAGTGTGCCTCACGGCTGCGCCAAAAACGCCCAGTTCAGCGAAAATGCCAGACAACTAGTGCCTGACGCTGGTTTTCAACTGGACCTGATGTGTGACGGATTTAAATGAGTTTTATACTGTAAGGTAACGTGTGTATACTTAAATATAATAATTTTGTGTCCGTTAAAAATAGTGAGGAATATGGACATATATATTCATTAATAGTGTTAAAATGAGTGCACCTCTACGTAACCCTTTGGGAATGTAGGTGTAATGTTATGATATGTAATTAAAGCGGTAGTAGGGTTAAGTCGCTACATATTCTGCGTGGCCGGGTTATTTGCATAATTCTCTTATATCCGGGCATGCTGGTAACGTACGTAGCCTGGATGTTAAAGTTTGTGAGAGGTTCCAGCTAAGTGCGCCGTGTTCATGATTGATTGGCACTCGAACCGGCAGCTTGTGTGTGCTAAATGGTGTTAAATGTACCGATAAGTGTTACCGATAAAGGGTTGCCAATAAAAGCTTTACTTTGAGTTAGAATAAATTGGAAAAATTAAAGTATTTGGGGCTGTAAATAAAAACAATATTTATGGTGAAAATTTCAAACCAATGCAAAGTTTGGTTTTAGTTTTTTAGCTTTTGTGCGCAAAGGTCACGTGGTCAATTCCATTTGATTTTAAGACTTTTGAAATTCATTTTCGCTAACAGAACAACACTTTCTCTAAAGCCCAAGCCCAAGGTCTGAATTTGGTTCAGAAAACAGTTGGTGTCATCCTAAAAACTATGCTTCGAAAATAGACCGCTGATTTACGAACTGTGTGTATGTTTGTATGTGAGCTTGTGACGTGGGTATGCTAAAACTTTCAAACTCGAATGAATATTCATCAATCTCTCGCAGGTCTTTGCGAATTTTAAAGTATGATTTGATTTAGAAATGTGGATCCTTCGCCGCAATTCGAAAAGCAAAATACGAATAGATTCGTTTAAAAATCACTCTAAAATACTCTTCCGATTTTATTACTTTTACTGAAATAGTAAGCTGCACGTTTATGATAAGAAAGTGACATTAATAGCGCCTTTATGTTATTTATTACACATAAAGGTTGTGTGGTTTTGTAGCTCAAGTAAATCATGTGTGCTCATCTAAATAGTGAAGATACGGCCTTCCGAACGTTTGCAAGAGACTACATAACATCACATCATATGTGAACACGTGAACACGACTGCACCCAAAGATAACCGACCGCGTGGCGAGTTCAAATTAAAATTCAATTTCTGCTTCCATAATGTAGTGCAACTATTTTCTTAATGTCTCTCGGCAAACTTCGTGTTTCATCAGTCGTCGGATTTCTATCAGTTGCCCTTTACACTTGGTGTAGACCGGACGCTCTCAATCAACTTGGAAGTATATAGAGTTGTTAATACTCTTTTAACTTAATGTAATTTTTTTTTTAATGGGCGGAAAGCTGCTAAAGGAAAACAGGAAAATAGTTTTGCAGCTCTATAAAGTTCACGCGGAAATTAAGACAACACAACAATAAAGTACTTAGTTCTGAATTCAAATACACGATAGATCTAATAATTGATGGACATGGAAATTAGCATTCGTATGTATTCGGTAATACGATGATTGCCGAGGGACGTTAAGAAAATAGTTGTACTTTACACATCTAGTACGACCTATGCATGACCAAAATATACAGTAATGCTGTTACGTCTAGCTGTAATTTGTAATCTTTGACAATCGGAAATCCGTCTTAGGTAACTAAAACTAATAGGTAACTAACCGGCATGATTTCAGAGTGCTCGGCAAAAGTGGTGGCGTGATTTGTGCATGTGTACATTCACGCATAAAATAACTGTGTGATTTGAACTAATTATTGGTTTGCAGATAGTTTAAATTTTGTGAAAAATGGATACTAACTAGCTAATTTTAACACAGTGTGGTTTAGGTACATTAGCGTATCATCATATTAATAAATGCTTAATCTTTAATAACGGATATAAATATGTCACTTAATTAAATATATAGAAATAAAGAAAATTCGTGCTTGTCTCTCTATGTTTTTTCCGACATCTTTTGAAAAACTATGCAATGGAACTTCTTATTTAACCCAATAATGCGGGACTGTACCTAGGACACACGAGACGTATGAGCGCGGCGAAACGGTGGACGGCTACACTGGTTGACCAATAAATAAGTCTCCAGTGTCAGCCGCTTCACCGTTGCACCTCACTCCCCCCGCCAAACAGACCCAAAATCGACTTCTGTGCATTCAAAGTCAGCGCTCTTAAGACGCAGGTACCCCTAGGTAGCTGATTTTAAAATGAGAATCACGTCTAAACTGCGCCAATACCTGTTCCAAGATGTATCGTGTAAGCATGTTACTGGGTTGTGAACATCAGATTGGCAGTCACGCAATATAAAGTTCTGGTTTTCAGCTGCTTCTATTTAGCCTGAAGGCGACCCCATGATAGCTTTTTTTTTGGTTGGAAATCATCCAATGACTTCTCCTGCTCTGAGTGAAGCGGGAGGGCGTGTCAGACTTTTACTGACTAAAACCTACCCGTGTTCCTTCAGTTGCTTGTGCCAGGGCCGCGGTAACTCTCTTTCAAATTTATCCGCGACCCAGACAGGCATCTGCCCTATCAGGCCCCGTCACTTTTGCTGACATCTTTTTGAGGCGTGCGTGGAACACTACGCGCCTTAAACTCGGGCTTGGTCCTTAACGGACGGTGAGCTACCCATTACTTGTCGTCCGCAAGCCCGCGCCTGCGGTGGCCGGGAATCGGCCTGCGACTACCGACGCTTCTCCTGCGGTGGCTAGGGGCATGAGGGCTTCTCCTTTGAGTCTCCCTCACGCATTCCGCCTCCTTCTTTGCGAGCATTACTGCTTCGCAGAAGGAGGAGATAGCTTCCCATGCCCTCTCGCTCCGTACCACGGCCTGGACCAGGGCTGGACATGAGAGGTCGCCACCGCCGATTGCCTCCATGAGGACACGGCGGTGCTCCGCCCAAGCGGGGCAGACCTCCACCGTATGCTCCATCGTGTCCTCCGGGCGGTCCACACAATGGTGACACCTGGGCGTTTCCTCCCGCCTTATCCTGAACAGGAACCTACCGAAACAGCCGTTTCCGGTGAGGACCTACGTCAGACGGAAGGTGAGGACGCCGTGACGCCTCTTAAACCACTCCTCAAAGAGGGGCGACCCCATGATAGCTGGAGGGCAGATTGATTGATTACTACAGTAAGCAGCACATTATTTATGATAAGAATCCGATATTGACAGTGCCTTTATTTTCTAGCAAAAATAACGGTTTTTGTTTATCAAGTACCTATTATTACTTCAGTGTGGTTGACCATTCTCACCTCTTACAACATTCGTTAAGAACAATCTGTTTGAGCCACGGATCATGTCGGATCAGGGCCAGTGACAGATGACTGGACGGAGGGACGACACGCACTCTGTCACGTTACTGTCAGCTTAGCGAGGATCACTTGACTTACTGAGTGGTAGAGGGAAAAGAATGGTGACTTTGGTAAGCCGACATGTTAGCGGATTTTATTTGTGGTAAGATTCATGGTACCTGAAGACTGGTGTGATGATTTCGAATCGTTCGGGACAGTTTGGCTGGAAAAAAATCAAAGATCTTTGGAAAACTTTGGGACTAAACTTTGCCCAGTAATGGGACAATAGAGGTTAGCAAAAAAAAGAATCTTGATAATTTATGTAGAGGCCCTACAAGCATGTCAGCCTCCTGATTTTGATTTAACAGTGCTAGAAGAAAGATACTGGGGGCATCACTATCGCATAATCGACTTTATGAGGACATACTTAACTACATATTGGGCTCAATTCGGTGACCATAAAACTAATTATACATATCTACTAAACATAGGTAAATCCGACCATACTGCTTCGCAGAAATCCTAGTTCACACCTAGCTTTTGACTTTTGAAGCAGCACTCTCAACACTTACCTGAACATTTCAGGTACAAGAGCTTTTCGGAGAATGCGTGCTCCATAGAACGCCACGTTTAGAATGCGTGTTCCGTAGAATTCCTCGTTAATAATACGTGTTCCGTACAATCGCACTTTAAGAATGCGAATTCCGTACAATTTCACGTTAAGAATGCGTAATCCGTACTATTCTTCGTTAAAAATATGTGTTCCGTACAATTCCACGTTAAGCATGCATGCTCCGTACAATTCCTCGTTAAAAATGCGTGTTCCGTACAATTCCACGTTAAGCATGCATGTTTCGCAGAATTCCACTTTAAGTATGCTTGTTCCATGCAATTCCACTTTAAGCATGCGTGTTCCTCACAAGTCCACTTTAAGAAGGCTTGTTCCTTACATTTCCACGTTAAGAATGGCTTGATTACGAGTGGCGTATGTTACAAATAACTCAACGCTGCTAGCCGCTGTTATTATATAAAATAATGTATTTCAAGATAAAGGAAGTTAATTTTAATTTTGTAGACATAATTTGCCTCTCTGCTTAGCGTTTTTGGACTACGAGAAGGCCTTTGATTCGATCGAGACTTGGGCTGTGCTGCAGTCTCTCCAACGGTGCCAAATTGACTACCGGTACATCGAGGTGTTGAAGTGTTTGTACAAAAACGCCACCATGTCAGTTCGGCTTCAGGATCAGACCTCAAAACTTGTCTTTCTGCAGCGAGGTGTGAAGCAGGGAGATGTCATTTCTCAGAAACTGTTCACCGCTGCACTGGAGGATGACTTCAAGGTTCTGTACTGGAGAGGGCTAGGCATCAACGTCAATGGCGAGTACATCACTCACCTTCGGTTTGCCGATGATATAGTGGTCATGGCTGAGACTATGGAGGACCTCAATACAATGCTCGATGACCTCAGTAGAGCTTCCGAAAGAGTGGGTCTTAGGATAAACATGGACAAAACCAAGGTGATGTTGAATGCCCATGTTACACCCACTCCTATCAAGGTCGGAGAATCTACACTCGAAGTTGTGGATGACTGTGTCTACCTGGGACAAACGATCCAGTTGGGTAGGGCCAACTTCGAGAAAGAGGTCAACCGTCGAATCCGACTCGGCTGGGCAGCGTTCGGGAAGTTGCGCGGTATCTTAACGTCCAACTTACCACAGTGTCTCAAGACGAAAGTCTATGACCAGTGTGTGTTGAAAGTTATGACCTGTGGCTCAGAGACGTGGTCGCTCACAATGGGCCTCATCAGAAAGCTTACAGTCACCCAAAGGGCAATGGAGAGGGCTATGCTCGGCGTTTCCTTTCGTGATCGAATCAGAAATGTAGAGATCCGCAAGAGAACCAGGGTTACCGATATAGCCCGAAGAATTGCCAAACTTAAGTGGCAGTGGGCAGGGCACATTGCTCGCAGAACGGATGGCCGGCCGGGCAGAAAGGTTCTGGAGTGGCGACCGCGAACCGGAAGACGTTGCGTTGGAAGGCCTCCACCAGCCACCAGGTGGACCGATGACCTGGTGTAGGTTGCGGGGATCCGCTGGATGCGGGACGCACGGAACCGGTCAATTTGGCGACGCTTGGGGGAGGCCTATGTCCAGCAGTAGACGTCTTTTGGCTGATATGATGATGATATGATGAGACATAATTTGTGGTAATTTATAGATATATGTGACTTACGAAAGATATTTACAAGGCTGCGGCATTTACGAGAATGGAAACGCCGGGAGGGGACGCCGGGAGGGGACGCCCTAGAAAGATATACATAGACCTTATTGGTTATGTTTGTCAGAAAGGCCAGGTGCGCAGTACTCATAACCGGCGCCGCAGCGTGTGTGTATGAATGTGAGTGAAGCAAAAGATGTACGTTAGGATCGTCGCAGATGGCGTTCTGTAGTTTCTGCCTACCCCCATGGGAAAAAGGCATGACTTTATGTATGTATGTATATTCAAACGTTCAGATTTAGTTTTGTCTACAGACGATATCACGCCCGTATTTTCTAAGAAAATTTCAAGTGCAAAACCGTCGAATTGCATTGCATTGAGTCCTTGTGAGTACACTTAAAATTTCTCGTAGTAAAAATCTTTTAATATCGGTGAGATATAAATCAAATTACGTCCCGACATCAGGAAGGTCGCTTACAATCAGTGAACATAATAAAAAGTTTTACAAAAAAATACAACCGACTACCAAATAAAAACACTGCAAAGTGAAAAATAACTTTAATTTCGGCAATCGGTGTCAAAAAACAGGAACACCGACTGTAGTGTTCTTATTTGGAAGTCGGTTGTATTTTTATGTAAAATGTTTTATTTTTCACTGTTTAGTTATAGCACATACTGAGCAAGTTCAATAGTAAAGTACCTATATAGCCCAAAGTTATTATTATTTATTTATTATATACTTTATTGTACACCACAAAGTTATGCCTGGGGTTCCTGAATAACATAAAACTAATGTAACCGGTGAAATGAGACTGTACGAGGGTGAACTGTACACATCTGCGTACCACTTTAGAGCGTACCAGCGCAATGTTATGTTATGAAATGGCGTAAACAATAAACAGACATGTGATTGCAGCATTCCCGAGAGATTTGCCGTTGTTTATTGAAGAGTTATGTTGTAGAACCTCCGAAGCTCAATGAGACCACACGAGAAGCACCAGATTTTAAATAAAACAAGAATCATCAAAATCGGTTCAACTAGTAAATAGTTTAATAAAAATACAGTCGAATTGAGAACCTCCTCCTTGTCTTGAAGTCGGTAAAAAAATATTTCTACCAGAGAGAGAATCAAACTTTGACTTTTTTTAATTAACCTGTATTTTCTCACTGTTAAGCGATTAACACACGGCACCACGCACCGCCGCGGACGCGGAGGGGAGAGCACCGCTGGACCCGCGCGGTCGGGCGATGTACGTATGTTAGGCATCAACGGATTTATTAGAGGCCAATGCGACATGAGATGCGCTTCACCGCCTACCGCGGCGGTGCGTGATTCCGCGTGTTAAGGCGCTACCCCGAGCAAAACGCCGCGCTAGCCGTTTTTCGTGCAGTTTTTAGGAGCTATCTACTCGTTATTTAAAATGAAATATCAACTAATAAAAATCCATTAAATTTCTACATATTATTGATTACAAAATTGTAGAATTCTTTTTTTTTAAATGTCGTATATGTTTCACTAATAACCAACAAAAACATAAAAATGAGAAATAATGATTGATAGCATGCATCTCCTCGTAAAGTGTTCATTAATAATTTTTTGTACTAACACTAATGGATAGACAATTTCATAACGAACATTTTGGTAGATTATTTTTTTTCAAAAGACCAATATTCGATTTTATAAAGATTTTATTTTAAAATCTGGACGTATTCACTACTGTAATTCATGCGCCAACAGAGCTCATATCTCATGCTGATTTTTTGGTCAGGGTACGGCCGTAAAGGCCTTGGGCAAAAATCTCCCCCATAGCCTTCCAGTTTGACTGACATCATAAAAACTAACTACTCCATCAAACCAACCGAATTCATATTCAAGTCATCGGCTATCATTTCAGCGGCAATCAGTGTTAAAAACTTGTCAATGTAGGGTAATTATACGTGCTTTTGACAGATTGCAACTGAGATGTGAATGTTCCTAAATAATACGGAAATTGCCAAAGTATTTGAACAAAACAATATATTTTTTTACTATTATAAACGTGAAAGTTTGTCAGGATGAATGGATGGATGTTTGTTACTCTTTAAAAAAACTATTTAACGAATATTGATGAAACTTTACAGAAATATAGTATAATTATGTCGAGATTTTACAAGCTTTTATTTAACTTGCAATGTATGTGTATGTATGTAAGTGTGTTCGGATCAAATCTTGCAACTGAATTTTAAAGCAGTTGTCCTCCACTGATTAAGATGAAATTTTGCATACACGTTTAGTTTGGATGACAATGCATGATTAGCTGAGTGACGTTATTCTAAATCTAATATTGTGGACGGCCCAAGAAAGCGGACTAGTTATTTTTTGTGCCCTGCCATGATATGGGTATCAAATGAAAGGGTTTGCTGAGATGAATACAGAAAAATTTGTACGGTCGTGATTCAGTCGTTAGAATCCTTCACTTACTTGTGATTCATCTACGGCCCTCGCATTAAATCCGTCTTTTATTCACTAGTTGCATAATATACTATTAATCACTGTTTTGGTGTTTGAATTTAGAACACACCAATATAATATTCAAACTCCATCTCAATGCTGTACAAACCCCTAGCGCATAAAATATTCGATACAAACTTAGAGTTAGAGATAGAGTTAGAGATAGAGTTAGAGATAGAGCTAGAGATAGAGTTAGAGATAGAGTTAGAGATAGAGCTAGAGATAGAGTTAGAGATAGAGTTAGAGATAGGGTTAGAGATATAGTTAGAGATAGAGATAGAGATGGAGTTAGAGTGAGAGATATAGTTAGAGATAGAGTTAGAGATAGAGTTAGATATAGAGTTAGAGATAGAGTTAGAGATAGAGTTAGAGATAGAGTTAGAGATAGAGTTAGAGATAGAGTTAGAGATAGAGTTAGAGATAGAGTTAGAGATAGAGTTAGAGATAGAGTTAGAGATAGAGTTAGAGATAGAGTTAGAGATAGAGTTAGAGATAGAGTTAGAGATAGAGTTAGAGATAGAGTTAGAGATAGAGTTAGAGATAGAGTTAGAGATAGAGTTAGAGATAGAGTTAGAGATAGAGTTAGAGATAGAGTTAGAGATAGAGTTAGAGATAGAGTTAGAGATAGAGATAGAGTTAGAGATAGAGTTAGAGATAGAGTTAGAGATAGAGTTAGAGATAGAGTTAGAGATAGAGTTAGAGATAGAGTTAGAGATAGAGTTAGAGATAGAGTTAGAGATAGAGTTAGAGATAGAGTTAGAGATAGAGTTAGAGATAGAGCTAGAGATAGAGATAGAGATAGAGTTAGAGATAGAGTTAGAGATAGAGTTAGAGATAGAGTTAGAGATAGAGTTAGAGATAGAGATAGAGATAGAGTTAGAGATAGAGGTCTACCTCTAGTTAGAGATAGGGTTAGAGATATAGTTACAGATAGAGATAGAGATGGAGTTAGAGTTAGAGTGAGAGATATAGTTAGAGATAGAGTTAGAGATAGAGTTAGATATAGAGATAGAGTTAGAGATAGAGTTAGAAATAGAGTTAGAGATAGAGTAAGAGATAGAGTTAGAGATAGAGTTAGAGATAGAGTTAGAGATAGAGTTAGAGATAGAGTTAGAGATAGAGTTAGAGATATAGTTAGAGATAGAGGTAGAGTTAGAGATAGAGTTAGAGATAGAGTTAGAGATAGAGATAGAGTTAGAGATAGAGATTGAAACACAAGTGCTGTTACCTAGCTCAGTGGTCAAGGTTTCACATTTTTTTGTTAATTTTTGAATATAATAAACCATTTATTTATTATTATACCTTGTGCTTTTCGCTTCAATCTTTCTTTTTCTCGTAGTCATGGTATAAAATATAGTATGCAACTCATGAATAAAACGGATTTATATCGAGGGCCATGAATCACTCGCGTCGCTCATGATTCTAACACTTGAATCACTCGCTATGCTCGTGATTCAGTCGTTAGAATCCTTCACTTACTTGTGATTTATCTACGGCCCTCGTATTAAATCCGTCTTTTATTCACTAGTTGCATAATATACTATTGTAATGCCATTTTATAGTACCTATTATAAAAAGATTTGATTCCAATTTTAAATTATCTATGACAATGCCCGCTTTAGACTTAGCACGCACTACGATTTTTATTCGCGCGAATTTTGTTTCCTTCTACCTGTTTATAGAGCTCAAAATATTCGGGCGAATAAAATTCGCGCCGTGGTGCGGTGGATTCTTTGGCAAAACACGGATCTCTTGCGGTATTATTTCCGCACGATTTCTTTACCGCAATGCGAACAACTTCATACGATTCCATAGATCGCAGAATGGGCGGAAAAAAAACGCGCGAATAAAGATCGCAGTGCGTGCTAAGCCTTGGCGCATGCGCGGTTAATGCGGTGATTTGCTGGGTTTTGGCGCCATTCATACGTTTTGCAAGTTTTGCTGTACTGAAATTCATGAGTTATTTAAATTATTGTTTAAAAATTTCTGATATCAGTGAATGTGAAGAAAATTTGACTCCGCCCGATATTTTAGATGCAGCGAAAGAAATTACTCTTAATTTATTACCAGCAAAGTCGAGAAAAGTATATGACAAATGCTATCACGATTTTATGGCATGGAAAATGCAAAAAGAGGTATTTAGTAGGTTCAATCCCATTTTATGAGTGTAGATAAAGTAGTGTATGAAACTGCACATAACTAGGTGTGAAAACTAGTAAAAACCTCGCCTTCGGCTCGGTTTATAAACACACACTCATGTTTTAATACCCCTCATTATGCAACAGTTTCATAAACTACTATTTTAGTGAATAATTTATTATTATAAATAAGCCTCTATATTGCTTTGCACAACAAATGACGCACGACATAGCCCGTTGTATTCCCGAGAGAGTTTTTAGTCACAAGTAATCATATAATTAAAGTAACAACCTTTACTTCAATATCGTAATTGGTATTCAAATGGGACATTTACGCAAACCGTAGCAATTACTGACCTCCCTCAAGTTTGTAACATTGTGTAATTATATCGTTGTGGTAGTAGGGAGCGGAACATTATCGTAAAAACTTATCAACCGATGCTTTTATGGCACTATTAAGCTGTTTCATTAAGGTAAAGAGATAATAGAGAGAGATATAGATAGATAGAATATATTTTATAACAAATTATCACGCCTGTATTTAATTCTCCGAAGGCTTAGGCAGAGGTTTACCTATAGCACATTCGCATTTCGCGAGGAATATTTAAGCCCCGGTGGAGTGTTAAGGGTTAAGAGAGCAGTGGTAGCCCAGTGGTAACGGCCACGACTTACGTGTTGTAGGTCGTAGGTTCGCACCCAGGTAGATGCTTTACTTTGTGTAAATTATTTCATCACCACAGCTCTAAAAACGGTGAAGGAAAATATCGTGAGGCAACCGGCATGTCCTAGAACCAAGAATACGAAGTCATGGTGATATCCACCAACCCGCACTGGGCCCGCGTGGTGGATTAAAGCCCATCCCCTCTCAAAGAGAGGTGTCGTACCTGTCTTACCCAGGGTTCACCCTGGAGCACAATTTTAGACCACGGGCGGGTGTATGTATGTACGCCCGTGACGATCTTTGCTGTCGGCGTCTCCGTAACCTTGAGGACTCAAGATTCACAACGCTCTGGGTTCTGGTGGACACAGGTCTGGATAAAATTATCTACGCCTGTGTCTACCGTTCGCACAGTGGAGATCAGGAGGCAACCAGGCTCACAGAGTACCTCAGTGAGGCGGCTGATGCAGCACAGCAGCGGTACCCTTCTGCCCAATTAGTGTTACTGGGGGACTTTAATGCCCACCACCAGGAGTGGCTCTTCCCATACCAGTGCACTGATCATGCTGGACGGGAGATGCGTAAGCTTGCGCTAGCGCTAAACCTCACCCAGCTGGTCCAGGGGGCAACGAGGGTACCGGATGTTGATTCGCACACGGCGAATTGCTTGGACCTTCTGCTGACAACAGATCCAGACAGATACTCTGTGTCGATAGCATCACCATTGGGTAGTTCCGACCACTGTCTGGTGAAGTCTGTGTCCGTCTATTCCCCGCCCGATCCCAGCCCAAGGGGCACCCGGCGGGTTTGGCGGTACAGGTCGGCAGATTGGGATGGCATGCGATCTTTCTTCGCATGCTATCCTTGGCAGCCTACTTGCTTTTCTTCGACTGATCCTTCGTCGTGTGCGGATGCCGTGACGGATGTGTTGCGTCGGGGAATGGAGTACTACATTCCGTTCACTGACGTAACAATGTCTAGCGAAGACCGGCCATGGTTTGGCGCCGAATGTAAGCACGCCGACGCGCTTAAACATGGGGCGTACCTGGCTTGGGTCGACGCTCGATCGCGTAAGGCGAGTGACGTGGGTCAGAAGAAGAAGGCCTTCAACAGGGCTGCCAAGTCCTGCAAGATGGTGTTGCGAAGGGCTCGGTTCGATCACATTGGCCGAATAGGGACCAAACTTGCTTCTTACCCAGCAGGTAGTAAAGCGTTTTGGTCTCTGGCTAAGTCGGTCGAGTCGAACTTCTGCCGTCCCTCACTGCCACCACTGCTGAAACCCGACGGGTCACTGGCCCACTCCGCTGAGGAGAAAGCAAATTTATTTGCCTCTCTTTTTGCGGAATCTTCACGTCTGAATCCTGGTGATTCGCGGCCCCCTCCTCCTCCTGATGGATGCGAGACGAGTATGTCGGATATTCGTATCCATCAAAAGGACGTCCGTAGGGTGCTGCGTAACCTTGACGTGAACAAGGCTAGCGGCCCTGACGAAATACCAGCACTTGTTCTTAGAACCTGTGCGCCTGAACTGTCTCCGATCTTGACACGCCTATTCCGTCTTTCGTATGAGGCTGGAAAAGTGCCGAATGCTTGGAAGCAGGCTAACGTACAGCCCGTGCCCAAGAAGGGCAGTCGAGCTGACCCGGCCAACTACAGACCCATATCTGTAACCTCCATACTCTGTAAGAGTATGGAACGTGTACTCAATACTAAGCTCCTGGCATACCTAGAAGCAAACGATATCCTTAGTGATCGCCAATACGGCTTCCGCCGAAATCGGTCTACTGGGGATCTTCTAGCGTATGCCATTCACATCTGGAGTGAGGCCATCGAGAGGCACGGGGAAGCGCTTGCCGTCTCCCTAGACATCTCGAAGGCTTTTGATAGGGTCTGGCACGAAAGCCTTATTGCTAAGCTTCCTTCATTCGGTTTGCCCGGTGGTCTGTGTGATTGGATTGCAGACTTCCTGAGAGATCGGTCCATTCGAGTGGTTATCGATGGCTGCTCGTCGGACTACTTGGATATTAATGCCGGGGTCCCTCAGGGGTCGGTACTCTCGGCAACTTTATTCTTGCTGCACATTAACGATCTGCTAAAACCCGGCACCTTTGGGTATGCAGACGACAGCACCGTTACTGAGAGATACTTGTCCAACGCTCGTGCTACCGGGCCTCAGATCCAGTCGCTCCGGGAGGCCATGGTGGAGCGCTTAAACCTGTCCTTGCAGGCAGTCTCCGAATGGGGCGATGCCAATCTGGTCAGGTTTAATGCTGCTAAAACCCAGGCGTGTCTGTTTTCCGCAAAAAAGAGTCAATTTCACCCGGCTCCAACTTTCCGAGATGTGACCGTGCCAATGGCTGACTATCTTGAGCTTCTTGGCGTTACGTTGACATCGACTCTCAATTTTGGGCCATACATTGAGGCAAAGGCTCAGCTGGCCGCCAAAAAACTGGGGATACTTGCAAAGGTGAGAAGGTATTTCACGCCAGAACAGCTGCTCAGCTTGTATCAAGCGCAAGTTCGATCATGCATGGAGTACTGTTCTCATCTCTGGGACGGATCTGCCAAATACCAGCTTGATGCACTGGAGTCGATCGAAAAGCGGGCCAAGAGACTCATCAGCGATGAGGCACTGGTTAAGTCAAAGCTCCAGAGCCTTGAACATCGTCGCCGAGTTGCCAGCTTGTCGGTTTTTTATCGGTTACATTTCGGGGAGTGTGCGATGGAATTGCATGATTTAATTCCACCCAGCCCGTTCCATCATCGGACTACCAGACGTACGGCGATGCGTCATCGATATATGGTGGACATCCCACCCATACGCACTAAACGTTTTGGGAATACTTTTATTATGCGTACAGCTAAGGAGTGGAATTCCCTGCCGGAGTCTGTGTTTCCCGATAGCTACAATCTAGGGGTCTTTAAGTCAAGAGTGAATAGGTTACTTCTAGGCAAGCGTGCTCCACCATCGACCACATCATCGCTTACTATCAGGTGAGATAGTGGTCAAGCGCGAGCCTATATTAGATAAATAAAATAAATAAAATAAATACATACATACGCTCGAAAAACATTACCCTCCCGCATTCGGATAAAAAAGGCTGATGATGATAATGATTTAAGTTTTAAGTAATATGGGGCGGCCCTATTGCCATCACCTGGCACAAATACAGACCGAGCCCGGGCTGGCATTGAGAAATTCCATATGGCAAAACTCAATTACACTTTGCCCTAGCCGGCATTCGAACCTCATACATACATACAAACCGGTTAAAATCATAAATCTCCTCCCACCCATCCACTTCTAACCTTCACCGCCGACAGCTTAACCTTACCCATCTAAATCCCAACCTTACTAAGAGCTGCTTAAACCCACCCATCCATTTCTCAACCTTGTCAACAACTGCTTAACACCACTTATCCAAATCCCGATCTTACGCAACATAACGCTAATAATAATAGTAAACTCAAACATACTTTTATTTCGGTCCGATAAAATATAAACTCTTTTCGATCAATACAAACGACGACGACGGTACTCACACGCATTATTTTTCACTACAATATTTTCTATTACTTTTATCGTATTTATTTTTTGCGAGAAAGCGATACGCCCGTCCTTCCACGAGCGCTTCTGAGCGCGAATGATGAGCCGCGAGTGCAAAATGTATGAAGAAGTCGGCATGTGTTTTTATTTTAGCTAATATTTAAAAAATATAATGATTTAGGTAAAAAATAATTAGCTGAACCTGTAAAGGACTATTTATACCGCAATTTCTGATAATTTTGAAGATAAAATATGCTGTAAATTTACCTAAACTGGGACCTATTCGGACCCTATTTTTTTAATATTTTTGCGATTATTGTGATGGACAAAACGTATTTGTGCGAAAA
Organism: Orthosia cruda; assembly: GCA_964057195.1. NCBI lineage: Eukaryota > Metazoa > Arthropoda > Insecta > Lepidoptera > Noctuidae > Orthosia > Orthosia cruda. Next base: position 26,422,726 of record OZ059841.1, read on the forward strand.
TTTTGTATAATATCATACAATTTTTCTTATGCCAATCTGGAGCTGAATATATTTTCTTTAAATTAAGACCATGATATCTTCAAATCTGTGATTGCATATATATTAAAATTGTACCTGAATAGCACTGTTATTTATAGAAAAATGTAATAGCGTCCTTAACGCATGCGACCACTAGACCAAAGATGCACTCTTACTACATTGGAAAACCGGCCAAGTGCGATTCGGATAAGTGCACGAAGGGTTCCGTACCATTATCGCAAAAAACGGCAAAAAATCACGTTTGTTGTATGGGAGCTAAATATTTATTTTATTCTGTCTCCAGTATTTGTTGTATTGCGGCAACAGAAATACATTATCTGTGAAAATTTCAACTGCCTAGCTGTCACGGTTCATGAGATACAGCCTGGTGACTGACGGACAGACAGACAAACGGACCGCGGAGTCTTAGTAATAGGGTCCCGTTTTTACCCTTTGGGTACGGAACCCTAAAAAGTCATGATTTTCCGTAACATAGTTTATGGTTATACTACCGACATGCATCGTCTCACATCTTTCTACTAAGCGTTGTCTTCTCGACGGAATACATAATAATGTACTAACACGCACGTACTAGCCACTACGGGTATTGGCCAAGTGGGTTATAAGGAAGTCTTTACTTAGCCCATTATACTGAAAGCTTGTCAATTTTCTAAAGAGGTTGTGAAGCCTTGTTTAGTGTCGATACTTTACGTCTAGTTTACAGTGGTCAGTCAGTCTCACTTTCAATATTGCTGACTGGCAATTTTTTTGGGCGACAAGTTAGCAATTTTTGAAAATAACCTACTTCACTATCACTACATTTTATAAAATTAAGTCCCCCGCCGCGTTTGTACGCAATAAACTCAAAAACTACTGAACGGATTTTCATGCGGTTTTTACTAATAGAAAGAGTGAGAAACGAGAAAGGTTTTTGTGTATAATTTGTAACGGGAAAAGCCGGGGCGGGTCGCTAGTAATATTATAAATGAGAAAGTTTGGATGGATGGATGCTTGTTACTCAATCACGACAGAACGGCTGAACAGGTCTGGTTTTAATTTGGCACAGGAACCGATTATAGTCTGGAATAGCACATCCCACATACTTTCATCCCGGTATAACGTCTCCTTGGCACGTGGGCGAAGCCACTGGCAGAAGCTAGTAGGTCAAATACTTGTGAAAAAGTCTTCAAATCGTATTGAAAATTATTTTAATGCTGCGTCCAGTGACAGTAACTAGTTTGTTGACAGTAACAAAAAATTTAAAATGTAAGAGTTGCGGGCAAAAGTTAGTGTTGTAGTGATCATGCAAATAATTTATATTTAGATTCTTGCATTTCCTTTCTTCAGCCACCATGTGTATTGTGTAAATAAAAATAAAAGCGCGTAACTTGAATATCACTTTGCGATCGTGTGTATGTAATTCATGGAGCGATTGCGTCAGCTGTCGATATTAATATAACTAAGACTGTGAAAATGTGTAAGTGTGTATAGAAAATTAGTTCTTATTAGCGGCTTCACCCATGTGAAAGTTGAAAATATCCCATGGTAAGGAGGAGCAGGAGCTGGTCGAGGGAGCGCTTGAATTTTATTGCATCTCGGGCCCTCGTCTAATGTTAGCGGTAGAAGCTGTGGGGTTTTAGTCGGTTGGAGTCCAACATAACCCTCCGTTCTCCCCAGACAGAATGGAGTGCCCTAAAATCTATACCAATATTATAAAGAGGAAAGATTTTTTTGTTTGTTTGTTTGTACCGAATAGGCTCCAAAACTACTGGACCGATTTCAAAAATTCTTTCACCGTTGAGAAGCTACTCTATTCCCGGGTGACGTAAGCTACTTTTTATTCCTGTATTCCCACGGGAACGGGAACTACGCGGGTGAAACCACGAGGCGTCCTCTAGTAAAAAATAAAAATGAAAGTATTTTATGTTCGCAGCTAGGTCACGGTCACTTTTGTGCCAAGTTTTATCGAAATACATTCCACTACTAAGACGTGGAAAGGTATCGATTCTTGTCAAAACAAGCTAGCTATTATTTCTTACCCGAACTGATGATAGCTTCGTGATGAACTTGTTGAACAGCTATAACTCAGTTTTATTAACAACAAAGCTGTAAATATTTGACTGCCAAAGCTCTAATACCTTCATTAAAGAGATTTGGGCCATTATTGAGATATGGTTAATTTTCAAGAGTACTTGGGTATACTTTATCAATGTTTATTTTTATCATTTTTCGTTTATGGCCAATAGGGATGATGACTATAAAAATATTTTTAGCCCATCAATAAGATTTCCAAATAATATTGGATATGTATTTACAGTATACAGTGCTTTAAGATATCGCATGACGTCATGCATTGGTACACTTTTTACATAGAACTTACGTCACAAGCCCCCACTCTCGAACGTTGATGCGATGTATCTTGGTGATTTTTTATTGATTTGAATAAGCAAAAAATACGTGTCCAATATTTTTGGATAATTTAAACGGTGGGCTAAATAGAACTTGCTGTTTCGTACCCCGTCATCATCCCTATTAAAAACAGGGTTTGATTTGACGCAAAGCTTTCTATGCTTTTATTTTATTAAGTCAGGCTATTAAATTACGTTAAATGTTGGTTCTGTGCATGACCTTCATCCGAACACGTCAAATAACCGTTCTATCAGAGTATGAAAGTGAGAGCAGCGTGTTCGCCCAAAAACAGTTACATTCTCTGTGCTTGTCGATTGCTAGCCTCCGCTGAGATTAGTCGTTGTGACCGAAATACGAACAATATTTATAAGATACTCCCCTTTTAATGCATTGTTTACCTTTCCCATAATCCCGGAGTACCACACACTGATCTGCAAATTGCTAATTTATAGTAGTTGAAAACAATACTTAATAACAATGGTTCCTGTGTCGCAATGATTTCGTAGTTGTCTGGAAGATAGCAAGTGAGATGCGTTCGTGTAGCAAACAGTCAATAGTAAACAACATCGTTAATATCAAGCGAAGTGACACATAAGACAAGTCTTTGTGTAAATCGTTCCAGACAATTTTATTGAAACAACATTATTTTGAAGATGTAAACAAAAATAAAAATTAAACTGTACATGAGTTGTGATAGGAATGTCGAGGTTCTTCGAAAGGATAAGAATTTGTGGCTAAATACCGGACTTTCATTATTTGATGTGGTTTTTGTTACTACGGCACTCAGTATTAAAATACTACTGCGGTTATTTACACGTTTTAGCAACTTTTTGATGAGTTAGCTGTGCATGTCGTAGCAAACTGTTGATACGGCGGCGTAACAAACTCTTGCTACGGCGTAGCATACTGTTGCTACGGCGTAGCAGTGCAAGCTACATTGATGTTGCTATTTTGGGGTCTGTTGCTCGTTCTTTGCTGTGCTTTTTCAAGTTGTTATTAGACAAATAATAACTTCAGACTAAAATAACACTACAAATATAGAACAAGCTACTTTGTTAGAGCATGTTTTCACTTTTAAAACATAGTGTTAAATATTCAATTTGCCTGACAGGACAGAATCAACAATAAATAAAAATAAAACTGACGATGAAACATTTTATACCTCCAATATTAAACATAATCATGTCAACGTATGTACCACCACGAGTAACAATAAACTTCGTTTGTTTCAGGTCGATAAACGCAGCATTTAATATATTAAACACTTCCATGGAACCGCGTTCAAATGCGATAAGGTGGGTAAAAGTGCGCAGTTAAAGCGCAAATGAAATCGTAAATGTACGCTGTAAAGCGCTATGGGCTCTGGAAATGCACGTTTGAACACACCTCGTAAAGCGACGCACTGGAAGTGAGAAAACTTGCAATAAATGGTAAATAAAAACACATATAAACAGTTTAATGTGAACCTTAACGAGAATTGTGACGGTGAAATTTAAGAAGTTATAGCCTGATATTTTATTCAGTGAATTAAATGACTATGAAATACAATAATAAGTGGACTTAGCGACGAACATTTCATCAAAGATAAGTGTAACATCACAAAATGACAGAAGTGTAAATATAAAATAGTGCATACAAACTAGGGTAGGAGTGCGCTTACGTAATATACCGCGTGGGTAAAAGTGTTCATATGTAAAAATACGTTTGGACAAAATTGCACAAGATAATGTAGTATTGCGCGTTGGGTAACAGTGCCTGTGGTTAAAAGTGAGTGGGGGTAAAAGTGAGTGAGAGTAATTGTGCGCGAGGATAAAGGTGCGCCGGCGCAGGATGCAGACGAACGTGCAGATCGACACGAAGGCGTTGCGCCACTCCCCCGAGCACGGCGGCAAGGGAGGGAAGGGGAACAACAGATACACTGCTGAGGTAAGCAAGCTTTGGCAATCTATATTGTGAACTACCTTGGGCTGTAGACAAATTGGCATTCAATCAGAGATTGTTGAAAAAAAAGCTTTTTTAAAACAAGCTTGTCTTATTTTTCGCAGCAAACCTTTTAATTTTATAACACCAATTAATTTTATGCACCCCCAGTGCATAAAAATAAACGGTCCGCCATCTGAAGGTGTCCGTCATATTAGATTAAGAATTATGTCACTTAGCCGTGCATTGTCAATCTCAACGTGTAAACAAAATTTGAACTTTTCAACAAAAATTATCGCTGAATGAATGTCAATTTGTCTAGGCCCTTATATTATTATTTTTAGGCATCCTGGAATTATAAAAGTTATTGACATTCGTGGTTATCGTTTATTAAATCTCAAAGTACACTACTAACTCACGCTGGATCTACTTATTAACCAAGAGGAAAGGGAAACTTATTTTTTTTACTTTTAATTTCGATAAAAACAATCAACCTTTACATGTTGGTAGCCGACTACACGCAGCAGAAGCAGACGACATGTCGCTGCGATACTACTGGTTCCTATGTATTTCTATAAAATATCTTCCGCAGCTAATGACAAGTCACCCGACTATGCGTCGCACGATCGCAGACGACGTGTCGCCCGACCATCAGTAGTGAGTGAGTGTAGTCAGACATCTTGTATCACGGAATACTCAGCACCAATAGGAACACGGCGCTACCGTTTGCTGCTGCCGTCTGCAGTCGGGTTCGAAATCGTGACTGCAGGGACAGGACGCAACGAAGTGACGCCATGAAGCGATGACACGTCGTCTACTGATGCTGTGTGTAGTCGGCTTCAACTAACGGCAACCAACTTGTACCATAAGATTAATCATAATTAAACGAGTGCGTATTTACGAGTCCAAAACTCTCACAAATAGCTAGAGTGCTAGCGCTCTGAACCTTCGTGATACCGCATAACAAGGAAATAACGCCAAAAATATTATTTTTAATCGAAAAATAAATCAGTTAATCCAAAAATAAACTTTCTTCTTTTCCTGTTCTTTATTTTATTACTTTTTTCCTTACATAAACCAAGTTGTTTTAATACAATAAAATTATCAATTTATACCAGAACTCACCTTCAAACTTCGAAACGACTGTGGAAGCCATTACAATGCTTCCTCAAATTCTTCAGATAATCGAGTTGAAGGCGAGGAGAGTTAGTAAAAGATTATTATTTGCTCCAAATTAATTGACTGCGCGAGAAGTTTTGGATTCTGGGTTAATGGGAGGAATTGGAATCAGTTGATAATGGTTTTATAATATTTGAATAGAATTTAACGTAATAAATGCCAAATTAATTTGGTTACAGACATACGAACCTCAGAATCTGTGCATGTTGCTGAAATTAGGAGCAAGTAGTAAGCATTATCATAGAGAAAGTGGGAAACCATGATGTGGTCACGGCCCCCAGCATTGAGGAAACTAATGAAGAAGGACGTACGAGCCTAATAATGCGATTTGCTCGATACTTTTGCCAAATTTCTGAGCCAAAATATGGTTACATGAATGTGAAAAATGAATAAGTAGCTTTTAAGTTCTAACCAAGGTACTAAATCCAACCAATCGCGAGCCAGGAAGAAAACTACGTCATATTGTGAATTTAATTTCTACGAGTTATTTTATATTTACGTACTTATAAGCCACTCAGTGCGTCAATACAAAATGAAATGTTCAGCACAACAAAATGAAGCATCTTACATTCTGTCACTCGCATACTCTACGACAATCAGTTTCTCTAAATCGACATCTCCACGACAGCATTACGACAATCCACATTATTACGGAGAAGTATTCTCGCGTCGCAAATACGAAACAATCCAAGAAGTTTGAGGAAAAGCTTAAACATAATGGAAGATTTCCGATTGAGGCGGTTACGTTGATAAAGTATCACAGTTAAATTCAGTTAGACGAGTGTTTTTAGTAGATACTTAAGTGAACCAAAATCAACTAATCTGCCGAATCTCTTTCCAACTACGGTTGGGTCAGCTTCCAGTCTAACCAGATTCAGCTTAATTCCAGTGTTTTACATGGAGCGACTGCATATCTGATGTCTACAACCCAATAACTGGGTAACACAATACCCCCTTTTTTTGTGATGGGAAATCATACAATGACTTCTCCCGCTCTGGGTGAAGCGGGGCTTGTCAAACTGTTACTGTCTAAAACCCACCCATGTTCCTTCAGTTGCTTGTGCCAGGGCCGCGGTAACTCTCTTTCAAATTTGTCCACGACCCAGACAGACATCTCTTTGAGGCGCGCGTAGAACACTACGCGCCTTCGACTCGGGCCTGGTCCTTATCGGACGGTGAGCTAAACACAATACCCCTGGTGTCGGATTTTAGGCTTCTGACTACCCGTAACGACTGTCAAAGATCTACAACAGTCGGAACAAACTGCTTTCCAAGGTACGGAGATTAAGAAATGGTCCACGGACCAACCTAGGCAAGTGTGCTTAACTTCAAAGATTTACCGGCGCGGAATTTAATAGTATGTACTAAAAAATATAAGGTATTTTACGTGAAATTTTTTTACAATTTAAAAAAGATTTATCGAGGTAAACGTAACCTTTTAATTTGAGCCCGAAAACAAACAAAACCAAAGTACTTTGGAGAGATAATTGAAGTCACAAATCGAAGCGAGAAACCATTAAATACTGTTATTTAATTAAAAACGCTTGAATGTTCCAATGATTACTTTTTATCGAGCAAACGTTGTAATATCCGATTTTAAATAAAGGGACGCGAAAATAACATGAAGGACGGTTATTACAGGGTTTTAATTACGGGCGTACGAACAAAAATAATTTAAAAATGAATAATCTCCGTTAGAACGGAGAAATGAAACGAGAAACGAAAAATATTTAACAGGGTGTCGTGGGAAGTGTCATAATGGATAGCAATAAATACCATCATCTTGAATGGTATTGCTGTATATAATTTAGAGGCCGGCCGAAAAAAGATTATTACGGTTTACGGTTTAAAATTCTTTATTTCTCAAAGATTACAAATCACTTACGAGGAGAAATAAAATATAAAACAAAACTTAAGCAATTTCAAGTACAGATGCGCATAGACGGTAGGTATTGTAAAAAAAAAAGATAATAAGAAGAAAATTACATTTCTGGGTTAGTGGGTAATTTGAATTAACTTTGTCATTCGTGTTAACTAAAGACAGCTTTTGAGCAGTTATAAGGAACGGTTTACATGGAGTGAGTACGATAATAAGATTGGACTCGAAGAGATTTACTTTTTTGTAATGCCTTTGAAAATATGTTGTTTCAATACTTTTTGAATAGAGGTATTGACTTAGTATCTTTTATATGTTTAGGTAAAGAGTTGTAGATCTGTGCTCCTTGATACAAAATACACTTTTTACCGTAATTAGTTCGCGGTTTATATAGTTGTATATCATATGGTCGCCTAGAGCTACGGGTATATATTTGATTGTATGTTGTGAATTTTATTTGTGTGTGTATGTTTTTGTTTAAGATTATTATTTTCAGGAATCCCCCTCTTGGCATATTTTTTTAGGCATAATGTTGTTTGGCATAACTTTTATCAGCATAATGATACTGCAGCATAATGCAAAGGTTAGCATAACCACCATTTGGTCTAATTGGTTTGCCATAATTTGGAATTGCATAAATATTTAAGGCATAATATTTATACGTCATAATAATTTTCTGGGAACATATTTGAACGTCGAAAATTAAAATACCTAAGGGTAAAATGTAAATTTTCAAAATATCTAATATTTTAATATCGATTTGAATCGATTGAAAATTGTTTTACCTAAGCTTAAAATGTCTAATTAAATATATTTGATATAAGGACTCAACTTAGTTAATTAGGTTAAGGTGCGGTGGGGTGGCCCTTGGGACACACTTGAGCCGCGAACATGCAAATAACATTATGGTACAAGTGTGTAATGTTGGTGATTACCGCTGAGGCGCCATTGAGACCCGAGCCGTTATGTGAGGGTCTTAACAGAGTCGAGGACGGTTATCATCAATACACACGTGTATTATAAGACGTTTTTCAACACACTTGTGAAGAAAATAATAATAAAAAATCATTATATTTTGTAGATATAAAGTTTATTTAGAGAAACAATTAGTAAATGTGCAGTTAGTAAAACTATAATTAACTGTTTTTGGTAGCTATGCATCAGATAGATTCGCCGATTCCTGAACCAGGACAGGGACGCGCCTCAGAATCAAGTTTAAAGCCGTACCCTGACCAAAAAATCAGCATGAGATATGAGCATTCCTATTGGCCTAGCGGCACTGGTGGCGCTTGAATTACAGTAGTGAATACGCCCAGATTTTAGAATAAAATCTTTATAAAATCGAATATTGGTCTTTTGAAAAAAGTAAAACTTACAAAATGTTCGTTATCAAATTGTTTATCCATTAGTGTTAGTACAAAAAATTATTAATGAATACTTTACGAGGAGATGCATGATATCAATCATTATTTCTCATTTTTATGATTTTGTTGGAAGGAGATTAGTGAAACATATACTACACTTGTCTACAATTTTGGAATCAATAATATGTTGTAATTTAATATATTTTATTAGTTGATATTTCATTTTAAATAACGAGTAGATAGCTCCTAAAAACTGCACGAAAAACGGCTAGCGCGGCGTTTTGCTCGGGGTAGCGTCTTAATTCTTTTTGTGATTTTTGCACAAATTTCCTTCTTGATTAGTATGGAATCTTCTAAGTATGATTCTGCTACATTGCTAGATCGCCACCCACCATCTCGTTTTAAAGTCATTATATCAGCTCATGAATCAGCCAGCAATGTAGCTGAAGTTCTTCTGAAACTATGTCCAGTGTAGCTCTCAGCATCTGCTAAACCTAAAAACTTAGCGATTTCTTTAGGCATAGAACCAAGTACGTTTATACCGGCTGACAGGTACATTTACCATTCTGGAAGTTTTGAAAGAAACGGTAATTTTTTGCTTTTGGTGAACGCAAACTTTCATACTTCTTAGCACTTTCATAGAATGGACCGTGAATTGTGAATGACCTTGGTATTTTATTTTTCGTGATAGGTATCTTCACTAAAAGCATCTGGCCATGGTTCTCTATTCTACATTTACAGTTATATTTGTTAATTTTTGTATCCTACAAGCACCAGTTACACCAAATATAAAACAACCTGGACATAAGAAACAATAATTAAGTTCAACACACAACACAGGCTGAAGTCGCGTAGATATTTAATATTACTTTAACTAAACTTAGTAGTCAGATATTGGTTACCTGGAGCATCTTTTATAAATTTCTCGATATCTTCAGACGATAAAATCTTTGATTTTTTGCTTCTAAATCCATCGGATAGTCTCTTTAGATAAGCTAACTGTCATAGACTAAATACGTGTTGCTTGGTTACCGTTGTTGACTGAATATATGTCATTCATTATAATACTGCTATCTAGAAATAATATGTTTTAATTCATATATAACATCTGGCGACGATGCCGTTCGATGTAAAGAAAGCAAAACGTTCGCGAGCCATCCTACGCGGTGTGCTAACGAAAACTAATAACGCATTTCAAGCAGAACATGTATATACTCATGAAGAAATAGAAACACGATTACTGACACTTCAAAATACATACCAAGGACTGCAAAACATACAATTACAGATAGAACAGGAAACCGAAGACGAATACCTGGAATCCGAAACCGATTACAGGTACGAAGTGGACGAACTTTATACAAATTTACGTACAAAAATGATTCGACTAATGAACACTTTCAAACTTCCTGAGCCGTTACCCAGCGTACCTTCCTCACAACATGCCCACGAATTCACGAGCATTCATCGAGACGTACATCCCAGACTCAATTTTCAACCGTTTCAAGCAAACGAATCGTTTAAAAACTTTATAAAAAGACTGTCTGTTTACATGATGCTCAACAATATTACGGATCCCACAACGAAGGTCTACACACTGCTGTCCACTTTACCACCTGACATTCATGAAAGAATTTACGACCTGTGTTCACCCGACGACCCAATCAAGAAGACCTATGAAGAACTTACTGATATCTTGGACAATTTCATCGATCCAAAACCTAGCATATGGGCCTCACAGCATACCTTCATATCAAGGCTACAACAAGCGGATGAATCGAGCACTCTTTACGCGTCAGAACTAAAAAGACTGTCATCAAAATGTGATTTTAAGTGCTCACATTGTCTAAAACCCAATCTCGATTCATTTTTGTCCTTACAATTTATACGAGGGTTAAAAGATGGAGAAATTCGCACAAAAATTTTACAAGCAAAACAAACAGTGCCATTTTCTGAATTAGTTCGCACGGCCACATCTATGGAAATGGGAAAAATAGAAAATTCGACCATATCTACATCCATTCTTCCACCACAATTGGACACAATCAATATAGTTTCAAAAGTACATAATGAATTACAACACGCACCGAATAAAGCACGTTCAATTAAAAGACCGACTTCTATAAGAGAGCTTAAAGGTAAATGCTATCGCTGTGGCAAAGACGACCACAAAGCAAATGAATGTGGGGCCATTAAAAGTATATGCCGAAAGTGTCAAAAGGAAGGTCACCTAGCGCGAGTCTGCCTTCAAGGACATAAACGCAATGAAACGAACTTGCTGAATTACGACTCTGCAAGCAGCGCCAGTACCGACAGCATCGCAGAAATCAACTTTGTAAAGAATGAAATCTCAGACAAATACATTATAACTATCGAAATTGAAGGAAAAAAAATAAGAATGGAATTTGACACTGGTGCAACACTCTCTACCATATCACTAAAGGATTTTATGAAGCTGAACATTCACAAAAGACTATTTGACACGAGCATCAAACTAAGAACTTATACAGGCGAAGTTTTTAAGCCCATCGGTGTCACGTTTGTTCGATGCAAATATAAAAACCAACTATTCTATGGAAAACTATACGTGATTAACAAAGACGTGAAACCCATCTTGGGTAGAAGCTGGATGAAGGAGTTTAACATTAAACTAGCCGAAATAAATTTGGTTGATACATGCAAGAAGACACAAAATCTTGAACAATTGCTTAAAGAGTTCGAACCCACCGTCTTCACTACAAACCTAGGTGAAATTCCAAACGTTCGAGGCCACCTGACTCTTAAAGATAATGCGCAACCAATCTTTATTAAACCTCGGCGAATTCCATATGCGCTACGATCTAAAGTAGATGAAGAAATCGACCGACTTGAAAAATTGGGAATTATTACAAAGATTGATCACTCCGATTGGGGAACTCCCGTCGTCCCAATAGTAAAACCAAACGGAAGCATCAGACTGTGCGCCGACTATAAAATTACTTTAAACAAAGTGATAGAAGACGAAAAATATCCAATACCAATAATTGAAGATATTCTATCTGAAATGAACGGCGGACAATTTTTCTGCACCTTAGACATCACGCAAGCCTACCTGAACATGGTGATGGATGAAGAGAGCGCCCTGCTGCAAACTCTGAGTACACACAAAGGTACTTTTAAAGTGAACCGACTCATGTTTGGAGTCAAAGTAGCCCCAAGTCTCTGGCAAAAATACATGGACCAATTACTACTGGGCCTTGACGGTGTCAAGTGCTTCTTCGATGATATAATAATTCAAGGATCGACAGAAAAACAATTATTATCCAGATTGAAACAAGTTATGCTCAAACTTCAAGACAGCAACCTTCGTGTTAATAAAGAAAAGTGCCAATTCTTCAAAAGAAGTATCAATTACTTGGGACACACGATAGACAAAGAAGGTTTACATAAAAATCAGGACAAGATAAAAGCAATTTTAAATGCACAACGCCCAACTAATGTAAATGAACTAAGAACGTTACTAGGCATGGCAAATTATTACAACAAATTCATACCCAATCTGGCATCCATCACTGCCCCCTTAAATGAACTCTTGAAGAAAGGTGCAAAATTTACATGGTCTACAAAATGTGAAGAAAGCCTGAAGAACATAAAAAAAGAGATACTAAGCGAAAGAATTCTAATACACTTCGATCAGAATAAACCACTTATACTGGCCACAGACGCTTCACCTACAGGACTTGGTGCCGTCCTAAGTCACAAACTACCCGATGGCTCAGAAAGACCAATAGCATTTGCTTCTAGATCCCTAACCAGCAGCGAAAAGAAATACAGTCAAATTGATAAAGAGGCGACAGCCATTTTCTGGGGTTTAAAGAAATTCTTCCACTATTGTTACGGCCGGAAATTCACTCTAATCACAGACCATAAACCTCTTACATCAATTTTTCACCCGCACCAAACCTTACCAGCCTTGAGTACCATGAGGCTATTCCACTACGCACATTTTCTATCAGGATTTGACTACCATATCGAATATAGAAGTTCATCAAAGCACTCCAACGCCGACTACCTTTCACGTTTTCCCGTTGAGAAGATAAATGAGAATAAATATGACCAGCATTACATATTTCAGCTGAATCAGATAAACGCATTAAATATTTCACCAAAAATAATAGCAGAAGAAACAAAAGAAGACCCAGAATTACAGAAATTACTTGAAACACTCCATTCAGGCACTACACTTAGGGAGTCCGGATATAAAGATAATGAACTAACTCTTCAGAATGACTGCATCTTAAAAGGCATGAGAGTTTTAATTCCACACAAACTACGCCCACGCATCTTAGATGAACTTCACGCGGGACATGTCGGGATCTTGAAAATGAAACTTCTTGCGCGGAGTTTCGTATACTGGAAGAACATTGATAAAGATATCGAAAACAAAGTAAAATCGTGCAGAACCTGTCGATTAAACCAGAATGAACCGCCAAAAGCCCCTCTGCATCATTGGGAAGACCCTACTGGCCCTTGGCAAAGAATACACATCGATTTTGCAGCTCCAATATCGGGCTATCAACTTCTTATTGTCGTAGATGCATTTTCCAAATGGGTAGAAATAATCCCTACAAAAACTACAACGAGCGCATTCTGTATTCAGAAACTAGACGATTTATTTGACACCTTTGGATTACCCTACACGCTGGTGTCGGATAATGGAAGACAATTTGTCTCTCAAGAATTCCAGACGTTCTTAACTAGCAATGGCATTGTTCATAAAACGATAGCACCTTACCATCCCGCAACTAATGGACAAGCTGAAAGATTTGTTCAGACGGTTAAGAAATCACTGCACAAATTAGAGGGGGAGAGTGGTGGAATACTACACAAGGTTCGTACAGTTAGAAGTCTTCTCCGGGCTACGCCAGTCATCTCAGGCGACTCGCCCTATATGCTCATGTTCGGAAGAGAGGTAAGAACGAGATTGGAAGCCAAGATTAGAGCTCCACCAAAGGCACTACATAGGGGCAGAAGAGAAGGGGTGAGAGAGTTTGCAGTCGGAAGCAGAGTGCAAGCTCGCAATTACTCTGTATCAGGCAAGAAGTGGGAGTTTGGTACAGTGACCCGCCGACTGGGAAACCTCCACTATGAGATAGAGATTGACAGCGGACGCACGTGGATGCGCCACCTCGACCAGCTGCTCCCGGCGCCTCTGATTCCTGGGAATCACGGCGGAGGCGTGTCATAGACTAAATACGTGTTGCTTGGTTACCGTTGTTGACTGAATATATGTCATTCATTATAATACTGCTATCTAGAAATAATATGTTTTAATTCATATATAACACTAACAAATTAGAGTATGTTTTTAAGTTCACTTCATTCTTTGTTCGGACTGTACTTTTTAACATTGAGTATATACACCACAAAGATCTAGGTTTGTACTTAGAAGACAATTCTTTAATAGTACATTATGGTACAAGTGTGTAATGTTGGTGATTACCGCTGAGGCGCCCTTGAGACCCGAGCCGTTAGGTGAGGGTCTTAAGAGAGCCGAGGACGGTAATCATCAATACACACGTGTATCATACGACGTTTTTCAACACACTTGTGAAGAAAATAATACAAAAAAATCATTTCCAACTGAGAAAACGAGTTGTGAATTTTTTTTCGGAATGGCGGGCAAAATTAATCAGTTTTCCTATACGCGCGCATCTACAATGGCGATCGGCCATAGACTAAAAAATAATGAGATATCTTTTTTTTGGCTTTTCGCGGATAGCGTTTTAGCCACGTACAAAATGGGGAATTTCAAGTTTTCTTTATTACAGAAAAAAACAAAAGTTATATTTAAGTGAAAGTTTTATTTATTAAACACGTAACAAGTTGAAATTATCTATTTAATTACGAAGTTGCATGAAATGTGTTGCATTTGTACTATTGAGCACGATCTTTTTTGTATCGAAACTTTTTTAAGAACAAAGCAACTCAACTAATAAATTTAAAAATAAACTCTTTATCTCACTTGTGAATAATAGTAATGAAAAAGTCACAGTTTGATAACAGGTGTCATTATGTGCCCAATTGCGGTGAAATTAGAGCCACTTTATGAGCAAGTGTGTTGAAAAGTAACTTTTACGTTACGAAGAACACATTTAATGAAAAAGACTGCCTATTATTGTTGTTTTGCCATTGTATGAAATTTTGGTACGCTTATAGATATTTTTCCTTGGAGTTTTCAGGTAGTAAACTTTAGTAGTAGTTATGGAAAGTCATCTTATATCGGGCGGTGTACAACATAATTATTTTATTCATAATTAGTACTTGTAGACATTTTAATTAATAAATAACTGTAATTTCAACAGTGAAAATTTTTCGCAATGGCGGGAAAAATTAATCAGTTTTCCTATGCGAGCGCATCTAACAATGGCGATCGGCCATAGACTAAAATAATGAAGTTTCTTTTTTTTGTCTAAGATGCGGATAGCATTTTAGCCTTGTACAAAATAGGGATTTTCAAGTTTTCTTTATTACAGAGAAAACAAAAGTTATAATTGATTGAAAGTTTTATTTATTGGACACGTACAAGTTGGAAGTTGCATGAAATGAGCAAGCAATAGGTACATTAATTTATTTGTACTATTGAGCACGATCTTTTTCGTATCGAAACTTTTTTAATATCACAGCAACTCAAACAAAAATAAAAAGAAAACTCTATAACTCGCTTGTGAATAATAGCAATGAAAAAGTCACAGTTTGATTACAGGTGTCATTATGTGCCTAATTGCGGTGCAATTAGAGCCACTTTATGAGCAAGTGTGTTGAAAATATCAGTGTTTATAATTTTACGCTTTATAAAATTATGAATCATCATTATTATACCAATAGTATGGCAAAGCATTTATGCCTAATAACATTATGCGTAATGTTATTATTAATCATTATGCTGAATTTCGTTATGACAATGTAAATTCACATCATCAGCCTTTTAATGTTCCCACTGCTGGGACACAGGCCTCCTCTCATAGTGGGAGTGGGCTATCCACCACGCGGGCCCAGTGCGGTTTTTTAGATGTGACATGTCTTTGAAATTTTGGTTCTTGGACATGCCAGTTTCCTCACGATGTTTTCTTTCACCGTTTTGAGAGCAGTGGTGATGAAATAAATTACACAAAGTAAAGCGCCTGCTCGGGTTCGAACCCACGACCTACAATTCGTAAGTCGGAACCGTAGCCACTGGACCACCACTGCTCCAATGTAAATTATGGGAAAAAATATTATGCTTATCATTAGTAAACCATTATTTTCGACCCAAAACGATTATTTTTTATTTTGGGCAAAATAACCGCTATAATAAAACGCTATTCACACTCAAACGATTGGTAAGAGTAATTTGGCCAATTTAAGCTGCAAAATTTTACCGTAACAGTTTAAATTTCATTTAAGAGCCAGTTGTTTCACAAGACGATAAAAATGTCCTCAAAAATTTATAATAACCACAGATCACTTACATTTTAACAACACATTCGACCAAAAAGAAACGCCAAAAGACTTGAAACACACCCGCAGATTAACTTCCTCAATCATTAAGAAGGCCAAAATCATCAGCAGATACCTATCCGCCACTGATACAGAAGTAATTCGTCCGCTATCTAGACACACGGCAGTGTCAGCCAAGTTCGCGAAGCTGATGGGCGTCACACTAGCCGTGGGTGCATAACTTTTTATTACATTTTTTATTATTTTATAGATGTTTTTTATTCTACACTATTCTTATAGGTTTCGTTTTAGTTTTTTTTTCTGTGTGTTATTTGCACTGTTTATTGCCTTAGGTGTGACCTGAAAGGTAAAGTTATACATGTATATATACATAAATAACAACAAGCTTGGAAAAACTAGAAGATCCAAAGAGCACAAATTTTCTCAATTACACGAACTATTTCGGCCCACTTTCGACGCCCCATAACTTCAAATCTATTTGTCTTGGCTCCTGTCTGGCAATTTTTCGTGTGTAGTAAGACACTAATTCTAATAACCAAATCTCAAGCCAGGGCAATTTTTTTTTAAAAGCAACTTTAGAAGGCAATTCCGTAACATAAAAAAATCATGGCATCGATCGCAATCTTCTTCTTTAATTTTGACAGTTTAACAGTCTTCATTGTGTCATTGACTCAACAAAAACAAGCCACTGCACTGACCTACTTCGCCTGGATTTGTTGCTGTCTCAGGCAATTTGCCGCCGTGCGTACTTTGGCAAAATGGTTTGAAAACATTTTGCAATAGTGGTTAACCCAGCTCAAATATCTGCTGACGCTCAAAGTTCGTTGTCCGTGTGTGTAAATAATTAAGTGCAATCAATTTAATTTTATCTAAGCTAAGTTAGGAATCATATTATTATCATTTTTAATAGAATTTAATTTTTATCTGTTTTAGTAATTAAGATTATCAATAAATCAATATATCTCTTTCACTATTCTAATGTTAAGAAAATATTATAAAAATTCCTTGTCCTTCCAATTACATTGTTTGAGCCGCCTGTGATACAGGATTACCTAGTACAGGCACCTAACATTGTTGAACTCACTTTATATATAAGACCAATTAGTATATTTTACCAATTTCAAGTTTGAATAAAGTTTTATTATTATTATTGCATGTTTTAAGCTGTCGAGCAGAAAGATTGTATAACATTAAATGCAATTTATGCAAGAAAAACACACATACGCGGGCGTCCTATGATGTTACGCGATTGGGCGCAGGAGTTGTATGTTATAAGGAACTTTTTCGAGAAATTGGCACACAAGATCTCACTTCTTTTATCAGCAAAACCGAGAACTTGGCTATTTTTTCACATTTATATTTTGAGTTGACTTACTTCACTTTACGCTACTTTACTCGACCGCCGATAAAAACGGCATCAAATATTTCCGACGACGAAAAAAGGCAGTAAAGTTTTATTTTACGTTGTAAAGTAATGAAAGCCAGGGGGCAGAACGAGGCATAAACGATTGCGGAACACTGAAGAGCTCGGGAAAAGTTGGGGATTTTATCAAGCTTGCCTTTTGCTGAAGTTACAGGGGTTTCAAGTGTAAGAGTTTTTGCTGTTCATGTTCCTATTTATCAAATGAATTAAATTATCTGTTTGTGCTTGTTTCAACTTATACTTATACGTAGTATAGTAGTGTTGGTCGGTGAGCGTCGTCCTCACGAATACGAATCAATGTATGTAAATATTGCAAAATATTGTTTTTTAAAGAGTAAGCGTGGAGTTTCTTCTCCGAACGCTTCTCCATAACAAGCTACTTTTCCGAATGGACGGTAGCTTCAATTATTATTGCTTTTATGTTGAAATTTTTGACGTTTAAAAGTGCTGTTTAATAGCGTAATTGTAAGCCCAGAGGCGGCTTAATCGGCTTAAGAGGTGGCCACATCCTCACACGAAATGAAGAAGAAATAAAGAATTTGTACAAACTACGAAGGATAAAACTATAAAAGTTAAAACTACGGTAAAAGTTTAAAGGGAAATGCCCATTTTTGGCCATAAACCGCCCAACAATTTGCTTTTGTTAAAAAAAAACATCTTGATTTATGTTTATTAATCGCGGTATTTATTTATCCAAACAAGATTGCAACATTTTTGCAAAAAATAAAAAGTACCGGAAAAATAAAATGAAATAAGGTAAATCCTCCATCCATTGGTTTGTGGATTAAATAAAAAGTGTTGCCAAATTATTAATTTCGTTCAAAATATAATCGATTCTCTTTTCTCCAATCGATTTTTTATGATATAATAATTATTATAATGCCAATATTATTCGTTTATTTTCGATAATAAAAACGTGTTATCGTTAAACGTGTGTTGTGCTATATTATGATAATAAAACAAGCGAATTCCTATTTGATTTACCATAAATTCTTATCATAACAAAAATGCTACTACACAATTCACAACTGTCATTCTTATTTGTTCTTCAAAATACATTTAAAATTGAATTCGAAAAAATAATCTTTAAGGCGCTTTAATTAATTTGTTCGTATTGAATTATAATTCGAATAAAAAGTCGATATAGATTTTTATGTCTGATATGTGGCAACATCGAATTTAACATTATAACAGCATGGCGGCTGTCTGTCATAAGTTGGTAATTCAAAATTCGCCATCGTTTGCATTTGTATTATTTTGTATTGTTTTCTTGTGGATTTGATAACTCACCAACGAATAAGCTTTTAAATGGACTCCGACAACTTTGTTATTGTAGGTTTGTATTACAGTAAAATGATAGTTAAAAATCTGTATTTGTGAAAAAAAAAACATTTAATATCTTAAAAATCCGGACTTTTTTCTGAACCAATTCCTATACCATTTCATTCATTAGATTACATATTATCATTTCCTTATGTTTTTATTTGTGGGCACCCCGGGCCAAAGTGACTATGGCCGGTGGGCATTGCCCTTTAAATAAAATACAGGAAAAGGGTATTGTTTTGTTTGTGAATAAGTTTATCATCATTCGCTTACCCTTAGGCACTTGTCCTACCGCTGACGATCAGAGCTAGATTGAGCGAGTAGAGCTAGAACCTAGATACGAGTTGGCGAGCAGCGAGAAGAGAGACACACTCTCTGTTCAGAACAGTTCCAATAGTGTTACCGTTCGGCTATGAGCGAGTGTTATTGTGTGTCACTCGCTCGGGCGGTCAGTCCTGCACGCGTTGGTTGGTCTCTCTGCGTGAGTTCTGACCGCCAAGCGAACATGGCCGAGTGAGTATCATTGAGCGAGTATTATCTTTGAAAGCTCTTGTCGCTGCGACAAACTGATGTCGAGAGAGAGTACTCGCTAGCAGTGTAAACAGCGGCATCTTATTGACACGGGATCTCTATCTTTTGTTCGTTTCTTCAGCGAGAAAATAGTTGATATCTAATCGCTTCGCTGCCAGCGGTGGCCTTACCCTAATTGATTTGGAGTCGCCGCAGCATGTTTCTTCCATACTAGGCTATTAGTCTTTATCTCAGAACTCACGCTTTTTGCCCGACTGCCGAAGGAGGGTTATGTATTTATCAGTCTATGTATGTATGTACGTTTGTTCCTATGTGGTGTTCTAGAGACGATAAACGCGTTGGCCGATTCTTATGATTCTTACGTCAATCGATTCGTCTTAAGGACGCTATTACATTTTTCTACAAATAACAGTGCTTTTCAGGTACAATTTTAATGTATATGCAATCACAGATGTGAAGATATCATGGTCTTAATTTAAAGATAATATATTCAGCTCCAGATTGGCATCAGAAAAATTGCATGACATCATACAAAATTTTCGCACAAATACGTTTTGCCCATCACAATAATCGCAAAAATATTAAAAAAAGTAGGGTCCGAATAGGTCCCAGTTTAGTTAATTTTACAGCATTTTTTATCTTCAAAATTATAAAAAAATTACGGTATATATAGTCCTTTACAGGTTCAGATAATTAATGTTTACCCAAATCAATATATATTTTAATTATTAGCTAAAATAAAAACACTTGCCGACTTCTTCATACATTTTGCACTAGAAGCTTATCATTCCGCGCTCAGAAGCGCTCGTGGAAGGACGAGCGTATCGCTTTTTTGCAAAAAATAAATACGATAAAAGTAATAGAAAAGATTGTAGTGTGCATGCGTGAGTCGTATGTCGTGATCGAAAGGAGTTGATATTTTACCGACCCGAAATAAAAGTATGTTTGAGTTTCCTTTTATTATTAGAATGTGATTTAGAAATTATGTTGGGTATGATCGGAATTTGGATAGGTATTGTTAAGCAGTTGTTGACAAGGTTGAGAAATGGATGGGTGGGTTTAAGCAGCTCTTAGTAAGGTTAGGATTTGGATGGGTAAGGTTAAGCTGGCGGCGGTGAAGGTTAGAAGTGGATGGGTGGGAGGAGATTTATGATTTGAACCGGTCTGTATGTATGACGAATACGTGGTCAAACCAAAATACAAGATGGCGGCGACGAAAATTTGCCATCTTTTCGTCACAGGTGTCATTGTCATGTTTTTTGGCGTCGCTTATGTCTAATATGGGGTCAAAACCAAAATACAAGATGGCGCCGACTAAAATCTGAAATCTTTGCGTCATGGGTGTCATTGTCAGGATTTTGGGGTCGCTCATATCGAATACGGGGTCAAAACCAAAATACAAGATGGCGCCGACGAAAATTTTACCGCTTTTCGATATGGGTGTCATTTTCATGGTTTTTGGCGTCGCTTATATCTAATATGGGGCCAAAACCAAAATACAAGATGGCGCCGACGAAAATTTGACCGCTTTTCGATATGGGTGTCATTTTCATGGTTTTTGGCGTCGCTTATATCTAATATGGGGTCAAAACCAAAATACAAGATGGCGCCGAAGAAAATTTGACATCTTTGCGTCATGGGTGTCATTGTCATGGATTTTGCGGTCGCTCATATCGAATACGGGGTCAAAACCAAAATACAAGATGGCGCCGACGAAAATTTGACATCTTTTCGTCATGGGTGACATTTTCATAGTGTTTGGGTAGTGTGTCATTAGCTGATGCTCATTATGTAATACTCCAAAAAATTTTGATGGTAATATTTTATATAATATGTAATGCAAAATGTTCAAGTCATTTTTAGGGTTGCCCCTATTACTAAGACTCTGCGGTCCGTCTGTCTGTCTGTCTGTCACCAGGCTGTATCTCATGAACCGTGATAGCTAGGCAGTTGAAATTTTCACAGATGACGTATTTCTGTTGACGCTATAACAACAAATACTAAAACAGAATAAAATAAATATTGGGGCTCCCATACAAAAAACGTGATTTTTTTGCCGGTTTTTGCAATAATGGTACAAAACCCGTCGTGCGCGAGTCCGACTCGCACTTGGCCGGTTTTTTAATCCTTGTGACCGGAAATTATTTCGTTTTAGGTATCTACTTATTTTAAGTTGCATTTTTGTAAAAATACCTACTTACTACAACAAAGTGAAAGCTAATTCTTTTTTCGAAAGTCGGTGTCGGTATCTATTGTTTTTCGTTTTTCGACACGGAAAAGTTATTATTTTTCTCTTTTTAGTTTTTGTTGGTACCCCATATTGGGTAGGTATACTAAATAAATCTGTTAACCCCCTAAAAACGCACAAGCGTGATTTTATATTATGGTATAGTGAAAACAAAACATAACTATACGATCACACTAATCGCAGGTCATTTACTATTTGTTATTGAAGAGTTCCATTGTCTATCTCCGAAGATCTTTATCATATCCTAATATATTATACAATAAAACCTTCCCTGAAAACACATACATTAATCGACGTAAACCCGATAGTATCGGATAAGTAGTTTTAAAGAAAATCGCGGATACATACGGGTCGAATAGATAGAGCACCTCCTTTTTTTGAAGTCGGTTGAAAATAATAACCTACTTTTTACGACGACGGTTTGTAACAGTTACCAAATGCATTTTCAAAGTGCCAACTAACCTTCCTGAATCAACTTCAATAAAATTAAAAAATAATATCAAGGACCAATATTATTTGAGTGATGTATAAAATCGAGCGCTCAGTAGTTTCAATGAGTGCGTGCGCGTAATGTTGCTGTGTGCGACTAGATACCTAAATTTGAGTTCGTCGAAAATGTAACAGCGTCCTTAACCTTGCGAGTGTCACTGGCTACATTAAAAATAGAAAAATGTCGGATATTGGCCATATTGTTTGCGCCTAATATTTTTTTTGCATCTAAACCCATCATGTGGGGTAGATTAGATTAGATTAAGACGGGCTGGTGTCCGCAACTCCACGTCTAAGCGCGTATTTTGAACATAAAGGGTTTGGGTCATAAAGGGGAATTAGGATGTAATATAATAACACTTATATAAAAATTATAATTATTCGAAAAAAAGATAACTAAAAAGTTATAAATAAAAAAAAGACGTGTGGCACTCAGGGACTGCCGCGGTAAAGCTATTGCATAGCATTTAATTTTTGAGAATTTAATTCATTTTCTTTCGCCTATTGTTCTTAAAATCTACTTTCTTTTCCCAAATAGTAAATGTAGATCACGGTCCACCCACAATAATAAACCCTTAACGCCACCCTCTACCAACCCCCTTATTATCATATTTTTTACCTTTTCCCCAAATAATAAATTTAAATAGTGACCCCTATTTATACCACAATAAGGTCGCGTTTTCAAAGTGACCCTTATTCCCACATACATAAAGTCTACATTGAACGCGGTGGAATTTAAAATATGATACAAATAAAGAACCTCAACTTCAATAGAACATAAAAATATTTCCTACATCCGTCATAATAAAAATTCTTATTTTAACTTGTCATTGCCAAGCGAATTTGAGCCTTTAAATTAAAAACGTTAAAAACTCGAAAACGTAGCGAGCCGAACCCCCATTTATTTCTGATTAATAAAACACTAAAAAACAAAACAAAAATATAAAGTGATCCTTATTAACATTGAAATAAGGTCGCTTTTCTTTTACACGCAAAAGTGACCCTTATTCTCTCATTAACATAAGGTCCACATTGATCACCATTGTCACAGGTTATTTTCGTTACGGAATTTTTCGTTACGGAATTTTTCGTTACGGAATTTCAGGATTCGGTCTCCACGCTCAAGGCCCGCGATAGAAGCCATGCAATAGCTTAAAAAATAAAAAAAATAACCGTCTTCAAAAACAAGACACTACAAAGCGAAAAATAACTTTCTTTTCCAGAGTCGGTGTCTTTAGTACCTATTGTTTTTCGTAATTCAACACCGACTTCGGAAACCCAAACACGACTAGGATACATTGTTTTATTTCGAAATTCTAGTGGCCATTGTGGTCTTTTTCATCAGTTCCACTTAACCAAATGATACTTGTTGAGTGCAAATAATTGCATTATTGATGAAAATACCGAAATCACACGCCTATACTATATGTATGCCTATAATATTTGAGGAGTTCCCTCGATTTCTCTAGGACCTCATTATCGGATCCTGTTTGCTGTGTTTTCTTATCATGGGACCACCCTTGGGATATCTCCTTTAAAACAAAAAAAATATCATCAAAATCGGTTCACAAACGGCGAAGTTAACCGCAATCACATATAAAAAAATATCTATATACGCTTGAATTGAGAAACCTCCTCCTTTTTGGGCAGTCGGTTAAAAAACCCGACTGCTTGAGAAGCGAATTAAAAAGACGTAAACAAGAAGAAAATCATACTGTGCAGTCGGAGGATACATATTCGCGAGCTGGCTGACCAAAACCAGATGTATGCTCCGACTGCACTAACTTTTTAACCGACTTCCCAAAAAGGAGAGGTTATCAATTCGACTGTATTTTTTTTATGTGTGTTACCTCAGAACTTTTTACTGGGTAAACCGATTTTGATATTTCTTATTTTTTAGACACACAAGGAAAAAGACGATTCCGTACTAACATTATAAATGATAATGTAACTCTGTTTAAACGTTACGTTTTCACGTCTAAAACGCTAAACAAAGGAGAATGCCCATTTTGTATGGAGCAATGTACTGACCGAAACATTTTAGTGTCCTGATAAAACACCTTTATTTGATTATGTTACCTTAATTAATTACACGTACCAACTTTATTAAATTTTCATTGCGGGAGTTAAGAGATATTGAACAAATATATTCCTTTTTAGGTTACAGTAGATTCACAGCAATATTGACTCTATGCCAACATATTTAAGATTTGTATTCGTTAGACATTTGTTCAAGTGCTGTTAAGATATATAATGTTATTCTTACTTACCGGTGTAGATCCAAGCCCGTAATATGGTCCAATATATTATCTAGAATCTTCGACAAAATGTTATGTTTGCGCATATATGGCGCCAACATCAAAGAACAATTGAGACACCAACTTCGAACGGTAGCCATGTTGGAAATCACAAATATAAAGTCCTGTCTTATTAAGCTCTATTTTCACAAACACACGGCGGTGTTGTAGTGATAAGTATTTAGTGACGGCGGAACATAAAACTCAACTTGACGCAACAAAACATAAACAAAACAAATGAAAAGACGACTACCGTCACTGTCAAATGAAATGACTGACAATTATAGGCATGTTACCAAATCGGTAATATAATCAATTTCTAAAAACATGATTCATTATTTATCTTGGTTTGCATTAAACTAGTAAACCACACCAATTTCAAAATAAGTTTGTTCTTTACATTAAAGAGGTGAATCCGGATGGATTGATTCAGTGTTTCAGGTAGATTATAAAAAAAAAAAACGATTCTTCGATCTTCTTCTTTAATCGATGTCAGATCATGTCAACATGCCTCAACCCTAACATAAATGGCGGAATATGTTTGAGCTGTGAAACGGAAGTAAAAATACTTATTAATACAAGAAAATGAACCCCACTAGGAATCTTTTTGAAAAGAAGTTAAAATTCTCAAAATATTTTTGTTTTATTTATTGTCCAGAAATGATTGTGACACAATAAACTTTTTTTAAGTACTGTCCATGGGCCTTCTCCTTTTGGTAGAGATAGTTTGGACCTTGGAGAAGGTCAAAGGATTTCTTTTATCCTGGTTCACGGGGGTGAAATCGCTGGCAGAAGCTCGTCTCTTATAACTTGTACGTAACATCAACCGATACATTTCCTTGATCTTATCTTATCTTATCTTATCTTGTGGAGGGGCCGAGAAACAACTCGGACACTTCGACCCATTGGGATCTATTGTGGTCCCCTAGATACCTTACTCCTCCCCAATCTCGTTGAAAACTCTTTTCATGAATTTTACAACGAGACTGGGAGATATGAGCCTATAGTCTTCTGGTCTTGGATATCCAGCCCCTAGGAGACTCATTCGCTTACCAGCCAGTGCATCGCATGTGCAAAGAAGGTGCTCCATGCGCTTCGTATGTTCCCCACACAACCTGCAGATGGGTGTCGCGGTTATACCCATCTTCATGAGCATGTCGTTGGTTCCAAAGTGCCCAGTAAAGGCCCCAAGCAGGTAGCGGATTTGCCCCCTGCTCATATTCCAAATGCATTCCCGGGCTTTGAACGTAGAGCCTAGGAATTTCTTGGAGTGTTGTAGACCGGTGCTAGATAGCCAATGAGTTCGCTGTCTGTGATCTGCAAACTCCCTAAATGCGGCTTTTACGAGGCACGTCGAGATGCCTACACATGGTTCTGGACCCACGAAGTCATTTGCTGAGCCCTCTCTTGCCAGTTCATCTGCCATTTCGTTGCCATGGATTCCTTTGTATGGTCGGGTGTCAGATATAATAAAACATCCCAAAATGTGGTGTAAGACTGCCTTTATTATGTTGATACTATGACTTATATATTGGTTACACACATTGAAATAGAGGTTGCATACGTACTACATCACACCTCCCAAGGCAATAAAAAAAAAAAAATTCCTTTGCATGGATACTTTTTTTTTTTTTTTATATATATATAAAACTACGTAATGTGGTTACAAATTTAATGTAAAATTACTGTTTATTATCTATGAGTAATGGTTATGCGTTTGAGTTACTCGCAGGTTTTTTTTTTTTTTTTTTATATATTTTTTTTTTTTATATAAGTATATTAATAAACAACTTATAACTAAGATTACAGTTGTTGTATCGCTTGTGTTTACAAACAAGCGAATTGCTTTTTTTTTTTTTTTTTCCAAACTTATACCTAAGATTACAGTTGAGTTCTGTGTTTACAAATAAAACATGTAAGTACTTTTTGTTGGCACCATTCATTCAGGGCATCACGAGTGCATATCATTTTACAGCCACGATCGCAACGAAGGTCAGTAACCTAGGTATGTTGCTAAGTATACAATATATTATGACTTTATGAGTAATACAACTTCGTTCTGTTTTTATGAATAACATCAATTTTTCCATTAATGTTTACCTCTACATTTGGCGACAAATCTCTAATAACAGTGTAGGGACCAGTATAAAGGTTTGAGAGCTTATTACCAGTTTCATTTTTAATCAATATTTTATCATTTGGTTTATATTCTACAGGTCTTACATATTTATCATATCTGTTTTTCCTTTCTAATTTCGAGTTAATCAAGTTTTCCCGTGCTTCTGTTTGTGAAATCTGTAATCTATATTTAAGCTCAAGGGGATAACTGTCATAATTGTATAGTGGTTCTACTGTTCTTAAAAGGTTACTTGGTAAGTTACATTTCTTTCCATACACAAGTTCGAAGGGAGTAAATTTTGTCGATGAATGTACTGTGGTGTTGTATGCAAAGGCCCAAAAAGGTAACCATGAACTCCATGAGTCTGGTCTTTGATTGATGTGCATTCTTAAAAAGGCCCCTAGGGTTTTGTGAGAATTCTCCAGTGCACCAATGCTCTGGTGATGATAGGCTGTTGAGTTCAATTTGGAAATATTAAGAATTGTACATACCGCTTTGAATGTCTCTGACATAAACTCCGTTCCTCTGTCAGTAGCGATTTCCCGAGGCACACCGTGCACGAGGATGAAGTTGTTGACGAACACACGAGCGACTTCAGCTGCTGTTCTATTCACTAGTGGAAAAGCGCATACATATTTTGATAGTTCACATTGAAGTGTTAAAATATACGTGTAGTTATAGTAATCTCTATCAAGAGGCCCTACTATGTCTAAAAATATCTTCTCAAATGATGATTGTGCCGTTGTGGTTATTACCATGGGTTCTTTTACCATAACCGTATACTTTTGTTTTTGACATATAGGGCATTTTTTAACATAGTTATTTATATCCTTTTCGAGACCCGGCCAGAAATAATATTTTTTAATGTTGTTAAACATTCTTTTTGTGCCTGCGTGGCCACTTGTGGGTAATAAGTGAAAGTCATTTAAAATGACTCTCCGATCTTCTAAATTATCTACTTTTTCTATATTATTTAAAATACACAATCGCGGTCCTTCCCATTTAGTATATCTTTTAACCTCATTAGTTATTTTTCCTAAGAATAAGTTATGGGATTTATTTTTCACGAAACATATTTCATGTATATCATTAACTTTACAGAAATCGCACATCGCTCTCACAAATGCGGCTGGCGTCAGTTGTGATCGAGCAGATGGATTTATATACAACATCATTTTTGCTTGATCATATGAAAATATATTATTTCCCTTATATATTCTATTCGTTTTTTGTAGCCTGTTTAGACTTGTTTTATCAATGAATTGCAGCTCTACTGCATTACTAGGCTTGTTAATTGTTCCCACAATCCTTGCTTGATCTTCTTGATCCGGGACACAGTTGTCTGCGGTATCTTCCGGAATATGAGAAGTTTGTTCTAATCGTTTTATCTGTGCTCGTGTCATTACAAATAAACTTTCGTGCATGTTCTTTAAATCTTTCGATGATATTGGAATTCGAGATAAAGCATCGGCGGCTGCATTTTGTTGACCTTTGACATATTCTATTAAATAGTCATATTCTTCTAAACATAATCTAAATTTGAGCAGTCTACTTGATGGCTCCTTTAAACTAAATAAATATACCAGTGGTTTGTGGTCAGTTACTATTTTGAATGGACGACCATACAAATAGGGTCTATAATGTTTTACGGCCCATACTATAGCCAGGAGTTCTTTTTCAATAGTCGGGTAATTACGTTCAGCTTTGTTTAAACTCCTACTGGCGTAAGCGACTGGCCGACCATTGCCGTTGGATAAAACCGCTCCTATCGCGTACCCTGACGCATCAGTTTGTACAATAAACTGATTTTTATCTGATAAATCCGGATATTGGAGAACTGGTGGTGTAGACATACATTCTTTAAGTGTCTGAAATGCCTTTTATGCGTCGCTATTCCAAATGAATTCTACATTTTTCCTACACAAAATATTTAAACTGTTTGCAATTTCAGCAAAATTTGGAATAAATTTGCGATAATAATTCGCTAAGGCTACAAAACGCTTTACTTCATTTGTGTTTTGGGGAATTGGATAGTTTTGTATAGCACTAATCTTTTCTGGATCGGGTAGTACACCGTTATCTGTTACGACGTGGCCTAAATAGAGCATTTCCTTTTTAAGAAAGTCGCATTTCATCGGATTTTAATTTTAAATTGACACTGCGTAATCTTTCTAGTACTTCGAATAAATTTTTGTTATGATTTGATAAGTCCCGTCCCATTATAATTAAATCGTCCTGATAACATAAACATTTTTCATAATTAAGGCCCGCCATTGCCATTGTCATCATTCGGGCAAATGAGTTCGGGCTTGTCTTAAGACCCATTGGCATTCTAGTCATTTGATATTGACCTGAATGAAAAGCTGTAAATTTCCTACTATCTGGTTCAAGTTCCACGTTATAAAACCCTTGGCTTAAGTCTAAGTGCGTAAAATAAATGCAACCAGATAGCGAGTCTAATATCTCATGAATATTTGGCAGTGGGAATTTATCATTTTGAACACAGTTATTTAACTTTCGGTAATCAATGACTAGACGCCATTTCTTCTCTCCATTTGATTTCTTTGGTACTAATAGAACGGGACTAGACCATTCGCTATTACAGGGTTCTATTATACCTTGTTCGAGCATGCGGTTAATTTGATTCTGTATTTCCCCTTTTTGTGAATGTGGGAGCCTGTAAGGTTTGCTGTAACTTGGTCTAGTACCGGGTTGTATTGTTATTGAATGTTTATATATAGTTGTCGTAGTGAGTTGGTCTCCTTCGAGATAAAAGATATCGTTATATGTACTTTGCGCATATGTTCCTAATGCTGATTTTTTCCTCCTTATTTAGATGATCTAATTTTAATAAGGGAAGCAGTTTTTTGACTCGTTCTGCATGTTTCTTTGGCTTGTCAAATATACAGATATTATAATCTCTTGCTTTATGTATTTTAGGATTAATGCTATGTACATAAAAATCGTTTTCTGTTGTGTTCAAAATTCTTATTGGTAGCTTTCCGTCCGCGGGGCTTGCTATTGTACTTGCTAAAAATATTCCGTTTCCTATCTGCTCTGCGCAAACTACACAATCTTCTGTTATATCGGTCGTAATGTAATGTGTGCTTTCGGACCTAGCGGGTATAGTTAGCGTCTCGTTATGTTTGGTAATAGGCACACAAATTTCTTTATTGTTATTATACATAACTAAGGAGTAATTTTTGAAGTTAATAATCGAATGATATTTGCTCAAAAAGTCTTGGCCTAAAATGCCACTTGCCTTACAGGGTAAGGATTCAAATACGTAGAATTTATGGCTTAGAATTTGTTCACCTGCTCTTAATTCAAGATAAACAAAACCGATCGCTTCAATTTTTCCACCAATACCATTTACAACAAGTTTTCCTTTTTGGATGGGTTCATGCAACTCAGCAATGTGTTTATATTTTATGGCCGATATGGATGCACCGGTGTCGATTAGCCACGTATATGTAAGATTGTTATGTTTAGAGTGTAATGAAATATGATATATGCTACTACATGACATCATAACGCTTTTATTCACGAAAAAACTCTTCTGAATTATTATTATCATTGTTATTTTCAGATTGATTTTCTCGCGGATTTGAATCTGTCAAAATATGTGTATTTTGTTGCTGTTCCTGGTGAATAGTAGCTTGGTTAAAAAAAATCCTACCTTTAGCTCCACGGTTAAATGTGCCGCGGCCACGAGATCTCCATCCACCGCGACCTGTTTGCGATATTCGATCATCCCTCCGTTCCGCCGGTGGCGTTGATTGTCCTCGTCCTCGTGACATCCCCTGGCCTCTGGAATTCCTATATTGGTAGTAATTGTTATTACGACGCATAAATAAAATGTCACCTGACGTGGACGGTGTTGAAACTTCCTCATCGATGGCTGCTTGTATGGCATCACTTAAAGATGTAAACTGTCGTGCTGCTATTATTGTGCTTAGTCGACGATTTCTTAATCCGTCGGCAAAACTTTTAATGGCTGATTTTTCGTTAATAGGCTTCAATATATCGAAGCTAGACTCATTGCCTTCAGATTGGGAAATCGTCAAGTCAACAAACAAATCAGTTATTTTCTTACCGTAGTCATCTATAGTAAGATCATTTTGTTTCAAATTGTACAATTTGTGTTGTAGAGCTGTTGCTGATTTTTTTGGTAACAGACATGTTTTCATAGCCTTTACTAACTCATTAACACTGTCATACTTTGCGTTATGTTTAAGTTTAGCAGACTGCGAAAGTCGACTTTTTAAAACAAAATTTATCAATTTAATTTGTCCGTCTACGTCAAGTTCCGTTTCATAGTATTCTACGCCATCAATGAGCTGTTTCGTATTTGTGCCGTCGTCATTTAGAACTGGTAATAAGCTCAAGGCGATTTTTAAATCGAATTTCGCCATATTTTGTTCAATAATTGACTCTTCAGTCGATGAATTATTACACAAATCTAAAATATTGTCATACAGGTTAACAAAATCTTTGTTTAATTTATTAAATTTACATAATTCCTCGTCTTTTAATCCGGTTTTAAGTAGCCTTAAATGGTCTAAGCTCTCATTGAAATTACTCAGCAATTTATCGGCCTCTTTTAGTTTTTTCAAAACAATTTCCCCCTTTCGTCTACTTGGTCCTATTTTTATTAAATATATTCTTATCTTACCAAGGTCATTGTATATCTGTAACAATTCGTCATACATAACTGTCCATAATTTTATAGTTCATACACCAAATGCAAGTTCATATCGCGACTATGATTCCACTGTTGCACGCATACACTGCCCATGTTAGAATTACCACACTTTCACATTCATTAGAACACGGAACTCACAAGAACACTAGCCGAATTGTATGATTTGTTACACGCCTCTGTGTTGTCAGGGATTCTTGTTGGAAGCGTGGACCCGACGTTCCTCGCCTGCAGACACGTTACAAGCACCGTCGCGACACCTTCTGGATCGATCCACAGAACGCCTTAAGATGTGTCTCGTTATCTGCTCTCGCGCCCAGGACTCATGACATCTTTTGTAAATTTTAAAGATGGAGTATAGTGCACCGATGAATAATATCGTGCAAATTATTGTTAACACGATACTTATGGCCGATAAATGAAATTTAAATTCCTCTACCGTCGCTGTGTTTTTAGCGGCGCTATTTTGATTGAGAAAAACCTCCTCATTAGTTACTTTTGAGTTGCACATTTTTCAAAGTCACTTTTAATATATTTTTCACTTAAACAGTTGCCACACTGAGCAAAACCGATACTAATCGCGTACATGATTCAAGCCCTGTTTAGTGGCAGGGTCGCCATGTATGGTCGGGTGTCAGATATAATAAAACATCCCAAAATGTGGTGTAAGACTGCCTTTATTATGTTGATACTATGACTTATATATTGGTTACACACATTGAAATAGAGGTTGCATACGTACTACATCACACCTTTGTGCCCAGAGACCCACATCAGTCTTACCCTGTTGTGCTTCCCAAGCCTGTTTAGGGTTTGGACAGCATCCAGAATAAGTCCGGAGTCCACTTTGTAGGATGCCATGGCTTTGACTGCAGCCTGACTGTCACTAAGAATATATATGGATTTACCTCTGGTTCCTCTATCTATATTCTCTTGAGCACAGGTTATTATGGCATAAGTTTCCGCTTGGAATACAGTTGCCATTTTCCCTAGGCTTTTGCTACATTTGTAACCTTTTGCGTATATTCCCGCCCCTGTACCTGATTCCATTTTGGATCCATCAGTGTACCACACCAGACTGTCTTGTTCTGGTGGATCGATTCCCTTCGTCCAGTCCTCTATTGTAGGGATTTGGACCTTGAAAGACCTTTCAAACACAAACATAGTTTGCATTTTATCGGATAACATGCTTGTTACCCGATCCAGGCCTTCATTCCCGTCAAACTTTGTATGGTTGGTCCTTGGCTTAGAGGCATCCCATAGTCCAGCCACAGCAAGTCGATGTAATGTCTTCCTTGCCTCTAATTCAACCATCATATGCAGAGGAGGGATATTGAGGTATCTCTCAATCGCTGCCGTAGGTGTTGTCCTGAAAGCGCCCGTGATGCCTAGACACACTGTTCTTTGTAATCTGGTGAGTGGCGCTTTGCACGAGGCAAGCTTTGTTCTGGGCCACCACACTATGCTGCCGTATGTGACAATAGGTATTATCATTGTCCGGTACAGCCATCGTATCACTTTGGGCTTTAACCCCCAAGTTTTACCGTAGGTGGAACGACACATGCCGAACACTCGTAGGGCTTTCGTCGTAATATTTTCCACATGAGTTTTCCACCTGAGTTCTTTATCAAGCGTTACACCCAGATATTTAACTTCGGTAGACCAGGGCAGCTTTATTCCATTGAGGGAGAGCTCTCCTAGGTTTCCTAGTTGTCTCTTCCTCGTGAATGGAACAATGACTGCTTTGCTTGGGTTGATAGAGAGGTGGTTCTTTGTACACCATTCCTCTGTCATCCTCAATGCCTGTTGTAATAATCCAGAGACTATGTTCGGGAATTTACCATTAACCATTATGGCTATGTCATCTGCATAGCCTACTGTGTAGAATGGTCCAGTATTGAGCTTGGTAAGTAGCGAGTCTTCTACCAAGCACCATAATAATGGTGACAGCACTCCACCCTGCGGACAACCTCTTGTTGTTTTTGCACTAAGTCTGTCTCCCATCAGTTCCGATCTGACTATTCTGCTTCTCAGCATATAGTCAATCCAGTTGCACGTGGTATCATTGATGCCATGTTCCTTTGCAGCGATGCGTATGGACTCAAATGTTGTCTTGTCGAAGGCTCCCTCTATGTCTAGGAAAGCCCCGACACAGATCTCTTGTCCCTCTAGCGCAGCCTCGGCTCGACTCGCAACATAATGCAATGCCGTTTCCGTAGATTTGCCAGGGCTGTAGGCGCACTGTAGTTTATGTAGAGGGAAGATTTTAAGTGGTCCCTCTCTTAGGTACCTGTCTACCAGTTTCTCCAGAGCTTTTAAGAGAAAGGATGATAGACTAATTGGCCTGTAAGCTTTAGCTTCTTCGTAAGTCGGTCTACCTACCTTCGGTATAAAAGTGACTTTGACTTCCCTTCATGCCTTGGGTACGTACCCAAAGGCTACGCAGGCTCTGTAGAGCTTACTCAAATGAGGTATCAAAACAGATGCCCCTTCTTGCAATAGTATTGGGTAGATGCCATCCGGACCAGGGGATTTGAGAGGCTGGAAGCCCGCTATGGCAAGCTTCAGTTTATTCTCATCTACCACTTTCTTTGCCGTGAGCCAGTTATTTTTGGACGTTTGCCTTGTGAGCTCGTCCCTTGTGACTGGTTCCTCTTCATCGCTATCGCGCAGTATACATTCCGGGAAGTGAGTTCTAAACATCACGCCCAGAGTGTCGTGTCCAGTTTCCGTTAGATACCCATTCTCATCCTTTACAGATGATAGTGGGTTTGTCTTAGTCATGGACATTGCTTTGCACAACCTCATTCCATTTGGCAGAGCTTCGATGGAGGTACAATGCTGCCGCCAACTAGTTCTTTTGGCCTTGCGTACCGCCGTCTTATACCTCGTCAGCATGCTATGATAGTCAGAGAAATCTTTCCTGGCTTTTGCATCATTAAAGGCCTGTCGTGTTTCCTGACGTATTTTAGCTAGTTCAGGAGTCCACCATGGTACCTTTTTGCAAAAGGCCTTTTTCTCTGGGCAGTTATCTACCCATGCACCGATGGTGCCCACCTTGATTCTATCAGCTTCAAATTCTATATCTAGTATGGAATTAAGCTTACCTTTAGGGCTCCCTAAATTTACTTTTAGGTCCCTCCTGTACGAGTCCCAATTTGTATGTCTTGGGTTTCTCCTTCGTCTAGTTTCGGCTTCTCCCGCCGTCCTAAACCTAAAGCATATATAATTATGGTCAGACAGAGAGATTTCGTCCGATACATGCCAATTTTCGATGTAAGCGCTGGCCTTGTTTGAAGCCAGTGTCAGGTCAATAACTTCAGTTCTCGCCGAGGTCCTGAAAGTAGGTTTATTGCCTGCGTTAAGGATTTGTAAAGAAGAGCTTACCACAAAGTCCAACAAATCCTCCCCTCGTTTGTTGACATCCGAGCTGCCCCAAACGACATGGTGTGCATTCGCATCGCAGCCAAGTATCAGGTCGAGGTTTTCTTGGTTGCCGTAGTCAACCAGTCTTCTGATTAGTGGTGTTACTGGTTCCTTTTGTTCATATGGGAGGTAGGCAGATGCAAGGATAATTTTCCTTTTCTCTGTGCCCATCCCCACTTGGATCAAAGTTGTTGTGAGATCCCTGTAACAGAAAGTACGTAAGGGCATTGCCTCTATACCGCCCCTGATATAGATGCAAGTCCTCGCGTCATTAGTTGGACAGTCATAGAGCACCGTGCGTCCTGTCCCACCTAAGCCTTTTATAGTCCCCTTATATAGATAAGGTTCCTGTATCAAGGCAACGTCATATGTGTTAAGCTTCAGTTGCCGAGCCAGAAGGGCTGTAGCGGCTCTGCAATGATGCAAATTAATTTGTACACACCTTAGTCCCTCCATCTTGGATGATTTTGATGGGCCTGTGTTAATATAGGAGGGCCTTAGTTTTGAGGCTCCTCCTCCATCGCCTGGGTCTCCTCGAGAGCAATCGGCGACTCAATCCCCAGGGTGTCGAACTCCCCGAGGATGTCATCCTCGTGGTCTGCCTCTGACGCCCTGGTCCCAATCTCTGCCTCCTGCGCTGCGCCGTAAGCAGAGATTTCCTCGATGGCCTCCTCACGTCGGTGTCGTCCATCCTCGGAGGGTTCCGCCTCTGCTTCCGCAGTGGGTGCCTCTCCCTTATCTTCTTCCAGGAGTTTGAACGAATACCGTTCAATTCCTCCTGGAAGAGAGTAGCCCGCGGCCTTGATGACCCCAGCGGACACCCCGTCCATGAGGACGATACGACGGATGCCGGTCTGCTCAGTGAGAGTATTCACGACCTTCCAGTCGCTCGTCCTCAAGGCAGGGTTAAGCCGCTGGAGCAATCGAATGGCCCGGGCAGAGCCCTGCAACGCCAAGTTGCGACTCTTCCATGCCATTTTGACTGGCTTTGGAAGGTCCTTGGCGTCAACAACCTTGAGTTTCAAGGGGCCAAGTTCCACATTGTGGATGGCCCCCCGAAACCAGCTAGCTGCGTCAGAGTTGTCGCAGGATACATGAACTGCACCCGCGACAACTCCGGGAGCAACCGTTAAAACAGGCAGAGGATCCGGCGCCACTTCCAGTTTCTCAATTATGAGCTCCTGGATTGGCACCAAGTCCTCCGCCCTCAAGTACTCTTCCAGGTACCTGACTGTGACGACAGCGAGTTTCACAGCCGCCACCGCATCCCTAAAGGATCCGGTTGAGGATGATTGCCCTTGGGTCTTCATCCTCTTGGCCGCCATGTCCCCGCTGTCGCCGCTGAGAGCAGCACGCGGTCTCTTTGATGGGCCCTCCGTAGGAGTCCCCTCTAGAGCCGCCTGCTGTCTCAGCTTTTGGCGCTTTTTCCTGCGCGCCCCAGATCGTCCAACCGGAAGCCAGCCTGGTTCATGCCGGCCGCCGGGAGACGACGAGGTGCTGTTTTTGCCGGTCGCGTCCGGGGCCCCAAGGTCCGAGGTCATTCGACCTCCGACACAAGGGTCACGTGTCGCGCCAGTTTTGGCAGCACCTTTGTGCCCGGTGGGCTGGTTTGCAGTTCCGCCCTTAGGTGGTCCCGCAGCAGTGCCGGCCCTCGGCAGTGCCGCAACAGTACCGTCATTTGACAGTCCCGCCGCAGCCCCACCTCGAGACGACCCCACTGCAGTCTCGCCGCCGGGCGTTCCTGCTACGGAAAAAGCAGTCCCGGCTTGCGCCGGTCCCGCCGTCTGGTGTGCAGTCCCAGCTTTCGCCGGTCCCGCCTTTTGAAGCGCAGTCCCAACTTTCGCCGGTCCTTTCGCCTTGTGGTTTTTTTTTTTGAATTTAAATCCATTTAAAATCCCGATATAAATTTCATCCCTCGACTATCCCCACCCTCCATGGAGTGCTCAAGTGGCGGTAGCACCAGGGATTAGCCGAGGGATATAGCCCCCCCCCATTAGTTGCTTACGAGACTGCACGACACCAACTCACACCACTACCACTAGCGATGCGAGCGAGCGCCGCCGTCTGCAAGCCCCCAATGGGAGTGAACTCGCCTGGGGGCCGTCTGACCGGACCCCGCAGCCGATTGGCCGTAGCTGGCTAGGCTACGGCCTCCCGTGTCGGAAGAAATCCGGGCCAAAGTGATGTGTTGTGTGCAACCTGCTCCACTCAATCACCAGGATCCCTTCATCCCTCCATACGGGTCCCCGCGCACGGCACAAACACGCGGGAGGTCATTGCTATCCAACATTTTACTTGTTCAATGGTGGACACCCAGGGGCATGACCTCGCCACCCCTGTGATACGTCGCCCGGTGATTTCAGTTACGTCTATTTCAGAGGGAATTAGACCAATAACAGGGCGGCAACCACGAGAAGGAAAATCACCGCACTTGCCTTGAGGATCTACACGACCGTAGCGCTCTCCCTCAAGACCACGCCACCTTGCCGGCTCTGAAGGAGCCAGGCAAGGTAGGACTGCATCGACAAAGCCAAGCCCTACAGAGCTTGTCGCTGACAGCTCAAAGCGTAAGTTTGCTAACACAGACCAGCCCCAAATCCTTGATCTTAAGTTAGCCTTTTATTTATACGGCCATATAAAAGTTGTTGTGGTTACTCGTATAATATAAAATAAACATATTTATATGTTTGTTTTTGTTTTTTGTGTAGCGGTCGGTGAACCCTTATCAAGGTTTACAAGTTATAATATTCGTAACCATTACTCTTTTAGAATTAAAACAATGGCGATTTCTTTTTTGTTCGTGGCTGGACGGATCTGGATGAAATTTGCCACAGGAATAGAATATAGTCAGGCATAGCACATAGGACACTTTTTATTCCGGGAATATGTTCCCTCGGGATAATTTTCGACTTTCACGGACTTTCTTTTCTTTCGCGGGGATTTCGAGTGGCACTTTAATCAAATTGCCTACTCAATTAACCATTATCCATACTAATATTGTAAATGGGAAAGTAACCTTCTGTTTGTTACGTTTTCACCTCGTAATGGCTTAATGCATTTGGATGCAACTTGGTACATGAGTAGAACATGCCCGTGGATTACATTTAATGTAGTAAGTACTGTCGGGCGAATCTGCTGGCAGAAGCTTGTATCCGATAAACTCAAAATCTAGAAATATTGGCAAGGCATCTTACTGAAAACAAAACGTTTTGGGGACTCTTTTATTATGCGTACAGCTAAGGAGTGGAATTCCCTGCCGGAGTCTGTGTTTCCCGATAGCTACAATCTAGGGGTCTTTAAGTCAAGAGTGAATGGGTTTTTTCTAGGCAAGCGTGCTTCACCGTCGACCACATCATCGCTTTCCATCAGGTGAGATAGTGGTCAAGCGCGAGCCTAATGATAATAAAAAAAAAAAAAAAAATTGCACTGACTAAAAAAAGACACACAATATAGGTACTAGATTCATAATAATATACATGTGATAAAATACAAATAAAAATTAATAAAAAAAAGTGTAAACGACGCCTGACGTTAGAAGTTTGTTGTTAGAAGCAGGATTGTGTGCCTCACAGCTGCGCCAAAAAGTCCCAGCTCAGCAAAACTGCCAGACAACTAGTGCCTGACGCTGGTTTTCAACTGGACCACGTGTGAGGAGACGGATGTAAATCAGTTTTATACTGCCTGTTGACGTGTGTATGTATACTTAAATAAAATAAATTTGTGGCCGATAAAAAATGTAAGGAATATGGGAATATGTAGGTACATAAATGGTGTGAAAATGAGTAGGTAACATTGCAAGAATAAAAACCGGCCAAGTGCGAGTCGGACTTGCGCACGTAGGGTTCCGTACCATTATTGCAAGAAACGGCAAAAAAATCACGTTTTAAGTATGGGAGCCCCCCTTTAATATTAATTTTATCCTGTTTTAGTATTTGTTGTTATAGCGGCATCAGACATACATCATCTGTGAAAATTTCAACTATCTAGCTATCACGGTTCATTAGATACAGCCTGTTGACAGACAGACAGACAGACACATAGACAGACAGACAGATAGACAGACAGATGGACCGCGGAGTCTCAGTAATAGGGTCCCGTTTTTACCCTTTGGGTACGGAACCCTAAAAATTACTAATTATGTGGGTAGATAAATATATCATATAATTGAGACATTTAGTGCGACCTTATCTAGCTTCTATATCTACTGACGGTGTATTTATTACCAAATTAAATTCATCAAATTAACATTTCAGAGCGACAAAAGTTAGAAATATCATCCAATACTAAAATCCAAAAACTTTTCAACTTACACAAAAGTATGGAAAGTTCAGAAGTAAATTATGAAGTTACTGAGAACACAACAGACTGTTACTGCAACTGGGCGATAAGTAGAAATATCTCGTTGAGTTATAACAAAGACGCGGATTACAAGAAGCCACAGAGATAAATCCAACCAGATAACGCATTTCCCTCCCGTCTGTAGGAAAACAAAGCGTCGTAATTTTTCACACATAATTTAAGAACAAATTTACTTACCGATGAAAGAAAATGTTTCCATTGTATATTATGACAGTTATCAAGATTGACTCGCCCACATACTACCTAGCGAAACACGTAGCTTCTGTTCTTCAACCATTAGTTGGACATTCAACATCTTATGTAAGAGACTCTCGACATTTCATTGACATCTTGCAATCCATAGATCTCCAAACAAATGACGTTATGGTCAGCTTCGCTGTTGAGTCCTTATTTACCAATGTACCAGTGGCGGACTGCATGGAGGTAATTGAGATGAGATTGCAAGAAAGTAACATCCCTGTAGAGTACGTGAAATTACTTCATCACTGTTTATCTACCAGTTACTTCATATACCAAGGTCAATACTACCTGCAGATTGATGGTGTAGCCATGGGTAGTCCGGTGGCTCCAGTGGTTTGGATGGAACATTTTGAAGAGTTGGCGGTCTCCACTGCATCTACACATATTAAATTATGGAAAAGGTATGTTGATGACGTTTCTGGGATCATTGAAGGAGACCAACATGAGGTAGAATTATGCTTGGCACACCTTAATAGCATACATTGTAAAATCAAATTTACCTACGAGATGGAAAAAGAGAGGGAAATTCCATTCTTGGACGTGAAAATAGGGGCCCGTGCTGACGGTTTGAGTCACACAGTGTAGGTAGGAAGTTGACTCACACGGATTGATATCTACACGCTGATTCTCACCACCATCCCCGACAACTGAACTCTGTAGTGACTTCACTTACCAACCGCGCATATGATCTATGCGAAGAGGAACATTTACGTGCTGAGCTAAAACATGTGCAGAGGGTCCTACAGAGAAACGGATATACAGGGAAGACTGCACAACCTAACCAAAAAACTGGTTGTAAACAACGGAAGTGCGAGGTGGAGAGGCAGCCAGCATTTTTGCCGCACGTGAGGGGAGTGACAGATAAGGTTGCTAACATTCTTCGGAAATACGCCGTAAAGACTGTCTTCACTCCTTTCAGAAAAGTGTCACAGATGCTGCGCTCGCCGAAGGACAACTTTCCGCTGGAAAAGCCCGGTGTTTATAAAGTAGATTGTAGTTGTGGCAAGTCATACATCGGTCAGACGAAGCGTACGGTTGCTTGTCGAATTTCAGAGCATATCAGGGCAGTAAAGAACAATGACACACAAAAATCAGCCATAGCTCAACATCTCTTGGAATCAGGATTAAACCACTGGATTGAGTTACATAACCCTCAGGTCATTTCGACAGAACGCCACTATATCCCTAGACTGGTGAGGGAAGCTATCGAAATTACCAAATATAAAAATTTCAACCGGGAGGATTGGTTTCAACTGTCGAGAGCTTGGAATCCAGTGGTCCAGCTGTGTAAACCCCGAAAAAGTGCCGTAAAAAGTTCACGAGCGGACACAGTGAGTTTCTCGTGTCGGGAACAGAATCGAGTTGTGAGTGACAATGGTAGCGGTACCGAGTGCAAAAAACGAACAAGAAAGAGGGTAGACCGTTTTGTCTCCTCATAAACACCCACCCGCAATGACTTCAGTTTATCCGTGATCATG
This sequence comes from Orthosia cruda, assembly GCA_964057195.1. Lineage (NCBI taxonomy): Eukaryota > Metazoa > Arthropoda > Insecta > Lepidoptera > Noctuidae > Orthosia > Orthosia cruda. The sequence continues at coordinate 26,463,606 of OZ059841.1, forward strand.
GTGCTTGCAACAGCACCGAAATATCGGAAACTCGCTACAAACAGTAAACATGGTAAATATCCCGCTTATAATGTTAATATTAGTGTTAGTGACCATGACAGTTTAAAAATACTTATCATAATTTGACAAATGAGATATCGGTGGAAGCGTCTTGTTGGTCCGCTAGTTATAGACTCTGTGAAGTCACATCAAATTGAATATGGCTCCCTCTAGGGGGCACAAAGTCAAGAACAATAGTACATTATGGTACAAGTGTGTAATGTTGGTGATTACCGCTGAGGCGCCATTGAGACCCGAGCCGTTAGGCGAGGGTCTTAAGAGAGCCGAGGACGGTAATCATCAATACACACGTGTATCATACGACGTTTTTCAACACACTTGTGAAGAAAATAATACAAAAAAATCATTTCCAACAGTAAAAACGAGCTGTGATTTTTTTTTCGCAATGGCGGGCAAAATTAATCAGTTTACCTATGCGCGCGCATCTAACAATGGCGATCGGCCTGTCGGCCATAGACTAAAAATAATGAGTTATCTTTTTTTTGGCTTTTCGCGGATAGCGTTTTAGCCACTTACAAAATGGGGAATTTCAAGTTTTCTTTATTACAGACAAAAACAAAAGTTATATTTAAGTGAAAGTTTTATTTATTAAACACGTACAAGTTGAAATTATCTATTTAAATACGAAGTTGCATGAAATTTGTTGCATTTGTTCTATTGAGCACGATCTTTTTTATATCGAAACTTTTTTAAGAACAAAGCAACTCAACCAATAAATTAAAAAAAACTTTTTACAAGAAATACAACCGACTTCTTGTTTTATTTTCTTCGTTTTTTGACACCGACTTCCGAAATTGAAGTTATTTTTCACTTTTTTGTTTTTTATTTGGAAGTCGGTTGTATTTTTTGTAAAAAGGTTTTTTTATTTTTCACTTTTTAGTTGTGCTACACAATTTATATAGGCTAGGTACCAATAATGCCCAAAGTGAAACCAGAATAGATTTACCCAATAACATGAAACTTAAACAAATTCGGTCGAATAAGGGTATACCAAGGTGAACTGTATACACCTGCGTACCCCTTTAGAGCGTACTAGTGTGATGTTATGTTATGAAATGGTGTAAACAATAAACATAAATGCGATTGCAGCTATCCCGAGTGATTTGCCGTCATTTATTGAAGAGTTCTGATGTGTATCTCCGAAGTTCTTTATCAGATCTTGATGAAAATTAAATGGGACCACATGACAAACATCAGCTTTCAAATAAAAAAAGAATCATCAAAATCGATTCACCCAGTAACAAGTTCTGAGGTAACACACATAAAAAAAAAAAAGAAATACAGTCGAATTGAGAACCTCCTCCTTTTTTTGAAGTCGGTTAAAAAAGAAACTCTTTATCTCACTTGTGAATAATAGTAATGAAAAAGTCACAGTTTGATAACAGGTGTCATTATGTGCCTAGTTGCGGTGAAATTAGAGCCACTTTATGAGCAAGTGTGTTGAAAAACAATTTTTAAGGTATGTCCCGTCAAAGTAATGAAAACTATTTTTTTACCCGACTATAGCGTCGCAAAGTCCACTCTTGTAACTTATACATTATCTAGATACATGTCAAACAACAAACCCTTACAGAATAAAATGTGTTGTGGCTCTGCAAAAACCCCAAAAATTTAAATAAAAATAAGTTTGTACATAAACTTTCAGATGAGAATATTTTCTCGTTTCATACTTTTTAGAGAGTGATTTTTCAGTAGTCAGGTTTAAGTTTTTTGACACGTGAAGTTCAAATCAAATCAAAATATTTATTTACCAAGGAAAGATCATAAAGCCTAAAAGGTATATATGTATTCTGCCTGCAAGCAAGCATGCAAATTACTTTCAATAAAAAAGTCATTAAGTTTTTAGATATCATACACAAAACACAATTGTAAACATTAGATAAAAAAACCAGACCAAACCAAAACAACATTAATGCTTTCCTATACTTTCAATTGTCAAATTATAAAATTTAAAAAAAAATAATAATAAAAAATGCCAATAATTAAAATTAAAAATCAATCAAATATATTTAAATGTCAATAACTAAACTTCCAATACTTTCAATTGTCAGATTATAAACTCACTATATATAAAAAATAAACAAAAATTAAAATTAAATAAATTAACATGTCAAAAATTCAAAATGTCAATCAAATTATGTTTGTTTACAATGCTAATTTAACAATTATATATCAATATATATTTATGTATGTTATTACAATTACTCATTTAATAAATAAATAATTTATTATTTATATTCTTAACAATAATGATGTCTATGCACTATAAATTACTTAAGACTATAGAATCAACTATTTTGTACTCGTATTATATTCGCGGCTTCTAGTTAGACGTCATACAATCAATCTGCTTGCACTTTCCTACGTTGGTGTCGGCTTCCAATCGAACCGGATTCAGCTGAGTACCAGTGTTTTACATGGAACGACTGCCTATCTGACTTATTTGACCCAGTAACTTGGTAACACGATACCCCTTGGCAAGACTGGTGTGAGATCTCAGGCTTCTAACTACCCGAAACAACTGTCAAAGATCTTGAAATACAATAGGGACCAACGAATTAACGTGCTTTCCGAGGCACGGAAGAAACTCGATATGAAAAGATGGTCACCTATCCACGGAGCGACCCTGGCAAGCGTTGCTTAATCACTGGCACTTAAGATCGACCCGTGCGGCGGTTAATATTAAGGCACGTGCTATATCTATTTAGATTTATGTCTATGAATGGAATTTAGTTTGAAATTTGAGACCGCTCCATAGCTGCGCTCTAACGCGCTCAACTTGACTCAAGTTATTATAAGGGTTGTATTATGATGATGTAGGAGATTATGTGAAAATGATCCCATTGTCCTATTTGGCGCTCAACGTTGCTATTTTAGCAAATTATTACTTGAATATAATAAAACTGCTGGTCTAGTGGTCTCAAGCGCTACTTTGAGCCTGAGATTGTGGGTTGGATACCGAGATCGGAAAAAGTGGAATTGGGTTTTTTCAAGCGTTATTGCTGATCATAAGGTCTTTGGATCGATTCCCAGGCCAGGCAGTATTATTGAGTTTATCCAACCGATGATTTATGTCGCAGTAGCACTTTTGTATTTGGCATGAACATGCTTAGAAGAAGTAGCACGAGCAAGCCATAGTATGGAGTTTTTACCCGACTGCGCGACGCAAAGGAGGGTAATGTGTTTATCAGTCTATGTATGTATGTTTGTTCCTTTGTGGCGTTCTAGAAACCAAACGCGTGGGCAGATTTTGATGATTCTTAATCGTCTTATCAATTCAATAAGGTTAAGCCGATTCGATTTGTCAATCGATTCGTCTTAACCTTGCGAGTGTCACTGGCTACATTAATATAGAAAAAAGGGGTTTTAAGAGGTGATTTCAAAAATATATAACACATATATGTTTAAAATCAATCCGTAAAAAAATATAATCAAAAACCCGTCTACTTAAGAAGCGAACTAAAAAGACTAAACAAAAAGAAAATCATGCTGTTCAGTCGGAGGATACATCTGGTTTCGATCAACCAGCTCGCGAGTATGTATCCTCCGACTACACAGCGTGATTTTCTTCTTGTTTACGTCTTTTTGGAGTCGGGATTTTTAATTCCATAATTTTTTCTTTGACACTAGGCAAACACCCTTCTGCCTAGCTCTTCGGGGAATGCATGCGTGATAATATATTTATGTTTAAGAGAAATACATTTTAAGTGCAGCAGTAAAGAACAGCTGACCTTGAAAAAAGGGCGCGAATCAAACGAGCCCCAAGGCAAGTCCCACAGAAATTAATAATTTAATAACCAATTAAGTAACTGCAATACCAATTATAATTTTAATTTCTTAATTCTCGGAGCTTTGTCTTGATAACCTCATTTTAATGCTGAAAATTGCTTTTAGTCACGGAAAGGGGCCAACTATATAACGAAATTATTTTCAGAAGTAACTTGTAACGTAACTTCACCGGAAAAGTGCTAAAAGCATGGCAGTTTAAATGAATATGATATTATTATTAAATGAAAGGCGATTAACAAAAGGTATTTGCAGAAGGGAGTGGGAATGCCCTAGAAGGATACACACAGTCTTATTGGTGATGTTCTTCAGAATGAATGCGCAGTACTCATAACCGGCGTGCGTGTATGCATAGCCGTATGCACGTGAACAAAGCAAAATTGAAGTCGGTTAAAAATAATCCATAAGTTAGGATCGTAGCAGTTGGTGGATTATTTTACAGACAGAGCGAACCGGAAGATGATGCATTGGAAGGCCTACCCACTAGGTGGACCGATGATCTGGTTAAGGTTGCGGGAATGCGCTGGATGCGAGACGCACGGGAGCGGTCAATGTGGTGACGCCTGGGTGAGGCCAATGTCCAGCAGTCAAATTTTTTTGGCTGATATGATGATGTTGATGATTATTATACAGTACACACCTGACTTGCACGACCGCAAATAAATTCAGGGAGACCACTGTGAAAGAAGTTTCGTCTGAACGCCCACATTGAACTCGGGCTTCACAATTATAGCTACATTAAAGTAGTTTTATACCCACACTAGCGGCGTGCACGACTTTTCCAATTACAGCCTAGATGTCAAAAAAAAAGAAATAATTTTTCATATACGTACACATTCTAGAGATTACCCTCCACACAATGATATTCGAATAAAATAAAAAAATATTTGAATTTATTTGAATATCATTGCCTCCACACCATTTCCATACACAAACTTACAAAATTTTCACTCTCCCTTTGTGTATGAATTTTAATTTCTGGAGTTTACAATTCTTTTTTTGTATTTTTATCTCGGAGTCTAATTAAAGTAGATATTTTTAAAGGGAACAATTTAATATCTTAAAAACAACACCATCTTTTCAGACCTAAAAGCAACTTTTCCACTGCTGTAGTTTTACTACTCGCCACTGTGTGTCGCTACTGTTCGGAAAATTTCTTCAACCCTTGTCTTCCAGTCGGGTGCTTGGCTTCATAGTATGTTTAGCTAGTCATAGATGGCGCTGCCAGTAACTAGAACTGGACTTTGTAAATAAGTTAGGATAGACGCATCGAATTAAATTATTATCTTAGTATTTTATTTAAATAAGTATTTTTAACATCTTTTGTTGAGTTCTTTGTAAGTTTTGATTCAAAATGTGTTGTTTTTTTATTATTTCCATATGATAGCAGAGTAAGACGAATCTGGCCCCTATTTTTCTGAGATAAAACTCTTGACCTCTTAATTTTTGAGATAAGACTCACGAGTCCTTTAGCATTGGTCCGTTTTATCTTTTGTTTGCATAATTACGACTTCAACTTTTAAACCTATCACTATAAGACTACTTACTTTCTTAAACATTTAAAATTCGGGCAGTCGGCTTATTAATAAATAAATAACGACTAATTAAGAGGCTGATGATCGTAATGAGCGTAAGTATCTAAGTATCAATAGTTAGTAGCTACTTAGTACTTAGGTCGAGGAAAAACGACCTTTTTATATGTGGGGAAATCCTCATGGATAGCTTTCGTTTTGGGAACGGAAGATTATCTCGGATTCTAGCCGACTAAAACCCCACAGTTCCTATCACTATGATGCGTCGGGTTAAATTCACAGGCAGTCCCAATTGGCCCGTGGTCGAGCAACGACTCAGCCCCAAGATTGCTGATGCAAAATTGCATGATTGGTGACCGGAGATTATTAAGCGGCCTTCGACGTCCGGCTGCTCTTCGAGATGAATAAGTCCTAAATGCTGGTCAGATTTAACCTGAATGTCGCCGAATATTAAACCCTCAGAATACTGTGCATATTACTGAAAGTAAGAGTAAGTGGAGAAATATAATTAAGAGGAAAGTTTGGAAACCATGTTGTGGTCACGACCCCTAGCATTGGAGAAACAAGGCAAGTAGGAGGAGACTACTTTGGTACCCAACTTAAACTAGATAGGCACGTTCCTTAGATTGTTGCCTAAGTATTGGTTCGTAAGTGAGCGTCCTCGCTGTGACCACACATTGCCCCCGTCCTCCTCTCAAGTTCTACTCCAGCCCCTTAACTGTCGCTGTTTACAGCTACGATCCTTGAAGTTAGAAAAATGGTTTCCTAAATACTAATATATGTTGGCGTGTGTGTGATTTCCTTGTTGTTATTCTTGTCATATTTGTTTTGGTTTATGTTGGTCATGTTACTTCTGCCGTATAACGAATCTGCCAAAAAAAAAGTTAATTAAAATAAACAAAAAACCCGACTGCTTAAAAAGCGAACTGAAAAGTCGTAAACTTTTGGTCTCTAGAACGTCACATAGGAACAAACATACATAGACTGATAAAACACATTACCCTTCGGCAGTCGGGTAAAAAGAATCTGCCGTAACAAGAATCTGCCCAAACCAGACTCGGTCCTAAACCAAATAATCCCTCCATTTAGCCTCTGAAAGTACATTAAAGTTGAGGCGAAACGAACATAATTTTGTGAGTTGTGAGTAGCATAAAATGCGTCGCTGAATTTACGCTGCATTCGGTTTCATGCTAAGGTTAATTTTTGGGCACACGGCGACGCAAAATCAATTGTTTACTGAATCACGCACCTGCAACCTGCCACCTGCCTAGCAACTGAAATAACGTCCGTCCGTCTGGCAGCCTCACTCAATTTCAGTTGAACGTAAATGCCGCGACTCATTTTACGCGACTCACAACTCACAAAATTTCATTTGTTTGGCCTTACCCTAAGCCGTTGGTCCCGGTTCTCATTTGTGGATCTTTGTCGGTCGTTACAAATAGTCAGAAGGCAGAAAAACTTACAACAGTCTTGCTAAAGGGTACCATGTTTCTAGGCAGATCAGATAGGTCGTCGCTCCATGTAATATAATGGTATTCAGGCATCCGGTTAGTGGAAGCCAGCCCAAACATCCTTTGACTTACAATTATATATCAATACAGATAGTTGTTCCGGATCTGGGTATTTGTGTATGTGAGTTTATATGTTTGTAAACGCACCCACGATACAGGAAGCAATGCCTAGTGTGGGGCAACGCTTTAAAAAAATACATTTCGTGAAAGTTACCTATCTAACTACTCCACACATTGTTTTGAAATAGTCACAAAGAACACGGTTGACGATATTTCTTCAAGTATAATACTAATATTATAAATGTGAAAGTTTGGATGGATGGATTTGTGTGTGGATGTATGTGTGTTACTCAATCACGTCAAAACGGCTGAACGGATCTGGATGAAATTTGGCACAGAGATAGATTATAACAGTCTTGAACAGCACACAGGCTTTTCATCCCGGTATAATGTTCTTTTGGGATAAGAAAACACTTTTCAAGCAGGTGAAGTCGCTGGCAGAAGCTAGTTTATCATACTGCTGCTTTTGTTTGACAGGTTTTCATGTAATATAGACTTTGAAAAGTCATCATCATCATCAGCTTTTTAATGTTCCCACTGCTGGGACACAGGCCTCCACTCTGTGAGAGGGGATGGGCCATAATCCACCACGCGGGCCCAGTGCGGGTTGGTGGATGTCACATGTCTTCGAATATTTGGTTTTAGGACTTGCCGGTTTCCTTACGATGTTTTCCTTCACCGTTTTGAGAACAGTGGTGATGAAAGAATTAACACAAAGTAGAGCGCCTGCCTGGGTTTGAAGTCACGACCTACAATATGTAAGTCGCGGCCGCTATCACTGGACCACCACTGCTCTTAAAAGTACTCACCTTCAAACACTTGATTAATAAATTGGCGAAAAGTCTCTTAATTAATTTTAAGACTGCGAAATGATCTATAAGGCGACTTCTCATTGATAAAATATTTAATAAAATTCAATTAATAATTCATTGAATATAATAAGTCAGAGTACCTAATGAAAACTTTATATAACTTTTTCTTTGATTTAATAAAATTCTATTAGCGCTCAATTCAGACCATAATTAGAAAAAACCGGCCAAGTGCGAGTCGGACTCGCGCACGGAGGGTTCCGTACCATTATCGCAAAAAAAAACGGCAAAAAATCACGTTCGTTGTATGGGAGCCCCCCTTATATATTTAATTTATTCTGTTTTTAGTATTTGTTGTTATAGCGGCAACAGAAATACATCATCTGTGAAAATTTCAACTGTCTAGCTATCACGGTTCATGAGATACAGCCTGGTGACAGACAGACAGACTGACAGACGGACCTCGGCGTTTAGTAATAGGGTCCCGTTTTTACCCTTTGGGTACGGAACCCTAAAAACGAATGGCAGATGTTTTTATATTTTTAAGTTTATGAACTGCTGTACTTCAGAATACGTCACACTCCGAAGGGTTAGACACAGGAACACCTATAGTATACACACATTTCGCTAATTATAAAATACCAGCCGTGTGCGAGTTGGACTCACGCACGAAGGGTTCCGTACCATTATCACAAAAAACGGCAAAAAAATCACGTTTGTTGTATGGGAGCCCCACTCAAATATTTATTTTATTCTGTTTTTAGTATTTGTTGTTATAGCGGCAAAAGAAATACACCATCTGTGAAAATTTCAACTGTCTAGCTATCACGGTTCACGAGATACAGCCTGGTGACAGACAGACAGACAGACAGACGGACCGCGGAGTCTCAGTAATAGGGTCCTGTTTTTACCCTTTGGTTACGAAACCCTAAAAAATAATAATAAAAACTGGCAAGTGCGAGTTGGACTCGCGCACGAAGGATTCGCGTATTCTGTTTTTAGTATTTGTTGTTATAGCGGCAAAAGAAATACACCATCTGTGAAAATTTCAACTGTCTAGCTATCACGGTTCACGAGATACAGCCTGGTGACAGACAGACAGACAGACAGACGGACCGCGGAGTCTCAGTAATAGGGTCCTGTTTTTACCCTTTGGGTACGAAACCCTAAAAAATAATAATAAAAACTGGCAAGTGCGAGTTGGCCTCGCGCACGAAGGATTCGCGTATTCTGTTTTTAGTATTTGTTGTTATAGCGGTAACAGAAACACATCATCTGTGAAGATTTCAACTATCTAGCTATGACGGTTCATGAGATACAGCCTGGTGACAGACAGACAGACGGACAGTGGTGTCTCAGTAATAGGGTCCCGTTTTTACCCTTTGGGTACGCAACCCTAAAAACCATAACTTTTTTGAAGTGCAAATATATCCGTTTCGGAATTATAATTTTATTTGTATATATGTATTATTGATTTATATGTAAGTATATACATTTTCGTATACAATTTGTTATTTTTAATATTATTTTGTACCCGTTCACAACGTTGTCCTTTTTAACCCTAAGGTTGACTGGTAGAGAATGCCTTGTGGCATTAATTCCGCCTATGTACCACTAAGGTACATGAAGTTTAAATAAATAAATAAATTATTATTCTTTACTATAACAACAAATACCAAAAACAGAATAAAATAAATATTTAAGTGGGGCTCCCATACAACGAACGTAATTTTATTGCCATTTTTTGCGATAATTGTATGAAACCCTTCGTGAGCGAGTCCGACTCGCACTTGGCCGGTTTTTTATTTAGGCCCTTAATATTAAATGGGACGAGCCTATTGCCATCAACCGGACACAAATCTAGAATCGGGGCTACTACTGAAAAATTCCAGATTGTCAAATCCAATAATAATTTAGTGCAAAGTAACTGGGTGAACCCAGTTCCAGTTATTTCATACCTACTATTAACTTAAATACCTTCCTCTGGTTAAAAAGCTAAAGCAAATTTATTAAAAGTGATGTATCAAAGTCTGTGCACGGTGGACGCCTGAACGAGGTCAATAAGGTCCGCGGTTCAATGAGGTCACAAGGACTAGTCGGAGGTCAACGAAACGTGATACAATGGTGTAAGGTAAAATGATGTTTATAGATTCTGACTTGTTAGTTACACTAATGATGATCTCGTCGGTACTGAGTTCAAATTTAACTCAAATTTTCAAAATCAAAGGCTGTAGCGTTTGTCGTGCTCTCGAGCGAGAGTGTACAGTCGGCATAAACTATTTTTGGCAGCACGAGCCGGGCTTGTTTTACTTCTGTGCTGGAGGTTCAATCATAATCATTATAATCATTTATTTGTTAACATAGGTGTTTATAAATCCAGATCTCAGCTTACATGATTTAGAGCGCTATGTTATGCCAGGAGGCGTACAAATATGGTGTTCAAATTTGATTTGGTACAAATTAGTTAAATTAAAAAAAAAAAAGTTACATTATGTGTCAATTTTTTTATGTCAAACTTACAGTAGTTACTTAATGAAAAATTAATATATTAACAATATAGTAATCGTCAACAGTATAATAACATTTATCAACCAGTAATAATTTCATTTTTTTTCTTAAAATGTATTAAAACTAATTTTTTATGGCATCTGCAATTTTATTGTAAATACGTGGGGACATACGCAGAACACTATTTTTTATTAAAGCAGTTTTACATTTACGAATACACAACGAATTTTTGCATTGACTACGAATTGGAACATCTCGTACAGTAGATATTTTTTCCAAAAGATTTGGATTTGTTTTGACGAAAATACAAATTTCGAATATGTATAACGCCGGAAATGTAAGTATTTTTAAGGATTTAAAGTAAGGTGCACAGCTATCATCTGTTTTCAGACCACACATGGCTCATATACATCTTTTTTGTGCCCTAATTATTAGTAATTTATTTGAAGAATTGCCCCAAAATATAATTCCGAATCGTAGAATCGAAGCTACTAGACCGTGATAGGCAACCAGTAACGCATCTCTGTTTACTTTTTTCGATAGAATTCTCATTTCGTAACCATAATTTTGGCCAACTTGTATAAAGTCGTGTGTTTGTAAAATATCCTGGTGGCCTAGTGGCTAAATCCGCCTTGAGCAGGCGGATTAACGTTAGAAGAGGACTTGGCCCTGCAGTGGAATAGTAACACGCTGGTATTGTTATTGTATAAAGCCCAAAACTGACCCTTCAAAAGTTGGGATATGTTGTTTGTTGACAATTTTTAATTCCTGATTATTTTATTTTAAGCTATTGCATAGCTTCTATCGCGGGCCTTGAGCGCGGGGACTGAATCCAGAAATTCCGTAACGAAAAAACCTCACGCTTCCCACTCCGACGGGCACGGCGGTGATACTTTGACTTTTAATAAGGTTTTTGAATTCTGTGGAATCTGAGTGGTGAGGGGCAGGGGGGCGGGGGGTTGAGGTTTGTTGCACGTGTTTTCGATTTCCGTGTTGGTATTTTTAGAATGAAATTTTTTTTTGCGGGTGGAGGTAAACGTTTAAGGGGGGGGGGGGGGGGGGTAAATCCTATCTTGTTCTCCTGGATGAAGAAGCGGCGGGCAAGGGGGGCAAATTTTTTGTCAGAAATGCGCTAACTTCAACCGTTTCTGAGATATGAGGGTTTTAAAATTTTTGTTGGTCGTAATTTTTTTGCCTTTTATCGGTCTCTCTGAGCTGTTTCTGTGACAATGGTGATCAATGTGGACCTTATGCTAATGAGAATAAGGGTCACTTTTGCTTGTCAAAGAAAAGCGACCTTATTTCAATGTGAATAAGGGTATTTTTGTTTTGTTTTTTAGAGTTTTATTAATCGTAAATAAATGCGGGTTTGGCTCGCTACGTTTTCGAGTTTTTAACGTTTTTAATTATTTTGACGCATTTTCCAGGACTGGATCTAGAATAAATGCTATGCAATAGCTTTACCGCGGCAGTCCCCGAGTGCCACACGACTTTTTTATTTTTTATTATTAATTATAGGCTCGCGCTTGACCACTATCTCACCTGACGGTAAGCGATGATATGGTCGACGATGTAGCACGCTTACCTAGAAGAAACCTATTCACTCTTGACTTAAAGACTAATACAGGAAGACAGGTTGTAACTATCAGGAAATACAGACTCTGGCAGGGAATCCCACTCCTTAGCTGTACGCATAATAAAAGTATTCCCAAAACGTTTGGTGCGTATGGTTGGGATGTCGACCATGTACCGATGACGCATCGCCGTACGTCTTGTAGTCCGATGATGGAACGGGCTAGGAGGAATTTATCATGCAATTCCATCGCACACTGCACAAAATGTAACCAATAAAAAACCGACAGACTGGCAACTTGGCACCGATGTTCTAGGCTCTGGAGCCTAGACTCGACCAGTATCTCATTGCCGATGAGCCTCTTGGCCCGTTTTTCGATGGACTATAGTGCATCCAGCTGGTACTTGGCAGATCCGTCCCAGAGATGAGAGCAGTAATCCATACATGACTGAACTTACGCTTGATACAAGTTGAGCATTCGCAATTTTGATGACCATACATTTTCTGCGCCATACGCCTATTTATGCTCCCATAAGAAATATTACTACTTGGACTTTAGTGTCTTCTTTCCCAAAATATTAAGCAGGCAATCTAAAATATGAAATTAACGCCATCATGGTCATCAGGCTCGGTACTCGCAGATAAGTGAATAAAGTATGAGTATTTGGCCCCAGGTGGCATCAGCCGGGCGCGAGGCGTTAGCGGCCGACACCAGTAACTCGATTACTGTTAAGATACGCCTCGAATGTAGCCAGATTGGTAGGTTTTCACAATTTATTTAACTTTAGCAAGGTTCTGGCTGCCAGATGCACAACCTACCATATTATTAAAAAATCAAAGAGGCATCATAAGTCATTACTGTGAGAGGTCTGGCAACCTGAAATTGTGTGTTAAAAGTTGAGTTGAGCAATTAAAGTAGCACAATGATAATTTATTCCTTTCATTTTGAGATGATATACCTAATTATGTTGGAGATTCTTGCAAAGGTGAGACGGCAATTCACGCCTGAACAGCTGCTCAACTTGTATAAAGCGCAACTTCGGTCGTGCATGGAGTACTGCTCTCACCTCTGGGATGGATCTGCCAAATACCAGCTTGATGCACTTGAGTCGATTGACAGACGGGCCAAAAGGCTTATTGGCAACGATGCACTGGTCGCGTCAAAGCTCCAGAACCTCGAACGGAACAGCACAATTTGATTCCACCTGGCCCTTTCCATCATCGGACTACAAGACGTACGGCCATGCGCCATTGGTACATGGTAGACATCCCTCCCATAAGCACAAAGCGTTTTTCTAATGCTTTCATTGTTCGCACAGCTAAGGAGTGAAACTCCCTTCCGGAGTCTTTGTTCCCTGATAGCTACAACCTTGGGTTCTTTAAGTGAAGAGTGAATAGGTTTCTTCTAGGCAAGCGTGCTTAACCGTAGACCACATCGTCGCTTAACATCAGACGAGATAGTGGTCAAACGCGAGCCTACACATTACAAAAAATAAAAAAACATTATGATACTTACAGAAGGAGAAGCTTGAAAGAAGGTGAAATATCTAGAATTAAGTTGGTAGAAGAATGTAATTGTCAAACCGGCAAGAGCTTGGCACTTACATTTTAAATTGAGAAAAAGAAACGACTTCCAAAATAAAAGCCGACAAGAAAGTTATTTTTTCATTTGTAGTGTTTTGTTTCGAAGTTGGTTAATATTTTTTGTTAAAAAGTTATTATTTCTCTCTTTTTACCCGACTGTCGAAGGAGGGTAAAGTGTTTATCAGTCTTTGTATGTATGTATGTTTGTTCCTATGTGGCGTTCTATAGACCTAATGCGTAAGCCGATTTTGATGATTCTCACGATTCTTCTTACTACATTATAATTGGAAAATAGAAAAATGGTGGATTTTGGGCGCCATATTGTGTGTGTGGCTCAATTTTATTTTTCTGACAGGCTAATCGTGTGGGGTCGCAAAATAAAAGATTATAAGAGGTGATTTCAAAAATATGTAACGCTTATTTTATGTTTTAATGTAATTCAAAAATAAAATTTTAACCAAAAAGTTATAAACAAAAAAAGTTAATTCAATAAATCAATAACCTGGTTGGAAGAGCTGCTGGAGGATACATCTGGTTTCGGTTAGCTAGCTCGCGAATTTGTGGAGTTCCCTCTTTTTTCATGGGATCCCATGTTCAGAGCCTGACCTAATAACCATGGGACCATCTGAGAAGTATAATACCCTTTCAAACAAAACAAAAATTTTCTAAGGGTCCAGGCGTCTTTGGGTGATCAGGGCACACACATAAAAAAAAAGATTACGAGGAATTGAGAACCTCCTCCTTTTTTTGAAGTAGGTTAGAAAACTTATTAGAACTCTCCTTGAAAACCTGAGCATCAATATCAGCCAATAACTCAATGCAGCAGGTACCTGATGAAAGCTCGACAAGATGAACCGAACAATAAGCTTACTCCTTGCAGCCGAGGTCATACAGTGTGACCTAATAAACTTGTCCTCATTAAAGATACCTTAATGAAACCGTGAATAACAGAGTTAACGTATTGTAAGGCATTTAAGCAAATAGGGTTATTAACTGAAAAATTGTTTTTGTCCGTCAGGTAGATTAACAAGTAAAATTTCAAAATTTCAAAATCCCCCGACACATTTATCTTGCGAAAACATCCCGATTAAAACAGTAAAATGCCCATAACTTTTGAATGGCTCAACCGATTTTATTTAAACATAGCTAAGAACACTCTCGACACAATCAACTTTCAAACAAAAAAAAACGAAATCAAAATCGGTTCATCCGTTGAGGCGCTATGATGCCACAGACAGACACACAGATCAGTAACACACGTCAAACTTATAACACCCCTCTTTTTCCGTCGGGAGTTAATAAATAATATCGGACACGTATTTATATTATATAAAACATTGAAATATCGTGTGACATCATGCCGTTAGTACACTTTATGCTGACATAGTGACGTCACATGCCACTACTCCTGAACGTTGATGTGCTTTATCTTTCTTAATTTTTATTGATTCGGTAAAGATACCTGTCCAATATTATTTGATAATCTCACTGAGATACTAAATAGAATAGAAGTTTTCATAAACTACAGAAATAATCAAAGAATCTGCAGAGATGCTCTGACGAAGGTTATACTCGTAGAAGCAGCTAAAATGAGTAGATTTGTGCTACATGTCGCAAAAAGAAAAATCTTGGTGTCCTACAGATTTTTGAATAGGTAGATTATGCAAGAGTTGTGTTGACTTTTAATGAATTAAAATACAAGTAAAATTTAAAAATTTAAAAAACCCCCGACACATTTATCTTGCGAAAACATCCCGATTCAAACAGTAAAACGCCCATAACTTTTGAACGGCTGAACCGTTTTTTTTTAAACATAGCTAAGAACACTCTCGACACAAACTAAATCAAAATCGGTTCATCCGTTGAGGCGCTATGATGCCACAGACAGACACACAGATACACAGATACACAGGTACACAGACACACAGATACACAGATACACAGATACACAGCAACACACCTCAAACTTATAACACCCCTCTTTTTCCGTCGGGGGTTAAAAATGATAACTATTGATGTATCTATACTAATATTATAAAGAGGTAAAGTTTGTAAGTTTGTGACGTTGTAAGGGGTAATCTCTGGATCTACTGAACCGATTTTGAAAATTCTTTCATCAGTAGAAAGCTACATTACTATCCCTGAGTGTCATAGGTTATAATATATCTTCAAAAAAAAAATAGAGATCCTTATGAAAATTGCAAAAATGTGACCCAAGGTAGCAAAATTTTGCTTAAAAAATTCATTCTTTGGCGTGCGCTGAGAAAAATATTGATGATAGGTACATTATTAGGAAGGTAGGCAGGGTTTGGTAGGTAGGGTAGGCAGGGTAGGCAGGTTAGGCAGGGTAGAGTAGCCAGTTGACGGGAGCGATGCCGCGGGGGTCAGCTAGTTGATCTATAAATATAAAAGAACTTACACGTGGACGGAGTTACCTTCAGTAGCTAATACATTCACGTCACAAAGTACTAAAGCTTTACATAATACAATAAACCCTACCTATTCGACCGAAAGCGCTTTATTTCTTCTGAACCTAAACCAATAACATGGACGGTGCTCTCAGGACCCGGTGTTACGTCACTAGGGCTGAACATACGCCAATATACTGGGGAATCTATATCGAGGCTCTTTGAGAGCACTTGTAGGGATGGTTCGTAGGGGACTTAGGAGAGCTATATTGGACACTAGCTGTACCCGCGGATTCGCTCCTGTCAACTGCCTACCCTACTTACTTACCTCAGGAGGCATACCATACGTATGCCACCTACAATTCATTCTGAAAAGTAGCATACGGCCACGGTTATACTCTGGATACCACTATGAGGATGTTTAAAATACAATAAATTATTTACTAGGTGTAAGTTGTTTAATACCCGATACATATCGAATATTGTGTACATAACAATTTCTGATGAAGTTATTTTCTTATTTCATAGTTTTTAGAACGTGATATTTCAGTAGACGGGTTAAGTTCAACTTATATTTTATACTACGAGTATTTTGGGGTTTTTGCAGTGCCATATCACATTTTTCTGTTTAGGGTTTGTTGTTTTACATGTATCTAGATAATGCATAAGTAACAAGAGTGCATTCTAGATAACCTATAAAGATAACGTAGTTGATTTCGAAATTTACCATTCACTAAAGGATAGGTATATGTATGTGCTGTGTGTGTAGTTATGTTAGCTAACGAAACATACAACATAGGTTTGTGATTCGAATTTTGAGAGACTCTGTAATGACGGACAAATGAACATAAATGAAGACATACTTACATACCGATCAACAAACACTGCGACGCCGTAGTCGGGTAAAAAAATCGCATTCATGACTTTGACGGAATATATCTTGCAAAAGGTACGCTTGACAAAAATATGGAGTACCAAACCCTACCTTCATTTTAAAATTCCTGTTCAACGATTCTACGTTTGTTTTTCAGTATTTCCGGGTCGTATATTACAAAGATAAATTAATAAATTATCACCTTTTTTAATATCGCCTGAATAAAAAGTATTCTATATTCTAATTCGAGCGAAGTTTCATCCAAATTCGTCCAGCCGTTAAGGCGTGATAAGTTAGTATGAATAATGTTTACCTGTAAGACTTATTTTCCACGAATTCTGTTAAATTCCTCCATGATTATGCTTAATCTGCTTATCACGGTTCTTAAGTAAAACGTTTAAAGGAATTACAGAGTCAAAACGTTTCTCAGTCTACAATGAACCGTCTGATTGTGGTGTGGAGCAATTAATCTCACAGATAAAATCTTTCCGATTCATTTACTTGAATAATGACTCGCTTGAAGTGAGATAACATTGATCGGGAGCTTTTAACTTTCCCTTTCATTAAAATACTTTTGAGATGGTTTTCGTTCATGGTTGATAAAGAATTTGCGAAGTGTTAATATAATAATTTATAATAACAGTAGCATAGCATATTCAGCCTATAATGTTCTAACTGAGGTCCACCTCTCTGGATCGTTTATTCACAACGCGTGCCCAGAGCGAGTTGTTCAATCTCACATGTCCTCGATATTTTTGTTCTTAGACATTTTTGCCCGGCTGCTGAAGGAGGGTAATGTGTTATAATGTATTTAGTCTATGTATGTATGTATGTTTTTTTTTATATCCAATAGGCTCGCGCTTGACCACTATCTCACCTGAATTCCTATGTGGCGTTCCGCGACCAAACGCGTTGGCCGATTTTGATGATTAGTACGTCAATCGATTCGCCTTAACTCTGCGAGTGTCACTGGCTACATTAAAATTAATAAAATATAAAAATGGCGGCTTTTGTGGAGGCCCAATTATTTTTTCTTTCAAGCCCATCGTGTGGGGTATTTAAATAAAGGGTTTTAAGAGGCGACTTCAAAAATATGTAACACTTATATGTTTAAATGTAACTAATTCGAAAAAATGTTAACTGAAAAGTGTTAAATAAAAAATAATAATTCAAATAATCAAAAAACCCGACTGCTTAAAAAACGAACTAAAAAGACGTAAACAAGAAAGAAATCATGCGTTGCAGTCGAAAGATACATCTGGTTTTGGTCAGCCAGCTCGCGAACCCCTCGTATCGTCTTCTCCTTCCATATATCTCCATTCACCATCATCTTGGTAGTCATCTTCTTTCTAGCCAAAACTATCATCTTTCACACAATATATCTATTGTTTTAGTTTTATTGTTTTCCTCTACTGATACAACATTCTCATTCTAACTCAAAACAATCCTCACGACATTGTTTCGATGTCATTAAGCCACTACATGAACACTGAATATAATAAACATGCCCAATTGTCCCTTCCCTATCTCCGCCAGACGTTATTCTGAACAATAAGATGACATACACAAATACATACCTACATACGATAAGCAAAGACAGTGTCACAATGGATTACAAGCATGTTTATCTAATAGTGTGCACTCAGACTGCGGTACGGTCGTAATTAGGTATGGCGGAGACAATGCAATTTGTGTAGAACTCAATGCAGAAAGCGATCGCTACTAGGGCCTAGGGGTTTCGTCTCCAGGATACTGTCTTAGGACAGATCATGTTTAAAACAGCAGTTTACTGATCTTGACTAAGATTACATGCTGAAGTCCACCAAGTGCCCATATACTTAACCTTTAGAGGACCTGACTAACCCCTGCTGCTAAACTACTACTACTACTACTACAAAACAGACGCTGCAATTTACGTGGCCAAATGGGCCTAAAAAAAATAAACTTTTTAACAAAAATACAACCGACTTACAAATAAAAACAATACAAAGTGAAAAATAACTTCAATTTCGGCAGTCAGTCTTCTTGTTTTGGTTTCTTCGTTTTCTGACACCGACTTCCGAAATTGAAGTTATTTTTCACTTTGTATTGTTTTTATTTGTAAGTCGGTTGTATTTTTGTTAAAAAGTTTATTTTTATTTTTCACTTTTTAGTTGTGGTTCATAATGGACCAATTATCCAAAGTGAAGCCAGAACAGATTTACCCAGAAACATGCAACTTAGACAAAAACAGTGGAATTAGAGTATACCAGGGTGAACTGTTCAACCTGCGTATCCCTTTAGAGCGTGATAGTGTGATGTTATGTTATGAAATGATGTAAACAATAAACAGACATCCGATTGCAGCAATCCCGAGTGATTTGCCGTCAATTATTGAAGAGTTCTGATGTGTATCTCCGAAGTTCTTTACCAGATCTTGATGAAAATTAAATGGGACCAGATGACAAACACCAGCTTTCAAATAAAAAAAGAATCGTCAAAATCGGTTCACCCAGTAACAAGTTCTGAGGTAACACACATAAAAAAAAAATACAGTCGAATTGAGAACCTCCTCCTTTTTTTGAAGTCGGTTAAAAATTAAAGAATTTTGCATTGACTAGAAAAGAAGATGAAGAACTCACCGACTCTATCTATTGCTAATCATTTAAACGCAAGCGCGATTTCTGAGTCCCAAGAAGTACTGTGTTTGTCCTTGTCCATTACGAGTATCTGGGTAGCAGTTCGCCCCAAAAACACAGGCTTAATCATAAGTGGCTTAGGTAAGCAGTTTCAATCCGCCTTTATCTTTTGCCAACTAAGTTGGGGTCGGGTTCCAGTCTAACCGGGTACAGCTTATCGACCGCACGGGGTCGGGAAGCTATAAAAAAAATTGGTTCAATTAAATATCACTAGATGGCGCGATATGCATCGATTGTAAACTTGAATTGATGGATTTGAATTGTTTGTAAAATTAACATTACCTAGATTGGTCATAAAAATTGTATATTCTTAAAAAAAGTTTCAAAGATTATTTGAACGGAGCATTTAAAATTGATTACAATAGATGGCGCGGTTTTAAATTTTACGGCGTGCCACTCGATTTTTTTAATTGGTATTGTAACACATTTTGGTACAATGAAACTGTAAAAACGTGTTAAAATACTATAAAACAAATCGTCACTGTATTTATAGAAACAAATATTCACGAACCGAGTAAACCCTTTTACTTGCAAGTCGCTGCTAACAACATCTACCGCCGTGGAACGGAACCGAACGCAATCAATTTACTTATAAAAATGATCAGTTTAATTAGACGAAAAGCGCTAGTTACGTTGGCACGGTTTCTTTGTATGGGATGAAGCAACTGTTTGCTAGTATTATACATATTATCTGTGCTGAATTTTTGACACGATGACCTTTGGTCAGGTCAGTCATGTCAAATTGCCTGGCATCTATCTACCTGTAACTACTGTCAAAGATCGACAAATGGAAGCCTGTTCCATCAACTTAACATGCTTTCAGATAAGAATATTATCTTGTTTGATACTTTTTAGAGCGTGATTTTACAGTAGTCGTCGTTAATCGGTTTTAGTTTTTGAAATATTTTTTTATTTATATCAGAAATTGGAAAGAGAGAAATACACTGAATGTAATAAGACCACTCTGTGATTACGAATTTGAGTAACAGGCGTGATCAAGATTGAGTTACAGTAATATCCCCCAGGACCGGCTGATATAACAGTAACCTACCGATCTCGCGATAGTAGACTTATTTCATTATTTTAAATGGATACATTTTATTTCATCGTGACCATGAACTTTAAGATCAAAGATTTGTAAAAGAAAACTGAATAATTGAGAATATTTAAATCAGCAATACTTATACCAGCAGATCTTTTTAAAATGCCATCAGCGATTGTCGCAGTCTCAATGACTTAAGGCACTTGTCCAACCGCCGACGAGTAAGCGATTAGCTATCGACTATTTTCTCGCTGAAGATACATACAAAAGATATAAGATCCCGTTTCAACAAAAAAGACACATATAGTAATAGTTGATCGCTGGCTGTTCACACTGCTGGCGAGTACTCTCTCACCACAAGTTAGTCGCAGCGACAAGACGCCATTCGACAAGCGAATCGGAGAGAGCTATCAGAGCTATAAAAGTTATACTCGCTCAGCGATGTTCGCTTGCTCGCTTGCTGCTCAGAACTCACGCCGAGAGATCTACCAGGCAACAGTCATTTATACCTACAGTGCAGCCGCCCCGAGCGAGTAGTGCGCGTAATCACCCATCGCACAAGAACACTCGCTTATAGCCCAGCGATAAAACTATCGGAACTACTCACTCGCTTTTAGCTGCTCGCCAACTCGTTTTTAACCAGCTTTCCAAAAAGGCGGATGTTCTATGTTCGACTTTGTTTGCTTTTTTTTTGTGTATTTTTATCGATTTCTCCATCAACTGTGGACCGATACTGTTTATTTTTTTTTGAAAAAATATGTTTCCCAATTGGTCCTGTTTTAATTACGTGAAGATCTGATGAAGAACTTGGGAGATATACAACATAACTCTTCAATAAATGACGGCATATCTCTCGGGATTGCTGCAATCGCATCTCTGTTTGTACCATTTCATAACATAACATCACGCCAATACGCTCTAAAGGGGTACGCACATGTGTACAGTTAACCTAAGTACCCTTACATTTCACTCAACTTCACTTCATTTCAATGTTTAAGTTTCATGATATTCGGTTAATCTATTCTGGCCTTATAGGTACCTTACTAAAGAACTTGCCTCTTAGGTAAAATTAATAGTAAAAAAATAAAAAAAAACCTGTTTACAAAAAATACTACCGACTGTCCATAACGAAAAAAATTGGTACCTACCTACCAAAGACACCGACTTCCAAAAAGATAGTAATTTTTCACTTTGTAGTGTTTTTTTTTGGAAGTCGGTAGTATTTTTTTGAAAAAGTTTTTTTAGTTTCTGGCTTTACTCGCTACTCGTTGATCGTCGGCGGTGGTATAAGGACATAATTCCGCAGTCTAATTCAAACAAAATAGAACCTTAAAACAAAGAAACATCTCGGCTTAAGCAAAAATAGTGGCATAAACATTAGAGCTCCTAGCAAAATAAATGATCTAGAAATATTCAACCGCATGTATTCAACTTCTATCATTAATTTTATTCGGGGAAGCAATAGCTTACAGAGAAAACAATTACGGATCTTCTTTGTTAAATTGCGCGGAACACAATTGCAGTTTCGTTCCTAGAATAGAGCTCTATGCTCTTCCTTGTACAGTCTTTGCAATACATTTACCTACTTAAGTAATTTCAGACCAGCTTTTTGGGGTACAGGCAAAAATATTCATGTATACGCGAAACTGTAAATTCCCATTTATAACCGAAGAAAAAAAAAGGAGAAGGTTGGAGAACCTCCTCCTTTTTTAAATTTATTAATTACAAATTAATTACCTAAAGCGTAGAATGATTGTAGCTAGGTTGATCTTCGTTGATTGTTTGTTTGGCACCGCCTCTATATGCAGACTAAAAGTTTATTTTTTGCTTTTCAGTTCGTTATTTCGCATTTTTTTGTTAAAAAGGTTTATATTTTGAGTGTATATTACTTTAACGGTTTAGAGTCACTCAAAAAAACTAACAAAAATTGCTTATTAGCGATGAAAGAGACTTGACAAGAACTGAGCTCACTCACAATTTATAAAACTTTGCTGCAAATCGCCTACATTGAACCTTAAATACCAATGTCTCGGTTCGACTATAGACAGCCTCGTAATTCCTTTGCATTTTTTTACAAAAGCTCCCTGAAAACTGAAACTTTACTAAGGCCTATTGAAATTTCAGAAGTCAGTTTTTTTTATACCGAATTAAATGGTGGTTTGACCGATTATGTATTGAAAATATGTGCTTAGTATTGAACAATTTGTCCTAAAGCTTTTTGATTGTCGATAAGTTTTGCAATATAATTACTCTTGAAGTTTCATGATGTACAAGCTTAGCATGTAACAGCAATTCCAAGATCGACTGTACATAGCTTACACTACCCTGCAGAGTATCGTCCTGGGACGCATCTCTGCCTCGGTCTGAAGGCTCGTCGCAGCTATGAATAATATCTCAGGTATTCGCATCCCCGCTGGGCTGCATAGCGCAGTATCGAGTATGCTCCATTTTCAGGTTGTAGGTCACATCATTAGAGGAATTATTATCTAGGTCATTTTGTTGTGTCCTTGGGAAGTGTAAAGGCTTACGTTTGTCTCTAGTTTTCTAAGGCCCACCGGCGTTTAAAACTTAACTCAGAGTTACTTGCTAACAGAGGTTAAATTGACAATATTGTAAGACATATTGTCAATTGAACCTCGTGTTAGCAATTAACTCTGGAGTTAAGTTTTTCGTGCAATTGTGCGTGCTTAGAGATTTGACTTAGTAATTTTGAGGATGTCATTATATGATTTACGATTACAGTGTATTCAAAATTTATCAATGATAAACGCCAATCCATGGTGTATAATATACATAATATCAATCTAATTTTTTCATCTTCTGAAAATAAGGATGACCTTAACACGTTACAAAAACAAATCACATTTTAAGAATAACTAGATACCCTTTTGAAGGTCGAACCCGAAACGTGCCCACTCCTATTTACTGACCCGTAACCGTGGCCCTACCTACCTCAACACTCACACACACTTATTCTACCTGCTCCATTAAAGCACCACAGAATGAGATACTAACTATTTCTGCTAAGGACACCTCAAACTGATAACGAGAGCTTGCATCTGCTCGCTCGGGGCGGCGGCGCGGCAGTGGCCGACTGACGCGCGGCGAGAGCGCTCCGCTCGCTCGCTCTCCGCCCTCGCTCCAAAGTTTAAGCGATATTTTTATACATACCACTTTAGTATTTATATTTATACACCCTGTAGTTTAGCTAGTGTAGTGAAGTGTCTTATTGTGGTATTGTTTGATTTTTTTGTAAGTATTTACAAAGTTAGAGAGGTTAAAATTAATATAGGTGGAAACGGACAGTTTTTCGAGGGAAAAGTGCTTTCAGAGTAATTCGGTTACGGTGAAATATGGACAGAGAATTCACAAAATAATGGAATTTCATTAAAAACCGTGAGACAATGTGCAACATTTGGAAAATGCGCGAAAAAGAAACTACAGACAGTTTCTCTGCCTCTGTTTTCATTCACTACGAGTTTCTATAAATTGTGATTGTTAGATACCGAACAAAACTCAATCAGCATTTCGTTGTACATTTATCAAAATCAGTTTACATTTCGTTGGATCGCAAAAACAATTCTAGAAAGTTGGGTTGTGAAAATAAACAAATCGAATCTTTTTGATTAGAATCACACGAGCGCGGTCAATCAACGGGATGGACTAGAAAACTGTGCGATTTTACTAAAATGTTTCAATTTCATGCAACGTGGTTCTTGTGGCTTTGTTTATTAATCGTGAAGAGTTTTGTTTACATTTGTAAAGAATTGTGAATGTGAACGGATACAGGATGGTAGACGAGACACAAAACACACTTTGTATTATTCAATTCGCGGTATTATCTTGCAGTGTTACGAGTATATTTATATCTACTTCCAACATGCATTTCTTACTCTCCATTCTTTCGATGGGTTAGTAAAGTTGGAAAAGAAATTATCAATAAATGAAGTAGGCCGACGGAATCTACCTATGTTAAATGATAAATGATTTTATTTCTGTAAGTTGGTTTGTACAAACACTTTTACATGTCAATCATATTTTTTTAAACTAGATGAGGTCGGCGTTTCCTATCTGACTACTCTGAGAAGAAAGGCCGAAACAAACTCAGAGGTCACAGTCTCTTTTAACGTCCAGACAAAATCTTGGTTAGATAATGTGAAGACCATGTAGACTGATGTCTGAAATGGTCTTTTGAGGAAAGAACCAGCCAGATTGAGTGGACCTGTCCAGTCAGTGCACGCATTTGTCAATAACCGAGCAGCTCAACTCAGAATTTAAGGAGCTCAACGATTCGACAAACAATACCAAAGACAAAATTACTCAAACTGCCAGACCATGATTAAAAACTAAGATAAAACTTAAATTAAAACAAAAAACAAGAATGATCCACATAGTCTTCACATTCACAATAATCAAAATAAAATAATATAATACTTTAAAAAGTGAATATTCTTGTCATTGCAAGAAAACCAAAAAAAAAAATATAATAATAATAAGCCATTTATTCCCAAAAAGGTAAAATTATTACAAACTAGAAGACTCCTTAATATCTAATACATTTAATAACAAAATTCACGGTGCAAAATATAATCAAAAAGAAAATTAATTGGAGCAGCTCAATCCCAAGCCTTTTTGTCCTCAAGGTAATCTTTAATTGTATTAAAAGCTTTATCTACTTCGGTTTCGTTATATTCGAATTACAAAATTGACAGCGGTTTCATTATGATATCCATAACGACATCAGGTTGCATTATGCAAATCGTCATAAATTCAAAAACACAAGCAAAGACATTCTGAACATACAGCCATACATACCTATAATATTACTTCGAAATCGAGACAATGTAAATGATGTTTTTAAAAATGGAACAAGTTTAGAACAAAAGTATCCTATACTATTTGGCTGGGCTACAAGATCCTTATACCTAATAAAGACTAAATAAAAATAAAGTGGACGCGGGAAAAAAATTCTGGGTGAAATTTTATTCCAAATTTTATTAAAAATGTCTTCAACATCAAGTGATACTGAAAATACTCCACCAGATATAACATATAGAGCAGTTACGGCTACAAATAATTTCCTACCAGAAAAATCAAGACATGTAAGTATATGACAAATGAAATACTTAAACACACTTCCTGAAATACTTATTTGTCTATATCTGGGTTTTATTCCTTCCTTCGTAGATAAAATCTTGTATGCAACTGTACGTTATTGGTCTTTTATAATAACTCGTGCCCACCTATTTCGGTACGCGCTACGCTTGTACCGAAAAATGGCACTCGTATTAAAAGACCTTCCATAACGTAACAGTTGCATAAATAGCTTTTCTGGCATAACTTACGTTTAATGTTAACGACTCACTCACATGATCTAAAGATGTACGCTCTACGGTTCATGACATTAGAGTTCACTAGCTACCGCCCGCGAACCCACCAGCGTAGATTTAGTAATTATTATCGTTATAAATCATAGCATGTATGCCACTAAATTATAGCATATTACCCTTCAGTAGTTTTCTGTCATTTGAAGATCTGTGACAGTCGTTACAAGTAGTCAGAAACTTGAGATCTGACACCAGTCTTGCCAAGTGGTACCGTGTTACCCAGTTACTGGGTTTCGAGGTCGGATAGGCAGTCGCTCCATGTAAAACACTGGTACTCAGCTGAATCCGGTTAGACTGGAAGCCGACCCCAATATAGTTGGGAAAAGGCTAGGCAGATTGATTGACCCTTCAGTAGTTTTTCCCTGTACGAGTAACAGAAATCCACATTTAGAAGATTTCAGAAGTTTCACATTTATCTAATCTTTAAACGAGCAATATTGTTGAATATATGCATATATATGTAATCTGAATCTCGGAAACGGCTCCAACGATTTTCATGAAAGTTTCTATCTAGCTAGGTCTCATTTTTAGAAAACGTCGTTTTCTCTATTTTCACCCGAGCAGAGCTCGGTCGTCCATGTACTAATATTTAAGTAGGATTGACGTTTGAAATTCTTAATGCTGTTGTACAAAATTAATATTTACTAAATTTAAACGCTAATGAAATCTAATAAATCGTCATTAAGTATGGATTCATCTTTCATGAAGCCATACAAAACCATAATAACATCAGCGGTATCAATTTATTACTGTGTCTATTCCTAGTTAAATTATTCACTTTGCTGAACCGACAATGTAAAAAAACTTTTTTGCAAAAAAATACTACCGACTTTGTCTTTCATAGGTACCATTTTTTTGCGTTATGGACACCGACTTCCAAAACTAAAGTTATTTTTCACTTTGTAGTTTTGTATTTGGAAGTCGGTTGTATTTTTTTGCAAAAAGTTTTTTTATTTTTCTCTTTTTAGTTGTACCTTCCTAATAGGCAAGTTAGTAAGGTAACTATAACACCAGATAGATTTCATGAAACCTGAACATAACCGGTGAAATGAGAGAACTGCTTACCCCTTAAGAGCGTACTGGCGTGATGTTAAGTTATGAAATGGTATCTATACTAATATTATAAAGCTGAAGAGTTTGTTTGTTTGTTTGTTTGTTTGTTTGTTTGAACGCGCTAATCTCAAGAACTACTGGTTGGAATTGAAAAATTCTTTTTGTGTTGGGTAGTCCATTTATCGAGGAAGGTTATAGGCTATATAACATCACGCTACGACCAATAGGAGCGGAGCATCAATGAAAAATGTTCCAAAAACGGGGAAAATTTATTCTTTTTGAGACGCAACGTATTTAGAGTAGGTGGGCTAGCTTGGTAGGTAGCCAGTTGACGGGAGCGAAGCCGCGTGGGACAGCTAGTAAACCGACATGCGATTGCAGCAATCCCGAGAGATTTGCCGTTATTTATTGAAGAGTTCTGTTGTATATCTCCGAAGTTCTTAATCAGACCATGACCAAATTAAAATGGGACCAATTTCGGAACATATTTTTTCAAACAAAAAAGGAATTTTCATAATCGGTCCACAATTAACGGAGATATCGGTGAACATACACAAAAAATAAAAAAAAAATACAAACATAATGTCGAACATAGAACCTCCTCCTTTTTGGGAAGTCGGTTAAAAAGCAGAAGCAGTTAGGATGTAACAATTCCAAAAATTTGCTGAATCCCACGAACACAGACTTCATCGACGTGTGAATGTAGAGGCTATCCAGCTGCTAGACAATACAGACTTAGTGCGTAGGCTTATAAGAACCAAAACTTTTGAATTAGTGTAGTGAACAAAGTGAATGAATTAGTGAAAAAGCTGTGCTATACATATAACACATGAACATAGTGTTTTTATAAATTATATCTGACTCTAAAAAAGTCTACGGACTTGTGTAAAAGTGCAAATGGACAGTGTTCTTAGTTTTTACTTAATCTATCAGGTAACATATTAAGTTAGAGTTAAATTGCTTATTAATCTTTTAGGCTAGTTCGTAATTACATTTTAAGAATTTTGTTCTTAATAATAAAGTATACAAAAACGATGTAACAAGCTTTCTTCAGACCTGTAACTCAACTTCATTGAAACTATAGCATAAAATGAAGTATACAACAAGTTATACCCTCCGGCTCTGTCCACGAAAACATGAATTTCGCGCGAATCGCGGTGTAAACTACTCTATGTGCTAATTCAAGATCTTATATCCCACCTCTGGCAGCTGTTGCCCCAAGATTGAATGACAGACGTACATACAAAGTTTAATATGAGTGTTTGTGTGAATACATATTGCAAATCTAGAGATGTATCTCTAGGGCGGCGTCAGGTGGCCTAGCAAAAACTTGAAGGTCCTTATTCTAAGTCAGTTTGAATGTCACTTGACTCAATCGCCATGGAAAAGATAAACCCTCGATCAATGACAATATTAATACGCAAAATATAACTGTCCATTTCATGATTTTAAGTGGAGTCGAGTCGGAAGACAAATTACTTGGAATATAAGCGTCGACTAGGCAAACTCATACGTTTGGACCCTAAGATTTAAGGATTTATTAGAGCAAAATATACGGTCACAGTAGTCTCACGCGGTCAGTACGGTCAGTAGTATTTTGATAAACGGTCATTAGAGAAGGGTTTATGGTATAAAACAGTGTGAACCTCTTCTTCATGAATTAGTGATGATAGTAGAATACTGATTGTTACTGCTCTTACCTTCAGTTTCCCACCTTAAAATTATCGGAGAATTAATGTGACAAATTGTCAAGCACGCGTTATCTGCTGTCATTGGTTGAATGAATTTACAACAGCCAATCACAGAAGATAACGCGTGTTTGACAATTTGTCACATTGAGTCTTCACCCAGTTGTGAGCAATGTGGAGTTGTCGAGGACCTACAACATTTATTGGTGGAATGTGTCCTATATGAGTGCAGAAGAAATAATTTTGTAAGGACCTTGAATTTGAACAGAACTGATGTAGGCATGTTCCATACAATTCTATCCCAACCAAATGGCGACGATGCGAAGGGTTTTCTCAAAATCATGGCACACGTGTTGTGAAAGTATAATTGTTTAGGATACGATGGGGATGACATAGACTGTGCGTAAAATAAGAAAATGGGAGCCAGCTTCTCTGGCGTCCTTAACGGGGATTGAATCCGCTAGCACCAACTGCGCTGGTGCTGGTGCTTGCACTAGTGCTGGCGTGCTGGGGTGCGTGTGGTGAGCGGCTTTATTGCTCCGGTACCATTCTGGACAAATGGTAGTGAGTAATCACGGTGCAACTCACATTTTCTCTTGAGTACCAGGGGCGAGTGCTCTCGGAGGCGTGACCTACCGAAGATGGTCCCAGACTCGTAAGGGGTTGCCTGGTATAGTGTGCCGCTTTCCATAACGTAAGGTTGGTGAAGGAGGCCACTATAGGAAAACTCAGTAGACAAATAGGGGTATGTGCGTAAAATACCCTATAAATAAATAAAGAAAAATAAAATAAAAACGTTGAATTAGAAACTGTATTTTGATAAAGAAATCAAAATACTCAATTGAAACCAACAAAGAGAAGAAATAATCATATCGGTTTTCTAGTCCTTCTCCACTAATAAATTATTTTTCAACACACTTGCTCATAAAGTGGCACTAATTTCACCGCAATTAGGCACATAATGACACCTGTTATCAAACTGTGGCTTTTTCATTACTATTATTCACAAGTGAGATAAAGAGTTTTATTTTTTATTTATTGGTTGAGTTGCTTTGTTCTTAAAAAAGTTTCGATACAAAAAAGATCGTGCTCAATAGTACAAATGCAACACATGTCATGCAACGTCGTATTTAAATAGATAATTTCAACTTGTACGTGTTTAATAAATAAAACTTACACTTAAATATAACTTTTGTTTTTGTCTGTAATAAAGAAAACTTGAAATTCCCCATTTTTTACGTGGCTAAAACGCTATCCGCGAAAAGCCAAAAATATAACTATGTCTATGCCCGATCGCCATTGTTAGATGCGCGCGCATAGGAAAACTGATTAATTTTGCCCGCAATTGCGAAAAAAAATTCACAACTCGTTTTCACTGTTGGAAATTATTTTTTAGAATTTTCTTCACAAGTGTGTTGAAAAACGTCGTATGATACACGTGTGTATTGATGACTACCGTCCTCGGCTCTCTTAAGACCCTCACCTAACGGCTCGGGTCTCAATGGCGCCTCAGCGGTAATCACCAACATTACACACTTGTACCATAATGTACTATTACTGGGATCTCTAATTAATCTACTAAATCTGGTGATTATATGAACAACTTGCTTTGCCCGCGTCTTCGATTCCGTGACCCGTAAATGTCCGTCACAGGAACCGTAAATGTTTACGGGTTAAAAAATAGACCATGACCGTCAACATTATTGTTGCGTCTATACTGTGAAAGAGTTTTTAATACGTTCAGAGATTACCATCTGGACTGATGATAGCCATAGTGATCCTATTACATGGGACTTAAAAACAACTGATGATAAGCTAAATTTCTGTAAAGATTCATCAAAATCCGTTCAGCAGTTTGTACATGAAAGAGTTACAAACATACATCCTTCCTCACAAACTCTCAAGTTTATAATAGTAATAGGATATCTTATTAATATACTGTAAATGTGAAAGTTTTGGTGGAGGTGTGTGTGAATGTATGTTTGCTACTCAATCATGCTAGAACGGCTGAACGGATCTGGATGAAAAGATTATAGCCTAGAATAGCACATAGTCTATTTTTAAAAGACTTTACACGCGCGCTGACAGAAGCTAGTGCTAAATAAAAAGTAAATATGGTATGCCTTAAAATCTTAGTACACAGAAACTGTAGTGACTTCATACCACAGAAAACTAAGTCAAGTACATCGAATCAATCACTTTACTCTCCCCAGTGAATAGCAGCACATACTATCAATCATTTGCTAGTCATCGATCAGCTGACTTCTCTAACGTACGGATGACAGTCAGCTGGTAGCTCCCACGCTAGTTGCTATGGCAACGGATCAGTGTTTATTCTGTAGCGTAGGACCGCTCAAGGTTGCAATTTCTTTTTGGTCTACGTTTGTCGATGGTAACTTTCTTAAATTACCTACCATTTTTTTATTTATCCTCATAATATCACGCCTGTATGCCCGAAGGGTTAAGCAGAGCAACACCAACATTTTCCAGTAATTTAAAGGTACAAAAAGGAACCCTTGTAAGATCACTTTCTTGTCCGTCTGTCCTTGTGTCACCACCGATTTTCTCAGGAACGGGTGGACCTAGCAAGTTGAAATTTATACCAAATACTGAGGTATTATATAGTATATAGCCCTTATTAGGTGTAAAAAAATTAAGGTCTTGAGTCAACACGATAAAAAGATATAAGCAAATTTAGATTTTCGCGAAAACTTGTAAGTACCAAAATTTACCTTAATTTTAACTTTTGTTTATTTTTTCGCATTTTTCCTTTATTTGTGCTGTAAGACCTTACTTTTTGCCAAATATCGTGATCGTCAACGGGAACTACCATATAGGTTTTCGACCCAGAACCTATAGGGTACTTCCGGTTGACCAATTCTAGGTCTAAGGTCGGTATTACGAAATAGTTTTAAAAAGTTTTCGCGAAAATCTGAATTTGCCCATATCTTTAAAACTTAGCCACCAATAAAAATGATACCAATTTTATTATGGTGGTATAATGGGTAGGTACGGAATCCTTGGCGCACGAGTTTGACTCGCACTTGACCTGTTTTTATTTAAGTACCATTTTATATAGGGCGAGCCTATTTCCATCAAACGGGTACAAATCTAGACTCCGAATAGCTACTGGGAAATCCCAGATGGAAAACCCAATAATGCCTTAACTGACCCGGAAATCGAATCCTAGACCTCATGCTCAACAGTAGCGCTTGTGACCACTAGACCAGGGAGGTACTTCAATGAGTTAGAGGAGGGTTTCCTTGCCAATATTACTGTTTTAAACCCCGACAGAAAAAGAGGAGTGTTGTGTGTGCCCACCTATTTCGGTACGCGCTACGCTTGTACCGAAAAATGGCACTCGTATTAAAAGATCGTCCATAACGTAACATTTGCATAAATAGCTATAGTGTGATTGGGAGAAGTACTATAACTCCGCGGGCGGCAGATTGTGATACCTAGATATTTATGAAATAAATGAGATAGCAACGAGACATCATCATCAGCCTATTAATGTTTCCACTGCTGGGACAAAGGCCTCCTCTCTTTGAGAGAGAACGGGCCGTAATCCACCACGCGGGTGGGTTGGTGGATGGTGGTAACGAGAATACTTTAGTAGTAGTAGTAATAGCAATGCAGAAACTTGTATGTCCATCCTCGAGACGACAACAATCATGTGTAAACACTCTGATTTATTCACTCACTTTTATCACTCTAAAAAGGTACTCAAATACAGTCATTGAATAAGATAAGATTAAACAGTAAATTTCTTAGAAATAAGTGGGTATCTCGAACAAGTCTGCCTTCTGAGAACTTGTTCACATCAAGTTGTTGCCCGTCTCTCAGCAAAGTATCGCTTTAACAAATTATTTGATTAACTTCTAATGAACGGACAGAAAGGTATCTATTCAAGAATTCGAGCAACTTTTCGGTTAAATTGGCTCTTGTTTTAAACAATTTGGAAGAGGTGTTGTGAAATGGAATTTATGTTCAATAGTATTTGGAGTATTGCTTGTTGAGTTGTGTTTTGTATACAATTCAAAAGATTAGTTCATCAGAAGATTTAATTGAAGACTGATGAGCCAGTCAGTCATGATTGCTACAGTCCAGTCCTACTATCTCACCTCATGATAAGCGATATTGAGGTCGAAGTCGAAGCACGCTTGTCTTGAAGTAACCTAACCTCTTGGCTTAAACCCCCTAGTTGTAGCTATCAGGGGACTCAGACTCCGGCAGGGAATGCCACTCCTTAGCAGGGGGGTGACCATAAGCTCTTAGAGTAAGATTATTTTGAGTGTGTGTAAGGGACGGATGTATACAAGTCATATACTATATATTGTATACATCTGTCCTTTATACACACTCAAAATAATCTTACTCTAAGAGCTTATGGTCACCCCCCTGTGCGCACAGTGAAACGATTACCAAAACGTTTACAATGAGATCGCAATTTCAATGAGAGATTACCTATTTGCAATTTAAGCTTAAGAACCATTGATACTTACAGAAGTGGTGAAACGGGTAACTAAGAACTTAAATTTACAGTATGTTTACATATTTCAGTTGATTGTATCAACCCACTGGTCTGTAAAGAAATTATCGATGCGTCAAAAAATTAAGCGCAAATCAAGCGATGCCATGGTCGCGGATAAATTCGAAAGAAAGAAAAGAAAACTAGTTTCTTTCTTTTCTTTCTTTCAAAGAGAGTTACCGCGGACCTGGTTTAAGCAACTGAAGGAACACGGGTGGGTCTTAGTCAGTAAAAGTCTGACACGTTCTCCCGCTTAACTCTGAACGGGAGAAGTCATTGGACGATTACCAAAAAAAAAAAAAAAATACTCAAAAAATCAAAACACCCGACTGCTTAAAAAGCGAACTAAAAAGACGTAAACAAGAAAAAAATCATGCTGTGCAGTCGGAGGATACATATTCCCGAGCTGACTGAACAAAACCAGATGTATCCTCCGACTGCACAGCATGATTTTTTTCTTGTTTACGTCTTTTAAGTTCGCTTTTTAAGCAGTCGAGTGTTTTGATTTTATGAATTAATTTTTTTATTTAACACTGTTTAGTTAACATTTTATTCGAATAAGGTACATTTAAACATATAAGTCTTATATGAATCTTGAAATCGCTTCTTAAACCCTTTAATTTGATAAACCCTCATGATGGGATTAAATGGAAAAAAAAAATTGGGCCCCCACAATATGGCGCCCAAACAATATGGAACCGTCATTTTCCTATTTTTCAATTTTAATGTAGCCAGTGACACTCGCAGGGTTGAGACGCATCGATTGACGTACGAATCATCAAAATCGGTCAACGCTTTTGGTCTCTGGAACGCCACATAGGAACAAACATACATACATACATACATAGACTGATAAACACATTACACTCCTTCGGCAGTCGGGTAAAAAAACGGGATGCGATAGGCTGTTGAAAAATAATTCAACCAATCACACCAGCTTTATAGCGCTTTATCAAATGGTAATTTTAATTTTGCGATAATGTTCGTACCAGAAATTGGCCCAAAGTTAATTATAAACATGCAACCGCTTTTAAGAAACAATAAGAGTGCTTTTATTTATTAATTGCAACTACACTCTGCACTCAGATTGACCCAACAGGTGCAAAGAGTTAATAATATAATCACATAATAACTATTTATGCAACTGTTACTTTATGGACGGTCTTTTAATACGAATGCCATTTTTCGGTACAAGCGCAGCGCGTACCGAAATAGGTGGGCACGAGTTATTAAAAGACCAATAACGTACAGTTGCATACAAGATTTTATCTACGAAGGAAGGAATAAAACACAGATATAGACAAATAAGTATTTCAGGAAGTGTGTTTAAGTATTTAATTTCTCTTACATGTCTTGATTTTTCTGGTAGTAAATTATTTGTAGCCGCAACTGCTCTATTTGTTATATCTGGTATCAGTATTTTCACACTTTTCACTTGATGTTGAAGACATTTTTAATAAAATTTCACTCGGAAATTTTTCCCGCGTCCACTTTTTTTATTTTTTTTTATTTAGTCTTCATTAGGTATAAGGCAAAGATCTTGTAGCCGCAACAGCCAAATAGTATACGATTCTTTTGTTCTAAACTTGTTCCATTTTTAAAAACATCATTTACATTGTCTTGATTTCGAAGTAATATTATAGGTACCTGGCTGTATGTTCAGAACGTCTTTGCTTGTGTTTTAGAATTTATGACGATTCGCATAATGCAACCCGATGTCGTTATGGGTATCATAATGAAACCGCTGTCAATTTTGTAATTCGAATATAACGTAACCGAAGTAGATAAAATATTAATCATTTACAATACCCACAGACAGACAAATCAATTCATTGACGAAATTCAATTGACATATGATAAATTACAGATTCAGCACCTTTCTTACATGACTTACAGCCCCACAGTTACTATGCAGGTCTTCATTAAAACCTGTAATACCTAGACTCAGTAATGAGGGTACAATGAATCCTCCATAATGGCCGTTATTAGCGCACCTACCCTCATTTGGCCGGTTTTGCTACACTAACTGGGGTCAGAGTAGGGTAGGATTAAACCTCAAAGTCTGGGCTGAAAGGGTTTGTACTATGTGTTTTTGTGCGGATCAAAAATCATGATGTCTAAGGCCGCTTGTACACGCTAAGAAAGTCACCGAGCCTACGCAAGAATTCGTGTCCTTTCTGTCACGAACTACCAATATGTGAGGGCCGTAGCTTGTGCGAGTTAAATGAAATAAGAAAATTGCTTATGTTATTTATATTTTCATCGTCTTTAGCATATGGTGGCTTTGACAGAAGTGACATGCTAAACGAAAAATATCTTTAAATATTCTTAGCATTCCAAATAGTGTGATCAATCTTCCAAAACTTCATATTAGTTGTACGCTATAAAGAGCTAAGGAGGTAGCACGTCCTTACAGTACACTGCCATAGTGCTGAACAAGAAAAATCTTGTCTGCGCTAGACAGGATTCGTGCCTAGGTCCGACGATATTCTTGTCTTGAATTCCTGCGTGGGCCCCCATGAATTTACTTAGCGTGTACAAGTGGCCTTAGTCAGACTTTTCCTAGATGTTTGGTACACCTTCTTAACCTAGGACTAGTTTGCGAAATTGTAGAGTACCTGAAATAACATTCTAAAGACGTGGAGTAAAAAGTGATTGCTTTCTAGCAAAAATACTGTGAATAATGAACCTATTTGTTCAATTATTCACAGTATTTTTACCTAGGTATTATTAATGTAACAGTAACATTCAGTTCGCTCCTTGTAATACCATCATCTCTGGAAGATGATATTACTTGGGGTCGGCGCAACACGTTTTCCTC
Source organism: Orthosia cruda (assembly GCA_964057195.1). Lineage (NCBI taxonomy): Eukaryota > Metazoa > Arthropoda > Insecta > Lepidoptera > Noctuidae > Orthosia > Orthosia cruda. The sequence continues at coordinate 26,499,511 of OZ059841.1, forward strand.
TTCCATACCGTCCTGTCTCATGTCACTGACTCTTTTTTCTTTCATATCACTCCTCACACAGTCCATCCATCTTGTTGGTTCTGTCTCCTGCTGGATATGGAAGGAAGTGAAATTTGTATTTTTTCCTAATCCTCCGCTATTCTTTTTTTATTAATTTCGTTGCGGGATCCGAGACAGTTAAATTCATTCGCCGGGACTTCGTCGAGCTTCATTGCTTCCGCGCTTTCCTGGTGGTCGCCACTGTTGATTCTGGCTTTCAGGAGTTGCAGTGGCTTGGGAATTGTGCGGTGGCATTGTCCCAATTAAAAGCCCATCCATCTTTTCTTTGGCCTTCTCCTCACTCTCCATCCATCCACATTTATATTCATAACTCTTTTAGTAACATGCGTTTCATCTCTACTCATCACATAACCATACCAGGACAAACGGTTTCCTTTCAACTTTTCTGTCACTGGCGCCACTTTCAAACTTCCTCTAATATACTTATTTCTGTAATATTATTTGAAGGCTTAGTCCCGATTCTCGATTGGAAAAAGTGTTAAAGATTTTTCTATCTGGTATTTCTCAGTAATCCGGAGTTTCGTTTGGAGCCCAGTTGATAACAATAGTCTTTCCACCTATTATATACGGTGCTATAATATAACTGGTGAAATGTGGGTTTTCTAATGTACATCTCTGGCGAACCCTTCGGTGAATACAAGCGTGATGTTGTAATGTTATTTGTGTTCATTATTTTGCATTATTCCTTACTAGCTGCCGCCAACGGCTCCACCACCGTGGTATTAGTATTTCTTCCAAAAACTTTATAATTTTTAGGCTACTAGCTTCTGCCAGCGGCTTTTCCCGCGTGTATTATACATATAAACCTTCCTCTTGAATCACTCTATATATTAAAAAAACCGCACCGAAATCCGTTGCGTAGTTTTAAAGATCTAAGCATGCATAGGGACAGACAGCGGGCAGCGACTTTGTTTTATACTATGTAAGGATGTGTTATTCTGTGGTATTAGCTATATTTCTGTAAAGTTTCATCAAAATCCGTTTAGTAGTTTTTACGTGAAAGAGTAAAAAACATCCATCCATCTTCACAAATTTCACTTTTAATATAGTGATAGTAGGATTCTTCCTTACTCTGGACAACGTATCCTAAACTTTTTTTCGGAATATAATATCCATTGATATAAGTAGGTAACTTCACAGAACCCTGTCGTAAAACTTCCAAGAAGTTTGCGAACGTTTTTCATATTTATGAAGTAAGTTCGGTCCGGTCTTTATGTCCGGTCATCTGTCCGGCCGACCGTGTTATTCGCTCGATGCAGGTAATGCCTACGTTGAGAATATGTTAAATTTATTTCATGAATACTGGGACCTAAAGTCTTGTTGATTTTGTAGGATAAATGTGTGTTTGTGTATCTGTCTTTGGCACCATAGTTTCTAAACGGATGAATACATTTTGATTGAGTTTTTTTTTTTGTTTGAAAGGTGACTTTATCGTGAGTGTTTTAGCTATGTTTAATGAAAAACAGTTCAGCCGTTCAAAAGTTTTAGGCGTTGTACTTTTTTAATTTAATGGGAATTGAATTGATTGAAGGCGTACGGCCATGCGCCATCGGTACATGGTAGACATCCCTCCCATACGCACAAAGCGTTTTGCTAATACTTTCATTGTGCGCACAGCTAAGGAGTGGAATTCCCTTCCGGAGTCTTTGTTCCCTGACAGCTACAACCTAGGGGTCTTTAAGTCAAGAGTGAATAGGTTTCTTCTAGGCAAGCGTGCTTCACCGTAGACCACATCATCGCTTAACATCAGGCGAGATGGTGGTCAAACGCTAGCCTAAAGGTTATAAAAAAAAAAAAAAAAAAATTGTCGATCGAAGCGTGTCTACTACTAGAAAAAAATTGTAGCATGAAATAAAATGTGTCGGGAGTTTTTAAAATTTTACGTGTTGGTGTCTCAGCTATTGCATTACTATTGATATCCACAAACATTCCATAATCAGTAAAATATTCTGCCCACAAGCCGATCACTTATCCACTACACCATTTACTACCTTATCTATTCCTTACTATCGCTTTTAGTGCACTATCAACCCCAATAAAGAGCAATATTAATAGAATAGCCATTATCCATTTAGCCCCTCCCTATTGGCCCCCAGTCTAGACCATTTAGGTCCGTAACGTGTGTTTTATGTCCCATAAAGAGCTGCGGCGTTGTGTGCCGTTTGCGCAGTTTTGTGTTTGAAGTATTGTGTGCTGACCGTACGGCCGTTATGTGTGGACGCTGACCGATACGTTTTACGAGATATATACCTATGTTTGTAGAAAAGGGTAGGTTTGGAGTCATGTTTCATTATTTGCAAGGAATGGTAGAAGTATGCATCTACTAACAAATGTCTTATGATTAGGATGGATTGTACAAAGTTACATTTGTATATTATTTTGAATGATACGTGTCCAGTATTATTATCTTGTAAAATGAAATGAAGACTTTATTTCTATCTATGTTCTATGGTAAGGAGTTTGGTTTCCGCACTTAGTCCTTTAGGTGGACCATTGTGCGTGGGCCATGGCGGCCGTTTGATGGTTATTCCAACCATCTCACCTCCCTCCAGAAGTTAATTAGAGCTCCTGGTTTTTTAAGAACACCCGAGGGTTTGTGTTCTTATCTGGGTGACACCTGTGCATTCAAAGAGTACGTGTGCAACGGTTTCCTCAGCCTTCATGCAAGCCCTACACAGAGGACTGTCCGATATGCCTATAGTGTGGAATTGTTTGTTAAGTGAGCAGTGTCCCGTGATTATCTCCGTCATCAGGCGCAGGCCATTCCTGTCCAGGCTTAATAAACTCCTGGTTAGCCTACTATCCGAGGATGACAAAGCGTCTTTGGACTGCCTGCAGTCCGGTGTCGAGGCCCACCAGTTCTCCTGTCTGGGTGAATTCCTGTAGCCACCTGCGTATTTGGTTGAAAGGCATGGGTACGATAGGTTCGGGTCCATAGACCGAAATCTTTACTTTTTCCTGCGGGTAAATGCGTGGCGTATTTCATAAAATTAAAATTGAGTTATCTAAAGTTTTTTTTTTGGCTTTTTCCAGTTTAACATTCACTTCCAAAAAAACGACGCGAGTCTGTACCAAACAATTCCAAATGCCGAGAAAATTCATTAAAGCGTTAATAAAATTAAATTTAAGAACACAAAAGCTGCTATTGTGACTTAACTATGATAGTGAGATATATTCTTTCGCAGACTTTGTTAAAAATGTTTTATTTATTCCTTTTTAGTTTTGGTAGGTACCTCCAATTAACATGATAATCATTTATAGCCAAAAAAATCTAAATCTCATGAAGATTCCAATACGCCCAAACACAACTAGGATCCATTGTTTTATTCCGGAGTTCCAGTGCTTATCTCCCGACATCATCATCAGATCAGTTCGATGTTACCATTTTCATCAGTACCATTTATTTATAATGTATTTGCTTCATCATAATCGGTTAGCTATTCGATATATCTTATACCCGTGTCATACTTAGCATTAAGGAGTTCCAGTGGCCATCTGTGGTCTTCTTCATCAGTTCCATTTCACCAAATAACACTTTCTGAGTGTCATCAGTGGGGTCTATAATGTTTGAGGAGTTCCCTCGATTTATCTAGGATGCCATCATCAGATCCTAGTTTCCTTATCATGGTACCACCCTTGTGATATCTCCTTTCCAACAAAAAAAGAATCATCAAAATCGGTTCATAAACGACGAAGTGATCCGCGAACACACATAAAAAAATACGGTAGAATTGAGAAACCTCCTCCTTTTTTGAAGTCGGTTAAAAACCCAACAAGACATTTCCCGACCCAGGAAACAAATACAGGACCTCATGCTCCGCAGTAGAGCTAGCAACCACTAGACCAACGAGGTCGAAAAACCTTCTACTTCTGTAACATTCCCGAGCTAATTCCGATCAGCAACAATGTAGCGGTTGGAACTGAATCCTCCTGTTCAAACAATTTAAACAGGCGACCTTCACAACTTGTCAAGGGCAACAAATGTATCCATTGGGCATTCGGTAGAAAAGTTAGGGGTTGCGACTTGAGTCTTTGAGTTATTGGTTTAAGTTTGGGTGTAGGAATTGATACCAATAGATCTAAAGGGATGTTTTAAGTAATTTATCATCAACTTGAAAGAAAGCTTATCAAACACTTACACTTCACACACATACATACCTTCCTACACACAAACTACACTCATACACACACTCCTAGATACACAACCACAATCTTTCACTCCATTTGCTGTGTTAACAACAACTGTTAACAATCAGTAAAGTCACGGTTGTATTGTATTATATAAATTGAAGCTGCGAAATGTCCGCCTCCTAAGATACAGATCTGCGTACCTAGTTTAGGAGCCCGAAAAGCTGACAATAATTTTATACTTGGTAGTACAACCCACTGTTTCCTTATGCCATGTAATGTGTTGTTGTTCCTTATTTACTAATAAACTAAATTTATCATGAGATTAATTGTTACAAAAGAAATAATTCAAAAAGTAATAAAACAGCGAACTAAAAAGACGTAAACAAGAAGAAAATCATGCTGTGCAGTCGGGGGTACATATTCGCGAGCTGGCTGACTAAAACCAGATGTATCCTCTGACTGCACAGCATGATTTTCTTCTTGTTTACGTCTTTTTAGTTCGCTTCTTAAGCAGTCGGTTTTTTATCGCTTTTTAGTTAACATTTTTTCACATTATTTACATTTAAATATATAAGTGTTATATATTTTGAAATCACCTCTTAAAACCCTTTATTTTGATACACCAAACAATCGGATTGGAAGAACAAAAATGGAGCACCCGCAATATGGCGCCCAAAATCCGGCATTTTTTTATTTTCCAATTATTATGTAGCCAGTGACACTCGCAAGGTTAAGACGAATCGATTGTAGTAAGAATCATCAAATTCGGCCAACGCGTTTGGTCTCTAGAACGCCACATAAGAACAAACATACATACATACATAGACTGATAAACACATTACCCTCCTTCGGCAGTCGGGTAAAAATAGAAACCGATTACGGCTTACACCTCCTACTTAATTGCTGTTTTTGGTTCGTTGTTGTCTATAAATTAATTACACGTCGTGACAATCTAAGAAGGCCGATTTGACAGCTATTAAAATACTTAATCATAATTAAATTTGACGATACTGGTTGTATTGTATTGTAGGAATTTCTTCCTGTATCGTGGGTGCGTTTACAAACATATAAACTCACATACACGTCACCCAGAGCCGGAACAACTATCTGTCATACAAATATTTGTTCCGTGCGGGAATCGAACCCGCGACACGCAGCGCAGCAGTCAATCGCTCAACCACTGCGCCAACCGTGCGCCCAAAACGATTTTAGTTACAAGGAAATATTATTTACTAAAAGAACTGTAGGTATTTTCTCCAAAATTAATATTCGACTCTTCTTTGTCGTACACTCCTGGTGGAGTGGTCGTGGACATGGATCATCTGTCTCTATATTTCTCTATAAACATTCAAATGAGTATAAATGAATGAAATAAGTAAACCAATATTTTCTAAATTCTGTCCTAAATTTAGTAAAATAATTTACATTGCAAGCGCTTTATATACAACAGATAAATTCGAGACAGTCTAGAATTCTAGATCGTGTATGAAGCTTTCAAATCAGAATAACTAGGGCGTCATAAATACGTGCGAAGATACGTAGTTACGTCTATTCTCAGATTAATTTCAATGTACTCTAGCTCTATAAATTATTTATTGCTCTGTGAACAAGCTGGCGGGTTTTTTGTACTTATGTTTTTAAGAGCTGTCAGATTGGTAACACTGAGGAATTAGTCATAGAATAGTTTAAAAAATCCTGTTTAAGGTAAATATATGAATGCTGAACTTATAGCGCAATTAGTAGTATAACATTTAAAGTGTACGGCTAGACAGCTAGATATATTATGGCTATAGTAAGCACTTTTTTTTTGTGGTGTTGTCTGTCAGACTCGTTCTGACTAAAAACCACCCCGGAGTTCCATCTCACACCTACGTCGGGGGTCGCGAGAACATACGAAACCTTACGCAACCCCCTGCTAGTTCCAGTCCGCATCTGTGGGCCTTGACCTCGGGTTGGGGGGGAGTGAGGTGTTTGGCTCCTCCAGCGACGTCTAAGAGGTGCGCGCGTAGAACACTATGTGCCACCACCTCGGGTCCTAATGTTTGCGGGGTGACGGACATCTCCGAGTCTGTCGCCCTTGGACCCATTTAATAAGCACTCAATTTTGTACGTGAACGTGAGGCCCTGGGCTCGACTCCCGGGTCGGGCCAGGTGTTATTGAGTGTATATTCAGTGCCTACATCCGCATCCCCAGACTTAAATCTAACTAGATAAAGTAAGTCTACTACTAGTAAGTTTTGGGTGCACGGTTGGCGCAGTGGTTAAGCGATTGATTGCTGCGTTGCGTGTCGTGGGTTCGATTCCCGCACGGAACAAATATTTGTATGACCATAGCCATATTATTATGAGTGTATGAGCCATACATCCATACCCGGCACAACAGAACTATACATATAGTTCTGTTGTTCCGGTATGTGAATTTATATGTTTGGAAACGCAACAACAATACAGGAGAAATTCATAGTGTGCGGAAACGACTTTAATTTTAAATTAAAAAAAAAAAAATCCTTCATCTGTATGAAACCCAAGCATGCCACTTTTTCACACAAAATTTAAAAACTTTACTGACCGATGAAAGCCTAAATAATAACAGCCGCACGGGTCGATCTTCAAGGTTAAGCAACGCTTGCCGAGGTCGGTCCGTGGATGGGTAACCATTTCAACATACCGAGTTTCCTCTGTGCCTCGGAAAGCACGTTAAGCCGTTGGTCCCGGCTGTCATTTGAAGATCTTTGACAGTCGTTACGAGTTGTCAGAAGCTTGAAATCTGACACCAGACTAGCCGGTACCGTGTTACCCAGTTACTGGGTTGTGGAGGTCAGATAGGCAGTCGCTCCATGTAAAACACAGGTACTCAGCTGAATCCGGTTAGACTGGAAGCCGACCCCAACATAGTTGGGAAAAGGCTAGGCAGATTGACTAACCGATGAAAGGATATGTTTCCAATGAAACAGCTCAAAGTAAGAGCATTGCTATCACTTCTAATCCCTTTTTTGACACACGAAGTACCTACATTCGAGTCATCTCGTCATCATCAGCCTTTTAATGTTCCCACTGCTGGAACACAGGCCTGGCCTGGCACTGAGAGGACTCTGTGAGAGAGAGTGGACCTTATTCCACCACGATGTCATATGTCTTCGAATTTTTTGTTCTAGGGCATGCCGGTCTCCTCACGACGTTTCCCTTCACCGTTTTTAGAGCATCGAGTCATCTAGGTAGATTTATGACTGTGTCGACAGCTGAATGAAAACTAATTAGGTAGTAAAAGTCCTATGGTTTACAAAAGCCGTTTTCCATTAGTGGGTGACAGTTTTATGGGAACAGTTTTATAGTCTGTGGACTGAAAGAGACGTTCATTGCTGTTTAGACAAGTTACTTGCAAAGTGAATTGTACAGAGCGAAGTAAGTCACATAACTTTTGTGATGGCAGTCTAGTAAGTTTACTATTTAAAATAGTTTCATAAAACTGAAAGTCGGATACTTCTCCCTTTATAACCCCCGCCGGAAAAAGAGGGGTGTTATAAGTTTGACGTGTGTTATTGTGTATCTGTGTGTATGTTTGTGGCGCCTAAACAGATGAACCGATTTTGATTAAGTATTTGTGGTTGAAAGGTGATTTTGTCAAGAGTGTTCATATCTATGTTTGAATAAAATCGGTTCAGCCGTTCAAAAGTTATGGGCGTTTTACTGTTTGAATTGGGTTGTTTTCGCAAGATATCGTGTCATAATTACGTGTCCAATAGATTGCCGATCGAATCGTATGTACTAGATACATTATGCAGCATGAAACAAAAATGTTTAGAGGGTTTTTAAATTTTTTACTTTTGCTTGTTAAATGACACTAACATAAATTTAAGCTTCTAGAAAAAGTCTAGCTACTAATTATGCTAAGTTACATTTTCAAGCATTTGATTGGCAAACATTACACACCTATGTTGTGAGGTATTTTAAAGAAAAAATCCTCCATAAAACTTGACTCTCCATGACAACGGAAAATTATCGATTCGAACAAGCTATAAATATCAATTAATGGAGGCTGAGTAGAGTGGAGGAACTCACTTAGTCGTAATATATATTTTCATAAAAATAAACTTCTACACACCACTTACAGTAAAGTTGGTAATAGGTATCGTAAAAAAAAGTTAATAAAAATTCAAAAAACCCGACTGCTTAAAAAAGAACGAAACAAGAAGAAAATCATGCTGTGCAGTCGGAGGATACATCTGGTTTTGGTCAGTCAGCTCGCGAATATGTACCCTCTGACTGCACAGCATGATTTTCTTCTTGTTAAGGTCTTTTTAGTTCGCTTTTTAAGCAGTCCCGACTGCTTAAAAAGCGCTCTTTTAATTTTTTTAATTAACTTTTTTTATTTATATCTTTTTAGTTATTTATTTTTTAGAATTCGGTACATTTAAATATACAAGTGTTATATATTTTGAAATCACCTCTTAAAACCCTTTATTTCGATACCCCCACGATAGGTTTAAAGAAAAATAAATCGGGCCCCCACAATATGGCGCCCGAAAGCCGCCATTTTTCTATTTTCCAATTTTAATGTAGCCAATGACACTCGCAGGGATAAGACAAATCGATTCACGAATTATCAAAATCGGCCCCGATTATATAAATTAAGAATCATCAATATCGGCCCACGCGTTTGGTGTCTAGAACGCGACATAGGAACAAACGTACATACATACATAGACTGTAAAACACATTACCCTCCTTCGGCAGTCGGGTAATTACGTCGTTAATACGTATTAGGACAGGGCAAAGTGAGTCTACCGTACTCACTTTGCCCTGTCTCCCAAACCTAAAAGCAACTGTTATCCTGAACAATTTCCATATTGCTGTCCGTCAAAAACATTGTTCAATCTCTGTGTAGTGGTTTTCACTATGATGTACATAACACGAAGTAGCTACAGAATTCCCACTTCAATTATAAAAGTGGCAATTACCCGAAAAAGTACGTTCGTCTAGTACAGATGGATTTTATAAAAAGAAAGTAATTAAATGTTTAGCAATTATATAATTTGGTGAGCCACAAAAAAAAAGCATTTAAATTACTAGTTACATTACCACACTTAAGCACATACTATTACTACATTTAAGTCGTACTAGGAGGTTACCGTTCCAACTTTATTGAAATACCTAGCGGTGTACCACAGGAATCTCATTTTGGACCTCTTTTTTACAACGCCTATCTATTTGACATCACTGATTCTTTTGAACACTCTGATCACTTAATGTGCGCTGATGACAAAAACATATTTTATAAAATAAGAACACCCGGTGATTGTAAGGCCCTTCAAGGGGATCTTAAGGTGATATATATGCCCCAATGTAACGCAGTACTGGCCGTGCGCCCGCTCGGTGCCAAAATATCAAAATTGAACCTCCTTTTGAACAGTTTGGTTTGCAAAATATGATTTGATTTACATATGCTATGTTAGGTATGAAGTAATTCCAGCCATCAATTGTTCTGTATAAAAATATTTTTAAACATCCAAGTCGTTTTGGAGGAGTTTCCAAAAGTTGCGAAAAAATATCGTGTTGTTAATAACTTTTTTAAAGCAAAACTATTAGTTACACGAAAAAACCTTGTGTTGCAAATTATGTACATGAATCAATAATAAATATATATTTTTTTCAAACCTTTTAACCTAGCTGTTACTGAGGAGTATGCTTTAGAAAGTTACCGTTTTACGGCACTAAAGCGTATGTAGGCCCATGAGTTTGTATAATACACATTCAGTCCGCAAAATAGCTATTTGATCAGCAAGATTTCATGATTGATCAGCAGAGAAAACATGTCTTTAAGCATTGTATTTGATTGGTATGCATATTTAAAACATGGTGAGAAAAATAACTAATTGGATTGCGTTTTTGTTGAAAAATCGGCAATGTATGTTAAAAGTGGGCGGAGTCAGAGCAGGAAAATGAAAAATATCAAAGTTCTTTTACCTGATAAAAAAAACCTGGCTCCCAGGGTATCAAGAACCTAGCTGACAGAAAGGAACGAGCGCAGTATTGCGCGAGCGACGACATTTTTGCCAGAAGACGAGAGACAATTAAAAATGCGAGCGCGACCTGAGAAAAAAATACGATATATTCATACACAAGTAATGTATTTTTGCTACTTTTATATGCAGCTCAAAATGAATTTTTTTGCTTACCCTCTGAGTGCTTACCAATTACTCATTGCAGCTTATATAATTAATATGCTGTACCAAAATAATTACAGCCATCCAGAATGACATAAATTACTGATTGATTCTGGACTGTTTGCTGGCCATGAGTTGCTGATCAATTAGCTATTTCTGCTCACAGATTATATTATTCTGCTCACAAAAATATGAATACTATGCTAACCATTTAAATAACACCCTTTATAAATTAGCGTGTTAGTTACGTTAATAAAGTTAAGTAAGTATGTATATGCTATGATTCGACGTTTCCGCAAACAGACTCTACTTGAAAATTTCATAAAGATGCCACGACCTTCAACAAAAGGGTGTTCCAGTAGTAGCAAAGTGCTATTCGGTTTTTCCATCTGGAATTTTTAACTACAGCCCGGATAGAAATAGACCCGCCCCCTATTTATCATCATCATTTCAACCGAAAGACGCCCACTGCTGAACATAGGCCTCCCCAAAGAGCCGCCACATTGACCGGTCCCGTGCGTCTCGCTTCCAGCGGATTCCCGCAATCTTCACTATGTCATCTATCCTTCTACTGGGAGGCCTTAAACATAAGTGGTGAAATGGAATTGAACTACAGGTGCACCTCTGCCTAGCCCTTCGGGAAATATAGGCGTGATGTTATGTTATGTATATCTGTGGCGATACTCAATACTAATCTAACACAACACTATATACAATACATAAACATTATACTTATACACACACATAAATACCAAATAATATATTATACAATTATACACTTACATGAACAAATTCTATTTACACTTATATATATTATAAATATTGTTTGTTTATGTCGTACACAAATATATCGTGCTGTGGAAACGCGCTGCATCTACGTCACGCGGTGACGTAGTTGATGCGCATGAGTGGGGGCGCGCTACGAAGCGCGCGATCGTCAGCCTTACCTGACCTTCAGTCAAATCTCGCTGATGCGTCGCGAAGCCCACGTAACCTTGTGCCCTTACGACTGTGAACTATTTACGATCCAATCCGCCAGGATTAGATTACCAAGTGTACTATCGTGTACTACAGTACACCAGTGTACTGTTAAACCTATAAGACTTTCTTCGTTGTGTATCCTATTCGTGTATGTCTAACTGATATATTATGTGCCTTCTTCCGTGAATGTTTCCGTGTTTGTGTACACAATTATAACCGTGAGTAGTGAACAGAATCCTATCTTTCATTTATTTCCTCTCACCACCAAACACATATTAGTGTACAACAAAAACACTAAAGTGGTGACAGATAACCACGTACGCCCTGAAAAGGACGTTATTATTTTTTTGAACAAGCGAAGAAAATCGCAGTAGCACGATGAGCGATAGCAGTGACACCGTAAAATCGTTCGGAAGTACCCGCTCTCGTCGAAAAACTCGGCGCGCAAAGTGCGTGTCCATTGACGAGCCATCCGACATTTGCCGTATAGCGGTACGAATTCCACCATTTTGGCCGGACGATCCAGAGGTTTGGTTCGCACAAGTGGAGGCTCAGTTTGCGAACGCAAACATCACTAACGACGCAACAAAATTTAACCACGTCATCGGCAGCCTCGAGCACCAGTACTCCAAACAAGTAAGGGATATTTTTCTTAAACCACCGGAGCAAAACAAGTATGAGAAGCTTAAACAGGAGCTTATTAAGAGACTGACCGCGTCACATGAGAAGAAAGTGAAACAGCTTCTACTCCACGAAGAGCTCGGAGATCGCAAACCCTCGCAGTTCCTACGACACCTCTAAAGTTTGGCTGGACCGAGCGTCCCTGAGGATTTTCTGCGGACAATATGGAGCAGCCGACTGTCGGCCAACATACAGACCCTGCTGGCTTCACAGCCACTTACATCCCTAGAGGAATTAGCAGATCTGGCTGACAGGGTTCAGGACATAGTGACCCCGTGCCAAGTCGCCGCAGCGTCGGCGCCGGGTCCGAACTTGCACGAGATGGCGAACGATATCGCCGAATTAAAGAAGGCTGTAAGGCACCTGACGACGCAGCTCGGTAGGAGACCCCGATCACAATCGCGCCCGAACCACCAACAGCGTCGAGGATCCAGACAGCGGTCTCAGTCAAGCCACCAAAAGCATCCGCTATGCTTTTACCACTCCAAGTACGGAAACAACGCTCGCAAATGCGTTAAGCCGTGTGATTACGAGGAGTCGGAAAACTTAAAAGGCAGTCGGTAATGGCGGCTGACGACTGTCTGACGTCGACCGGTCGCCTCTTCGTCACGGACCGAACATCAAAGACACAGTTTCTAGTGGACACTGGTAGTGATTTGTGTGTGTTTCCACGGCACGTTCTATGTGAAAAGCGTGCTAAGTCAAACTATCAATTATCGGCCGCTAACGGGTCTATAATTGATACTTACGGCTATCTACAGCTAAATTTAAATTTTAGTTTGCGCCGTAATTTCCCATGGCGGTTTATTGTAGCTGATGTCACCAAGCCGATCATTGGTGTAGATTTTTTAAGCTTTTACGATCTACTCGTTGACATCAGAAACCGACGCTTGGTGGACAAAACCACCTCAATGTTTGTTACAGCTTCGGTTGCGAAGGCTTCAGCGACGTGTTCAGTTAAGGTCTCAGTTGGAGATTCGAGGTATCACTTAATACTGAATAAGTACCCCGAGATCACGCGACCCGCTGGCACTCCCCGACAAACCACACACCACACAGTACACCACATACGCACCACGCCCGGCCCGCCCATCTCTTGTCCCCCTCGCAGGTTAGCTCCAGACAAACTGCAGATCGCTAAGCAGGAGTTTGAGATCATGCTTAGCAACGGCACCGCTCGACCATTGGAGAGCCCTTGGTCTTCACTCCTTCATTTAGCGCCGAAGAAGGACAACAGCTGGCGACCCTGTGGTGACTACAGGCTACTCAACGCGAGGACTATACCTGACAGGACATTCAGAAGACGGCGATAACAACTCCATTTGGCCTGTACGAGTTTCCTTATATGACCTTTGGTCTGAGGAACGCAGGCCAAACATTTCAGAGGTTTGTCGATGAAATGACGCGCGGGCTTGACTTCTGTTATTGTTACCTCGACGATTTTTTGATCTTCTCGAAAGACCAGAGGCAGCACGAGGACCACCTGCATCAACTCTTTACCCGGATGCAGAAATATGGCATCGTCATTAACACTTCGAAGTGTGTATTCGGAGCAGACGAAGTCACATTTTTAGGTTACCGCGTCTCTGCGGTACCAGGCCCCTAGCGTCCAAAGTGGAAGCCATCAAGGATTTTCCTATACCTAAAACTGTTAGGGAGCTTAGGCGTTTCTTAGGGATGTTGAATTTTTACAGGCGGTTTATACCGAAAGCCGCAAAATTTCAAGGTCCCCTTAACGCCCTGCTAACCGGCTCAGTAAAAGGCCAACATCCCGTGGAAGTTACAGGCGAGGCGCTCACCGCTTTTAATATGTGCAAAGACAGCCTCTGCAACGCAGTATTGCTTGCACACCCTGACTACCACGCAAAGCTCGCCCTAGTTACAGACGCGTCTGATCTGGCAATGGGTGCAGTTTTGCAACAGTACAAGGATGAGCAGTGGCAACCACTCGCCTTCTTCTCACGCAAGCTGAGCCCCGCTCAGCAGAAGTACTCGCCATACGATCGTGAGCTACTCGCGATTTACGAGGGCATAAAGTACTTCCACCACATGCTGGAAGCGAGACACTTTACCGTCTATACTGACCACAAACCGTTGATATACGCTTTCCACGAGCGAAAGCACAACTGTGCTCCGCGTCAGTATAGACACCTCGACTTTATCTCGCAGTTCACAACGGACATTCAACATATTTCCGGCAAGGACAATATTGTTGCCGATACGTTGTCCCGCGTCAGTGAACTACAAACTCCAGTCTATTTCGAGGTTCTCGCTAAATCCCAAATTTCCGACCCGGAAATGTTACAACTACTACAGTCACAAACATCACTTCAACTAAAGAGACTGAAAATCGATGGCAGTCCCGTTGAGTTACTCTGTGACGTGAGTACTGCCATTCCTAGACCATTCGTGACCAAACCCTTTCGACGGCAAATTTTTGAGAGCCTTCATAGCCTCAGCCATCCAGGAGCAAACACGTCCGCAAAATTAATTGCTCAGCGTTACGTTTGGCCTGAAGTCCGCAAGGACTGTCGACAATGGTCACGAACGTGTCTCAGCTGTCAACGCACTAAGGTAAATCGCCATGTGTCATCACCATTGGGCACATTCGAATTACCCCGTGCTAGATTTGCTTTCGTGCACATCGACCTAATAGGACCACTACCTCCATCACAGGGATACCGGTACTGCCTGACAGCCGTGGATCGTTTCACTAGGTGGCCAGAAGTGGTACCGATAGCAGTCATTACTGCTGAGACAGTTGGTAAAGCATTGCTGACCAACTGGATCTCCCGCTTTGGTTGTCCAACGGACATTGTCACAGACAGAGGACGGCAATTTGAATCCGCACTGTTCCAATGCCTAGCCAAAATAGCCGGTTTCAAACAGCGGAAGACAACAGCCTATCACCCAGCATGTAACGGCCTAGTGGAACGATTCCACAGGCAACTAAAAACGGCGATAATGTACCACGCTGACCAAAACTGGACAGAATCTCTACCCTTGGTTCTACTGGGTGTCCGGAGCGCTCTTAAAGAGGATCTTCATACTTCTTCTGCGGAACTCCTATACGGTGAGCCTTTACGACTACCAGGAGAATTTTTCAGTCCCGGTGAAAGCGGCACCACCGACATCACGGAGTTCACCACCCGTTTACGGTCGTTTGCCGCAAAATTGCAGCCCACTCCAGCTGCACGTCATTCCAAGGACAAAATATTTGTCCATAAGGACCTCGCTACCTCAAGCCACATATTCCTCAGGGACGATGCGCTTAGAGGGTCATTGCAACCAGCATACACCGGTCCTCACGAAGTAGTACTAAAAAGCGACAAAACCTTTACAATAATAAATAAAGGTATAAAGATTAAAGTTTCCGTGGACCGCCTAAAACCCGCCTACATATTGGCAGATACCCCACCAACGGACATACCACCATCTGGCCAAGATGTCCAAGACCAGGGCAATCAGCCCACGGACACTTCCATCAGAACTACCAGGTCTGGTCGAAGGATCCGATTCCCGGATTATTATCGCCCGTAAGACGGTCTCTGGAGGGGAGTGATGTGGCGATCCTCAATACTAATCTAACACAACACTATATACAATACATAAACATTATACTTATACACACATATAAATACCAAATAATATATTATACAATTATACACTTACATGAACAAATTCTATTTACACTTATATATATTATAAATATTGTTTGTTTATGTCGTACACAAATATATCGTGCTGTGGAAACGCGCTGCATCTACGTCACGCAGTTGATGCGCATGAGTGGGGGCGCGCTACGAAGCGCGCGATCGTCAACCTTACCTGACCTTCAGTCAAATCTCGCTGATGCGTCGCGAAGCCCACGTAACCTTGTGCCCTTACGACTGTGAACTATTTACGATCAGATCCGCCAGGATTAGATTACCAAGTGTACTATCGTGTACTACAGTACACCAGTGTACTGTTAAACCTATAAGACTTTCTTCGTTGTGTATCCTATCCGTGTATGTCTAACTGATATATTATGTGCCTTCTTCCGTGAATGTTTCCGTGTTCGTGTACATAATTATAACCGTGAGTAGTGAACAGAATCCTATCTTTCATTTATTTCCTCTCACCACCAAACACATATTAGTGTACAACAAAAACACTAAATATCCATAAAAAGTTTTCTAGGAAAAAAAAACTTTTTTACAAAAATATTGTACCAACTTTCAAATAAACACACTACAAATAGAAAAATAACTTTCTTTTTGGAAGTCGGTGTCTTTGGTAGGTACCAATTTTTTTCGTTATGGTAATTTTCAAAATCGGTCCCCAATTGACGGAGAAATCGGTGAACATATATTTAAAGAAAAATACATAAAGTCGCTTGGCATCAACTTTAATGGCGAGTACATTACACACCTTCGGTTTGCCGACGACATAGTGGTCATGGCTGAGACCATGGAGAGCCTCAGTAAAATGCTCAATGACCTCAGTAGAAAGCTCTACTGAGGTCATTGAGCATTGATTGAAAGAGTGGGTCTTAAAATGAACATGGACAAAACCAAGATCATGGTGAATGCCCATGTAACACCCACTCCTATCAAGGTCGGAGACTCGACTCTCGAAGTTGTAGACGATTATGTCTACCTGGGACAAACGGTCCAGTTGGGTAGGTCCAATTTTGAGAAAGAGGTCAACCGTCGAATCCGACTCGTTGCGTGGTATATTCTCGTCCGTTTACCGCAGTGTCTCAAGACAAAAGTCTATGACCTGTGTGTGTTGCCAGTGATCACCTATGGGACCGAGACGTGGTCGCTCACAATGGGCCTTATCAGAAAGCTCAAAGTCACCCAAAGGGCAATGGAGAGGGCTATGCTCGGAATTTCCTTGCGTGATCACGTCAGAAATGATGATATCCGCAGGAGAACCAAAGTTACCAACATAGCCCGAAGAATTGCCAAACTTAAGTGGCAGTGGGCAGGGCACATTGCTCGCAGAACGGGTGGCTGATGGAGCCGAAAAGTTCTGGAATGGCGACCGCGAACTGGAAGACGATACGTTGGAAGGCCTCCCACTAGGTGGACTGATGACCTGGTTAAGGTTGCGGGAAGGCGCTGGATGCGAGACGCACGGGATCGGTCAATGTGGCGACGCCTGGGTGAGGCCTATGTCCAGCAGTGGACGTCTTTCGGCTGAAATGATGATGATGATGACATAAAGTCGAACATACAACCACCTCCTTTTTGGAAAGTCGCTTAAAAATGGAATTCACCCTCCAGATTTTCAAAGAAAATAAAACGATATTGCCAATGGTACCCAAGCATTTAGATCCGTATCCTTCTTAATCACATTAATATTCTACAGCCGAAAGTTTGTGAGTGTGTGTGTGTGTGTGTTTATATGTTTGTTGCTTCTTCACGCTCAAACAGCTGTACGGATCTGGATGTTTGGCTCAGAGATAGATTATAGTCAAGAATAGCACATGGAATAATTTTATCGCGGGGATATGTTCCCTCGTGATAATTTTTGACTTGCACGCGGGCGAAGCCGCTGGCAGAAGCTAGTAATATTATAATGGTGAAAGTTGGTGAGTGCGTATGTTTGTTACTCATTCACGCAAAAACTAACGAACGAATTTGGATGAAATTTGGCACAGAGATAGATATACTTTTTATCCCGTGAATATGTACCCTTGGGATAATTTTCGACATTCACGCGATCGAAGCCGCTGGCAGAAGCTAGTATTTAAATAAACCTTAAAGAACTTTGATATAAATGCTTTGACTTGCTTTTGCTATAATGTCACGAGTTAGTTCCCTCAGCGGTGTGCGTTTACAAAGAAAGTGATAAATAAGTGAACACACATACATACACCTACAGATGTACGTTAAGTCTGTCTGATTGAATGAACCTTCGTAACTTGTCACTGTCACTTGTGTTTGTGTGGAGAAAGAGAATAGATCGTTCTTATCGTGTTACTGGGAATCATTTAGGTAGGTGTAGGTAGTTTTTGATGACCTAAATAGAGGTAAAGTCTGTCACTCTATGGTTTGGGAGCACAGACATAAATCTAACTAGATGCCGCGCTTGTATGTACTTCGCGTGCCAAAAAACGGAGTAAACTTACGATTAATGATAATCTGGCTTTTCATTTAGCATTATCGGCGCCGGAAATCCACTGAAATCTAGAAAAATGCCTTTTTATGCCATATTGAGCTGTAAATAATGTATAGAAAAAGTTGGTCGAGCATCGGAAATGTTTTCTTTCATTGGTACTTAAGTAAATTTGTTTTTAACTTGTTTGTGAAAAAAATAACTTTTTTTATTTATAACTTTTTAGTTATTTATTTTTCAAATTTAGTAACATTTAAATATATAAGTCCCTCACAATATGGCGCCCAAAATCCGCCAGTTTTCTATATTACAATTTTAATGTGACACTCGCAGGGTTAAGACGAATCGATTGTCGTAAGAATCATCAAAATCGGCCAACGCGTTTGGTCCCTGGAACTCCACATAGGAACAAACACTTACATAGACTGATAAACACATTACCCTCCTTCGGCAGTCGGGTAAAAAGTGGCACGCTTGGTTTTCATACAGATGGAGGGACTTGCGTTATCAATTTGGATTTATGTCTGTGGTTGGGAGAGTTTGGTTATCAGTATACTGGTATATTTATGGCCTTGAAGAATAATTTATCTCTATAGGTAGCATGGAACGGATTGACAACTTCAGAAAATTATATTTTATGAGTCTCTCTGTTTTGCGAAAGGACAATACTTTTGGTGTAATGCCAATCCTTTTTATTCAATTATTAACTATACCTGAAACAACATTATGTTACTGATTATAATAAATTTAATTTATTTATCACTAATATACTTCCACGTATACCGTCATGTTTTTGTTTACCTAAACTAATTTTCATTCCGCCTTATAACAACGAAAAGTAAACTGATGGGATAGAAGTCTCGATAGTGGTACTATACTCCTGTTTTGAAAATCAAATAATTCATTAAAAAAACTTTTTTAAAACAAGCTTTTGCGGTATTCTTCTCAGCAAACCATTTCATTTGATACCCATATCATGGCAATACACAAAAAAATATTAGTCCGCCATCTTGGGCCGTCCGCCATATTGGATAAAAAATGACGTAATTTAGCTGACCGTGCTTTGTCATCCAAACTAAACGTGTATGCAAAATTTCATCTTAATCGGTGGAGGATAACAGCTTAAAAATTCAGTTGCAAGATTTGACCCGAACACACTAACATACATACATTGCAAGTTAAATAAAAGCTTGTAACAAAGTAGCTTCAGTTATCTAAGTTAAGTATATCACCATTCTATATAATGGCAAACCGATCACCTACCTATACATACTACCCCATTATGTTAAACCAACTATCTACTAACGATCACTACAATATCCAAGTACATTCATTACCTATAATATTTACCTCGTTGCTTCAAACATGCTGTTTATTCACCTCAAATACCACAGATATAAATGTTGCTAGATAACGCATTTCTCTTCGTCTGTATGAAAACCAAGAGTGCTATTTTTTCAGATACAATTGATGAACTAATAATTTACCATAAAAGAAAATGTTTTCACTGTCTCGGCCAAAGTTTGTAGAGTTGATGCAGTGGTGGCCTAGTGGTGACGCCCCGACTGTCGATTCGTGGGTTTGATCCCAGGCAGGCGCTTTACTTTGTGTAAATTATTTACTTACCATTGCTCTAATACGTTGTAGGAAAATATCGTGAGGAAACCGGCATGTCGTATAACCAAAAATTCGTTGATATGTGAAATCCACCAACCCGCACTGAACCCGCGTGGTGGATTAAGGCCCACTCCCTTTTTCATAAAAAGGACGTCTGTGTCCCAGCAGTGGGCACATTAAAAGGCTGATGATGATGCAGCTCAATACAGCATTTTTCTAGATTTCCGTTGAATAACCGGTGACTATAAAGCTAAATGAAACAGCTCAAATTAAGAGCATTGTTCTCAATTTCTCTCCCTTTTTTGACAAGCGAATTACAAACATTGGCATCATCTAGTTATATTTAGGTCTGTGTCACATACATATTATACTCGATAGTGTCACTATCAGTAAACACATCGATTTCTAATAATCGTTATTATTAGATAAGATCAGTCATTTAGTGGTCACTAGTAACAACCGCTTGTTTCATGTTTAATGGCGACAAACAAGAAAATACTTTCGGAATACCATTGTTGAGTTGGATATGCGGAGTGACGAGAATGGATAAAGACAGCCCTGTACACTTGTATATTTGAACATTTGTCCTGTATATTTTTTGTGGTGTGCAGTAAAGTATATAATAAATAAATAATAAAGTGAGAAATTAATATATTGGATGAAGTTTGAAAGTGGCGCCAGTGACAGAAAAGTTGAAAGGAAACCGTTTGTCCTGGTATGGTCATTTGTGATGAGGAGGGATGAAACGAATGTTGCTAAAAGAGTTATGAATATAAATGTGGATGAATGGATAGGGCGGGGAAGGCCAAAGAAAAGATGGATGGACTGTGTGAGGAGTGACATGATAGAAAAGGGAGTCAGTAATAGCGTGACGGGGGAGAGGACTCTATGAAAGAGATAAACGTATT
This sequence comes from Orthosia cruda, assembly GCA_964057195.1. Lineage (NCBI taxonomy): Eukaryota > Metazoa > Arthropoda > Insecta > Lepidoptera > Noctuidae > Orthosia > Orthosia cruda. The sequence goes on from OZ059841.1 coordinate 26,520,161, forward strand.
ACGCCGACCCAAGTAACATGGTATAAGGCCCGGAAGATGATTCAAAATAGTAACTATTTGTGACTCATTGGAGCTTAAGGGCCTACATACGCTTTAGTGCCGTAAAACGGTAACTTTATAAAGCATACTCCTCAGTAACGGCTAGGTTAAAAGGTTTGCAAAAAATATATATTTATTATTGATTCATGTACATAATTTTGAACACAAGGTTTTTTCGTATAACTAATAGTTTTGCTTTAAAAACATAATTAACAACATGATATTTTTTCGCAACTTTTGGAAACTCCTCCAAAACGACTTGGATGTTTAAAAATAATTTTATACAGAAAAATTGATGGCTGGAATTTCTTTTTACCTAACATAGCATATGTAAATCAAATAATATTTTGCAAACAAAACTGTTCAAAAGGAGATTCAATTTTGATATTTTGGCATCGAGCGGGCGCACGGCCAGTACTGCGTAACATTGGGGCGTATATATCACCTTAATAAAAACACGCTAAGCCGTGTCCCAGCTGCCATTGTACATCTTTGATATTCATTGAACGTAGTCAGTAGCCATAAAATCTGATACTAGGATTGACATGGGTTTTCATATTACCCAGTTACTGGACTTTTGAGGTTAGATAAGTCGGTATATATAGAAATAGTGGTAGACTCATACATGTAAGACTGAAAGCCGACTTCCTAGACGCCATTTCTATGTGGCCTGCGCCTAAACTTGACAGATTCAATAGGGTTGCTACTATACTGATTCTGAATTTATAAAAGGATTTCGAAGTATAAGTTTACAAACACAAATGCGTCGATTCGTCTAAACATAAATCATATCATGCTTACGCGAAGAAAGAAGGTGAGATGGTGGTCAAGCGCGAGCCTAACAATAGCTAAAAAATAATACGAACTAAAAAGATGTACTTAAACAAGAAGAAAATTATGCTGTGCAGTCGGAGGAAACATATTTATTTGTGAGCTGGACGACTTAAACCATCTTATTCTGTCAAGTTTCGTAGCCTTTCCAATTTCGTCTATGGACTTAAAATAATTTATTATTTTCTTAGATATTGAATTTTTAACTTGTCATCTTGAACATTTTAATGACCTTTATAACTTACAAGCTGCCACCCGCGGCTTCACCCTCGTGTTATTAGTACTTCGCTCAAAATCTTTATATAAGCTACTAGAGGACGCCTCGCGGTTTCACCCGCGTAGTTCCCGTTCCCGTGGGAATAGAGGGATAAAAAGTAGCCTATGTCACCCGGGGATAGAGTAGCTTCCCAACGGTGAAAGAATTTTTGAAATCGGTCCAGTAGTTTTGGAGCCTATTCGGTACAAACAAACAATCAAACAAACAAAAAAATCTTTCCTCTTTATAATATTGGTATAGAAAAATTAATGAAATAATGAATTAATTTAAAGTATATTCGGTCTGTAACAATTAATAAAGGTAACCCAGCCAATGCAACCTCGTAACAGTACTTTATGTATGAATGATGTGACAAACACCTGCATAAAGCACCCGGGACAGCCGCGACTGAGCTCGGGCCAATACTGCCCAATATTCCCTGTAAAATCGCGATGTCAATGTGTGTGTGCAAAATGATGCTTTGTTTGTAGTGGCCTCTCTGTCTGCGGCGCGCCACCGCTTACGTACTTTGTGATACTACCCAATGACGTGCGACACGATGACGCGACGACGCGCCCGTCAGGTGAACCCGTCCTGCGCGCACGTTTTATCACCTTTGCTGCCTTACGTCCTTCACCCGGGGATCATGAGAGTGTCACATACGAATTTGCCAAGCTTACTGAAATAATCAAGCCGTTTACAAAGTGTAGGGATTATGGTTGTCAAAATAGAAACAAAATAAAATCTAGAAAGAAAAAAGAAAAGGAAATGTAATTTCCTGTGCAAGTCTAGTACTCGATCTACATTGAACTTAAACGGGAAATTAAAATTGCACAACGCAAAGAAACGAGAAAATTCTACACAATCAGAACCAAGCAAAAAAATTAATTTCACTCATATTAAAAAAGCGAAAGTTTGTACGGATGGATGGATGCAATGTATATTTGTTACTCAATCACGCCAGAACGGTTGAACGGATCTGGATGAAATTTTTCACAGACAGATTATAGTCTAGACTAGCACATCGGATACACACGGGTGAAGCCGCTGGTAGAAGCTAGTGATTAATAAATGCTGGGCTATTAAACCCCGAAATCTGAATTAAGAATTTGAAGATTTATCACACTGTACTTCTAAGGTGTGCAAAGGGTTATTGGGTTTTTCAAAATAAAAATCATTTTTTTTTTATTTCACATAGGCCTACATGGGCACTTATAAAACGTCGACAAAAGGTGCACGGTTCGGGTTGGTCGTTTCCTATGGAGAAGAACCGGCAAGAAACTCCATGGTTACTCTTTTGAAAATGGTTTGGTTTTACAATATTTCCATGTTACAGCATTAGTACTTAGATATGGGGGGACAACGTAGGCCCGACTTATGATAATAAGTCGTAAGAAACTAAAAAAATAAAATAAAAAGATTATATATTTTATAAAAAAGTTAACAAATGTTAACTAGCATCTAGAAGGCCTACAATGTTCACACATTCACAAAACAATCGGTAAAAGAATCTATACAAAGGTAAATAAAAATAAGTATAACAAGACTAAATTTAACATGTGGCACAAATTTTGTTATCAGTGCTGTAACTATTCTTAGCAAAGGGCTATAAAGATTGAAAACCATTGTAAAAAGTCTAATTAAAAGAAGGAAAGAAAAAATGAGATTGAGAATAGTTAGAGACATCCACCTATTTGTGTTTTTATCTTCAACGTAGTCCTTGATTTTATAATATTATGCTTTTTTAATAAGGATACGTTTGATGTAGTTTTTGAACCTTCCATCGGTCAGTTCTATAACTGACTTTGGCAACTTGTTATAAAAGCGTATACTGTTTCTAAGAAAAGACTTGCTAGTTTTCGTTAATCTGAATTTGGGTATTACAATTTCGTGCTTACTGCGTGTATTTAAATTATGGAAGTCGCTTCTAGTTTTGAAAAGCCCCCGATTTTTACGGACATACAAAATACATTCCAAAATATAAAGTGAAGGTAGAGTCAGTATATCGATCTCTTTAAATTTTTCTCTGAGGGACTCGCGAGGACCCATTTTATAGATTGCGCGGATTGCCCTCTTTTGTAGGATGAAAATTGAGTCAACGTCTGCTGCTGATCCCCACAGTAGAATGCCATAAGACATAATACTGTGGAAATAAGCATAGTATACTAACCTAGCTGTAGCTGTAGCCGTACTTTCCGTCTGGAATCTCAGTAGCAGCCTTTAGTCTAGATTTGTGCCCATCATCATCAGCTTTTTAATGTGACCCAGGATTCCCCTCTGTGAGATGGAATGGGTCGTAATTCACCACGCGGGCCCAGTGCGGGTTGGTAGGTTTTTGGTTCTAGGACATGTCGGTTTCCTCACGATATTTTCCTTCACCGTTTTGGGAGCAGTGGTGACGAAATAATTTACTTAAAGTAAAGCGCTTGGCTGGGTTTGAACCCACGATCTACAACTTGTAAGTCGTGGCCGTAACTACTGGTTAGTCCCCTTATGCTCTAGTCCCGCTATGCTCGACTCGAAAAATACTTACTAAAAAGTGGCGCTAAGCACGAAATCACAGTGCAGTTATTCGATTCTACGTAAACAACGGAAGGTACAGTTGGAATGAAAAGTGTTTGAATTCAATTAGATTGAGCACAAAGCTGAAAAATATTGAAATTAAACAAAAAATATCGAAATGTTAGTTCGAAATTTTTTATGCTAAGTTTCTCTTTTAATGCAAGGTTATTCATTTTTTATAGTTTTATGGAATTGATGGACACTATGTTTTTAAAATGAATGACACGACGTGTTGAGTGGTGGCGAGGCGAGTGTGTGATAGTATGATGAAACAGAACGTTTGTTAACTTATTTTTATGAAAGTAACGGAATTTACATAGAGCTACATAGACTTATAGAAAAAATATTACACTGTAACAGTTTTCTTCATCACTGCCCGCGAATGTGATTTCGTGCATAGCGGCACTTTTTAATAGGTATTTTCGAGTCGAGCATAGCGAGACTAGAGCGTAGGGGGACTAACCTGTGACCACTGGGCCACCACTGCTCTCACTTGTGGACTTGTGCCCGGTTGATTGCAATTGGCTCACCCTTATTTATTGGGACTTAAACATAATTGACGAAATGTGGGTGTATTATAGGTACTATAGGCACCTCTGCCCAGCCCTTCGGGAACACAGGTGTGATGCTATGTTCATGTGTTTACTTTAAATTCTCAATCCGGAAACCAACCCTAAGTCTGGTTAAAGGTATAAGTATTCAACCTAATCAATGCTCTCAACCATCTAAAATGTTATATAAACCTTATTTTGTTTACAATATAATTAAGAAGATGATAAAAAATAATGTAACTACTGTGTGGTAGAAATAGCTTAGAGCCTGTTCACACGAACGTGATCGAGCACACAGTCGCTTGCTCTGTATGTAAACGTTTAAAACCTCAGTGTTCACCTCACCGTCTGAATACACACGAGTACGCTTATACTGCAGTGACGAGCGTACAGTGTTACGCGTAAAATGACACGATAGAATGCTTGCACTCATGGGAGTAGGCACTTATTCGAATTAAGTGAAATTGTATTTTGAAAGATTTTTAACATAAATACATAATTAAAACATACTAACAAATATTTTAGACCAAAGTTGTCTGAGCGAATACAATAGCTTATTTTAATTATCTTTGAAGAATTATACTTATAGTTCTTTGTTAGAGAAGTCTTTCCAAACAGACGCCTCTTTTTAATCAATTTAGGTCTAAAATACTTTAAATTAACTTCGAATGACTGGTTTGTTTTAAAGTTACTCCGAAATAGAGTTTTGTCTGTATCATCATCATCATTTCAGCCGAAAGACGTCCACTGCTGGACATAGGCCTCCCCCAGGCGTCGCCACATTGACCGATCCCGTGCGTCTCGCATCCAGCGCCTTCCCGCAACCTTAACCAGGTCATCAGTCCACCTAGTGGGAGGCCTCCCAACGTATCGTCTTCCGGTTCGCGGTCGCCATTCCAGAACTTTTCGGCCCCATCGGCCATCCGTTCTGCGAGCAATGTGCCCTGCCCACTGCCACTTAAGTTTGGCAATTCTTCGGGCTATGTCGGTAACTTTGGTTCTCCTGCGGATATCATCATTTCTGACGTGATCACGCAAGGAAATTCCGAGCATAGCCCTCTCCATTGCCCTTTGGGTGACTTTGAGCTTTCTGATAAGGCCCGTTGTGAGCGACCACGTCTCGGGTCTGTATGTTTTCATTTAATTTGGTTATCTACTAAAACGTAATGAAAAATGGTTTACCTAATATTTAAATCCGGAGCGTGTTTTTTTTGGGTTTTTGTTCCTCTAAGGGTTAACATACTTTATAATATTTTAAGGGCTTTTATAACCTACATATATACTAAGCTGAGATTTTGCTAGTTAGTTGATTTTATTTAATTTAGGAACTAGATTTTTAAACACATTTAATAGTGTTTAAAAATGTTGGACCTAATATTTTACTTAGTGCGTGTTTTTGTAGAATTTTACGAATACAATTTATAATTAAATAAAGTTACGTCTTTTATTTCTATTTCAAATACCGAAGATTTCCTACGTCTAAAAAGCTACAATACAATAGCCGCACTTCGGCTATATTCCACCATTTATCTTCAGTGGCCTCCCTCCCGACACTTCCCCGTAGAACAGGGATGGCGAACCTTTATTCATAAACATGCCGATTTTATGTACCTGTACAAATGTGGCTATACCTATCATGTGGCGCCAAAGAACCTTGTGACATAAACTAAAACTGCCAAGAGCTCTTTATTTGCTACCAGAAAATTGTACGGAAAACGAAATGTATTTTGACAGTTTTATATTTATTTAAATTGCATTAAAAGTTAGTGTGATTTTGATTTCTGCTGTTGCAAATTATCTCGATGCTAAATATTTTATTTATTTATTTATTATATACTTTATTGTACACCACTTAAATAATTACAGAACAAAACATTTATAAAGATAAGTGTACAATGGGCGGTCTTATCGCACAGGGCAATCTCTTACAGACAACCTTTGGATGGACTGAACGAGAGGAGATAGACATAGGGTTGTCAGTGTACAAAAACCATCATGAAATAATATAACTTAGACATTACATAAAATACATACATACAAATAAAATAATATACTAATAAATATCAAATACAGAACAGAGAAAGGAGAAGAATAGTTACAGAGAAAGGAAATGATCCTTCACCATTTTCTTAAATGTCGGCAATGTTTGCGCACGCCTTACCTCAATAGGTAATGCATTCCACAAACGAGCTGCTTGAACCGTGAAAGATTTGTCGAAGAAGGATGTGGAATTTTACTCTGGCGTTCCACCATACGTGCATAGCAGCGCGCAGCGTGCCGTAGGTTTGCGATCCCTGCTGTAGAACATACAATGATGAACGGCGCTTTGCCCGACCTCTAGCGACCGGGAGAGGATACCTTGCTGAACGATGAAAATATATACCGTAAGCGATGAATAGGAGGTGAACAAGGTGGGGTGGATGATTTTGTTAAATTGAAGGAAAAAATGTGTTAGGTACTTGAGTTTTTTGTAGAACATGCGTTTAACGTCCTTTCCATAGTCATAAGTAGGTATAGGTTACCCTGACATGCCAATATTTAATACTAGCTGACCCCCACGGCTTCACTTCCGTCAACTGGCTATCTACGTACCTATCACCTACCTATCTACCCTACCTACCTAACCACTTACCTACCCACCTACCTTACCTACGTACCAACCTACTAACCTACCTTACCGATCAACCTACCTACCCTACCCTATCCTACATACCTAACTACCCTACATACCTTACCTACCTACCCACCCAGCTTACTTACCTATCTACCATCAATTTGTTCATGGTAGGTAGGTAGCTACCAATTTGCAAAACTATTTATTTTAATAAGAATTAATACTACAATATGAATGTAACCAACTTTTGTTTCGAGCAGCGATCTAATTAAACTTTAGAACACAAAACCTGCTATTGTGACTCAACTATGATAGTGAGATATTTATATTCTCTCGCAGTCTTTTTGTAGTTAATAATGAGGACTTTAATCATATAGTACATAATTTTTATGTATCATCAAAAACAATCTTTCTTATTTATAATATTGGTATAGATTGAAAACTATTTATTTCGTTGTAGTAAGATGGCAGTAGCACTTAAGTGGCAGTAAGCCGAAAAGTTTTGGAATGCCGACTGCGATCCGGAAGACGATGCATTGGTAGGCCTCTCACTATATGGACCGATGATCTGGTTAAGGTTGCGAGAATCCGCTGCATGCGAGACGCACGGGACCGATCAATGTGGCTACGCCAGGGATAGTCCTATGTCCAGCAGTAGACGTCTTTCTGCTGAAATGATGATGATGAGTAAGATGGGATTTTGTAATACAAGTGTTATTCTACTAAATACAATGTAATATTGCTCGTAAACCCAAAACAGGATAAATAGCCCAAGCACCTAACCCACTGTGATGTGTAGGGCAGAATAGTAAGTTTATGACGAAGGTCTACACTTTGTTCAAGCGTACGATGATTGTTCCGTACCCCTGTGATGATGGAAACCCAGGGATAATAAAATAAACCGCCCGTGTTGAGAGTGGTAAAATCACTGATTTATTTTACTTAGCCAGTGGACTAAATGATCGCGCGTATGCAACACTGATGTAGCTTAACCTACTTAATATTACGAAAGGTGCGGGTTTACCTTACAGTAAATAAATAAGTACCAAATACCCCGATTTGTGAATTAAGAAATTGTTGTCGATTCGAACTCAAATTTAGCTTAAATACCTGTCAAACTTTGGCAATAAAGAACGGTTTGACACTTTTTAGGGTTCCGTACCTAGAAAGGCAAAACGGAACCCTTATTGGATCACTTTGTTGTCCGTCCTATTCAAATACTCAGGTCTACTGTTCCTTAAAGCTGTGAAAAACTCAAACTTCTAAGCCAACGCAATCAAAAGATACAGCCGTTTATGCCGCAAATTTCCGCAAATTTTCGACACTCGCAAGGGAATCAAAACTTACAGCGTACTTCCCGTGAACTCAGAATCTTGAAATTTAGTACGAAGCAATAAGACATTGCATAGCATAGCAACTAAAAATATTTTAATAATTTTAAACTTACTACCCCTTTCCTCATGAACGCGTAGAGGTATAAATTTGAAATTCATATCAAATTCGATGCCCGCACGGAACAAATACGTATAATTGTATGATCTAAAGATAGTTGTTCTGGCTCTGGGTGTGGTCTATTGAGTTAATATGTTTGTTAACGCACCCACTATACAGGAAGAAAATTCCTAATGTGGGGCAACGTATTTTAAGAAAAAAAAAACTCAGGTCTATATTACCTTTAAGCTGAGGTTTGTACGGAACCCGAGTCGCAGTTGGCCGGTTTTTTTTTACTCCAAATTACAAATTCAGAAACCGGCCTAATATGATCACTATGTTTGCTCAACACGACTTATGAAAGCATTATGTGCTCATGAAGAAAGGAATAAATATCTGGCAACATTTCATGAAACACACGTGAACACACATTTTTTGCTTTGAAAACATAGTACCTATGTGCCTAATGGCTGTACCAAAAATCTACATATTTTCTGTAGCCAAGTTGACAATCTACAATCTATAATGCTATTAAAAAATGAATCAATATATGGGAATGAGTCATCTGAAAGTTAAGTTACGTGGTCAGACAAAAGGAATAGAAGGCGTTAACGATTGTAAAAAGAGACTCGAAACGTAACTTGGCTAAGCCCACAGATGCGTGTACCATGTTTGTATGTAAAAAGTCTGGTCTTACTTCAAGCTCAAGTAATGTTACCTACAGCCAGTAGTGAAACAAGCCTCTTTAGCTAACGGTTATGTTTTGTTACGACCCGGCGGCGTTTGTTATGGTAAGAAAAGTAGGTCAACATGGGGCATGTCAACAGGTGGGACGAGCTTTCTTGTTTGTGTAAATATTATTATCAAAGTTAAATATGTTGTTTGGTATTTTGAAGAGTAAATGCTATTTTAATATCTGTCTCCTTATTATTTTATTGCGTATACTACTGTAGGGACGTAGACAGAGTCTACGAATTAAACTAATAAATTACTTTTATATTAGGCAAGTAGGTTGCCTTCTAGTTAAGCAAAGTCCTCACATGAGCTAAGTTGCCTATAAAAAACACTGGAAATTGGTATTACATGAAAGGTAAATGAATTTCGAACATAAAAATAAGTGAAGATGTTTTTGCAAAGCTTTTGATTGTCAATTCTAGTTTAATTTGTAGACTCTGTCTACGTCCCTACACTACCTACTGAAAATAAACTCTGTCTATCTGACTGTCCATTTGATACGTTTTCCCCCCCTAAATAGCTAAATCAATTTTGATTATGGAGCAGCACATAGGATACGTTTTATCCAGGGACTTTGTCTTACTGGGATAACTTCACTATCGCTGGCAGAAACTAAAACACAGCGTTATTTTCAGAAGCGCTGTTCTGTTATTTACAAGTCGGCCATCAATTATAAGTTAAAAGCGTTTATAGCTACCTCGCTTAAAACTGGAACTGCCATTACGACAAGCTAAAGGTCCTTCAAGGACTTATGTGCATTTATTAATGTTAATTACATCTATCGGTGCTCACTTCAGCATTTGGAGCCTTTACCTTTACCCTTCATTTCGTATTAAACGGTTACGGTCCAAACCGTTTACATTTCGTTTTTAGCTCAGTTCGTGTACCGTTTTCTTGAGAATAGAGATGCCGATGCATTCCACCAGCTTTTAAGGCAAATCTTTTACGGTTCAAGCGGCGCGGTTGTGGAATGCTTTGCCCTTGTCAATAAGGCAAAACATTCCACAACCATCCATTATTCATTCCATCCATCCATTTTTCATTCCATTTTTATTTTTTTGAGGGTTGTGTATTTTTCAATTCATATGTACTTTCTAAGTTAATCTTGGACATCGTTGACAACGGTGAAGGATAACATCGTGAGGAAACCTGGACTTATAGTGAGTTTATTATAAGATTGTGCTCCATTGGTGTAATTGCTATAAGGCGTTCCAGTGCGAGGATAAACTAATAAATAAATAAGGCGTGCTCAATCTCTGCCCATTTTTTAAACTACGGTAAAGAATCACTACCTCTCTCTTTATTAATAGTTGTTTTTCTTGATTTCTATGTTTTGTTCCATACTTATTACTGCATATATTTGTCTATATCTTATATATAAAATTTTCGTGTCACAATGTTCGTTCCCGTACTCCTCCGAAACGGCTTGACCGATTCTCATGAAATTTTGTGAGCATATTGAGTAGGTCTGAGAATCGGCCAACATCTATTTTTAGTTAGGGTAGGTAGGGTAGGGTAGGTAGGGTAGGGTATGTAGGGTAGGTAGGGTAGGGTAGGTAGGATAGGGTTATCAAAAAAATAATAAAGGTGTAATTTTTTTAAATCCATCCAAAGGTTGTCTTGAAAATATATCTTTTAGCGATAAGGCCGCCCATTGTGTCACCCAGTGTAATGTTTTCTTCGTCCATACTTTCTGTAACTTATATGGTGTAGATAATAAAGAGTATTCTATTCTAACAAATGAAACACATTTTAGCAATCATCTAGGAGATGAACCAGCTTCTTCTTTTCGTGTGAGGATGTGGCCACCTCCGGTGTCAGACTTAATTATGCCGCCTCTGGGAACCCCACAGACCTCTGACTTGATTATTTCAGACTTACATTAACTATATAAGTCTAGGTTTCCTCACGATGTTTTCCTTCACTGTTGTCTGTGATGTCCAAATAAACTAGAAATATAGATAGAAAATATAGATATATATTAAAAGATATTAATTTGAAAAGGTCACATTGGTACTTGTCCGGATTTGACCCACGACCTCAATCCCGAGCGGCGATGTCTTAGCCACTGGGCCACCACGACATGATGAACCAGCATAAATATTAATTAGATTTCCATTCAATAAGAGCCAGTCTATTGTCCAGACATCGGTATTTGGAGTTATGCTCGAGATATCTGTGAATAAAAGAGACTTGTTTCTATCAAAAAATCCAATTACAGTTATCTGATTCCGGGATTGAATGATTGAATCCAGGGCTAGTTCAATTATGGCTTCCGTTACTACGTAACTAAGTTACTCATTACAGAAGTCTGGGAATGCTTTCTGGTGAATGCTATAAGCAAAGGCCGTTTCCAGAGGTATTGTTCAAAATAGTGATTGTCAAAATGAACGTTCCAATTGAAGGTTGCCAGAATCATGATGCTGACGATGCAGAAAGGGCACTTAAGGGGCTGAATACTCAAAATGGGCTTTCTTTTAAACATTTTTTAGCCAAATCTATTGAAGATGTGGCAGCAGAAAAAAGATATGTTAATCTTGATCATATTTCCGAAAACTTTGTTGTGGCCGAAACACGTTTACGCACAAAAACCTCGATACAATTGAATGGCAAAGTAACCTCTTACCGTGATCTTCAAAAGATTTTTCCGGTAATACTGACCAGCGTACATTTGTACAATTAACACCAATAACGTATCATAAAAGGACGCAAAACTTCATTGTCTTATATATTGAAGTTTCATTCATTATTTTAAGTAATTCATATTATTATGTTTTGTAAAAAAGTCTATACAAATTCCATCGTGCTTCTCTTTCCATCCAGTGCAATTCGACAGTGACCGCTTTGCGGCGTTGCTAGGTGGACGTATGTCGCTTTTTTCCGCAAAAAGCAAAAATAATATTCAATTTATTTCTCGTCAATTCAATCTGTCAAAAAAATATCAGGTATAATGCAGCCAGATCATGTAGCCTGGTGGCTTTAATTGGAACTAACGAAATCACAAGTAATATTGTCAAAGTCTGTATTATTTTTATTTTTTGGCACTACCGCTGTCACTGGCATCTATATTTTTGTTGTATTATAAACGACTCACGTCGTTTAGTTTACTTACTAAGTCCATAACTAAAAAGTATTTGAACCTCTTTGAAAATACAACAAATGTTATCTCAATTTGAATTAAACAATATTTAAAATATAGGTAAGGTCGAATACTATTTTAACCTTCTTCGTTCATGTGAAAACAATAGAAGCAAAAAACACAGAACATGGAATGGTCGTACCAACCACGCTGGCAGTGTCTCGAAATGACAGAACTAATAAAATTCTTTTCCATTTGTTTCAATCTTTTTTTCTTTCTAACATACGGTACAGAACATACGGTACGGTACGGCTTTTTAGAACATAAGCAAATTATTGTAAATTTTGTACTTTAAGAAATAAATAAACGATTTTTATTTTTTTATTTATTTATTTATTTACCTAGAACTGACCAAAAAATTTCAAATACGTGAGAAATGATAATCTATTTCTCACGAATTTGTCATTTTTCGTCGTTTCAACCAAAAATCGTCCACATGTGGACATAAAGCACACCAAGAATCATCACATTGATCAGTCCTGTATTTCTCGCAATTAACTATCCCAATTGCAATAACGGGCTACAATAATAGTTTGTTAGTCTATTAATATTGTTAAGCTAATTATTAATTGATCTTATCATTTTGCCAAATCGGCACTGACAATTCTTATTTATTAACAAAAAATCCGCCGATCGCCCTGGAGACTAAACTCAAAGACTTACACTTGGGGATTGCCAGAGATTTACGCAGCATTCTGGATGTAAAAAGAACAGACCGAATACGGAACACGCTGTGTTCCCAAACGGGCATAATAGACGTGGGTAAAAAGGCTGTTCGGCTCAAATGGGCCAATGCCATTACGGCTCACGTTAGTAGCATGCAAATTGAGCGCTGGGCAAGCCACAATCTTGAAGATGGAACGCACCGTTGAGGCCGGTCCAGAAATAGGTGCCGAGATGATTTGGACGCGTACCGTGAGGGCTGGTTCTAGACGGTGCGGGAAAAGAATGTCTGGAATGACTTAGGTGTACTCTTATGAATTTAATTGGGGATGGATGAAGAGGGAGGGGACGGCCAAAGAAAAGATAGATGGACTGTGTGAGGAGTGATATTAAAGAAAAGGGAGTCAATTATAGCGTGGTGCGGGACAGAACGATATGGAAGAAGAAAACGTGTTGCGCCGACCCCAAGTAACATGGGACAAGGGCAGGTAGATGATGATGATGATTTCAGACTTTTACCAGTAAGACTTAGTAAATCTGTTTTACCGATAAATAATAAGTTTCATCATAGTTTTTTTTTTAAAACTGAAACAACAGTTCGGATTTTACAGTAACATATACGTGGTTGTGAGGCATACACTGTTTTTAGTATTTATGTTTTCCTTTTTAGGGTTCCCTAGCCAAAAGGCAAAAAACGGAACCCTTATGGATTCTTCATGTCTGTCTGTCTGTCTATCCGTCCATCCGTATGTCACAGCCACTTTTTTCCGAAACTATAAGAACTATGCTGTTGAAACTTGGTTAGTAGGTGTATTCTGTGAACCGCATTAAGATTTTCAAACAAAAATAGAAAAAAACTGAAACTCAATTTTTTTTTTCATCCTACCTGTACATGGGGTATCTATGGATAGGTCTTCAAAAAAGATATTAAGGTTTCTAATATATTTTTTTCTAAACTGAATAGTTTGCGTGAGAGACACTTCCAAAGTGGTAAAATGTGTCCCCCTCCTGAAACTTCTAAAATTAGAAAATGATAAAACTAAAAAAAATATGTGATGTACATTACCATGTAAACTTCCACCGAAAATTGGTTTGAACGAGATCAAGTAAGTAGTTTTTTTTAAATACGTCATAAATCGTAAACCACAATTTAACAAATACGGAACCCTTCGTGCGCGAGTCCGACTCGCACTTAGCCGGTTTTTTTATGGCATTCGTTGTGCCTGGCGCATATAAACATTTTCTTTCTTTCTATATTATCTTTAAACACCTACACTGTACCAATACTTATAGCAAATAAATGATGGATTGATTGATTGATATATAACAAACAATAGCAACAAATAGTTTCAGCCGTTCTCTAGTGAGACGCTTACAATCACATACAGCATTTTTAGGGTTCCGTCTATCTCCCTGTCTGTCTGTCCGTCTGTCACGAGGCTGTATCTCATGAACTGTGATAGCAAGGCAATTAATTTTTTTACAGATGGTGTATTTCTGTTGCCGCTATAACAACAAATACTAAAAAAAGAACAAAATCAATATTTAAGTAGGGCTCCCATACAACATACGTGTTCTTTTCCCGTTTTTTTGCGATAATGGTACGGAACCTTTGTGCGCGAGTGCAACTCGCACTTGGCCGGTTTTTTTTATTTATATAGATAGATAAAGTTTACATGACCGTGTTATTTGCGCCCTGTCTATTTGTTTTTTAACTCTAATATACAGAAAAGCGGCACCACGTGACCTCACCACAGAGGGCTGATGTATATCAAAACCCAGTACGTGCTTTGTAATTATTATATTCCAGGAGAGCGGAAAGTCATCTTGTATTAGTAACTAAATGATATATTAAGATTTCAAGAGAATAATAAACAAGGAATATGAACCTACTAATTATACAAATGATATTAATAGCGTCATACATTCTATTGCATATTTTAAACATGCCTAAAAAAGACAATTCCAAACCTAGTAAATTTTGGATATTTGCTAATTTAAGGTGTCTTTACAATTTTATGTGACTTTCCTATTGTAAATAATGATAAAATTGATTACTGAAAGCACCAAATCTCAATTCAAATTTAAAGTTTTCAGTTTAATATTGCACAGTCCATTTCAGTATAGTAAAACTCTTTAAAATAATATAAATAAAATTATCTAGCTATTAAACCTATATAAAAAAATGTAATGTACTGTGTTCTTATATGTGGCAGTCGCATAGAAGCAGACATAATTATAATATTTATTCAATTTGCACGGCAAAGACTCGTATGACACTAGCCAGATTACCTATTTTAGTGATTTTTATTTTCGTAGCAATAAGGTTGCATTCATAGGCAAAATAACAGTGAACGATATGATGTCAGATGCCAGCCGCCAGTTTGAAATAAGAACTTGCGCAGTAATGTTTTTGTAAAAACTATCGGAAGAGTCCGTTTATGATGCGGGCCTCTGTGGTCGGCCTTGTGAATTTAATTTTCATATAATTTTCGCTCCAATTTAAAGTTTTACCCTAAGCTGTCAATGACAGTGGGCGTGGCTTAGAACCTCAGATGTCGATTGTCAACTGTTCGAATACAGCCCCTTAAATCGTAGGTAACTTATTTGCTACCTACTGTATAACAAAAAGGTCAATATCTTTTCTAAAAGTTGAAAATGCCTTGTTTCTCTAGTACAAGTCTAGCCTCATTTAGACTACTATTTTTAACCAACTTCAAAAAAAGGAGGAAGTTCTCAATTCAAATAAATAAATATGGCGTATTTATTTATTTAATTTCTGTTTTTCCCCGATTACTCAAAGACGCCTGGACTGATTTTAACTTTTTTTCTTTTGTTTGAAAATAGTATATATACTTTCCAGATGGTCCCATGGTCATCAGATCAGGATCTGATTATGGGATCCCAAAGAAAACGAGGAAATCGAGGGAACTCCTCAAACTGCTTCAACGTAGATCACATTACCGCTTACCATCAGGCGAAATAGTGGTCAAACGCGAGTTTAAAGTTAAAAAATATCCATATACGTACAGTCAAGGGTCAAAAGTATAGTCATACTCTCCCAAAACTCAAATGGCTAGATTTTGTAGAAGAAGTTAAATTATCCACAACTGATTTTATATTTTGTATAGAAATTATAGATGTATAGATTATTCCTACTAACCGCAAAAAGTTGAGATTCTGTTGCCTACAAAAAAATTGCCGTTGCTGTTTTGGTAGAGTGTGACTGCACTTTTGACCCTTATAGTACATATAGCGATTTTGTATTTTATTTTCATCAACACCGCAATAATTTGTATTCAGAAAGTATCATTTGGTGAAGCGGAACTGATGAAGAAGACCACAGATCGCCACTAATGATAAGTATGTCACGGATATAAGATATCTCAAATAGTTAATCGACTATGATGAAGCAAATACAAAAAACGAAAAACAATAGGTAGGTTAGGTTAGGTAGGTAGGTAACCAAAGACACCGACTTGAGAAAATAAAGTTATTTTTCGGTTTGTAGTGTTTTGTTTTGGGAGTCGGTTTGATTTGTTTGTTAAAAAGTTTTTTTATATTTTTTCGATAACTCGCGATTTACCACTATCTCACCTGATGGTAAGCGATGAAGAGGTTGACGATGAAGCACGCTTGTCGAGAAATAACCTTTTCACACTTCACTTAAAGACCCTAAGTTGTAGCTATCAGGAAACACAGACTCCGGCAGGGAATTCCACTCCTTAGCTGTACGCTTAATAAAAGTATTCCCAAAACGTTTAGTGCGTATGGGTGGGATTTCCACCATGTACCGATGGCGCATTGCCGTGCGTCTTGTAGACCGATGATGAAACGGGCAAGGAGGCATTAGTCTACTTGTCGCAAGCACTACTACTGTTGACCATGAGGTCCTGGTTTGGATTTCGGTGTCAGGCCGTGTCTGGGCTGGCTTTCCATATTGCATTTCTCAATAGCAAACCGGAAAACCACAGCCTTATTGCGTAATGAATTTGGCAAGGTAAAGGGCAAAAAGTATAAACAATCTTCCAATCACATCAGACGGAAATCCAAATCGTGTCTTTCATCTCGCATGTGATTGGTCCATTTTTCATACTCTTTGCCCTTTGTCTAATTAATTACGCAATAAGGCTGCTGGTGTACTATAAGTGCACCTTTGCTAAACCCTTCAAGGAACACAGGCGTGATATAATGTAGTAGTCTCTTTTCAACCGACTTTCCAAAAAGGAGGAGGTTCTATGTTCGACTTCATGTTTGTTTTTTTTTTTTTTTTTGTGTGTGTTCACCGATTACTCCGTCAATTGTGGACCGATTTTGAAAATTCTTTTTTTGTTTGAAAAAGTATGTTCCGAAATTGGTCCCATTTTAATTTGGTGAAGATCTGATGAAGAACTTCGGAGATATACAACAGAACTCTTCAATAAATAACGGCAAATCTCTCGGGATGGCTGCAATCGCATGTCTGTTTGTTGTTTATAACATTTCATAACATAACATCACGCCAGTTCGCTCTTAAGGGGTAAGCAGATCTCACATTTCACCGGTTATGTTCAAGTTTCATGAAATCTATTCTGGCGAAACAGTTCCCTTACTAACTTGCCTATTAGGTACGTACAACTAAAAAGTGAAAAATAAAAAATCTTTTTGCAAAAAAATACTACCGACTTCCAAATACAAAACTACAAAGTGAAAAATAACTTTATTTTTTGAAGTCGGTGTCCATTATGCAACAAAATTGGTACCTACGAAAGACACCGACTTCAAAAAATAAAGTTATTTTTCACTTTGTAGTTTTGTATTTGGAAGTCGGTAGTATTTTTTTGCAAAAAGATTTTTTATGAACCATACCTTTAATAATAACAACCCAAAAATATATTTCGGAAGGTGTACTTTTAATAGCTCCATAGAGACCTAACTGTTAGTCTAATAAGTAAATGTAAATCAAATTCATATATTCAAGCTAACGGCACAATGATAACATCAGCAGTATAAGTGATAATCAAACACACAAAGGTGAACATTAAAACTCAATCAAGTCTAACCTTGCTAATTCGCCTTTGATAGCGAACACACAATCTTATCGCGAACTGTGAATAGCGAGAAACGCCCAATTGATACTAAAATAGTTTCTCATAAACCTATTAATATACAAGTACTGAAATTACGTAATTCCTGAAAAGGGATCATTGTACTTACAATTATGAACAACATTTACTAAGGGACTAAACCCAAGATACATAGGGTAAATAAAATTTCGCGAAACCATAAAAAAGATCGGCTGTTTAGTACATTTTTAACCCACTTACACTCGCAAAAACGAGGAGGTTCTCAATTCGAATGTATTTTTTGTTTTATGTGTCCTCAGAACTTTTTATTGGGTGAACCGATTTTGATGATGCATTTTTTATTTGAAAGCTGGTGCTTGTCATGTGATCCCATTCGGAGATATAGATCAGAACTCTTCAATAAATGACGGCAAATCACTCGGGATAGCTGCAATCACATGTCTGTTTATTGTTTACACCATTTCATAACATAACATCACACTGGTACGCTCTAAAGGGGTACGCAGGTGAAAACAGTTCATCCTGGTATAATCTCATTGCACCGGTTTTGTTTAAGTTTCATGTTATTGGTTAATCTATTCTAGCATCACTTAGGACATTATAGATACCTAGACTATAGAACTGGTTCATTATGTACTTCAACTAAAAAGTGAAAAACAAAAAGAATCTTTTTTACAAAAATTACGGAAGTCGGTGTCAAAAAACAAAGAAACGAAAACAGGAACACCGACTTCCGAAATTGAAGTTATTTTTCACTTTGTAGTGTTTTTGTTTGAAAGTCGGTTCTAATTTTTGTAAAAAAGTTCAGTACATTTTCATAAGCAAATGATTAGAGAATAGAAAACATTTATTCGACACACACACAACACAAGAGCAAACAATGCAAAGTATAGAGAATACTATTCTTAAAAATAATCCAATGAAGTTGCGCTGAGCGTTATCGTATCGTATATTGTTAACGTATCGTCGTTGAGCGATCATACCGAAAACGTAACCAAATTCAGCATTTACTGGGCGTCAGACACCCAGTGCTCCTTTTCAGTTGTTTCACCCCACAGTGACACATGGACGAGAATAAATTAAATTGGCAAATGATTTCTTCTCTTGCGATATCGGAGTTAAGTACTGTAAACAAAGCTTGTAAAATTATGAGTACAATGACCCCTTTTCAGAAACTACGTTGTTACTGTACACCCTGTAAATCTCTTGAGGCAAAAAGTGGATGTATTCATTTTATCATCATCAGCCTTTTAATCATCCCACTGTTGGGACACAGGCCTCCTCTCATAGTAGTAGGTAATCCACCACGCGGGCCCAGTGCGGTTTGGTATATATCACAGTCATATCTTTGATGCTTTGGGTCTAGGTCATGCCGGTTTCCTCACGATGTTTTCGTTCAACGTTTTGAGAACAGTGATGGCAAATTACACAAAGTAAAGCGCCTGCTCGGGTTCGGCCCCACGACTTACAACTCGTATGCCAGGGCCGTAACCACTGGGCCACCACTGCGCGTTATTATTGTTATTCATTTATCTCAACTTAAATATCCAGGCAATAAAGTTGTGATCTTTGTTGTAGTAACATTACCACCTCAGTGTGAGGAGTTCTAAATTAGATACATATCTAACTCGACATGCTAAGATCACATCAGAGGATTCTTGGTAATTCAAATAACCATATTTGGCAGCATGAGCATTATCAGACTATAAAGTTCCGACTACTGGGACGCGTGATAGCTCTCTTAAAAGTTTTGTTAAAAACACACTGTGTCAGCATATTACAAATTAGATGATTATATTCAAGATATAGATAAGATAATGGTTGGAAACATGCTGGTCCTGCTCCATAGGGCAATCTTTAGTGTAGACAAAATCAAACTTTAATTTTACTGTTAATTTATATATTCATAATTATAGTATTGCTTATATTTTCTTTACTCTTCCCTTTTTGTTTAAGAAATTGACTCACAAACTGTTCCATTGTTGTTGAATTAGGTAATTTACATATGTTGGTAAAATTTGTAAGTATGTGAGTACCATGTTCCTATTTATCAAATTAATATATTTACCTGTTAGCGTTTGTAATACTTTATATCTATACGTAGTATAGTAGTGTTAGTCTGGGTGCATCGTACTCAAGTATATGAATTAATGTATATATGTAAATATAGTAAAACATTTTTTCCCAAAAATGGTATGTTATATTGCCATAACATCTCTAAAAAGTCTCCAGAAATTGAATTCTACCGGAGACTTATTCACAACTGTCCAGTAAGAAGCGAGATTTTAAATTTGGAATCTCCTACTGTCCAGTAAGTAAGTATGTAATTTACTTACTGGACAGTAGTAGGGATAGGTACGATATATCAAAACGTAACTTATATCGGATATGTGTTAGATATCATATCTTATCGATATCTATATAAAAATAACCGATATTGCATAAACTATATCTAATATAACTGTACTACTAATACCGATATCTGAAAACCGAACCAAACCCACTTTTCAAAATCAATAACGAACAACGAATAAAAATAATTATGCCCGCGTTAGGCCTTTTTATTCGCGCGATTTTTCGCCCATTCTGCGGCCTATGGAATTGTATGAAGCTGCACGCATTGCGGTAAAAAACTACATAAATCCGCGCAAATAAAATCGCAGTGCCTGCTAATTATTATTATTATTATATAATTAGTTATTTTTTTTTCAATCAACAGCTTTCTATTAGCAAGCCAGTTCGAAATTTAAATAAAACCTTTGATAAGTAACCTCCTTGGTTGCCATGTTTCGGTGAAAAAGATCGTTCCATTTTAAATTACACGACAGATATGAGTTTTTAATGCTCAAATTTCCAAGCATGTTTAAGAAAATATAAATAAATGCCCCCGGTAAATCGATCACAATATCTATCAGTAATTGCCCTAATATGAATGTAACCTTCAATATTAATTTAACGAATTTGTTGTTAAACTTTCTTTAATTTTTGAGAAAAGCATTATACAAGCCTCAACCAGTAAGAAAGCCATCTTGGCCTCGTATATAACCGGACCTCACCTGCGGTTCGGTCCGGTTAACTCATACTTGGCCAGGAAGGCTTACTTACTGGATTCTTCAGTAATGTACTATTTTTTAAAGAATAAGTTAAGTTTCAATTATTATTACTTTCAAATTTAAATTTATGACGTTCAAAAGTGCCGCTTGTTGGCCTTATTGAAATAAAAAAACATGACTTTGACAAGCTTATTTAGTGCAGTGTTAACCACTTTTGGTCGACCGATAGCGCATTTGTCTTATTGTAAACTCTTACTAACCTTGCAAAACTAGGATGATAGGCAGGAGACGCCCCGGGTGTCGAAAGTCGCAAGCCGATTCCCGGCCAACGTGGGCGCCGGTTTGCGAACGGCGAGTAATGGGTAGCTCGCCGTCCGATAAGAACCAAACCCGAGTCAACGGCGCGTAGTGTTTCACGCGCGCCTCAAAGAGATGTAAGCGAAAACTGACGGGGTCCGCTTGGGCCGATGCCTGTCTGGGTCGCGGATAAATTTGAAAGAGAGTTACCGCGGCGATGGCTCAAGCAACTGAAGAATACGGGTGGGTTTTAGTCAGTAAAAGTATGGCACACTCTTCCGCTTCAACCAGTTCCGGCGAAGTCATTGGATGATTACCCAAACCGAAACGAAAAGGATGTTTGATGACTAAGTTTCTTAATAGCGACATAAAAGTATGTTGAAATCTCTATTTAGAGTCGCAACTTTCTTCAAGACTTTGATAATGTCTGTATCGCTACGAGACTAATTAGGTAACTTTAGACAGATATCGATGTTCAATACTTTGGAGACACGCTCCAGTGTCACACGCCTACTTGGGCGATATTACAATGTCAACAAGATTGATGTTATTTGTATGAATCAGTAATGAGTAATACAAGGGGAATTCATGTCACATAATATCACTGCGTATTTTATTGTGGTTGTGGTTAATACACCATTGCCTACCCCTTTGGGGAATTGTGTTTATGTTTGTTCATTGATCCTTAGTTTTGTCAACAAGACAGCATCACGAGTTTAGTTTTGGAATGGGTAGGCAGGTTCATCTACTACGTATCGACAGTTATTAAGGCAAGATTGATGATATTAACGTAAACCAGTCACGATTTACATAAAGGGGGATTTATGTAGTATAACTGATGAAGCGTAGGTGTGCTATATTTGGGTCTTGGATAAATTTGAAAAGTTATTTTTTTCTTCTATTATAAATACAGTCTTGAGTACAGTTTCACTTATATATTGTACCATTTAATCGGATGGGTTTGTGTTGGTACTCACATTCGCCTTATTTATTAATTATATGCTTAATATTAGCTAACTAAGCCACAAGCAACTGAAGGAAAATGGGTGGGTTTTAGTCAGTAACACTTCAAGTATAATTTCAGCAGACGAGTATGCTAATGCTAGTGCACTCATTTGCAAAAGAATTCTGAGTGTAATGCGGTAATTAAAGACACGCAGAGTGGTCTTGTGTTTACTAATTGTGATCTAGTTTGCTACAAGTTAGTATTTAGCAAGTATAGGTTGCTAACAGTGGCTTACTTGAGCATAGTTTTTTGTTTGCTGCTTTTTTGCTCCCTTGATCTATCCCTTAAAATCCTTGTATTTGTCGTGATAAAAAGTAGCCTATAAAAATATCTATTAACCCATATAGTTTTTCCAACAGATTTTATAAACAGTACCTGGGCGATCGTGCTCTGCTCGGGTGAAAATAGAGAAATCGACGTTTTCTAAAAATAAAACCTTGCTAGATCGATGTATCGCCCCCGAAACCCCACGCATACTAAATTCTATGAAAATCGTTGGAGCCGTTTCCGAGATTCATATTATATTTATATACATATATGCAAGAATTGCTCGTTTAAAGTTATTAGATTAAATATATATTATAACAAACAATTTCACCTTTTTATAATACTAGTTAAGATAATACCAGTCCCTTACTGTCCTCTGCAAGACAAAGCAGTCTTCTCAAACAGAGAACATCACGCTTGCCCAAAGAAGATTAGAGATTTCAGAACAATACTAATTTATAAGTTCAGGATGTTTTCTTTTACCAATGACGGTCATGTTTAATATAAACTTGGCAAGTGTATATAAATTGACTAAGTCACATGGGTACTTGCCCGGATTATACAGGCGAGGCCTCAACTACTAGACCATTTCGACAGTCTATTCATAATTACATTATGATCACAAGGCCAAACCTCAATAAAATCTAAATCAAGCGTAGTAATCTGACTAAACAGATACAGTTCAGGTACTGGATTAGACTAACAGCCGTCTGAGCCAATTATATCGAAGCCTCAGTAATGTTATTAAGGGTTGTTCCTATTATTATGATACCTGTAGTTGTTTCTATATGTCATAGGTATAAATGTGTTATTTATTTGATTGGGTGCACCAAAAATTGTTTACACTTAATTATCACAAAAAATACATACTTAAACTTATTTTATAGTGCAACAATTACTTAACGAGAAACACCATATTCACAATTTCGAAGAATCTAAAAGCTAACTTACATAGTAATAAGCGCTAATTATTAATACAAGTGGATACTCGTAGTTATAAAACATAACAACGGCAATATTAATAAAATTGGTAAAAAGTATTAAAATAAGTTCCAAAAAAAAATATACATTAATAAAATTCATGGTAATAAGTGTAAAAATTATACAATTGATACAAATAATAAAATTGGTAAATAAAAATGGTAAAAAAAAGTTATAACCAAAATGGTAAGTTTCATGGCCACGGCTTCATGAAATGAAGATACCAATCACACCATCGTAGTTTCCTACTTCTTACTTCGTGATCCTATCATCACCATCATCTACCTGCCCTTATCCCATGTCAGTTGGGATCGGCGCAACACGTTTTCTTCTTCCATACCGTCCTGTCTCCCGTCATGCTATCACTGACTCCCCTTTCTTTCATACCAGTCTTAATCAATAACACTGTAACGGCTGAACTGATACGGATGAAATTTGGCACACGAATAAATCATGACTTGCATATAGATATAGGATATTTTAAGGATTTTGGCTTTTCATAAAGCCAAAAGCTGGCTCGCCGCGGGCAGAATTTTATTGTTTCTACAGGAATCTGTGAATGGATTCAAATTTTGACAAAGCAACACGGACCACAATAAATAGTTCCATATAAAAATCAAACAATACCACATACCACAATTTTATGATATTACAGATATAGGTATACCATTAGTAACAGCGGTCCAAACACGAATTTTATTTTCATTCCAATCCTCGAACTAATAAATAGTAAATCAAGAAAGATAAGTGAAGACTGAACGCACGGGATCAACGAAAAACGATAAATGATTTAACTGAGATTATGTGGAAAAGTGTGTTGTGTGTTGAAAACAGGAAAAGTGAAGTGAACAAAAAGTGAATTATGAAATTAAATGAAAAATAATTGAAAACAGCATAAAGTGAAGTGAAAATACAATTGAAAAAAAAATACAAAACAATTTAAACTTTAATAATTAAATACAAATTTCAAACCATATCATTTTCAACATAATATAAAAACAAAAGAACGTCAATTTTAATTTCCAATTAAGAACGATAAATAAAGAAAAAGCAATTGTATTTTAAAAACACGCAGTTTAATTGAAAAAGCAATAAAATTGTATTCAGTTTCAATTATATTAAAAGTGAAAAATAAAATATTAATTTTTAGTTGAACAAGACTCGCCGAGAATAAGAATAAAATCAGACACGATTCTAAATTAGTGGTGCGATAATGTGATAAAGTGTACTCTGTGTCGTAGACTTATGGTTCTATTTACAATAATGAATTCGTCGTGAACTCAATTTAGTTACCTTGAAAGGTCATGTGTTGTGACAAAACAGTTCCTGTAATATACTTTTGTTCCTGCTAATAGTGATGTGTAGTAAAGTATTTTGTGTCGTAGTGTAAAAGACATAACGTTCAAAATGAATGTGCCGATGAAAGGCGGTCCCGCGCCTACGGTGGCCGTGGTACCTGTTCCGGAGAGTGAGATGGATGCATTGCTGCTGGGGAGGACAGCGGTGAGGACCTTTGATCAGTACATGAGAAACGTATGTATTAACTATTTACTAATATACCTAAGGATGTCGATCACAGTGACTGCTTAAGCTTAGAAAAATTTCAGAGTGATTCTTAAAAGTTTTTTAATTGGCGATCATTAAGGGGACTCATGAATATGAATAAATTTTAGTATCTGAATCCTGATATTGTGAAATAAATCAGCTGTTCTCTAAGTTTTGTGGTTATTTTCTTGATGTTATAGTTAATTTTCGCTATGGCATGATGCCATAGAATAATTGTTCGTATTCATTATTGTTTTCAAGCCCTGAATTACTGAATTAATACAAATAAACGTGTATAAAATGGGTAGTTAAAAGAAAATGTCGTAAACAACATGATTGCTGTTGACGTGCTACGAGATGCTACGTCGTAGCAGCGTAGTACGCTCGTAGCAAGCATAGTGAGTAATAAAAATGCTACGACTACATAAAATAGACAGACAAGTTTAGTATACTCATAATAGCAAAACATAATGCAAATAGAGAAATAAAATTAGTATTATAAAAAGTTTTGACTCTTGTTAAACAGTATTAAACGTCAATGATGGATTGAATAAATTAGAACCAAAACCGAAATTCACAAAGAAAGTCTGAGAGTGGAGCATGTTTAAGCTAAGATACATATTCTTATACCTGAGATGAATTAAATAATAGAAACTGTTGTTTTTTTTTGTGCCTTGAAGTTTCACAACTTAGGAACGAATATTTGGGTTAAGTAGCTAGATATTGGATCGTAAATCGAACCAAATTGGTATTTTCATTGCCACTCACCACTCACGGATTCCCTCTGGACACAAACTTCTGTGGCCAATCTAGAAATCCCTAAACCGATCCCGGACCCAGGTTGGCCATTGCAGAATCAACTTGGCTAAATGGAGTATCATAGACCCATCCAAAATTCAGTGCCAGTGTGAGGCCCCTTTGCAAGATATGGCCCACCTCCTTGTCTGCCCTTCATGCTCAACCATCTGCACCTTTCAGGATTTGAACGTAGCGAATGACAAGACTGTCCGAGTAACTACATACTGGTCGAACAAAATCTGTATGGTGGAGAGTATAGTTTGAGTTAATCGACCCGAAAAAAGAAGAAGAAGATTGCCACTCGAACCTTCCACGTAAAAGTTCGAAGATATATAATTCAAATAGCTTTTACTTAGCCTCATTTTAACTTCGCTTATTTAAGCTTACGAAAGCGACTTTTTTGCAATTTTTGCAGATAGCTTTTGGTAAGTCTGGTGCTTTTGTCGAAAAAATGCCACATCGGTTTTTGTTTTTGGGACATTTTTTATTCATAATTTATTTTAACCAATAATCACAAACGGCATGTGGAAGTCTCCACTACGCACACTCAACGCAATGGCGGAATAGTGCGATCGCCCGGCAGCTCAGCGGATCCGAAGAACCCAAGCGGCTTACAAATTCAATACAAATTAAACAAATGTAGTTTCGGCGGGCACGAAACTTCAGCCTAAACAAGATTTATGGCCGAAACTGGCCGAAACCGAAACCGATATTTTTTTACATTTGTTACAAAGTATAGAGCCGGAGATTTTAACAAATTATATGTAATGGATGAATAATAAGAGGCAAACAACTATAACAATTCGCCGGAATTATTCAATTACTAGACAAAGTCTTCTTCATTCCTTCAATCGTTATTTGTGGACTGATTGATTTTTATTCCCCTTTAAATTAGCCGGAAAACGCTACCCATTTTTTATCACCATCACTTACTGAAATTTAAGATATCAATAAATCTATCGTAGTTAATAGCCGTCACAGAACCGACGTCCGAACGCTCTGATTGCTTCCGAGCGCTTCCGAACACTTCCGAATGCATACGGATTTACCCATCATAGTCATCATCATTTCAGCCAAAAGATGTCCACTCCCCCAAGTGTCACCACCTCTATTATATGTATGGTCCTGTGAGTCTATTATATTTGTATATCTACGGATTTACCTGATTTATGCCAAACGAGGTTTTATCCCCGAGATAAGTGGCTGTGTTGGTAACCTTTCAGCTGCAGAAAATAAGGGGATTTTTGTGGTTATTTATTATGTTTAGGATGGATTTTAAAAATGGTTTTAAAAGCCTATGCTTCGTGTTTTGTTAGAATGTTATCGCACATACATATAAGCCAGAAAGGTAAAACCAGTCTTGCCAAGAAGTATCTTGTTATCCAGTTACTGGGTTGAGGAGATCAGATAGCCAGTATGTCCCTGTAAATGTTGGAACTCGGTTACATCCAGTTAGACTGGCTGACTCCAACATTGTTGGGAAATGATTGAGTAGATTGTTGCTGAACTAAAGTCTTTGCCATCTTCTTTTCTTCTTTCTCATAGAAAACAATCTCAACTCCGAATAACATCACTTACTAAGATTTAAGCTCTCAGTAAATCAATCGTAGCTAATAGCTGTCATAGGACCGAGTCCCGAACGCTTCCCATTGCATCCGAACGCTTACGGATTTAGCCGGTGTTTGCCAAACGGAGTTTTATCCACGAGATAAGTGGATGTGTTAGTACTCTTTGTGTTGGGGGCTTTTGTACGATATTTATGTTTAGGCCGTATTTTTAAATAAAAGGAATTTTGTAACTGGAATTTAATTGGAAAAAATGGATAGGATTTTTTAGAAGCTTGTGCTGCAGTTTTGTTAACAAAAAGTCGAATAATTTATTTTACTAGGTAAAAAACAAATGTGCCTCTTAACGCTACTGCGTTGCAAATTTGTTTTTTTTTTACTTTAATCAAAATATTATAATAGTTGATTCTACTGTCCATTCATAACGGTAGATGGTTAAAGAGAAGTGAGGACAAGCACTCCACACATACTCTTTTAAAGACAAAGGTGTTCTATAATATTAGCATACATACATTAGGCCTATGTCCAGCAGTGGACTTCTTTCGGCTGATATGATGATGATACATTAATCATATACGTGAGGGCGATGCACCTAGATTAACACTATGTATAACTATACTACGTATAGGTACAAAATAAACAAGCAACAGGTAAATTAATTCATTTGATAAATAGGAACATGGTACTCACATACTTAAAAATATTTTGTTGTATGATGTTTCGCTCGTCGTTTTTTTGTAGACGTGTTGATCAGCCCTAGTTTGCCTGCTGCGATCTAGACATTTTTTTTCGAGTTTGATGAATCAGTGACTGTAAGCACTTATTTAATTAGTTAGTTTATGTGGGAATTTTGACAATAGATTAAAACAAATCTGCCAGTCGATTCTTTAAAAATAATATCACTAATAAAACTTTGGTCAAATGAGCTGTCATTACAGTTGATCCTAGGGTTGACAGCTAACTTTACATAAGTTATCAAGGTGAGATTGATACAGAATAACACTACTGACCTTAATACTCTATATTATTTTCGCCAGCCGACTCAATCAAGTCACCAGTTATAGCTTGTTATTTAATCATATTAATGGTTTTTCGTAGAACATATAAGAGTATATATAGAAAATTTCATTCAAAAGGACTTCGAATATAGGCCCGAATTATAAAAAACTAGAGGACGCCTCGCGGTTTCACCCACGTAGTTCCCGTTCCCGTGGGAATACAGGAATAAAAAGAAGCCTATATCACCCGGGGATAGAGTAGCTTCCCAACGGTGAAAGAATTTTTGAAATCGGTCCAGTAGTTTTGGAGCCTATTCGGTACAAACAAACAAACAAACAAAAAAATCTTTCCTCTTTATAATATTGGTATAGATAAACAAAAACAAAGGTGCAGGTATCTTTTTTCTTAATTCTGAAACACAAAATAACATAAAGAGAAAAAAAAGTTGATCTACAAGGGCGATCTTAGCTCAAAGTAGAGTTTTCTACCAGCAAACCATACACCTACATACCATTTTTTCAATAGTAAAAAGATTCACCAACATTTTTGTACTCGTGCACGTGTACGATAACCTTGATCATTACAAAGTCCTCGAAGCCTGATCAACAGGGATGAAAGCAAAAGAAATAAAATATCACTTGTACAGCCTCCACCAGAGGGCATTCACCCCACAACTTTTGTATTGGTACGAAAAAAATCTAATGGATCGAAAATATTTCAGTATATTTTTTTGTTGAATTCTGTTTTCCACGTGATTTTATTTCCAAAAACATTCGTAGAACACATCACTCTTTAGTTTCTTTATTGATGATATGCCGAGTCTCACGTTTGACTACGAAGGTGAAGCAAACTTACTTCTGCAGAAGTAACCTATTCTTTCTTGACTTCAAGACCCCCTGGTTGTAGCTATCGGGAAACACAGATTCCGGCAAGAAATTCCAGCTCTTAGCCGTAAGTACAATAATAGTATCCCCAAAACGTTTAATGCTTATCCATATGCAGCATGAACACCTTGTACCAAAGCTGGCGAATCGCCGTACTTCATGTGTCATTGACGATGGAACGGGGGAGGGGGATTAAAATTATAAAAAATATCACAATTTAGTTTTAGAAGTGATCGGTTGAGTTGCATACCCAACAAACATGACATGACCGTTGAATCGTTTCGCCGGGACTAATCATCAGCCTCTTAATGTTCCCACTGCTGGGATACAGGCCTCCACTCTGTGAGAGAATGGGCCGCAATCCACCACGCGGGTCGAGTGCGGTTGATGAATGTCACAGTCTGTCTTCGATATTTTGGTTCGAGGGCATGCCGGTTTCCTCAAGATGTTTTCCTTCATCGTTTTTCTCAAAAGCAGAGTCATGAAATAATTTACAGAAATTACAGCACCTGTCTGGGTTCGAACCCATGACCTTCAACTTGTAAGTCGCTGCCGCTACCACTGAGCCACCACTTCTCTGGGACTCATGGAGCTTCATTTACTCATCCGTCAGTTGGCGTCACTGTTGATTTTGGCTTTCAGGAATTGCAGTTGTTGGATATACTCGTATTACTCGTAGTGGTGGTCTTGTGGCGGCTATAATAACCAGTTTTGTACGCAGTTCGTGTATTCCATTGAATCTCTGCACTACGCATAAGTCAGCTTAAGTTACATTAAAGTGTTGGGCCTACCTCCAACTACTCGTATCTAATGTATGAGTAACAATAAAGAAAATTTTGATTTTGATTTGATTTGACATGTCGACTGTACAGAAGCTTTTGCCAATAAATTACAGACAAAAACTACTAAAATAAATCACAAAAGAACATCGTATGAAAGCAGAATCGACCGAACAAATGGAACAATATTTGTTTTATTCCAACAGAATGTACAGAGTAAATAAAATAATATTTTTTTTTATTTTATTTTGACAG
The DNA here is from genome assembly GCA_964057195.1 of Orthosia cruda. Classification (NCBI taxonomy): domain Eukaryota; kingdom Metazoa; phylum Arthropoda; class Insecta; order Lepidoptera; family Noctuidae; genus Orthosia; species Orthosia cruda. The sequence continues at coordinate 26,550,477 of OZ059841.1, forward strand.
CTTATAGTGAACTCATCCTTTCGAATATTACTAATTTTCAATAACTGTGTAATTTTTCAAATAGAAGTATGAATGAAACAATCCGTATGCATTTTTAAAAAGCTCTTAAAGTACTTACAAACGTTTTATTATTGTAGTTACTATATCTGTATATATTATAATGGTAGCATTCTGAAGCTTGTGCCTAACCCCAAGAGATAAATAGTAAGTACATAGTACTGTACGTAAGTGTAATCATATTGTTCTCTGTACAAATATTATAACCTTAGTGCCTATTATAGAATATTCTGGCGTATATTTGAGCCTTTGTGTTGCTTGAACTCTCGGCTTTGTTTTGCATTACAGAGTATGATATAAGATGCGGAACTGTGTAATGTATGTAGGCACGGGGTCCCAGCGCTAAGAAAGAAAATTTGGTTCAAATAAATACCAATAGATGGCGCGATATGCTCCGATTTGTGATTGAATTGTGTGTATAATTAAAATTTTCTGGAATAGAACATAAATATTGTATGTTCTTGTTTAATCAACTCTCCTAAGCACAGCATTATGGAATATTGGGCTCTCTATTCCATTTCAAAGATTATTTGAACGGATCATTTAAAATTAATGCCAATAGATGGCGCGGTTTTAAATTTCTGAGGCACGATTGTTGAAATTTGTATTTTAACACATTTTGGTGCAATGAAACTGTAAAATCGTGCAAAAAAATACTATGAAACACTGTGTTTAAGGAATAAAATATTCACGAACCGAGTAAACTCTTTTACATGCAAGTCGCTGCTAACACCATCTATCTATCGCCCTGGAACGGAACAGAACGCAATCTATGTACAAAAAATAGTCAGTTTAATCAGACGAAAAACGCTACTTACATCGGCACGGTTTCTTTGTATGGGATGAGGCATCTGTATGCTAGTATTATATTATCTGTGATGAAGGTAAATATTTTGTTGATTTACCTAGTGTGGAATATCCGCATAAAGAATATCGTTAGAAACTGATCATTTATTCCAAAAAAAATGTGATTTTCGTTATGAAAATACTATTTCCCGAAGAAACGACCTCGTTTAAAAGGTTGCACAGAAAAGAACTGATCTGATAGGAAAACAATTGCCACCGACTTCCGAAATTAAATTTATTTTACAAGTTGGTACTGACATTGAGTAGATTCACCTCATAAGCGTGTGTTGCCGAAAATAGCCCCGTAAGTACATAATGTATGGTATAACATTATTCGTGGTATCATGCTATCAATCAAAATATGGCTACAGGCTTAAGTGCGTTACACCTTTTGCGTTACCTACAGAGTATACTATAAGAGTTAATTATTTGAGTTTGTATTGGTGTAAAGTATGATGATGATATATATTGATCTAGACAATAATATTTATTGATCTAGAGAAAGCATTTGACCACATACCACGAGATCTGATCTGGGAAGCTCTCAGAGAACAACTAGTGCCTGAATATTATGTGAACCTCATGCAGGACATGTATGAAACGGTTACCACGCAGGTTCTAAGCCCAGGCGGCATCAGTGAGCAGTTTGAGCTGGAGGTCGGACTGCATCAGGGTTCTACTCTTAGCCCACTGCTATTCAACACCACAATTGACTATTTGACGAAACACTGCCAGAAAGCAATCCCCTGGAACATACTGTATGCAGACGATGACATACTGTATGTTGTTTTGATGTCGGAAAAAACAGATGATCTCCAGCAAAACTGCAATGCTTGGGTAAGAGCACTCGAAAATATGGTCTAAAAATAAGCAGGAAAAACACCGAGCATATGTCATGCATATTTGACGGCATCACGGACCCTGATTGCACAAAATTCACCATTGGTACATCTCAAGTCCCCACAGTCAAACAGTTCAAGTACTCAGGTTCAATCATTACTAATGATGCAAAAATTGATAGTGACGTGACTCACAGAACAACAACCGGTTGGCTAAAATGGTGACAACTCACAGGTGTCATATGTGACAGAAAAATGCCCATTAAAATCAAAGGCCATATTTACAAGACAGTCATACGCCCCGCAATTATGTACGGATCGGAATGTTGGGCAACCAATAAACAACACCTAAACAAACTACATACTACAGAAATGCGAATGTTGCGCTGCTCGGCAGGTGTCACCAGACTAGACAAGATCCGGAATGAGTACGTTAGAGGAAGTTTTAAAATCGCTCTCATCATTGACAAAGTAAAGGAAAATCGACTCTGATAGTATGGCCACATCCAGCGAAGGTCAGATGATCATATGGTGAAGCTTGCCCTTAACTTGCCAACGACGAAACGCGGACGCGGTAGACCACCTGCCACTTGGTTGACGACGGTTGAAAAAGAGCTGAAAGAAGTAAATTTGGACAACAGCACTGTCCGAGACCGTGCACAATAGAGAAAAAGGATAAGGAGGGCCGACCCCAAGTAAATAATAATAATAATAAAATTTCTTTATTTATCTCGACATCAAAAATACAGTGACTATCTTAATACGTAACCTTGTATGGAGAAGGGTGTCTGAGATAGGTAAGGCCCTGTGTTACAGATCACCCATTTTTACATAAAGGAATAATTAATCATGAAATAATTTGTGTGTAGTCTTTACAAAATCGAAATTTAAGTTTAAAGTAGAATACAATTAAATTAAATTAAAATTCAATGAAGATTAAATTTAAAGAGAAATTTAAATCAAAATCAAAGAGAAATGAAATATAAAAATTCAGCGAAAAATATACAAAAGAAGTAACATTATCACTGAAAGTATGAACAAACAAAAAGTACCTATTTAACTATAAAAATAAAATTTTAAAACAAAATGAGAATGGAGAAATGAGAATGATGTGATTTGAATGATTGTATAAGTGTAATGTGTGTGTAAATGTGTGAGTGTAAGAGTGTGAGTGTAAATGTGAGTTTATGACACTGGTTTTAATATATTTTCCGTGGAAATGTAGTCAAGGTTTAACAGCCAATTTATTAATCTCCTTTTACAGAGCTCTTTTGTGTGTGTGTGTATATAGATAGTTTATTATTAATAGAGTTATACAGAAAAGTACCAAGAAAGCAGAAAAACCTTTGAGAGAAACTTGTGTTGTAACGGATGATTGGACAAATATTGGTTGATCTTCTATTTTGTGTTAGGAGATCGGTATCTAGGGGTAGTTCAGAGTGTTTTTTTAATACCGTCATGATAATGAATAATTACCGGACTGTAAGTACTTGGCAGTGTTGATAAAGTTCAGAGGTTGGGTATAGGATTGGGAAAAAGCAACTAACTTTTAATACTGCTCTTTGGGCTCTTTCTAGATTGATCATGAATGATTTAGAGGAACCGCCCCATGTGGTAATACAATATGAAATAAGTGATTGGCATAATGCGAAGTAAACTTTCTTAAGAACTGAGGAATTGGAAATATGTCGTAGGTTTTTAAATATATAAATTAATTTGCATATTCGTTTAACAAGGGATTCTATATGTTGTTGGAAGCTGAGTCTGGAATCTATAATTATACCAAGATATTTAATAGAACTAGTTTTAACCAAGCCAGGACAGGAACACTGGCTGATATTATCACAAGAGTGAGATTTTAAGTAGAAATCAGGTTGATCTTGCGGCCTAAGTGAGTAAATCATAAATTTCGTCTTATCCACATTTAGGGTTAGCAAGTTGTAATGCAGCCACTTATAGACGGTATCAAATCCTTGTTGACAATATTGTCTAACCTCATCCCAAGTGTTAGCATGAAATATCAAGGCAGTATCATCGGCAAAAGTGATAATTTTCCCGTTTTCTAGACTGATATTACATAAATCGTTTATGTAAACTAAGAATAATGTTGGGCCGAGGATACTGCCCTGTGGAACACCGTATTGGTTAGGAAGTAAATAGTTTAAAGTTATTCAATAATTTGAGGCCCCCGATTTCGCAATTGAGCATTCAATATTGAGAACTTGTCCAACTCACGAGCTACAGTAAGCTCGTGAGTATCAAACTTGAACATTGAAACCTTGTCAAATTCTTAAAATTTACTTCATTGTGCTATTTTTAACCAACTTCCCAAAAAGGAGGAGGTTATCAAATCGACTGTATTTGCTTGTCATGTGGTCTCATTTAAATTTTATCAAGATCTGATGAAGAACTTCGGTGGTATACATCAGACCTCTTCAATAACTGACGGAAAATCACTCGGGATAGCTTTAATCGCATGTCTGTTTATTGTACTGGTACGCTCTAAAGAGGTACGCAGGTGTGAATAGTTCACCCTGGTATACTTTCATTCCACTGGCTTTGTTTAAGTTTCATGTTTTTGGATTAATCTATTCTGGCATCACTTTGGACATTATATAGCCTATAGAACTGGTGCATTATGTACCACAACTAAAAAGGGAAAATATTTCTTTATAACAAAAAAAAATACAACCAACTTCTAAATAATAAAACACTACAAAGTAAAAAATAACTTCAATTTTTATTATTATTTCGGAAGTCGGTGTCAAAAAACAAAGAAAAGAAAACAGGAACACCGACTTTATGCTTGATTTAACAAACTAGAGACTAACAAAGCTATTGTGATATTTATGTAAACATGTGTGATGGTATTATAAACACATCTATACTTAATATTATAAAGCTGAATAGTTTGTTTGTTTGTATGTTTGTTTGAACGCGCTAATCTTAGGAACTACTGGTTGGAATTGAAAAATTATTTTTGTGTTGGATAGTCCATTTATCGAGGAAGGTTACAGGCTAGATAACATCACGCTACGATCAACAGTAGCGGAGCATAAATGAAAAATGTTGCAAAAACGGGCAATATTATTCCTTTTTGAGAGCTTCCGTTGGCTGCGCCGCGTAAACGGTTTAAAATCACGCAACAATCATGTATGTAGGGTAGGTAGGGTAATTGGGTAGGTAGTTAGCCAGTTGACGGGAGCGAAGCCGCGTGGGACAGCTAGTTGAGAATAATGTGCAAGATTCACTACTTCCACTCAAGATAACAATCATAATTTTCAAAACATACGGAAATAAGTTCTTATTTCAGTCTTAAAACACACAGCCCACTTTTTACAAATAAAGCAAACACCAACTGGTAACAATAATACACCTCACACAGCTCGCACAAACGTTCGTATCTGCACATTTCGACATTTGCGACTGTCGCGCACAACGGTGGCACTACGCTAGGGTTACCTTCCTATTGGACTTTGTCTGCTGCCTTCTAATTTGTCTGGATTTAACGCTTGGATGGCAAAATATGATATGAAGTGTCTTTATCGCCTTCATCCCTTACATAATAATAATCTTTCTAAATCATGACTTGGCTCGCAAGGTTGTCGGCATGTGGAACGTAGACACAGCGATCATTGTACCGATAGTCGTGTCAACCAATGGCTTAATAGCCACGGGCCTCGACCAACACCTTAGATGGCTCTCGTTAGGTGGTCTGGTCAAGGACCTGATCCAGAAAGCAGTACTGCTGGACACGGCTCGTATTGTTAGGAGGTTCCTCTATCTAGAGCTCTGACCACCGGTAGCTTGGACCCTGTTCCCGAAACCAAAAAATAAAAAAATGGAGGTAATATAATAAAAAAGCAAGTTAATGAATAAAGGAAATAAAAATCTTACTAATATTATAAATATGAAAGTTTCGATGGATGTATGTTTGTTACTAAATCACGCCAGACCGACTGAACGGATCTGGATGAATTGGCACGGCGATAGATTATAGTCTGGAATAGCACATAGGCTACTTTTCATCCCAGCGTAATGTTCCCTTGTGGTAAGACACCACTTTTCACGCGGGTGAAGCCGCTGGCAGAAGCTAGTTATATTATAATTTACTACGCTTTAATATATATAAGTTTAGTTAGAGGACTCTTCCTGTTGGTGCGACGCGATTCATATCAAGTGCCTGGGAGACAGAGCGCTGCTCGGGTGAAAATAGAGAAAACGACGTTTTCAAAAAATTTAACCTAGCTATTATCGATTTATCACCAAAAAATCGTTGGAGCCGTTTTCGAGATTCAAATTACATATATACATACAAGATTTGCTCGATTAAAGGTATTAGATATACCAATATAAATATACTTGCAATTTCTCTTCGTAAAAATCTCTGTGTTTACTTAGCCGAATTGAAAATATATACACGTAATGCGATGAATGAAACGATATCGCCTATCTACGCAATTTAAATTGCCGCGCACCATCAGGAAAAGGCCTTACTTAAAAATAAAACAAGAATTGTATCAGTCTTAAAACTTCATAAATATAAGCTAAAATAGCCCTTTTTGTTATCCCATCTTTGTCAGGACTTTTCGATTTGCGGTTTAAAGAAACTTCATCTATACCAATATTATAAAGAGGAAAGATGTTTTTGTTTGTTTGTTTGTACCGAATAGGCTCCAAAACTACTGGACCGATTTCAAAAAAATTTTCACCGTTGGGAAGCTACTCAATCCCCGGGTGACATAGGCTACTGTTTATCCCTGTATTCCCACGGGAACGGGAACTACGCGGGTGAAACCGCGAGGCATCCTCTAGTTCCCAATAAAGTCATAATTATGTCACTTACTTGAGAACAATACTAATAAACATACATATAAAGATAACAAAAAGTTCGTCATCAATATTACAAGTCAATAGTTACCAATCCTAAAATTGAAAGAGTGTAGATTTCTTATACAGAACGGTAATTTATTATAGAATTGTGCTCCTTCAAGTGTGCATTTTTTGCCATTGTTAGTTCTTGTTTTAGGTAAAACTAGTAAGCCTGCTCGCCGTGTGCTGCGTTGACTAACTTTTTTTTTATATTGGGTGAGTGTTAAGTTTTAGTGAACACTTTTGTTGAGAATATTTCTGATGAAAATACATGTGCTGTAAATGTTTGTTGCTTTATATTCATTACTTCTGTGTCTTGATAAATTTTACTAGTTGATGTTAGATATGGATAGCGGAATAATAGAATAGAATAGAATATACTTTATTGTACACCATACAAGTTATACATCTATTTTAAAAGAAAAACTTAATTATACGGGTACAAAGGCGGTCTTATCGCTGACAGCGATATCTACCAGACAACGTTTGGGTGGACTGAAAGAACTTACGAGAAATGGGGTAGTCTGTGGTGTACTGTACATTAAAACATAAATATATACAAAACTATATTGTTACAATAAATACTATCCATAAACTTAAATACACAAATACTTACATACATATATACTTAAATATATACAAACACAATATTACATGTTAACAAATTCAGAGAAAGGAGGGACAAAAAATAATAATTAAAAATAATATTTTTATCGTTTCGAATTTTCGAAATGGTAACCCTAAGTGTAACTGATTATCATGACAATGGGCGAACGAAGCACCACTATTTTATCATACAACCTGTATACCTACGGACAGGCTAGGTAGTTCATAAAGGGGTATTCTGTTCGATATCAAAGCGTAATACATGCACAATGAATATCGATAATCGATACGCCTAGGGACGTAGGCTCGTATTCGAGCAGTATTTAAATATGCGTGAATTTATGTAAATTGGGCCGGATTTGTATGCGGTTCATGTTAACATGGTTACAAAATTTTCAACATGGGTTAAAAGTTACATCTGAATTTGAAATAAACTTTCCACTTCCGCACGCACAATCTATACCAATATTATAAAGAGGAAAGATTTTTTTGTTTGTACCGAATAGGCTCCAAAACTACTGGACCGATTTCAAAAATTCTTTCACCGTTGGGAAGCTACTCTATCCCCGGGTGACATAGGCTACTTTTATCCCTGTATTCCCGCGGGAGCGGGAACTACGCGGGTGAAACCGCGAGGCGTCCTCTAGTATCGTATATTTTTTTAAATCGTTATCTAGTGTCCAGAGTGACTTCTTTCCGTATACCCATGATGATGATGATGATGAGGGCAAGTGTCTCGGAATGAGAGATAGTCAGCTATAAAGTTGTATAAACCTTTATTTTGGCACCCTAATATTTGTCTTAAAACCTACTTATCGTAGGGTGTCCGCGACTATAGATTTTCCAAGGTCAAAGATCAAAAGATCGATTTTTACACAATTATTGGAAATATCTCGTTAGTAAATACAAATAGCATAAAACCCATAGGGGGTTTTATGCTATTTGTATTTACTATAAATATTGTAGAGGATTAAATTCTCTACAAGTTTTTTTTTTATATATTGAACCATTTTCGAGATAGAGGGCAGAACGCGCTCAGTATTTTACTATTTAGAGTATCATTCGTGGTTAACCTGCAGTCCCGATTAAAAACACGCCGTATAAAGTTTATAAATTATTGATAAATATATAATGCCAAATAATTCGCATTTTTTTTATTAACGTTACATAAGTTTTTAAGCTGACATGGCCACAATCATTAGAATTCATATTTTTTTCCGGATATTTACCCGTAATACTCCTGGATTACATTGCCTGCCTTAAAAAACAACCCCAAAAACTCTGTGTTCACTAAATATTCACTAAAGTATCACTTTGTTAGCACCTGGTCCCACTAAATTACTCGAAACACTTAGCTCTAATATTAAAACCTAAATTTTTATTAATTTTCTTTATTAAATTAAGGCAATAGGAAGCCGTAACATTAAATTATGGACTTTAACAATCTTATCTATGAAGAGGTTTCTAGCTAACTGCCAGTTTCCCACGTCTCAATTATCGGGCTGTTAACGTAATCGACGATTAATCGCCTGTTAATTCTACTTTCAGTTTCTCAACACCCAACTGTGACAAGCGTTTAACAATTTGTCACATTTGAGAAAAATCTCGAATTAACCACATGTTACAGCAGTTTTGGGTTTCTGAGAACCATTTTCAATGTTAATCTCTTGTCAACGAGCCTAATTTATAATTGTTGGAAATTGGTCGATTATTCGCAGATTAAAATTAATATTATGATTTTAAAGGCTTATATTACGATAAAAAAGATAATAGGGGTCGTCGAAAACTGTGGTATGGGTTGAGTTATAAAAAATATGTTAATTTAGATCAATTATTAATTAGCAAGATTTAAAAAAAATAGGATGTTACAAACTTTTTAAATTAATTACATTATAAAAACTTGACACAATTATCAAAAATAGTTATTTTGTATTTAGGTAAATAAAAATAAAATTAATTACTGACCTGGGAATCGAACCTTCCTAACGCGCATTAATTTTAACTGTACCCTGTATTTAGTACTTATCGAGGTCAGTTTCTGGATAGATTTGTGTTTAGCTTGAAGCGGCTGGGGTGGTGACCGCGCCAGGTTAAGCAACACTTGCCAAGGTCAGTCTTGGGATGGGTGACCACTTTTTTTTGGATCGCTTGTTTATGGATAGGTGACTCCGCCAGGGTAAGCAACACTAACCAAGGTCAGTGTTTGGATGGGTGACCATCACCACAAAAATTTAATTATTAATTAACATTACCAAGGTCACCCAACCAAAAACAAGCGAACCCAAAAAAAGTGGTCACCCATCCAAACACTGACCTTGGTAAGTGTTGCTTACCCTGGCATGGTCACCCATCCAAAAACAAGCGAACCCAAAAAAAGTGGTCACCCATCCGAACACTGACCTTGGTAAGTGTTGCTTACCCTGGCATGGTCACCCATCCAAAAACAAGCGAACCCAAAAAAAGTGGTCACCCATCCAAACACTGACCTTGGTAAGTGTTGCTTACCCTGGCGGGGTCAGCCATCCAAAACAAACGAACCAAAAAAAAGCGGTCACCCATCCAAAAAAAACCTTGGTAAGTGTTGCTTAACCTGTGTGGGGTCACCTATCCAAAAAAAAGCAAACCAAAAAAAAACGTGGTTACCCATCCAAAAATCGTCCCTGGTAAGGTTTGCTTAACTTGCGGGCTACACCAACCCAGCCGCTCAAGATAAAATACTATTACGTTATAGTAGTGAATGAATTGAATGAATACTAGCTAGGGTAGCCAACCGAAATAAATTATTAAATGTAACAAGCGATTACGTAATTTCTCGATGATGCAGAGTTGAGAAACTCACTGACAACTGACGGCTGGTTAATTTGTGACAAATTGTCAGCTGATTTGAGATGTGACGTCGACTTCAGAAACTCGCCCTAATTACTGCCAGTTTCCCACGTCTCAATTATCGGGCTGTTAACGTAATCGACGATTAATCGCCTGTTAATTCTACTTTCAGTTTCTCAACACCCAACTGTGACAAGCGTTTAACAATTTGTCACATTTGAGAAAAATCTCGAATTAACCACATGTTACAGCAGTTTTGGGTTTCTGAGAACCATTTTCAATGTTAATCTCTTGTCAACGAGCCTAATTTATAATTGTTGGAAATTGGTCGATTATTCGCAGATTAAAATTAATATTATGATTTTAAAGGCTTATATTACGATAAAAAAGATAATAGGGGTCGTCGAAAACTGTGGTATGGGTTGAGTTATAAAAAATATGTTAATTTAGATCAATTATTAATTAGCAAGATTTAAAAAAAATAGGATGTTACAAACTTTTTAAATTAATTACATTATAAAAACTTGACACAATTATCAAAAATAGTTATTTTGTATTTAGGTAAATAAAAATAAAATTAATTACTGACCTGGGAATCGAACCTTCCTAACGCGCATTAATTTTAACTGTACCCTGTATTTAGTACTTATCGAGGTCAGTTTCTGGATAGATTTGTGTTTAGCTTGAAGCGGCTGGGGTGGTGACCGCGCCAGGTTAAGCAACACTTGCCAAGGTCAGTCTTGGGATGGGTGACCACTTTTTTTTGGATCGCTTGTTTATGGATAGGTGACTCCGCCAGGGTAAGCAACACTAACCAAGGTCAGTGTTTGGATGGGTGACCATCACCACAAAAATTTAATTATTAATTAACATTACCAAGGTCACCCAACCAAAAACAAGCGAACCCAAAAAAAGTGGTCACCCATCCAAACACTGACCTTGGTAAGTGTTGCTTACCCTGGCATGGTCACCCATCCAAAAACAAGCGAACCCAAAAAAAGTGGTCACCCATCCGAACACTGACCTTGGTAAGTGTTGCTTACCCTGGCATGGTCACCCATCCAAAAACAAGCGAACCCAAAAATAGTGGTCACCCATCCAAACACTGACCTTGGTAAGTGTTGCTTACCCTGGCGGGGTCAGCCATCCAAAACAAACGAACCAAAAAAAAGCGGTCACCCATCCAAAAAAAACCTTGGTAAGTGTTGCTTAACCTGTGTGGGGTCACCTATCCAAAAAAAGCAAACCAAAAAAAAACGTGGTTACCCATCCAAAAATCGTCCCTGGTAAGGTTTGCTTAACTTGCGGGCTACACCAACCCAGCCGCTCAAGATAAAATACTATTACGTTATAGTAGTGAATGAATTGAATGAATACTAGCTAGGGTAGCCAACCGAAATAAATTATTAAATGTAACAAGCGATTACGTAATTTCTCGATGATGCAGAGTTGAGAAACTCACTGACAACTGACGGCTGGTTAATTTGTGACAAATTGTCAGCTGATTTGAGATGTGACGTCGACTTCAGAAACTCGCCCTAAATGATGTATCGGTTTTCTTAATTTTTCATAATACTTATCAGGGTCATGTTTTTATGATACAAAAAAATTAAGCCGCGTAAAAGCTAGTTACGCGGCTTAATTTTCGTGGCTTATTCTACATGAATCACTCCCACTTTCCTTCAACCTGCCACGAATATACCAATAATTTTATTTATTTATTTATATACACTTTATTGTACACCATAACAAACAAGAAAAAAAGAAACTTAATACTAAAAATATACAATGGGCGGCCTTATTGCATGCCGCGATCTCTTCCTGGCAATCTGGAATGGACTGAGATTACTTGGACATGTTATGGGGTTGTCAGTGGTGTGTCAATACTAACAATGAACATATTATAGACACAATAATACTGACTACAAACACAAATACATACATATGCTAAATAATAGATATATAAATACATACATACTTAATATATATGCAATGCAAATAAATGGTGTACGACAATTATATATCTGAGTATAATGTAAAGTTTAGATGTAATACTGCCGCATTGGTCTAGCTGTCACAAGCGATACTGCTGAGCATGAGATCCTGCGTTCAATCAAAATCAAAAATCAAAACAATAGTACATTATATTGTACATTATATTATTATAGTAAAAAAGATGGCGCTGCCGTCACGACAACATATCGCTCCGTATTTTTTATTTTCTAATATTCTAAAAGCAGTAATATCGAGATAAATTTAAACTTAAGTGACTTGAATAAACAATATACATCAGTGATAGTGTTATCTAGCACCAAGAAAGAACACAAAACAAATAAACAATGAAAAAAGACAAGAACCGTGGCAGTGACAGTGTCTGCATTTAAACATCTTTATACTGTCTACAAACGGTGTAATATCAGTCAAATCGGTGATAAAGTGAAAAAAGACCATTTCAAGTGAGAATACCAGCAGTGAAAGTGATTAACCGTATAAAAACTGAATTACTTATCACGAATAAATCGTTAAGAAAATATTTTGAATAATGGCACCGTCATACTGTTAAATACTTAGGACAACGCCATCTATATTGTAACAACCACACTGACTTACACTCAAAGTAAAGTCGATAACACTGAGCACCTACAAAAGTACTGGATGGACAAAGCGATCAACTTATTTGGATTGACTTCGTAAGCATTAGATAGCCGCGTAGCGAAACTGTGTGCCTCCGCTGCATTGAACGTATGATTGTGGGTTCGAACAACAGCCAAGTAGTTTCTTTTTGGAAGCATATCGATACTTTAAAATGAATTCTGATATAAGAAATAACATAACGATGCGTAAAAAACACAAAAAAACATCAACATCGTTTGAACGGCTATGTTTAACCAGCCCATCGTCATCTGAGAAGTCAATTGCAGACAGTCTACCCAAACAAATTACAAACTACGACAATGACCACACAAGAAACTTAAGAGAACAAATAAAATCACTGACTGACCAACTCAGTAGCTCACACGAATTCACCCTTGACTTAAAAGACCCCTAGATTGTAGCTATCGGGAAACAAAGACTCCGGCAGGGAATTCTACTCCTTAGCTGTACGCATAATGAAAGTGTCCCCAAAACGTTTTGTGCGTATGGGTGGGATATCCACCAAGTACCGATGACGCATCGCCGTGCGTCTGGTTGTCCGATGATGGTACGGGCTGGGTGGAATTAAATCATGCAATTCCATCGCACACCCCCCGAAATGTAACCGATAAAAAACCGACAAGCTGGCAACTCGGCGACGATGTTTAAGGCTCTTAAGCTTTGATTTGACCAGTGCCTCATTGCCGATGAGTCTCTTGGCCCGCTTTTCGATCAACTCTAGTGCATCTAGCTGGTATTTGGCAGATCCGTCCCAGAGATGAGAATAGTTCTCCATGCACGATCGAACTTGCGCTTGATACAAGTTGAGCAGCTGTTCCGGCGTGAAGTACTTTCTCACCTTCGCAAGGATCCCCAACTTTTTGGCAGTTTATTGTATTAATTATTACACACATTAAAATATATCTAAATAATATTATTTAATCGATTAGACAGTAGCGCCATCTATCCGATGTATGGTAAACTATGATGACACTACTGACCTTATTATTTTGTAAGATGTTATTTTTAATCGTTACTATATTAGTGTGATGTTCTGTGAAAGTGGCTTAAAATAACAGGCTAAAATATCCATACTTCCATACAATATTTCGAAAGTTGTTTTAATGCGAAAATTACCTTTTTTGATGATTTGATTTACCTACTGAGACAGATTGAATCTTGGAGAAGGGCATTTTTTTTAAAATAGATTTATAGTATCCCGCTGCTGGGCAAAAGTCCCCCATAGTTTTCCAACGTTCTTTGACTTTTGCCTTCTCGGGCCAATCCTTCAAAACGAGAAGGACACAGTAAACTTTTGTCCTAGCAGTATGTTCCTTTCGTTATAAAGTAAATAGGAATTGCAGTATCGAGAGTGCAAGTTGTAAAGAAATTTAAGGTCAAACTTTTAGTAAAGGGTTTCCTTAACTTCCATTAGAAGTAAATTTACATCATCAGAACTGAAAGGTGATAGTGAATGAAACCTAGAATTATAAAAACATTATGCTAGTGTTATTTTGCGACTACCAAGAAAAGGCTGGACATAATGACTGCTAGTATATCATTAGTGTTACGTCTGTGATTATTAAAGTCTAAATCACTAGAAAGTAATAAAAAAGTGATTAATATTTTTTGATGATGAGATACCATATACTTTTATCGAAACGACACGATGTGTTGTAAAAATCGCTCAAAATTGTTCGATTACTGTCGGTTCATAGAAATTTAAATATAGGCAGTCTTATCGTGAAAAAATAATCTTACTGATATTATAAATGCGAAAGTTTAGATGGATGGATGGATGTATGTTTGTTACTCAACCACACAAGAACGGCTGAACGGATCTGGATGAAATTTGACAAAGAGATAGATTATAGTCTGGAATAGCACATAGGCTACTTTTCATTTCGGTATAATATTCCCTTGGGATAAGAAAACACTTTTCATGCGGGCGAAGCCGCTGGCAGAAGCTTGTATGGCATATCTGTGGCTCTAGAATATATAGCGATTGCCAAATATCAACTTGATGCACTTGAGTCGATTGACGAACGGTCCAATAGGCTTATCAGCAAAGATGCACTGGTCGCCTCAAAGCTCCAGAGCCTTGAACATCGACGCCGAGTGGCCAGTCTGTCAGTTTTTATCGGTTACATTTCGGGGAGTATGCAATGTAACTGCATAATTTGATTCCGCCTAGCCCTATCCATCGTACATGGTGGACATCACACTCATACGTACAAAGCGTTTTGCGAATAATTTCATTGTGCGCACAGCTAAGGAGTGGCATTCCCTGCCGGAGTCTTTGTTTCCTGATTTCCTGATAGCTACAACCTTGGGGTCTTTAAGTCAAGAGTAGTAGAATAGGTTAAAAAAAAAAAAAAAAAAATATTATCCCCACCGCAGTATCTCTACGTTGACGTCGTGGCGGGGCTTGCGCGCTTCAATGATCCCTAGGTCTGCGTCGGTAGATGTTACTTTGCCGAAACATGCCTAAGGTGAGGGGCCAGACTAAGAGAGATACAATACGCAGGGCAGCTTTGTGGCGAGCTGATGGGCAGTGGCGACCCCACGGACCTGATCTCCAGGGAGAAAACCTGTTGGGGTTATTAAGGTTTGAATAATAACAGTTTAATAACCCTTTGTTTTATATATCGGAAAGGTGTGTGTAGGACATGTGGTCCTTACTATGGTTGACGGAATACAGTACCGTAACCAGCTAGCATTTCAGTTTCAAGTGTTGACAAGGGCTCATAATAATAAACCATAAATCATATAGTTAATTATTTGAGCCCTTGTCAACACTTGAAACTGATAATTATTATTACTTCTAGGCAAGCGTGCTTCATCGTAGACAACAGCATCGCTTTCCATCAGGCGAGATAGTGGTCAGACGCGAGGCAATAGATTATATAAAAAAAAAACTATAAAGCAAAAAATTACTTTCTTTTCCGAAGTCGGTGTCTTTTGTAGCCATTTTTTTCAGTTTTTCGACACCGACTTCGGAAAAGAAAGTTATTTTTTGCTTTGTAGTTTTTTGTTCTGGAAGTCGGATTGTTTTTTTTTTTAAAGTTTTTTTATTTTTCTCTTTTTAGTTTTGGTAGGTATCTCCAATTAACATGACAATCATTTATGGCTAAAGTACATCTCATGACGATTCCAATAAGCCCAAACACGACTAGGATACATTGTTTTATTTCAGTTCCAGTGCCTACCTTCCGGCTTCATCATCAGAACAGTTCAATGGTACCATTTTCATCAGTACCATTCATTTAGAAGTATTTCATTCATCATAGTCGGTTAACTATTCGAGATTTTTATACCCGTGACATACTTAGCATTTAGGAGTTCCAGTGGCCATCTGTGGTCTTCTTCATCAGTTCCATTTCACCAAATTATACTTTCTGAGTGCAAGTGATTGCATTGTTGGTGAAAATACCAAAATCACTATATGTATGCCTATAATATTCGAGGAGTTCCCTCGATTGCTCTACTATGGGACCAACTAGGAAGTACCCTTCAAAACAAAAAAAGATTTTTTGAAATCGGTTCAGGCGTCTTTGAGTAATCGGGGAACATAAATAAAAAAATAAAAGATTCCGACGAATTGAGAACCTCCTCCATTTTTTTAAGTCGGTTAAAAATAAATAAAATACCAGTACCTTACATGAAGTGACTACCTATCTTTCCTCTACTACTTAGATACTGGCTGCCACAACAAAAAAAAACATCTTCTACATACAAATGCTCCAAGATACTAAAGAAAAATTAAATCATATGGGCTAGCCTTAAGCTGAAGATCTCTAAGCCTTAAAGCCAACTATGTTCTAAGCTACATCAGCTACTTATGTGCAGACGGGGGCAGTTATCTGCAATGTTCGCTCCGGAGCTCTAAGCTGCTGAACAAGAGTGCATTCTCACCATTGTTGTAATGCGTCTCGGTCAGTATAGTGGGCTAGTACGTTATGGGATTAGATGAAAACTAAACTACACATATTAGTGAGGTTTAAGGCAGGCAGTTTGATAGTGGTAACGAATGATTTTCTAAATATATTAAATGTCTGAAACAAATGGCAATATATCGAATGCAACCACGTCGATAATACGACTAAGTTCTGGTCGAAGGCCATCAAGCAACAATATTTGAATTATCTACTCGCGTCAGAAAACGAATCGGATCAGTGGCAGAGAACTCTGCGAGGTCAACGCTAAGGCTGTCGATGTATCTGAATTCTGGTCCATGCAAATATAATTTAAGAACATGGAATCATCGAACGGAGAAGAAAAAAAATTTTTCTCAAGTCCTAAATTTTAGGGCATAAAGACAAAACGGATTAAGAGACAAGTAAAATATAAAAAAAATATAAAATCCACGGGCACATTTTTTATTTCATGCAACATAATTTACCTATATCGACAATCTATTGAACACGAATTCAAACAGTAAAACGCCCATAACTTTAGAACCACTAAACCAATTTTCATGAAACGTAGCTAAGAAAACTCTCGATAAAGTCACCTTTCCAACGATAAATAAATGAAAATCGGATCATCCGTTTAGGAGCTATGATGCCACAGACAGATACCCAAATACGCATATACACAAATATCAAATACACATATATACAAATACATAAATACACAGGTAAATACTTCAAACTTATAACACCTCTCTTTTTACAATTTAATATTTAATTTAAAAAAATATTTCAATACACGTTATTATTAGAAATATACACATTATAATAATATCAAAACAATGTGAAAACATAGACTTAATAGCCCATTGCGACCAGAATGCAGTCAATAGCGATGTGTGTCGGAGTGTGAACTGCAGATAACTTCAGCGTTATATTTATCTGAATAGTTCGAGCGGTTCGCTGTGGCATTATCTGTATAGAACAGGGATGTTATGAAATATCGGATCTGGATATAGATATAGATACGGTTACGGATATGGAATGATTCCGGCTTATCCATTAGTTACGTTTAGTGTCATAACATAACATCACGTCTGTCCACGTCTGTCCGACCTGGGTATCGAACCCAGGAGCCTCATGTTCAGCAGCCACTAAAACAAAGAGGCTGTCAGCTAGTTTCAGTTATGGATGTTAGGTTATTAAGGAATTGTAAAAGGAAAAGTTATGACCTATGGCTCTGAGACGTGGTCGCTCACAATGGGCCTCATCAGAAAGCTTACATTCACCCAAAGGGTAATGGAGAGGGCCATGCTCGGAGTGTCCTTGCGTGATCGAATCAGAAATGTAGAGATCCGCAAGATAAACAGGGTTACCGACATAGCCCGAAGAATAGCCAAACTTAAGTGGCAGTGGGCAGGGCACATTGCTCGTAGTACGGATGACCGATGAGGCAGAAAAATTCTGGAGTGGCGACCGCGAACCGGAAGACGCTGCGTTGGAAGGCCTCCCACCAGGTGGACCTATGACCTGGTTATGGT